>KN805367.1:4846617-6046617 GCA_000818905.1 Trebouxia gelatinosa
TGCATAACACTGCTCTGTGCATCAGCATGAGCTATGTGACATTGCATATTACAAAAGTCAGTACTGTATGCCTGCAATGGCTACTTAGCATGGTCAAACACACATACACTTGACAATGTGCAAGAGGACAAAAGTCTTGTATGCATCTGCCATGCCAGCCATACACTCTTCAGCATTGTCTCAAACAGTACTGCACCACCATGTACCACCAAGTGTGTGTTCTGCAACTCGACCCCTGCTTTTTCTGTCACGCAACCATGCCGGTTGATAAAGCACTTCTGTTGATCTTTGTTGCGCTATGCTCTGGGGGCGCAAGTCACTCTCAAGGCTTAGCATCGTAGTCATGCCCTGCTGCAGTAGCTATCTTGCTATTTGACAAAGCAGCACCTACACATATGCAATATATCATGCAGGATGGCAATATTTTGACGTCCAGCGGAGTGTCAGCAGGCATGGACATGACCATGTTCTTTGTTGCCAAGCTGCATGGCTCTGATGTTGCTGATCAAGTTGCACAGTATGTGGAGTATGATGGGCAGTGGACAGACCCAACAGCTGACAGATGGTCAGATGCAGCCAGCTGATCAGTGGGAAGGCTTTCAACAACCCCAGTAAGGCAATCAAGACGCAGATCAGTGCACGTATGTCATGCACAGGGTTACAGCGAGCACTACAGACAAGTCCGTAGCAGTGACTTCATGTGGTATGCTACGCGTTACACTAGCTGTATTGAAGCCAACAAAAGCCCTGCTTATGTACATTAGTATAGCTTATCTGTGTGGTCAAAGTCACCACTTATACTTGAGCTGCTAACATGTGAGTCATGAATGGAAATTATTGCGACAGTCGACTGCTTGTCAGTGAGCAGCTTTTGTATACTTGACATACCTCATAAGCCCAAGACAGAGTTCAGGTAGCATAAGTCAGATGTGTGTGCCTAAATATCAATACAAATTGTAGTTGTGCTAATTGGTTGTGATACTGATGCTGATAGTGTGAAGGAGCAGAGGTGGAAAGCGCTTGCATGGGGTTCAGAAGCGTGACACACACAATTCAAAGCAATGCCTATGCTACCTGTTGATGACTGATTCAGTTAGCATATCGACACGCCAGCTTTGCTAGACAATCGCATGACACAATATGCCCTGGCAATCAAGATGCCTGTCTGCACCTGCAGCGGGAGTCTTCTGATCTGTACCTCCCTTTTCATAAGTCTTAGACTGTGTCATGAAGGCTCTGCTGTTCACAATATGGCGTACACCAGCAAGGGCTGAGCAGGTCATGTCAAAAGTTGCACAGCATGGCAAGTTGTCATACTGCACAGATTGAGTCAGGCCACACCTCCTCTCTGCCCTCTCTTTTACTGAGCGGTGCCNTCTGGGAGCCCTACCTAAAGCATCTGCAACAGCATAGCGCCTTCTGGAAGCTCCGACAAAGATTGGGGGCCATGCAAATAAATTAACACCGAGTTGCAGCAAGTAGGCACACAAGGGAACCATTTGTGCTCGTAGCCCTCCCTGTCTCCAGACTAGCCAAGATGCTAAACCCATTGTCAGGTAAATAGCAGTCCAAGCAGCACTGAAGATGTTTTTCTTTGGCTTGAAACGTCTTCTCTTGAAACGGCTCCGTCTAGAGGAACATGTGAGCTTCAGGATGTGCTTTCGCGTTTCACCAACCTGTTGGGATTTCAGGTAGGGAGTGTGTACAAAAGCAACCGTGAGGCTTACCCTCGCGTCTGCAGGTCTCCGGAGCCAGCCAGCTTTGTCTTCGCGACTGTGCTCAAGAACGGTATGCTCAGGGCTACACTCTGCGCAGCACAGAGCTCACGTTAACTTGCCAGCATCTGGTAGTCAGCTTAAACCTAACGTGCAGGGGCTGCAGCGAGCGCTCAAGCGCGACGACCAAGCTTGCTAGACGTTGTTGCCTGACATCGCTGTACATCACTAAGCAGCACTTGGCGGAGATCACTCACAAGCGAAGCCAGTGACGCCATCATATGAGGTGGGTTGTAAGCAGGATTGCCTTGTACGTACTCCATTAGACGCAGGCTGGTGGACAGTCTGCAACAGCCTCGACAAGTACAGAGTCTAATCGAGTTGTGCAACCCGGATGTAGTTGGCTGCCATCAGACGGTTGCGCTGTGCGTTCGCTCAACACGAAATTTGGACGCCTCATGCATGCCTGCTGAGAGAACTGTTTTGTCACATGATGCGCGGCAAGCTGTGGCGATTATGATTCCACTCTGATTCCACCGCTGGCCCCTAAGGCTTTTGCAGCGTACATGCGTAATACACAATGCCTAAGCGGGGCTGAATCTACTAACCTACGCAGTTCTCGCTTAAGCAAACCTACGCAGTGCAGGCAGGGACATATAGCTATCGCGTCTACAAAGAGCAAATGAGTGTCTGAAAACTGACGTTAGTGATGGGATGACCTGATGCATGTTCCTCCAGGGATCTTGACCTGCCTGTCCTGCAGCGAAGCCAAAACTCTGCATCATTAATACATATCAAGGTCAATGCCATAAAAGATCGAGCTGCACCACGCCGTAATGCAGCATGATATGACATGGCATCTACGCACCCGTATCTGAGCAAAATTGATGTTACAGTACAATCTCACCGGGTGGCAGGTCAGTCAGCGCCGCGGTCTCTTGTCACTGCGTGCAATGCTTGGGGATGAATGCGCATCAGGAGCTTCTGCATGCAGAAAAGACACATCATAACCAATGATGCCTTGTGTGTAAGTGCTGTATTGACGCTGCACACTCTGTGCAAGACAAGCAGCAATCACGAACTTCATGCTCAGCCTGGCAACACTGCAATTCTGCAATCACCACCCTATATGCAGTCAAATATACTCTCGGGTGTTGCATGCCTTGAGAATGACTTATTGCTGTCAAATGTCCAGCTGTGATGGTGAAATATATACACATCAATTTTGGAGATCATGCAAATGATGCTTGACAGCTTGCTATTGTGTGGTGTATGCGTTGGCTGACATTTGTAAGGCAGCAGAAGAATGCTGGCGAAGATGCAGAACAAGTGTCCCCGCTCAGCCTCGTAAGCACTGTACACACTGGGCAGGATGCCCTCACGTGGTGTATGCAGGCACGCTTGTGAGCAACAGTTGCTGTCGACAAGTTACAACACAAGACCCTGCTGCTTTGCTCAGCAGCTGCACGACGAATTGACAAACACCGGCACTTCCTGCAGGCGAGGCTACAGCAGGATCCTCACCGTGGGCAGTGTTGCTCCTGATTGATGCTGGCACAGCAGCTTCACTATCCTCAGACAGGCTGTACTTGGAGGGCAGTGTTGCACTCTGCTGTGGAGTGGAGGCGCCAAGTGTCACACCCTGCAAGCACCAGAAGGTCATGCCATCTTGAAGGAAGGCACAATTGTCAGTAGTCAGCTGTCCACTGTCAGGCATACGTACGACTAGTGCAGCTACATGCGCAGTGTATACTGTGTTTGCGGCAAATGTAGCATTCCTAAGCTATCTTGATGGCATACTGTCTGAGACAGCAGCACAAAGAGCAACAGAAGCAGTAGCAGAAGCAAGCAGCAGCCGTAGGCAGCAACAAAGGCAGCATGTTCAACTCCACTCAGCTACAGACGTATGCAAGGATCAGTTGCAGCAGCATGGAAGCGTGCATCTTGTCATCACGCACAGACACTACAGCCAAACAAAATGTGCACATGGGTGGCTGACCTTGTATGGGGCAATAGTCTGCGTTGAGTGCACAATCTTGGCCAGCAGATCTGTCTCAATGAGCTCAAACAATTTGACAAGCCGCTTGTCCACATTCACAGTGCTGTTGATGATCTGAAGGCGCTTCGTCTCATTCATGTCATCCACTGGGGTCTCTGTGAGCTTGGACAGGCGCTCTACCTGCAGCACACACCGTAACATTATTTANTGATATGGCTGCTTTGTGCAGATAGCGACAGGCTCAAACAGTTTAGCCAGGCTGCAGCCAAGGTGCAACAGTGGTAGAAGGACATCTCTACATGCACTGAAGTGTCACTGTGTGACTATGAACAGGAGTAACACACTGGAGGCAGTGGAGCGTTTGACCAATTCGAACAGCAGTCAATGCAGCACTGAGCTTAAGACACAAGCTGCAGGTGAGCTGCAGCAAGGAGAAGAAGAAAATGCAAATGTACAGCAGGCATGGGTGGGAGCCACACCTTGAGCAACTAGGGCAGCACTGAAGCAGAGGACTAAGAAGAAGCCGAAGAACCACCAGGCCAAAATCTGGCGCACCTTCTGCCAATGCACATGGGAGGAGCCTTCAGCCAGACCCACAGCCATCACAGCTGATGTCTGCAGCACTGGGTACCATGTCAGATGGGGCTTACAGCCCTGCTGTGGTGGGGTACAGGCATGGAAATAAGTGGCACACAATACTGTGCACCTCCCCACTCAGTTTCACGCTGCAAGCTAGGTTCAAGAAGAGTCTGATTTTGGCAGGCATAGCTGTACACAGTAGCATTTGCAAGGAGAACTCACAATGACATATGTAGCCGTGCCACCACGGAACTGCAGGATGGCCATAATGGTCAGCACCAATGCTGAGCTGCTGATCACCACAAAGGACCGAAATGGCGACAACTTGGCAAGCTGCACTCCTACATGTCAGCACAACCTTATCGCCCTGACCTCGTGCCAAGTTTCTGGCAGACGTTCACCAAAGATGTGGTGAAACAAGCAGACATGGTTGATTCTGCTTGTACATACATGTTCCCACATCCTGAGACATGTGGGGTGCTGTGAAATGCACTGGTTGAATCAAGCTTGTCTTCTGGCTGTGTATGCCAGCATGCCATGGCACAGCAGATGNGCAAAACACTGTAGAAGCTTGCCTCCAACATGTGTGGACATGTACATTCTACAGCTTAACACAACACCACCAACAGGCAAAGCTCAGCTTGCCTGTCAGACTTGCTGCATGAAGCATGAGCGACATGCGGCTGGCAGTGAATGAACCTGCACACAGGCTTCGACTGGACTCCAGCACTTACAAGTTCTGCTTGCAAAATGGCTTGTTCTGCTCTGCTGCAAATCGCTCACAAGGCAATGCAGTTGGCCGCTGGTATCTGCTGTAGTAGTCCATGGCAATCAAATCGGCGGCAGTGTGCTTGCCTAGCTCATCAAAGAATGTGCTTGAGTACTCGTTATCGCCATTGGTCATGACAACCCATTCTGTATTGCGAGGGCAGGCTCGCACAGCTTCATCTGTCAGATTATACAGCATGCCGTGGTACAGTGGCGCCCAAGCTGAGCCGACACGGGCTGCAAAGTCTGGACCAACCCATTCTGCAAACACCCAGACTCTGTCATCGTCAAGATCCTGGAGGATATGTGGCAAGTCTTGGAAGGCGCGCCCATCCAACACCACGAGGATTGCTTCCCACCTGCACAGGGCTGGTCGGTTCAGGTTAAGGGGTCAGGATCCTTTCCTGAATGGTGACTGCTTCTCAAGCATTGCAATCAGCGCAGACCTCTGGTTCTGTTGCCGCTGCAGGCTGCGTATTAGGTTCTGTAGTCCCTGTTGGGTTTGACCTCCGTGCCCTGCGTAAGTCCTAATGACGACGCACACAGCCGGTTGTTCCTTCACTTGCGCTCTGGCGTCAGCATGTGGACACGTTGCAACCAATGCCAAAGAAAAGACTGCCCACAGTGCATACGTAAGAGACCTTCCTGTGACCACGGTCATACGCAAAGTAACGTCCGACAACACGTCCGTTGTACTGCTGATCCGATGAGACGCAGCATTCAGCCTTGCTTTGTACGGAGACGCTACACGTAACAGCGTCTGCCGCTTCAGCGCAAGTATTAGCGCGATTTTGAAACGGGTCAAATCCTGTCACGAGTTCACATGTGCTTCGCTTACTCATCAAACCGGTTAAGGTTTCGATCGATTGCTGATCTGGCTACATCGTCAGCGCAGCTCAACCGCACCTCCAAGGCTTGAAACATCGCCGCAGGCCCCGTTGACGACGACGTCTGTTGACTCATCCAGCACTTTGTGATACGCACCGCTGAAGCTGTGCCGACCACCCCCTGCCTGTGTCTCTTGGAGGACACTTCACTCGGCAAAGCTACAGCTACACCGCCGGTATTGCTCACGTTGGCGATTTCCGACACAGCAAAGCCGTACTGTCGCGATGAATGACAGCAAAGCAGCGGCACCTACCAGGACCTCGAATGGGTTTCACCAGGATCAGAGCGTGAAACATGTGCAGTACCTACCTGTCGTTGCTGCCCTGGCAGAAACGATCTTGCCAGCCTTGCCCGACAAGGCTGCTGAAGCGGAAAAGCAGGGACTTCACGACTTCGCGCAGCTACAGGCATTCGGGGGAAGCTCCCAGACAGCTCAGGTCGAAAAGGTGAGCCTGCTGCCAGCCAATGTTCATCACAGGCCATACATGACAAGCCATAACAATCTCTCTCTCTCTCTCTTGCTGAGCNCATCTACTTTGATGAGTTCAAGGTCAGTGGCATCAGGCCGTCCCGACTGCTTTGCTGCTGCACTCATGCATTACGAGCTTGCACACTCTCTTGGTCATGAATTCAAATGCACTGGGTATGTATGCAAGTCACTGATGTTGAAGGTTGCTCTGCATATGCACTAGCTACTGATGTTAAGTTTTGCATTCCTCTGCTTAACAAGATCATAAGCTCCGACAACTCATCCATGAGCTTGCCAATCTGCTGTGGAACAGACCTTGCCAAGCATACAGCCTAGCTTGCGTACAGTGGTGTCTTCCGTAGGCATACTTTAACAAGGGAACCTCTGCATTGCTGGCAGTACTGTTTGCCCTGGCCACCTGCTGTGGCAGATCCCGCAGCCTTGCCTGCATTGCTTTGCCTTTCTCGTAAGCTTTCCACCCACAACCAATGCTTGACACACTGCAGCTACACCTGCCTTTATTTGACCTGATGACCGCCCCACTTTCCATCACTCGTCGTGGCCGCCTCTGCAGTCTTGTTTGCAACATGGTGTGTATCACCACCAGGTATCACAAACTGTCACTGATTTGTCGTCACTGCATGCAACTCTGTGTTGTTTGCCTGCCCAACTTGTTGTGCCAGAAGTTCAACCAGGCCTTGGTGTCCACACTAGTATGCAGCCTCCCCAAGTCATGCGGCTCTCAGCCTGTGCCAAGATGTGTGTGCGTGAGCTGCGCAAGACTGACACCGCCAATGTGTCGGTCTTCTACCTCTCCCTGTGCTCCACCATTGGCGCCACGGTGGGGCTGGCGGCCACCTACATCTGGGGTGATGGGCGGGGTCTGGTCATGCCCCACTCCTTTGAGTGGCTCCTGTTCCTCGGCATAGGTAAAGCCAAGTTCATGAAGAAGTTTTGGCTCATCTAGGCTTCTGATAGAACTGCCTACACGCTGTAGCTGCTTTCCTTGCTTTTCTCTGACACGATGTGCACTATGCTACAAGCCTCATAGGCTGCAGCTGACTTGCAGAAGTACTGTTGCTGCAGGATGCACGGCTACGTACGCTAATGAGCTAGGTCAGACTGGTGGCAGGCAGCTTGGAGTCAGCAAAAGCATTGCTGAGTAGACTCAAGCAGAGGTACAGCATGCTTGACAAACCACAGGTGCACATGTTGCTGGGCAGAGATGACGCATTCTTCCTTGACCAAACACGAGAGGCGTTCAGTGACTACTGCGTTTTGCTCCTTGTATATCTCAAGCTCTTTTGAGCCCCTAACAAGAAGCATTCAAGCTGATCATGTGAATCAGGCCACAGTCATGCCATCTGCTCAAGCAGTATACATCAGCACTCTCAGNTGCAGATCAAATGTGGGCATGTGTGGGGAAACTAGCTGCGCCACCCTTGAACCCGTTGCACCCCTCTGTATAATTGGGTCTAATCATTGTGTGGGCATCATACATTCCATGGTTGCTGGCATATCGCTGCAGATGGGTGTGCATGCACTTCAGTCCAGCATGCACTTCCGCTTGCATGATCAGCGCAACACACCCACTGTCATTATGGGGTTGGCTCTGTCCTGCTATTGCTCTGTTTGGATACATCACACTACAGGCTGAGAGTCCTTTGTAGATGCTGGCGCATCATAAGTCACTATAGACATGTATGTCCTGCCATCAGTGCACCTACTAACACCACAGACAGCCTACACCCCATGTCCTGTCAGCCTGGCAGGCAGGTGCAAAACACCCCAACCCAGGGGATGCCAGGCTGACAGGACATGGGGTGTAGGCCTGTCTGTGGTGTTAGTAGGTGCACTGATGGCAGGATTGTTTTGCACCTGCCTGCAGGCAATGCATGCTTACGCTACGCTTATCACATGCCTGCCTTGCCTGTGCTTGGCATGCACAAACAGTATCCAGTGTCCACACGTTCACAGCTCAGCTTGCTCACAAGACTTGGTTGGTGACTGCAGCATGTGTTGCTGGCTCGCCAGTTGAGCCAGCCCAGCCAGCATCTGCCTCTGAAGGGCCTCACCCAGCAGCAGCAGTCCCAGCTGCNGTCTCATGTCTGTATGACATTGCCTCTTTGGCCTATCTATATCAGAAGGATTTGCATTGTGAATGATGTTGCGGGCAGCAATCATATCCAGATATTGCATGCTTGGCTGATTTAGGGGCTATGTTGTAGGGCAGCAGTGGTTTCCGGAATGCATGTGTCACTGACACAGGAGCAGTTGGGGGCCAGCTGGTGGGTTTAGTCACATCCAAGGGCTTTTTGCCATATGGGAGCCCTACCCAACATGACTGTACGAGACTCACAGATGTGTTTGGGTCTTCTGGCGCAAGCAGGTAGTCTCTCACTCCACTTGACACACTGTCATGACACACTGTCAGCATCGCACGGCGATGTCAAGTCAAACCCCACCCTGGACTGTGTAAGTTGTGTTGTGCAAGCTGTCAGCCTCCATATGTCACAGGCACACAAACGACAACACTGCTCTCAAAAGACAGTCAAAGGCAGGTCCATATGCATGCTGGCTGTTGATGATCAACTTGCAGGGAACAACCAACAAACCCTGTCGTACAGCTCAGCTACTACCATGTGTTGCTAAACTCACACTGGTCAGGCCTACACTACTATGTTCATGTCACACCATATGAGCATGTCATGAGTCGTCAGCCGCTCACACAGGCTTACCTGAAGTCGCTGGTCTGAGGGGACAGTCCAGAGATGAGCATGCAGCAGAGTCTTGGCCAGCCCTTCAGCTATGATGCTAGCCAGGTCCTCCTCTTCCCCAGCATCACCATCATTCAGCTCCTGCTCACTTCTGCATAGCATGGACACGCTGTTGTGCGGCTTTGTATGGCCAATTAGACTGTGTAAGCTTTTCTCACGAACACAAATTTGTTTTGAAACCGACCCAGTCATATTGCAGCTGTCAACATGTCAGGGGTGAAGTACACAGGAACAGAGGGAACATGACTGCTGATGAATTGTATAAATGGTCCAACTAGANTGCAGACTAGTGGTATCATTGGAGACACTGGTAGATCCAGCTGCATCTCCACAAATGGATTGCTGTCACATGTTGCTGAAATTTGCTTTTTGCTGCAGCCACAATGGCCATACTGCCGGTCCAGCCTTCACAAAGGTCCTCCATTCTTTGCCAAAGACGAGAAGCTGTCCTTCCTCATTGCTGCGGTGTGTCACGTTGCTCTTCTGCTTGTTGTTTCACACTAATTTCACACCAGGCAAGCTTGCAGGAGCTAGTACCTTTCCGCACATGCCAGAACACATCTTGCAGCTTTTTGACCAGGCTGGGCATGCAGGTGATGGGCCTGCAGCATGCTTTGGCCATGGTTGGCGGCATTGTCACGCCTCCCCTCATCATCAGCTACTTGCAAAAAGATGCTGGGGTCTCAAACTGTGAGCCACGCTTGCATCTGCACAATGTGCTGCAAGACTCTGGCTACAGCGCTATGTCTAGCTGCAGTCAGGCTGTAGCTCTTGCAAGCCTCTCATGCAATTGTTGCTGCTGCAGATCTGGTGGCTTCATCACTGATTGTCAGTGGCGTGTGTACAGTGGTCCACGTGAGTACCCATCTGCGTTGTTGCAACTGCTGAGAATGCTTCACCTGTGGCTGTACGCACTGGGACATGGCTGTCATGCTGCAGTGCTGATGCAGGTGTTGGGCTTTGACATCCCGAAGACACGTTATATGTATGGAACTGGCATCATTTCTGTCATTGGCACCTCATTCACATTCCTGAATGTGACTTCTCAGTCGATAGGCAACATGATGGTAAATCCAGCTTACCTCAAATGTCTGAACACTTGAGGAAGTATTGCCTGAGTAACATCACCTCCGATCATGTACTTGCACCCTCCTTATGCGCCTTTACTTGTGCTGATGCTCAAAGTGAAACTGCAATGCTGTGAAGTGAGTCTGACATACAGCGCTGTTGCTGCCATGCACTACACTACAAAAGCGTACAAGCAATCTTTGCATGGTAGGACACGAACANAAATGAGTTGCCTCACAGCATGCTTCCTTCCAAACAGCAAGCAGATGTAACGCAGCAGGTCAGAAATGTTGCTGTGCCTGCAATTTGCATAGACAAATTTGGCCAGCACTGACCTTAGGAATCACTTTGTCCTCAACCTGGATGTCTTGGAGGGCTTTTCTGAAGACCAGGGTGGCCGGGTCATGCAACCTGAGTACCTCCTTGATACATGCGTCCACCACTGGCATCTTCTCCACCATCTCAGCTGCACTACACAATCAGACTTGGCACCCATGGCCCAGTCACGACTCAGCACAAGCTCATCACAGCTAGAGTCACAACTGCATGCTAGCCTGATGGGTTAGGCATTTCAGGGTGTAAGCTGCTTTGCTGAGTTCATCAAGCAGTGCTGCCGTTTGTTTTCAGCAAAAGGTGGGGTGCGGCATCTGCTGCATGGTGCACAACACATCCTTTTCNGCTACCACAAGCAAGTGCCCCAGCAGCTTTTGGTGAATTGGTGGTGGTTCAGAAGTCCACTGCAAAGGCACATTAGTCAAGTCATAAGTTGGGCTCACCAAAGTCTGTGTCAGCGCTGTAGAAGCTTTGGGGCTGAGTCACGAATTAGACTCAAAGCAGATACTGTCAGCCCATGTTGCCCGTNGCTCTGCCCTGCCCAAATGTGCCCTCTCCTACACCCTCACTTTAACCTTTCTGGACACACCTTCCATGGATACCCTTGACAGGTTGTGACGGTGTGTCTTCACACTTGACTGCAGGGGTGCACTGACGTTAGCCTCCCCTGAAGTGAAGTTCGAGATTGACACAGAAACGCATGACCCACTAGACGTTGGCATGTACCAAGTGCGTGAAGCCAATCAGATGGTTGAAGAAATGATGCTTCTGGCCAACATCACAGTTGCAGAGCACATCCTGCGCCACTTCCCTGCTCAGGCGCTGCTGAGGCGGCACCCTGTTCCTCCTCCTCGCCAGTTTGACCCCTTGCTGAAGGCTGCTGTTGCAGCTGGCGTCAGCATCAACCCAGAGACCAGCCAGGCATGCAAACCTTCACATGTCTATTCCCTGCAAACATGCTGGCTTGACCTTGAGTGATCTTGAATGTTCGGACCCTAAGCCTTTGAGTACTCAGCTATGCAAGCAAGTATTTTGGCATCAGTCTTGAGTTCTGATGTGGCGCAACCACCCAGCCTTTTACAGTGTGCATCATGATGTGTGATTGCTTGCTGACAAGGTGGAGACGTACTGCATGGCTCATCACAACAAGGGACTGCTGCAAACCAATGTTGTCATGAGACGCCGTGCAGTCTTTGCACTTCAGACGTAGATAACCATGCTGTTTCTGTGTTGTCAACATTGTATCCTCCCATCTCAATCGGTTGCTATCTGCCAACTGTTGTACTCATTGTGACACATTCGACAGCACTTTGACTCGCTACATGGCAATGCACAAGCATGCACACATCATCATGATCAACGCAGGTCAGTGATCATTGGCAGAATCTCCGCAGTTTGTAGCTCCATCTAGACTGCTTCAATGTGTGTGCGCGGACACATGCAGCATCTCCTGATGACACCATGCAGCTGGACGACCCTGCTGTCACAAGTCCACACTTATATAAACAGCATGCATTGCGTGTGTGCAGACACTAGTGGCATCTCTGGGTGAAGCTGTGAGGCTTGATGGCTTCCGCTTCAACAAGCTCAATTGTCTTTCAACAGCAGGCCGTGCACTGTAGCCAGGATTACTCTTGCCAAACACACTTGATGTCAAAGCAATGGCACTGTGCAAGCTGTCTGTGCATGTGTGCAGACACTGGCAGCGTCTTTGGATGAAGCTGTGAGGCCTGAGGATTCCTACTTCAACAAGCTCATCCGCATCATGGCCACAAGNTAAGTGCAAGGGTGCTAGGAGAAGCAGGCAGGCAGGACAAACCTTGGCTTTTTCTGCCCGCTGCTTGTCCAAGGTCCCTTTGTGTTTCAAGCGGTCAGCAGCCTTGGCAGCCTCCTCATCCTGTACAGCCGTTACAACTTGTTGAGCTGTGGTCACTGTTTGCACACATCATCATAATGTTCTGAACAAAAGGAATTGATGGTGATAGAATTTTGATATAAAACAAAGTAGAATAGCATTACACAGTAATTTCATTGTTTGTGAAACAACAGTCATGTTATTGTTTATAGAACAGTAATCATTTTATTATTGGTAACAGAATTTTTGATTGTCTCACGCTGGGTGTTATACAAGCATCACCAACATATCGAGCATGACCTTATACAGGGATGCAAGCTTGGCACATGTTGCACCGTGCATATAGGCAGATGATGGCCCATGTGATGCACTCAGTGTGGGCGACACGTACCACACAAACAGAGTTGGTTCGGCAATAGCAAACCATCAGCAACCAGATATACAGCCAATGCTGAGCAGGGCTGCTGAGCTGTGAGCNCTTCTCTCGCAATCAATGCTATTCTTCTGTGTCCTGAGTCCTGTGTGGTATGTCAACAGAAAAGCCCACCCCTCAGAAAGGGTACCCGAGCCAGGGCAGGTGGCCAGGGCCATGCTGACATTGCCCCTTCAGAGCTGAGGGCTGATCCAGGCATGGTCCTGAACTACAAGCCCCAGGAGCAGGCCGCCCCTGCGGCTGCACAGCCTGCCCCAGACCTGCTAGACTTTGATGGCCTCTCTATGGACGGGCCCCCTGCTGCTGCACAGGCTGCAGCTCCAANAGGGTGGCTAGCTTGCTGTGGTTGTGGGTGCAAGCAGCAATTTGATTTTGCAATGATGTGCGGGTTGCGATGCAAAGTGGCTCCAGTGCATTGTTGCTCACAGCATCACTGCACAATCATCATGTTGCTTGCGCCAGAGTCAGCAGCAAGCTACCCACCTACATTTGTATGCCTGGGAAAACGGTAACACAAACACTGCCTGAACATGTCAACAAATTGTCTCACTCTGTTATAAGCTCGCTGTTCACACAAAAGCATCAACTCTTCAGATGTACAAGGTATCAAATTTTGGCAGAGCTAGGTGCATAAGGCAGTGACTGTGTGCATGCATTGACAGATCAGCCACACAGTACTCCGCACCCTGGTTAGAATAGACAGCCTGTTCTGTCTGATGCCAGTGGANTGTGAGTCAGTTACATAGATTGTGAGCTGGGTTGTAGCAAAGTTTGCGTCATTTGTCTACAAATAGCATACACTCTGATGCGCAGTGAAGATGTCATTATCAGTATGCAGTTCTGACATGTTCAAACCTCAAGCTGACACTGGCCCTGCAGGGCTGTTTGGTGCTAAAGGGCCTTTTGATGCGAATGACACACAGGCTGTTACTGCACACCTCAATTTCCGCAACCTTTACTGCTATATGCTTTGCAAACATTGCTGCATGTGACACAAAGCCCCCTTGCTTAGCTGTGGTCCACTGCAATCCTGTTCCACACAGCTACATCTGTGTTGAGCTGAACTGTAGTGCACCATCGCTGAGCATTGCATGGCACAACACAGCACACAATACACTNGCTGGCGCCATGTGTAGGCCATGCGTAGGATACGGTTGCTAAGACCACCGAAGCTAGATAAGATAATAGCTAAGATAGGACCACCGAAGCGCTTATGGCAGCGACTGAACAGGCCAACGCAGCTTGAGGCACACCCAGCGATTTGCACCNACATACTTTTAGGGGATGCAAGATCTGCCAGTTCTGGGACACAACATGCTGCAAATGGACACATGTGATTGCGTGAAGACGACGTACTGTCACAACACGCTACAAATAGACACATATGATTGCATGAAGACCACATACCGTTTCAGGGTCAATGCCTCTCCCTGTGATTCTCTGCTCTAGCTCTGCATGACAGGGACGCATGAAGGCCTCAGCCCGTTGAGCCCTGAAAAACCAACCAAAGCTGTGAGGCACAGCATGTACTGAACATGCAGCTGCACCAACAATGCAGCTCTTGATCTCAAATGTGTGGTCAGTGACACTTTGCATGCAACGAATCTCACATGCGCTGCCACTGCTTGTCCCACCTCAGAATTTGCAGCTGAGTCAGACAACTGCTGTTCCGTGTTGTGAGAAGCTCAAGTTGGTACTGCATCATGTGGCTGCGCTGCAATGTGAAGGATACAGCAGTGCAATGGTGCCTGAGACAGAGATGGATATCGCCTCTCTTGAACAGGTTGCAGAAGCAGCGCTAAATTTTCACATTTCATGGGGTTCATTTGACAGTGCATGCAAGAGGTGCAGTGGTCAGGATAGGGTGTATATGACTGTTGAGGATCAAGCTTGGTCTGCAGTGGGCAGATGCAGATTTGATGTGAGTTGCTTATACCCTAAACCTAAAAGCCGAGCCCCATACCCTCATTACCTTTCTTCAGCAGTGGCCTGCCAGGGTTTTGGGGGCCGCTGGTGCCACAGCTGGGCCGGGGTCTGAGCAGCAGACGCATACCGCAGAGGCGTGCAGTCTCAGGAGCGCTGTGGGACTTGCAAAGCAGCCACCTTGTGCAGAATGAGCTGGTTTGCCCTGCTGCCTGCATCCAAACACTGGTACTAGCTCCCATACTTGCTGTCTTGACTGTCACAGGTGGATGTGTACTCCTTTGGGGTGGTGTTGTGGGAGCTCTGGACAGGCAGGGAGCCCTATGACGGGCTGAACTACCATGCCTTGCTGCATCAGATCACTACCNGATCCGAGGCCACAAGACCTGCCGTCTGACAAAGCCAACGATGCCAAAAGCGTCCAACACCACAGCTGTGATCAGCTGAGCTGTGACTGCAACCCCGGAAACGGTTCCATTGCCCAGTTGCTGCGCGAAAATGATCACAACGATGACAGAGAATGATCCCAACACACCACCAACATAACCCCACCAAGGTGTCTCTGCAGGTGACAAACAGCTTCTAGNCTCGCGGGCGGTTCCAAGGCTACAAATTGGGATCAGAAATAGCACCTTATGACTGCAGGACACTGGTGTTGGGACGCTTCATGGTGGGCATTGGGATTGGCATCTCTGCTGTGGTTGTCCCGGTCTACTTGGGGGAAGTTGCTCCCGCACAGGTCAGCATGCAAATTTTTTTTGGTTTGTATACTCACTGGGCATGGCCTTACTGATGTAGTTCTGCAGCACCCAACCAAATCTTACCGCATGCGCTGTCTTGCATGACTCATGCCCAGCTNTGCACCAGATTCCACTCAGCCAAGCACCACAGATCAAGCTGTTGCTGGCCATGTTGCTGAGCCCTCCCATAAGCGCCAGCACCAGCCACGCGTGCGGGAACAAGCGGCCAAGCGTGGCAGAAACAGAGGTCCAGCAAGCAGACCAGGCTCAGCCAAAGCTAAGCCAGAAGACGGGAGCCCAGCATCTGTGCCTACCAATGCAGCCTCCAGTGCTGCTGCAGCAGCGCCCACTGCTGNGCCAGTCTGCAAGCGTACATGGACAGCTGTCCGATGCACTTTTACAAAGTCTTAGCGCATGTGCGCTCTTGGATGCCAAATAACCTGGCAAAGCAGCTCCAGCTTTCCACACTTGCGTAGGCATGGCAGACTAGCACTGGATGCGGATGTGAGGCAGCATAGGGACTCCTTGTATAGTCTTGGGCATTCTTGCGAACAGCCTGACACTGCAATAAGTCATGAGCAATCATGAAATGTGATGTGCAAATCTTTCACTCTGTCGGGATGGGTCAGCACCCAACACACGCTCTGAAACTCTCTTTCAAACAAGCCAGGGACAGCATGACCAGGTCAAGCTGCATGTCACAGGTCATCATGCTGTTCTATTGTCAGCCTGGCTTTGGTCAAAGACCAGTGCCCGTGCCATAGACACTGGTCAATTTGTGGTCAAGCATAGTTCCTGAGATGTGTGTCACCTGCGCTGGGTGGCTTCTTCTTCCCTTCTATGAATGGCTTCCTGGCGGCGCCGCGCCTCCTCAGCAGCTTTCTGCTGCTCATCCTCCTGCTTTGCCTGCACACACCACACCACATCTGATTGTCATGACAGAGGCAATTCCTTGTGCTGCACAGCCAGGAACACAACAAGGTCAGTATACTGCTTTGTGCACAAGCACAAAGGCTGTCTACCTTTTCCCAGGCAAGCCTGCTGCATGCACAAAGCACAGCATGGCTCAGANCACCCTTGGTGGGAATGGTTGTGACCCCAGGCCGCATACTTTGTGCAAGTGTGGAAATTTGGGTTGTCTGTGCACATCTGCAACACCTGTTGGAACTTTGATGCGTCTGCATACCTGCAGCATGTGTTGACCATTGTTGACAGTTTGGCTCACAGTCACGCAGTTGCAAGCCCTCTTTGAGTCAGAATGACATTCCAAGAATCCATGTTAAGTAGTGAAACTAGCATGTCTGCAAAAGTAGCTTGCTGCAGCTGCAGAGCATGATGACCCAGCATGTTGTGCATCCAGCTGGCAAGCCTGGGTGTGCTGCATCACATCCCCAGCTCAATATCCAAGTGATTGATTGATCACCGTGGATAAACACTTGATGAAGCCTAGTAGTGAGTGTTGTGAGGGAGCCGGCAGTGATGCTGTATGCATCATTGTGTTGTGTGGGTACCAGTNCTGGTGCCGTGAGTGGCTGCCTCGCCGGTCTTCTTGGTGGCATGATCTGGGGCATTGTGCAGGAAAAGAAGTTTATCTTCAGAAACATGACTAAGGTTTGACTATGGGCTTTGGGCTGCGTTTTTGGCACACAGCAGCAGACATCACGACGCCCCTTCACACAGGAATATCATCTCAGGGAGCCCCCAATTGCCCTATTCTCCGTGATGATACGTGGCACTACCAGCATGTTCATTGTGGGCACCTTCTTTGGTAGGCATCAATCAACACCTGTTGTGCCAGCCTCCTTGAATACCAGCTCTAAGACTGCTGTCGCAACAGTATACAGGGGTCTTGAGTGGGTTGCGATGCAGTCTGCACCAAAGCCAGATTAGCAAAAGCAACCCCGTTCTGCCAGGGGCGGCTGGTACAGCGGTATCCCTCTTGCCGATGCTTAATTGTTCATAAAGAGCCCTTTGTGCCTAAAGGCCAGATTGCAGCTGACATGAGCTTATCTGTGCAGCTTTGACTCTCATGTATGTCTCTGGTGATAAACAGGTGGAACACTTGCAGGCTGGGCTTGTGCGCTCTCTGATCTCTGAGGTTCCTCTTACTCCAGCCATGCATGCTCGCAAAGCCATGGTACGCTTTTGGACCCTTACTCCTTGCCTGGTAACGCTTTCTGCAGGTGTCACAGTGTAGCAGTTGCACATGCTCTGCTGTCATTAGCATGAGCTCATGTCTATGCAGGGATCAGGTGTTTTTGCGGCTGGAGCCTTTGCTGCAGCTGAACTGCTNACCACAAACTATCCTGACAAAAGTGGCCAGGTCCACATCCTGCAGCATGGCAAGAATCACACATGAATGCCAACAGAGGAAATGATACGCAATGTTCAACAACTGCCTGCCAACAATGCATGGCACAAACTTTACTCATGTCCTTGTGACCTTGTGTGTCCTTGAGACAATGTGTTGCAGGTGCAGTATGCAACATAGTTGCCATTAGCAACAGTCATGGTCCTTTTCAGTTGCAATCGAAATGGAGGCAGTCAAGTGTCAGCATGCAGGATGCCAGATGTAACCTGAAAACACAGTTATGCTGGTGCATGGAAACAAAGTCTATGCACAGACATGAAGCGCAGGCAGAATAGAGCATACCAGAGTGGCATCTGGCAGCTTTACACTCTGGAGTTGTTGTTCCACACTTGGGGGCCACTGCTGCATCAGAGCCTCAATGTCTGGCATCGGGTTGTTTAAGTGCGCTGTGCTACTTGGCTTGGACTGCAGCACCATGAATGTCATGTTGATAAGCAACCATGCATGCTCGGCCCAAATCTGAGCAACAGCATTCTTTCAGCTTGCTTCTACTCAAACAGCACATCACATTCTTTCTGTGACAAAAATCTCACATGGCTTCAGCATGTACACATGCAGATCTGCTCAAAATGCTCAGNTGTGCCTTTGTGATTGCGCAATTTCCATTTGTGTTGCAACCATCCATTGCTCACATGTGGTTTAGCAGAGCACGTGCTTTTACCAACACCAAGCGGCACAGGTGCATGATGACATGTACTCCAAGTCATCACTGTTGCCAATGATTGACGAGCCAAGAGGGTTACACGGAATACTGCATGTCCCAGGACAGCAAACTGCTGGTGAAGTCTTGATGTACACTCATCGTCTTTGAACTGTGGATGCGTGCGTGTGCATGAGTGCATAAGGCCCAGTGCATACCATCTATGCAGAGTCTTGAATTACACTTCAGCTCCTGTTCATAAAGCACCTACATGGCGTAGTGTTATATTGTTCTCTGAACATGCTTGCTTGAAATGCAGGACAGCGACCCAGCAGACTTCGCAACAGCTTCAATGTCAAGCAGGAAGAACCAGATTCAAACGAACCATCAAGCTCCAACCAGCCCCGGCAGCAGATGCAGGGGTCCCTTGACAGTGAGCCCACCATGCTGACTCACTCCCACATGGGTCTGGCTTCTGTCAGAGTCAAGGCTGAGTCAAATGCCCAGGCCTCACCGCAGTATGGCAGTGGGTCTGCTGGAACACCCGGATCTGTGAACATCAGAGTTTGGAAGGTTAGCTTTTGTGATCAGTTGTGGTGTAACAGTACAAGGATATGCTCACACAGCTGATGTATGCTCTGGCACACTGCTGGATGAAATCAGCCTGTCTGGGTTGACTGCCAGTACAAGGCTATGGGCTTGCACAGCTCGTGTTGCACTGTTAGAAAGCTGGACCAGGGAGGTTCACTTAGTCAAGTGGAATGTGACACATAGCATCCGCGTTCTGGACTGTTGTGAGCATGCACTGTGCTTTCCCACACCGCTCTGCCTTTCTTCTCTTCTTGCTTGACTGGGAGGGCATCTGCATGCAGCAGCAGTGACACTGCTGTGACCACAGAATCTTTACAAACACTGCATGTGTGTTTGAGATGAAGGGCTGGTTTTCCATGACCCTAGAGCTCACAACTTTGCTGTTTTCAAATGATGCAAACAAACATGAGGTTTTAGCAGCAATATTTGTCCTGCTGTGTGCAGGATGCTCTCACGNTACTGAGGACTTTCAGAAGCAAGCTAGCCAGGATGGCGAAGGTACCAGATGACCTACGTGCCGTCTTGTCACCTGAGTGGACCCCTCGTATCGCATGCTACTGCAACACGTGCCACTTCATGGAGTATCACTTGCGGCAGTCCCATTTGTCTGTGCTGCTGCTTTGTGACCCTTCGTCTTCCCAAGCATCGAGCCCACAGCAGGGCAGTGGGTCGACCCAGCCCGCCCTTGCCACTCTCTCTCTGACCCCTCACATGACCCCCAGCAACAAGTTGCTGTGGACGCCACAGTCAAGTGTGTTCACAAGTCCAGCCAACAGCCTAGCTGAAGTAACAGGTAAGATCTGCGCAGCAGACGGTGTAACACCAGGCAATGTGTTTTCGCAAGCTGTTTTCACTTCTTGCCTATCAACAATATGGCTACACTTGTAAACAGTGCAGCAAGTTCTCTGCACTATTTACAAATACAAGACACGATGATGCACATGTGCAAGCAGACATTTGTCCTGGGCAAACAATGTCTTGACAGTAACAAGCTTGCTTGCATCCTGTCCTGGGTCTCAGCCATAATGTTCACTGGACTCCGCAGCAAGATGCATGTATAAGTCAAACCCAGTTCTGCAGCCACATGACAAAGCGCAGCCAGTAACTTGGCGAGCAACAGGATCTCAGTGACTGCTCATGACGGCTACAGTGTTTGGTTTCTTGTGCTGACGATGNACAGCTGTGAATGATTGCTGTATGCAGCTTGACAAGCACAATGCAACAACATCAACTCCACGCTCAAGTCACAGACCAGCTGAGCTGCTTGGAGCTTTCTTTCATGTGCAGCCCTCTGCTGTTTGCAGCTTGATGGGTCTTGGTGACAGTCTTGGAACAGATGTGGAAAAAATGAAAGAAGAGCGGTACCTGGCGGCCCAGGTCAACCACAACATGGCCCCACCAGTGCAGGGGCATATCCTTGATAGCTGTCAGCTCTGGCAGGCGACAGTGGTAGTTTGGAGCAGGCAGCTGGGTGCAGCTGAACGAGATTATCCTCAGTGTCTGACATACTGCACAAGTCAACAAGTCATAGAGCAGCAGGGTATGAATGCACAAAGTGGTTCCATGGTGGTGAAGCAACCTTGGAGTGTAGCATGGCATACTCACTTACGAGTACCATTAGCAACCTGCTGAACAACACTGCAGTGTAGAATCGCTTCTTGGCTGTAACAAATGGCGAGAAGGACCACAACATGAAGGAAATGAATAAACTACTGAATATAAGTTCGCTAACCCATTCGTTTTTTAGCCCCAGTTCCTGCAAGTAATCAGAGAGCTTTGGGAATGAGCATTGACAGCGACGTAACAGGCAGCTAGCGATGAACTGCATAAGCTTTACTGGCAGAATTGTGAAGCCCAAATCACCCAGTGGCTGGTTGGCAGGTTGGTGCATTCTGTGCGCTAGCTGTGTTGATATGCCGTGTACATATTGAAAGCAAGCACCAAACAAGATGAGCTTCCATCGGTCTCTCAACAGTGGTAACTGCACGCAAAAGAAGTGTTGTACTTTGTACAATCTGCCCAGCTCAGCTTCAGCTAGGGAGTGCTGCTATATGATCTCCAAGATGTAAAGGTGTGAAAAAGTGCCGTATGGCTCAACCTACTTCGACGATGAATTCAAGTCTGATTCTTCGCCAAAGTTCGCGTACAAAGTCAGCACAAGGTGACATGGTATCAAGCTGTGTCAGCTGCTACACGTAGGTGCCGTATTGACACTATTACACAGGCCGGGACACATAGGTGCTGCGGGTGTTCGAGTCTGATGTGTATCACCAATGTAGTACTATTGCGCGCGACAGATGATCAGCACTATTCTCAGACGGTGACTGTCGAAGCGATACTGTAGCAGTGAGGTTCTGCTGTGCTGCAAGTGCTCGGCACAGTACGCGTGGGACGTGCCACGAGCCAAAGCGCAGGCAACGCGAAGATTATGACCAAGCTACCTGCTGACGAGATCAATCGGCGTCAACCTTGTGGTCTTGTACGCAACTGGGAATAACAACTGCAAGTCCCGTTTGTCGAATGCAGCAGACCTACTGGTTTTGCGATTTAAAACTCCAGGTTCAGCCATGCATGTACACTGCATTGCTGTCCAAGCTGCACCCAGTGGCATGTTCACAGTCACAACAGCTACCCAGCAAACAGTGCACTCAGCGCAAATTCTTTGACCCCTGCCTCTGTCAGCAGCTGTTGGTCTGGTCTTGGGAGCATCACCTCAAGGTGGCTTCTGAGGCCTGTCTTCCAACAAACATTCCCTCTCCTGACTTGTCAAACAGCAGGCAGGCGCTGTGATATGCTAGCTGCTGTCTGAGATCAACTCAACTCATTGCGGCTCTTGGTAGGAGGTGCTGGGTCAAACAGAGGAGGTGATGGAGACAGTTTGTTGTGTCACAATAGTTGAGGGACCAGGCAATGCACAGGATGTACCAGTTGCAGCAAAACCTGTAGCAAGGCNACTACCCAGACTTGCAGCCACAGGTATTGTGCAATGGCATTGTTATCTAGGCGCATGCAAGTAAAACAGTACTTCTAGCAAGCTCAAATTGGTAGCAAGAACACAGAAAGTGGCCTTAAAACCGCCGCTGTCAGCAATGCTGTTGCAGATGACATGGAAGCAAAAGCTGTTGCTGCTACTAGAGCAGAATGCGGTCATGTTGAGTAGCACAAGGCTTGCGTGAGAGAATGCAGAGTACTAGGTGGCAGAGCTGGTAACAAGCATGAGCACAGGCAACGAGGGCAGGGCATCAAGCAATGAGGGCAAGGTCTGAGGCAGAGAGCAGCTTATGAAACACAGGGCAGGGCATTACCAAGATGCCCAGGTCTGCCAGCACAGCATGCAGCTCTTCATACTCCAATGCTCCGCTGTGATTCTTGTCATACTGCAGACAAAGCTCACAATCTGTATCAACCTGTTGTCTACTCTGCCCTAGACAACATGACCCCATCCCTTTGTCATGTTGACTGCTGCATCAGTGCTAGTGACTGCATGTGGCAATGTACACTTCCCTGGGCACACAGTGCAGCATAAGTCGTGCCTACTTTAATGCTTGCCTGAGCCACAGTGTAATTTGCTGTCACTGTGTGCAGACGGTGACAATTACAACACATGGTTGGAGGCTGTCTCCAACAGGGTGAGCATGATTAACTTCACAGTGGGCATGTTGCTTTCTGACGCACTCACCGCTTCAAAGATGACTTGGTTGCTTGTGTAGCTTGACCCAGCCTGCAATAGCAGACAGCTGATATGAGTCCATGGCTCTATGGAGGAATGCAGTGACCACTGCTAGCCACAGCGCGTAAACAAAGGGTGAACAACCCCAGGAAACTGACGCAGTGTGGTCATACTTGCTTGTGTGCTTGTAGCAGGCTATGAGCTCAGTGCACACAGTCAGGTCTATACATCAGCCACAGCCGGCGACCCTTGCTGTACATGTGCTAGTTATGACAAGCTCAAACAAAATAAGGAAAGGATTGAGCAGCAACACCTGTGTCTGACTCCCATCACTCAAGGACTTGTATTGACACCAGACTACACAGCTTTTGCGGTAACGAGACCGTACAGTGAGGGTGCTGGGTGACAGTGCAGGTCTTGGGATGGCACACCTGAGGACTGAGTTGAACCACTGAGTGCCGTCTCCCCCGCCCATGATGAAGACGTTCTTGTTCCAGGAGTCTGCTGCAGCAAATGATCTGGGGCCATCCAAGTCAGGCAGGTGGCCCCACTTGTTGGACTGAGGCTTGTGGGTGGTGACAGACTCCAGCCAAGCACTACCATTGTGTCCACCAAGCACACACATCTGCAGCACACAACATATTTTGTACAGGCCCATGCAGCTACAGCAAATGGTGAAGAGAACATGAGCCATGAAATGCATAAGCATGAGGCAGAATGTCATCAACACATGCATACACAGCCTGTGCTGCCACTGATGTTGATCAAGCTTGGAGATGCTGGGCTTGTGCACACAATGCAGGACATTGTGAATGTAAGCACATTGCAGACTTGCATTCACAATCATCAAGCAGCATGGGCAGCAAGACCGCATCAGGATAGCCCAGCATACTGCAAAACAGCTTAGGGGGTTAGATTTGCTGATAGCAAAGCCACAGGGCGTCAAGTTCTCTGTCATTCAGGGCTGTCTGCTGTTGTCACAATTTTNTGATTGGAACAACAGTCTAGACGACGCACAGTTGCTGATGGCGGAAATCGCATTCTTCCGCAGTGTAAAGGTCACCAGATCCAGTGTTGACACCCTGAGACATCGACAGTTTACATCGCTAGCTCCGTCACCAACAACAAGCGCAACGCATCCACCGCACCCTTCCCGGTCAATTTGACAACGCATGGATGNCTGGCTGCAGGACATAGAGTGGGAGACAGTCATTGTAGATGAAGCTCATAGATTGAAGAACACTGGTGCAGCCTGTCGAGTAGCTGTACAGGATCTCAGCATTCAATGGCTACTTCTGCTGACAGGTATGTGTGATTGTTCATTGGTCAGCATTGCTGACAAGTATATTTGAGCAGTGCTGACCAAACGACTCAGCAGCTTGAGCAGGATTGCAACATAACTAGTGTTCTTCGATGTAGGCACCCCAGTGCAGAATAACATGGGCGAGCTTTTTGGCCTCATGAATCTGCTGGACAGTGAGCTATATGATTGTGAGGAGGATTTCCTCCACAAGTTTGGTGGGGGCAAAGATGGCATCTCTTTGGAGCAGGTCCAGGCACTTCAGGTCTGTCACAATGTCTTACTGTCAAATTTTTCTTTCATTGAGGTGTCGGTGCCTGGCATACAAAGCAATGGTGATGTCATGATTGACAAGGATGCAACTAATCACAGCCCAGATGATAGTCAAACATGTGAACTGAAGCATGGCAGAAAGACTCAGCATCGATGTCAGCGACACTGCCGTTCTGTGCCAGTGGTCCTGTTGCATCTGGTGCTGGTGCTGTTGTAAGCATAAGATGCGCATTCTTGATGTCAGTCAGCTGCAAAGCCCGGGCACATGGTGTTGGCCATCCACTTCATGTGGCCACATGTGCTTTACAAGTAGTGCTACACTGATCATGCTTGTCTAGCTCATTTTGTCTATGACTGAGCCTGTCAAGTGTTCTGGCTGCAGGCAGAGTTGCGGCCCATACTGCTGAGGCGCATGAAGGAAGATGTGGAGAACCTGCCTGAGAAGGAGGAAGTGGTGGTGTGGGTGCAGCTCACACACCAGCAGCGTGAATACTACAAGGCTCTGTACAGCAACCAGGTGCACTTGCCCTGCTGGGATGAATGCATGGTTGAATGTAGCCTGTCTTGGCACTGGATGCTTGTGAGCAAACGCTGTGGGTCAGATTAGCTGATGCATGGACCTTACTGATGCATGACAGCAGGCAACACAGAAGCTTTTACATCTGTGAAAGTGCCTGGTTCAAAGGCGCATGTCCCTCCATGCATGCCTGTGAGTGGATTGTGCATGATAGGTATGCAAAAATTTCTGTGCTGTGCAGATAGGAGATCTATTGACAGGGTGCAGTGCCAAGAACATGCCAAACCTGAGAAACCTGGCCATGGAACTGCGCAAAGTGTGCTGCCACCCGGTAAGGCTGGTGCCTACATGTTCATGCACAAGCCGCATGTGTGTATCAGAGAGATTGCATGCAGTGGGCAGCACTTGATCTTGCTGTGATTAGCACCAGNACAGTGGTTTGAGCACCTTGGTCCGTGCTTGAGCTTGTTCTGGCATCTGGCGGTATAGCTGCATGATTTGGCTGTATGGCGAGCTCCCCACGCAGTTATGGCACTCATCTAAAATCTGCAGCCACAGCTCAGCTCAGCTGTGAAAGGCATGATTGCAAACTGTGCTGCATGTGGGAAGCAATCAGCTGAAACACGACACACTCAGCTTGGCCTGGCATCACCAGCCTGGGCTCTGTGTAAAGCGACCCAACTGCAAAGACATGGGGTTGATTGATGATGGTAACTGATTGGTTGGTTGGTTGATTGGTTGGTTGGTGGTTCACTGACTGGTTGATGATTTCTATGGTGAAGCAATCGCTTGATCAATCAACAATACTGACTTGCTGAGTGCTGCTTGACCAACAAACGTGTCATACACATGTACAAACAGCTGGCTCAGAGCTCAAGGTGCGGTGCTGCTNAAGAAGAAGCTGGCATGCAGGCACCATGCGATCATTACGTCGCCCAGCCCTGAACCAATGCTGGACACCTTTGCTGCATACAATCAAGGTGGGGCCCTGATTGCCTAAATGCCAGCACACTGCTCAGCAGCAGCTCTGTGGNCTATCAGAAGGCATTTGATGCTGTGAAGGCATTTGATTGTCTGAAGCATGCACTCGATGCCCATATGGCCCAAATGTCACGTTTGCGGTTTTCTTTGACTGTGCTGATGTCGAGTGGACACCAGAGAAGTAAGNGGCTGCACATCAAATGTGTGAGCAGGTCCTAGAAGGCCCGCCTGACAGATCCGGACACGCGACGCGTGCTCACCACAGCGGCTCTGCATTGTACAGACAGCGGCATGTCTGCTTGTAGACAGCGTCCCACCACAGTCAGAAGCGTAAGTATATGCTGCACGAAATGTATGTCATCGCTGGCTTGGGCTCGCTTGAACGGCAAGGACAAAACCCTGCTCAGCACGGGGTGGTTAGCCAGGACACCTTGGAGTACAGGTTGAACACCAGCAATAAGCTACCTAAGCAGTTCACAAGTGGCGTGGATCAGCTGATCATTGGGGTGCGTGTGGACTGAACTTAAGGCGATGTCAAGTATTTGTGTCAGTTCTGGCAAGCTTCGTAATGTACAGCCAGCAGCATTCTCCTTGCAAAGGTGTCTGATGGAAACTAGATGACGCTCAGGCAGGTCAACGGACAAGGGTTTTGTCATAAGCGACAGGACTCGCTTGGGGTCTCCCAACGACGGTCGGGTGTTGCTCGCCATGATACGTACCCCAGGCATGGCGGCAGCGTGTTCAGCTACTATTGTTGAAGTGTCTACTGGTGACTAGGCTCATCGATTTGGCACGGAATCTGGAGCCAGATCACACTTGGCCAGATCAAAAGCATGGCCTGCAANCCAAAGTTGACCACAGCAGGAGTGGACGAACACAGGATGACTTGCTGAGTGGCACCGTATCAGCATGGGGCAACCCTGGCTGCTGGTGCTGCAGGGTGTTTGCGTTCACAAGGCTGAATGCACATTCCAGCCGCAGCCATGCCATTGTGATGCTGACCATCATCAAGAGGCGCAGGACCCTGCCAGGGCAGGAAACAGGGCCCTTGCAGAAGGTCAGAATAGGCAAGCTGTTCATGGTGGATCTGGCTGGCAGCGAGCGCCTCAAGAAGTCACTGTCCACAGGTATGCTGCAAGGAACAAAATCGTTGGACTGGTCAAATGATAGACTGGTTGATGGTTAGACTGATTGATGGGTAGACTGGTTGATGGGTAGACNGGGTGGGGACACAACTTAGAGGCCCGGGGTCAGGGTGGGCGGAAGCATTGGGAACATCTGAGTTGAAGTGTACCAGGCATGACATAACACAGGTAGGCCAGCATGACTTCAAGGATCATCCAAGAATGGGATGAATAGTGAGCCTTTTGCTGCAGCAACTCTTGAAGGCACACAGCTGCACTAGCATGGCGACTGACAGCTTACTGATAACAGGCAATCCCTTTCGTGACTGTACCTGGTTGTCCGCTCCGCTATTAGCGACCACTACAGCATTTGTAGCTGTCAACCCAGGCTGGGTAGATGACAGGGCACCACTGACTTGGGTCCTGTAAATCTCTTCCGCATCACCGCTAGTTGTTGTGTCATTGTCAAAAGTGTTGCCAGTGATAGCCCCTGCACACCACAAGCGATCTCACAACTGACAACACACACCACAACCAGAACATGCAGACAGCGCATGCACTTGCCTGCAATGTCTCACACTGCTGAGATGGACATACAGCTTNATGATTTGCTAGGCATGTGCTAGCAGCTGCACTTTGATTTCTATCAATCACAGCACATGTGTGACTGATTTTGAGCAACGCAATCTGCAGTTGTTGTTGATCCTGTGTAGAGTCACTTGGGAGCTGCACTGGCTACAGAACAGTCTACAGTGAGGAATAAACCTGAAGGCTGACACAACAAAGGGCATGACCATCCCTAGAGCAAAGTGATTGAGCAACAGCTATTACCTTGCCCCTAATTTCGGGTGGCTCCTCCACCGCTCTCAAATGCAGCACTCCAGATTGGTCACCACCCAGTTGGGCATGCAAGGCTGCTGGCAGAGTTCGTCCTTCATGCGTCCATGCTGTTGGGGCGGATGGCGAGGCAGCAGTAGGTAAATTTGCAAGGCTGGCATTGTTGGGTAACAGCCATTCCTCATGCTTTTCGTGAATGCCGTGGAGGTAGTCCAGGGTGATGGCGCTCTCCTCAGAGCGTTGCCGCTTGAGCATGCGGTTCATGCAGATNCTATGACAGCTGAGATGACCATGCAGCGTGCTAGGGTCAGGCCTGGCCGCACAAGGAAGGTGCCCTGCAGCATGATGTTGCTGAGTCACAGATCTCACTCAAGGTCTTAGAGTCTGCCAGCTCCCCACTCATCACAGCACATGTGCGGAGGTGAAGTTGCACAGTCTGACAGTGCAAAACAGGGGATCACATGGCATGAATTGAACGACTGCAGTAGGGGTGCTTGTCGGCTAGAGTGTTGAGCAGGCACTATTGTCACGGTGTTGGGTTGACGCAAAACACTTTAGGCGAAAGTGCCCTCTTCATACATGCCACAAGTCACAGCCAAAAGCAGCCGTAATTACGCCTCATGTACAAACCCATTGTTTGTTACATGTAGACATAGCCAATGCACATGCTTCCACACAGAACTGTAACATGTCTCTGCTCTCCATACATCCTGTGAGAGTACTTGGTCCTGCAGCCCAAGCACTCCTTGCCAGCTGGGGCAACTCACCAAGGGTTGACCTGCCAGGAGTCGCTCTGCCTTGAGCCTGTCCACTCCGAAGCCACAGATGGCTTGGGGCTTCTGCATCATCCACAGCTGCTGATGGCAGNCCTACACTAGTCTGTATCAACAGCCAATTTGTGGCTGCCAAAAGCCTTCCATAGTGTAGTGGCTGCACACAAATGAAGGCACGCAAAAGCTGACCACCCCACTGCAGTGCACTTCATTGCAGACGTGACAGTGATGACACGCAGTTCAGCACAGCAACAGCACTGTATGNCTTTCTTGTGACAGCTCGCCAGAATGGCTTTACTTGGCGCAGGCTGGCATGGCAGCACAAGCCAGAGCTGCGCAGACGCCTGTCTCCAGCTCTGAGCACAGTCCTGTCACTGCAACCTCATCAGACAGCCAAAATGTGACCCCACAGNGACCGTGTCACCTTACGTTGGGCCGTTTCAAGCAGCAGCACAAGCCAGAGCTGCGCAGACGCCNAAGCATCATGTGAGGCTGGTGCTTACAGGCTACACGACCCTTCTTTCAACATCATCAGGACAGAGCAAGAAAAGTGTATGTTCAACTATGACATAGTTGGCTTGCCTGCTGCAGTTTGCATCTGCGACACCAATGCCTGACATCATCAAACGATTTCTAGATGTGATCANCCAAACTATACACCTGCTGAATCCAGCATTTTCCAGTGATCCCAAACTGGTACGAGACTGTTTGCTGCAATTGCGCCGCTTGCAGCCACTGCTGGCAACCCAATGCCTGGGAATGTTGAATCTCCACAAGCAAGCAAGTTGGTGATGTCCGTCTTTTGGAACGGGAAAGTCCCCTCCCCAGCTTTGATCCCGGGGCCGTAAGTGCCCCGATGCCGCCTCAAGAAGTGTCTGTGTGTCAGCGGTGTGCCAACCTGCATAACCACATGCACTGATGTGAATGCTTTAGTATTTGTGAACAAAGATAGCATTGCATGGTGATACAATTTGGGCGTGCACATAAGGGTATGCACTAAGTCAGCGAGCTGCACAGCGTTGTTGCTGTATTGATCACATCTGCTTACANCGCAGCAGTGTAGTCAATGAGCATGGTGACTGGCAGGGATGACATGGGGCCACCCGTGCCTGACCCTGCCCTGAGGGCTGCTGCACCAGGCGTTGAAGAGGGCTTTGTGACATGCCACCAGCAGAATGGGCTGGTAGATGACAGATGGGACAAGACCTTTGAGTGGAGTCATGACATGCAGCATGTGTTGGAAGCCAATTTTGGTACCAAGACCTTCAGAGCCAACCAGCGGCAGGCTATCAATGCTTCCATTGATGGCAAAGATGTCTTTGTGTTGATGCCAACTGGCGGAGGTGGGCAGTCTGTTGCATCATGATCGGTTGCCTCTGACTGAGAAGGCCTGCCTGATGTTACATATGCTGTCTGGAACCTACAACTGCAAGCCATTACCTTGCCAAACACTTCCCTCCAGGAAGTGCGGCTTGCAGTGCCAGTCCTCCACAACAAGAAGCCGGGAAATTTTAGGAGCTGCATGTCACTCGAAGAAGAAACAAGTTGGCTTAGCATCACAATCACAGAGCTTCAGAGCTCTCTGCTGCACGCTGATGCAGGGTTGCTTGGCAGTCACACAGTACACAATTTGAGTGGCATGTGCAGGCAAGAGTCTGTGCTATCAGCTTCCTGCCCTACTCTCAAGCGGAGTTACTGTGGTCATCTCACCTCTTGTGTCCCTCATACAAGATCAGGTGAACATGCAACTGCTGTCAGGATACATGACCTCGNCGGTGCAGCTGTTGCTAGTAGCAAGTGGGTTGCAAACACACTTGGGTTCTGTCCTGATTAGCTGTCGATGCTACTGGCATGTACCTGGTATGCTGCAAGCATGACAGCAGGGTCAGAGAACCTGCAGTCGTGGTGAGCTGTGAATGATCAAGTGCCTGATGCAACTCTACACACAGCGAGTAATGTTTGTTTGTAGCACAGCTTGCGTTTGTTGAGATGCAGTGAGCCGGGCTGCCTGCCGCAGGTTCTCAAGTCAAAGGAGCGCCCCCTGGTGTCCAGCATCTTCTTCATGTGCCTTCCAGACAAGGCAAGCTACCTGGCTTTGTTCATGCTGTCACAGCATGCAATGCCCACATTTCACATTTGTGCATGTTTATCCCCAACAACACAAGTTACTGGTTTTGCTGTTGACCACACGCATGATTCAGCCACGCTCTCAATTCCAGCACCACACGTTCAGCATGTCATGGTGTGTGCGCANAACGTTGTGTGGGGCATAAATGCGTGCAAGATATGTTATGGTTAATGAGTGTTCTTTAGCAGGCATGGGGTGGTTTGCAACATGCACAATGTCCAACTGCAGAGGCACATGCTCAAGGCAGATGAGGCTCACCATCTTGTTGAGGTGCAAGAGCAGTGACTCTGGCCTCCTCAAAATCCAAATTGAGCACTGGCCTTCGGGCCTTCACATCATACAGTCGCAGCTTATGGTATGCTGTGCCCACAACAACTCTTTGGCCATTGCTGCCAGGCAGAAATGCCACTGCTGTATTGTGAGGCTTGTCAACTAGATGGAGCTTGTTTGGCCTGCCTCCTTTGGCATGGTAGCTTCTCTGCTGTGTTTTCAGATCCCATAAGCCCAATTCGCTGCCTTGGCAAGCTAGGGCAGCGTGATTGCCACCATCGTTAACAGCCTGCAGCAGTCAGGAGCATGTCATGCGCTGNCACAGGCACGCCTCAACGTTATTGCTTGCGTGTTGGCAGGGCCTGTTGCAGCACTCACGCATATCACACCTGCTGAACAGTGGAGTCGTAAAACGTGCTTTCACATGTGCTCGCTCCAGGAGCATCTGTCCAGACGTGTCTATACGTAAGAGCTCCTGCAGCATCAAGCAGTGAAGTACAGGATAGCTGACCGTGACCAACAAGCCATGTAATGGCAACCTCACTTGTCAAGGGAGGAGTGCTGCGTCCCAGTTGTGACAGTAGGCTCATGCAGAGGTCGCACTAGCATCACAAGAGAAGTTTGCGCTGCACGCTGCCTGACTGAGGTGCGTGGACATGCCGCTGAACAAGCGAATGGATTCGGGGTGGAGCTTCTCCGTCAGCTTCCCTATTACGAAGCTGATATGGCACGTGATAAGGTCATGCAGCGGTTTACCTGACTGTCGTGTGATTGCAGACATAGCTATTGTCACTCAATGCAAAGCTTCGCGACCTGGGAACGTGTCATCTCATATGCACATGAGTCGTTAGCAAAAGTAGTGTACCCTCGCGCTGCTACCAGCAGGTGCAAGCGTCGCAGACAGCGAGTCGTGGTGCGTTGTGTTGTGACAAGTCAGTCACACTCAGACTCTGGTGTGCCTGTCCACACCATGCCATCCCTACCTCAGCCACGCGCANAACGGCAAAGCCACAAGACAAGTTGACCAAAGCATCAAGTTCGTTTTTTGGTCCCTGGCGTAAGCAGCGCACGCTGACGCAGGCCGCACACCCAGTTTGGACGAATTTGTGCACAACAGCTGCTTGTGCAAAGCATAGCTCTCAGCGCAGAGCTTTTCTCAACGCGAACCGGCCTCTGCAGGCGTGCCAACCTCGTGACTATCAACCTGCTGACGCCCGCGCTCTGGACATATGTCCGCTAAGAGGAGTTGTGCGTTAATCAGCAGTCAAGTCATTCATTGAAGATCGAGTGCGACTTGAGACTGAGACTCGCTCAGTCGTGGGTCCGATAGCAACACGAATATTCTGCTGTCTGTGGCAAGGTTAGTGGGCCCCTCTTCTCTGCAGGCGTTGGACATAGTGCTGGAATTGATGTGCTATCGTTAGCCGCTGCAGAGGGTCAAGTGTGTCAACGCTTCGAATCACAGCAGCTCGGACCTGTTTGACCGGCCTCATAATCAGCGCGGTTGGCCCAGTCACGGTGTAGCGGAAAATTAAGCTCCTGCCATGCACGTACGACTTTGACAGATCCGCTGGCGGCAACAAAGACTGCTGTTCCTGCAGACAAATGCACTGACTTATACCTGCCTGCTACAACAGGAATCGATCCTCACCAGTGAACAAGTCAGAGAAAAGCGGCGAGCACTGATTGGGCCCAACTCGGCCTTGTCATTTGATGAGCCTTTGTACATAGTGCGGGGAGAAGCGCAGTACCTATATGATGCTGATGGAAACCAATATCTGGACTGCTGCAACAATGTTGCACATGTGGGTCACTGCCATCCCAAGGTAAATGTTCAGCACTGCATAAGCATATCTACATCTTCATCACCAGCTTGTAACAGGCCCACTGCAGCTCTGAGCCCCTTGCCCCAGCACAAGAAGCAGACTTGATGAGTATGAGATAGCCTACAGCATGTTGTGCAACACAGAGACACATATCTGTAGTGTACATTGTGTGCAACCACTACGCACATTCGGACAGCTACACAGAATGCAAAAAGTCTGGGTGCTATGTAGGTGACTGCTGCAGTGACAAAACAGCTGCAGATTCTCAATACAAACTCGCGGTATCTACATGACAAGCTAGTCATATTGGCAGACCGCATCACCCAGCTGATGCCAGAGCCTTTGCAGGTACCTTTGCCAGCATACATCTGCTGACTGTTTTGCTGTATTGCATGCAAATCATCATTGAGTGCTTTTGCTTCACAGTCATCTCAAGCCTGCAAGCACAAAGATGTATAAGGCAGTGCAATGACAACAAAGTCAATGTAGCTCGTGTTGCCATGTTACATGTAGATGGCAGCGTGCTGGCAATGTATCCATACAAGCGTAACCTGGGTTGCATGCACAAAAAGGTCAAAGATACAGACATACTGACTTTGCCATGCACATTCCCCCTGTGCTGGATTGCAGCACAACATGGACACAGCTTGTACGCCCCTGTGGACTGCAGATGATGTATGCAGTGTGCTCTGGTTCAGAGGCAAATGATTTGGCACTGCGCATAGCTAGAGCAAACAGGCCAGGTGCTTGGCACGTGGCTGTTGTGGAGGGAGCATACCACGGCCACACCACTGCAACCTTGGACCTGTCCCCTTACAAATTTGATGGGCCAGGGGGCCTGGGCAAGCCCCCACATGTGCATGTGTTACCCTGCCCTGATGTTCTCAGGTATATCAGCACTGACCGCTACTGCTGATTGCCTGCCGACAGGCATGACTGTGAATGACTTACAATCACATGTTGCCGGTGCTATCAGTGTGACAGAGACCACTGTGGCCCTCTGTTACTTAAACGTAGAGTGCTACTTGAGTCATGATGCAACTACTGCTTGTGCTATGTGGAATGTTCCACAAGATTTTGTCAGTCGAGGAGCTGCACGGTTGCATTGACAGATCACACTACAGAAGGATAGCAGGAGAACACAGACTTGCTCTGCACGTACCTAGCCCCGGCTAGAATGNGTGCAACTGCTGGATTGCTCATCACTGCTGGTGCTGCTTGAGCATGGTCAATGTCGAATCTGCCGTGGCAGCTGCTGCCTCTGTTGCGTTTGCTAATGGTGGAATCTGATGCGCCTGCATACACTTGACTGCCTTGGCTGCCAGCTGCAATCGATTCAATGTATACACACCTAGCTACCTGTGTATCTGCATGTGCCACTGCAAGCATNTGTAGCTCAAATCCCAAGTCACAAAGGTCAGCAATGTTGCACAATCAGCCATTGTGCAGCACTAGTTGACCCAATACAGACGAGCCCTCATCAACCTCATTAACACACCATGAGTTGGGTGTATCAGTTCCAGCTCACATTTCCAGCTCACCATAGTGGCAACTGCAGCCTGCAGTGGGCTACTTCAGTCAGTCACAAAACTAGACTAAGATCAACCTACAGGACAAGCCATCACTAGGGGGTCAGGTTGTTGACTTGTCAGTTTTTGTCTCTATGGCAACTGTATGGCATGACTTGACATTGTCGCAGTCTCACTACTACTGCATGGGCTGGATGAGCAACCAGCCTGGGTCATTTGCGTTGCATTGTTGCTGTACATGCTCTAACAACANTTGCAAGGCAAAATTTGCTTTCAGCTCAAAGACTTTGTCAGCAGCGAAGGAGCATATCAGCGGGCTCTGAAAGAGCACCCCAATCAGCTAGCTGCCTGGAAAGGCCTTGCTGAACTGCATACTGCTACAGGAAACACAGCTGCTGCTGCAGCTGCTAGCTCAAGCCAGAACTAGACTTCCCTACACAGTTGCTGCTGCTGCTGCAGCTGCTGCTGCTGCTGATTGCTGTTGGAGTCGGCATCTTCCGTCTCAAGTAGCCCTCTTTAGGTCCTGCTGCTGGTGCTGCATGATGATGTTACTGCTGCTGAATATGCTGCTGCTGCTGCTTATGTGCTGTTGCTGCAACAGCCTTGCTGTTGGAGTCGGCATCTTCCGTCTCAAGTAGCCCTCTTTAGGTCGATGCTGCTGCTGCTGCTCTGATGCTGCTGGATGCTGCTGCTGTTGCTGCTGCTGTTGCTGAGCTCAAGCCAGAACTAGACTTCCCTACACAGTTGCTGCTGCTGCTGCAGCTGCTGCTGCTGCGCAGGTGCTGAGGCGTGCACTTTTGCTGATCCAAGCTATGTTGACAATTTGCTGTTTTCGGGCGATACTTGGAAGTCACTGCAATTGCTCCATGACCTTTCTAAGTTCTGTTGCTTCAGCAGCCATTTCAGCATNCAGCACAGCAGCACACAGTGATCTTGAATGCCTGCCAAGTACTAGCCTGCTTTTATCAAATCTGGTGGCCTTTCCATCTTGTTGTTGGGTCACACTGCCTCAGCAACACACGTCAAGTTGGAAGCTGCCAGTAGTACTTGTGAGCGCAACAGCTTCAGGTATTACACTGTAGAACGTGGTCTGTGACAAGTGCGACTGCAGACTAACGGCGTCACCCTGCAAGCATCACAGTACAACACTCCACAACAAGCTGTAGAACAATGCTCGCTTGCAAAATCTCTACATTAGAACGTGAAAACATGGACGTACTCACGGCTGATGGCTCACCGGGTGACACACAGGCCTTGCAGGTTGGGGTTCAGTTCGAGACTTTGACGACGCAGTGCGATCTTCACCGGCTGTCAGGCGCTGGAGGTGCTACGCAAACAGGATGCAAGCGTATCGCCAGAAACACGGCACCAGGTTGCCTATGCCAGTCTGCAGTTTACACTTGTAGCATGCAATGCAAGCACATGANTGTCTATCCAGCTCATGCAGCGCACAATGCTGTTATTGCTCAACTTCTGCTGTGAGTCTGCGTCAAGTATGAGATAGATGTCAGTGCTGGTCATGTTCAAGCAATCTGCTTGCGCCTGCAGACTACATTGCGGTGGTGTATGCTGAGATGCGGGCAGAAGAGGTTGCCACAGAGGTGCCGCACAGCTACACGACTGCCAGAACACTTCTCTCCATCCTGCGCCTCTCACAAGCGCTTGCCAGGCTACGATTTGCAGACAGTGTAGATCAGGTGAGGGCGGGCAGGGTGTTAGCTACCCACATGGGTCATTGCAAATTGCCTGCTATACCAGCTGTCTGAACATGCGTGTTTTGTCACTGCCCTTGATGCATTTACTACAGCTGAACACAGACAAAGGCTACATGGGTGCTAAGTATAGTAACCATAGTAACCAATGCTGTGATATACTGACCATGCTACTGAGCTGCCCAGACACATGCCGCTGTGCTGATGAGACACTAGCCAAGGTCAGTCTGTCAAAGGAGTTGGTCACAAGTTCTGCAGTGGAAGGCCTCATGCCCATACTGACACAGCGTTTAGCATGCCAGCACACGTCAATGCATGTCACACAGAATGCATACGCCACTGCAAGTTTTCTGTTTGCAATCTCATGGACTCTTGCTGTTGTCACCTTGTGTCCAGTCCAGCTTACAATACCAGACACCACTCCTTCTGGTGCAGGCTGATGTAGATGAAGCATTGAGGTTGATGAAGATGTCCAAGATCTCGCTTTATGAGGAGAGTGACAACAGGCAGCATAGGGTGGATCCTATCTCTGACATCTTTGGCCGCATCAGGGAAGACATTCTGCGCACCAAGCGCCAAACATACAGCTGGGAAACAGTGCTGAGCCTGTGCCGAGGCTACACAGTAAGGGCCTCCCCCTGGCATAGGCACACCATCAATCATGCCTGCAGCGACATTGGCTCAGCTTCACCTGCAAGCTGCTAGCTGGACNTGAGGCAGAGCAGGATGAGCAAAGCATGGAAGAGTGGAGGCCTCAGCCAGTGCTGCCAGGGAGGCCCGCCTGCAGAGCAAAGTTGCTTCACAGATTGCTGACAATGATATCCTGGAGGTAGGCCAGACTTGACAGTCAGTGGCATGTCTGCTAGACTGTTGCTGTGGTGAGGCCGGGCATAGTCTTGACAAGTCTGACTATCCGTACAGCAGCTGCCCTTGCCCATTGTCTGCGCAAGCAGCCCTGCCAATACCTGTTGACAGCAGANTGTGGCAGCTGCAGACTAATACTTACTTTGGCTTGTACGCTTTGGAATGGTCATCTATGGCATCATACACTTCATCATTGTTGGCAAAGTCACCAGCCTTACGGGGCAGGCAATGCACATGCAAGTGTGGGACTGACTGTCCTGCTGCTGGCCCGTCCTGCNCTTCAAGTTTCCAGCAGAGGTGCTGGATGCAGCCGAGGCAGAGGGCCGCCCCCTTCCTTTTGCTGTCATCGGCAGCCGCCAGGTGGATGAGGTGGAGGGGGATGTTGTTCCCCTGCGCCACTACCCCTGGGGGACTTGCCTTCCTCTCAGGAAGGAGCACTCCGATGCTGTCTTCTTCAGGTCCGCCACTGCTGCTGCGTTGTCAGAGGCTGATCATGATCCTCATTGTGCCGATGCATATGTGCTGCTGCTGTGTCTGCCCATCTAGGGCCATCCTTGCTCTTCAGGCAATGGATTGTAGTGCTACTTCAGGTTGGCAAGTGCATAGAGCTTACAGCATGGCGCTGTTGAGTATGCATGCAGTGCAGAGGTAGCTGGTTCCCTGCACAGCTTTGATCTTGCTTGCTGTGTGTGTTGCTGTACAAGCTGCATGAACATGCCTCGCATCATGAGTGGCTGTGTTTCTTTTCAAGCCACGCCCCTTACAAAGTCATCTGTGAAATTCATCTGGGAGCAACTGTCCACTTCCTGTTCAGACCAATGGTTTCCATGCATTGTACATACATGCATACCCTGCAGATGCAAAGTGACCACTGTGTCCGGAGACAATGTCAATTTGCTGCACCAGGTGTCAAAGGAGACATACGGGATAGCACCAGAGGTCACTTGCACTGGAGATGTGCATTCCACCATCCCGTACATACCAATCCACCTGGACTACATGCTATATGAGCTGCTTAAAAACTCCATGAGGTGACCATGCTTGTCACAGATCTTCACTGTACAGCATGTGCCTCTACGGGGCCATCTGGCATACTTTCTGCCAGACCAATGTGTGTCTGACTGAGGGGCAGCACCCTTTTGTGTGCATCACCACATTGAAGTGCTGACAGATGCTCTGCAGCACTACGGACACAAGCAACAGCTACTTGTATAGTGTACACGTGTTGTCATTTACTTGCTATGGTGACTCCCTGTATGGCAGCTTTGTGTAGTGCAAGGCATATTTTGCAGCAGAATCTTTGCTGCTGCTTGTGTAGTGAGTCCTTGATGGAGTTGACATTGAATGACTGTGGATTTGTTACTTGCAGAGCTGTTGTGGAAAGCCACAGAGNCACAAAGCTCCTGACTCACTCGGCCAGCCTGCATCAGCATTCACAATGCTGTTCATCAAGTGAAGCAGAGGCTACGCCACCCTCTGCTGTTGCTACTGTTCCACTGACACCAATGTTCAGCTGCATGTGTCACAGTGTTGGACCTCCCAGAACATATATTTATATACGTTTGTTTTGGTTGCACCCTCAGGATTAGCAACAAGTGTATGTTTTGTTTTGAAGCACAACAGGTGCAGTCTGTCTCATGTGCATGCCTTGCAAAGTGTATGCAGCCAGTCAACACTCAGCATTGCATCATGTGACCTTAACCAATTTCAGTCATGTCAGCTGTAGATGCGTAAGCATGCAAACCAGCATCTCATGATGATGGTCTTTGCCTATAGTCAATTGACTTTGCAAAGCCAGATGGTTCTTCAACCAAATCTGCCCGCATTTTGTAGTCATGCCGTATGTACATGCACGTACACACGCATGCTGTGTGTTTTCCAGGTAANTTTGTGGGCTTGGTGCTGCTGTACCACATGGAACAATTGGGAGACACAAGCAAGGGTGATGCTGCAAGATTTCAGCAGGGGAAGAGGTCTTACCCTGGACACTACTGGCGGCAAGTTGGCTTGAATAGTTCCAGCCGCAGGCACTGCTACACCAGACAAGGCTACATCATGAGGTAGGATTGGTTCGTCAGACAGCTTAGGCACCTCATGATTGTGTTCTGGAACTGAGACCTTCTGCAAGGTATCACAGAAAGCTGGGCACATGGCATTACGGCGATTGTATTCTTGTGCGGTCAAACACTTACTGCCATAGGTAGCTCAGTAGCTGTCTGGGCAATGTCATTAGTTGGTTGAGCAGTTGGATGCGGCGCGGATGCTGAGACTGATGTGCTTGTGCTGTTTGCTGGGACAGTAGCAGGCTGTGGGGAACTTGCCAAGGGTGGTGGCTTGCTGTCTAGGTTGCCATTTTGCGCAGGTGCCGCAGTCACGTCTTGCTTGGTCGCGGGAGGTTTGCTGCCACAAATCCCCATACCGCAAGTCCCTCCAGACTATGCGCAGAGCTGGAATGGGCGCGTCACANCGAACCTGACAAGGCGACAATATCTTGATCATCCAGGCCCATCCTGTAGAACACTTTTCTGAGATGGTCCCCCGGCTTCTTGGCACCTTCCGGGAAAGGACCCTCCCCAGCTGCAGGGGCAAGAAGGAACATCAGTCATCAGCGCCATTCTGAGCATATAGCACTTGTTTGCTACCTTCCTTTGGCAACGCGTTATTGAAGTGAGGTAACGAGGTCATTTTGATCATGGGTTTTGTAAAACCGACAACTATCCATAGGGCGTTTATACATCCATGTTTGCACAATGGTGGAGGAGAAGAGCAAGAGAGTGTGATGAGCAGGTAGGGGAATCATGGGATGCAGCAGATGNTTTGTCAACCCTGGTCCACTTGCATCCATTCCTGGGGTAAGTCTTCTGTCACCTTGCACTTGATGCTCTTCAGCGTAACATAAATCTGCGTGAGATGCAATGTAAAGTCTCTGCTGCAATCATGTGCTGCAGGTCTGGCATGCACACTGCATGTATTCTTCACTGCAGTCATGATGGGCTGAGTCATGACAGCACAGGCTCCATGTTACAATGCAGCTAGATGGTCTACATGCCAGTGCCCTGCTGCTGAGAGCATGCTAAGCATGTGCATCGCCAAGCGCTGGTTCCAGAGTCGTGAAGATAGGAAATGAATGATGTTGGGCTTGTGCGTGCTTTAGCTTTGTCAACAGAGCTACTTGTAATTAATTAGAATATTCTGCTTCAAACCAACGCAGCAGGACTCATTGTGGTGGGGTGTGCGGCCNGGGCAGTCAAGCCTACCTTGCTCGAGCGCGCACAGCATTTGCAGGAGCATCTCTGGGGACGCACTTCTCCAGGCGGTCTGTCACCTGTTGGACATGCCTGCCCTTCGTCGAGCTTTGCAAAGCTTCGACGGTGCGGTCATGCATGCCCAGCAGGTAACAGACCACCAGGAAACGTATGTCCCGATGTTCAGACAACGCGGTTATGCGTGTCGACCCGCTGCAAGACGATGATGTCATGCAGCAAGCCAAAAGCAAATCAAAATTGGAAGAAAATGTAGAGCAGTATCTCAGCAGGTGATGCACAGGTTCAGGTGCCAGTAGCATACAAGTCACCCTTTGTCACCAGAATTGGCAATCATACAGCCTGTATATGCTGATCACTGGCATACTTGGCAGCTGAAGTGTTGTTTACAAACCGCTGAGCAACTCAGCAATGATCTTGCATGCAGGCACATGTGCGGGAGCAAGGCTGACCTTTTTCAACTGCCAGAGGACCTGCCTCCTGTCAAAGGTCTGAAAGCACGTATCATCACGCCTGGGGACTACAGAAAAGGCTTGACTCCTGGAAAGGACAGGGCAGTGTATGCCACAAAAGCTTTCCCAGCAGATACCGTACTCGGTGTATACCGATGTATTGCTATCATGGACAGTGAAGAGTCAGACATGAAACATACTACGCCTGAGGGATATTGCGGCTGCAATGCACAGTGGCGGCAAGCCCTAGACATGTATGCTGCAGAGATCTCGGCACCCTCACCCCAAACCTGGGGCAAGCGGCTTCTGCGTGAAGTTTTTGATACTGCCCNTCGAGAGCCTTCGATGGAGCCTTCGATGTCACCGCCAGCACCAAGAACACAGCTGCTTTGGGTGGACAGCAACTGCACAGCACGTACAGCATGNCTGCAAGACTGGCTGATTGATGACGTGCTCTGTGATGATGCCCTGGCATTGTGTGAGCAGTGCTGTCAGAGGCTGAGGGTATGTCACTACAGGCTCTGCTTGGGCTTGCCAGGTCTGTGCTGCTGTGGGCACTTGCATAGTTGTATAGCCAGCCAAATGTGCACTAAGGTACAGCATAGATTGCAGCACTGCAGGGACTACCCAATGCAAAGTAAGTCACAAAATACCACATGCCATATTGTAACGCAAATTGACGGTTGCTAGAGCAATCTGTCAAGGTACTGTTGGGTGTTGCGCAGAGGATGTGCAGACAAGCTGAAGCTGTAATATTGCTGGTTGCCTTTGCNAGTGAGCATAGCACACAATTGGATAGCACAGGAAGGTATAGCACAAAATCGCATTGCTGCTCACATTGTCTGCACAGACTTTTCCACACACACAGATGCAAACATTAGACATGGACACTGCAAACTCTTGTGTGCTCGGTCAAGCAGCACCGCAGCTTGACAGTGACTGATTTTGTCGTTTGACCAGCCTATGCTCAACAGTGCTGANCATGCTCCTGTGTAGTCTTCAAAAGCCTTACAGCCTGGCCAGCTTGGTTCGCAAGCACTGGAACGCCTGGTCAGTGTACTTTCCGCAAGCAACAGCCAGACATCTGGGCTGGCTGCTCAGGTCTTGGCTGAGTACTGCCAAAATGCAACAGATGTAAGCCAACCTGTGCTGCTAGCAGTTCTGCATGTACACCTGCACATGAACAAGATGAGCTGCGGTGATGTACACAAGTGCTGATGCTTTCTGATTCAGTCAGACCGGCCCATTGTTTTGCTTGCAGGATGTCCTCTTGAGGCTCAGCAAGGAAGCAAGCATCATTCCAGGCCTCATGCAACTGCTGTCTCCTCAGCATTCAGCAGGCAAAGAAGCAGCTGTGTCAGCGTTAGCGTTGCTCACAGCTCACAGCTCCAGCATGGCGTTGCAATGCAGTCAACANTCGATGCTGAAACCGCTGTAAGTAATGCAAGGAGTGGTTCCTAGGCATCGTTGTTGCTGAGCAGGCTGTGCTGTCCTGCCATGCTTGACAACATCCAGAACCCTACAGTTGCTGATACGATCAAGCCCTCGTCTCAAGCCACGCAGTTGTGCAAACAACCTCTCCGGTGCATGCAGTGCTGGCCTGACCTGTCCANTGGCAACCTATGTGCTCTACACCTGGATTGGCGCAGTAAGTAGTTATGCTGCATGATTTGTGATTTGATGTCGGCATACGCCACAACACAGCCTTGCCATTGCGGCTCCGACACCAGCTTTTGTACAACCGGTCATACAACAAGCCTGCAGCAACAAGCTGGTACAGAAGATACAACTTTTGTGTATGTTGCTGGCTGTATCACAGCCCACACATGGGCTCAAACAGTTGCACTCACCCTTTCGACGCATTTGCTCATGGTGGCGCATCACGCAGCTGCTTTCTGTGCTGGATACATAGCCAGACACACCGGTCACTGCTGACAGGTCCTCAAAGCAGTTGCTGCTGCATTTTTGGTGAAATGCTCTGCATGACATCGACCTTCTGCAGCACATGATGGCTCGGGCATGATGGTGCATTACATGGCTGAACCAAGTCTGGCTTCTTCCTGCAGGCCCAGTACAACTACCCGTACGCACTGGTGGGATCCCCTGCTTATCAAGTCCGTGCTGCGTGTGAGGCCTTGAAGGAGCCAGGGCTGCAGGGAGCAGCCCTGCTCAAAGCAATGGTCACCGCACTCAACACATTCAGTGCTTCAGACTTCAGTGATGCGTCTGCTGCAGACACCTGCTTTGAGTTGGAAGCAGACATTGCCTACCCAACATCAACCTTTGACTATCAGGTATGGAACACAGTCCTGTATGCCCTGTCCCTTGCACGTTGATAACATGCCCCCATATCTACAAGTCAAAGCGATCAGTAATCTTAGCCAGACTTCTTGACTCCCTGATGCACAAGTGAAAGACAGAGAGGTACATTGAGCTGCTCATTTGGTCTGCAGTCTGCATGCTATGTTCACAAAGACCGCAGCACTGTTGCTGTGATGCGTGCATTGTCTTCTGCTGCTTGCATTGTCTGGCACTGTANAGGAGGTGGTATGTTACCTAGCCACCTCACGGGAGCTGCACTTGCAAGGTACACCAGCCACAGCACCACATGCAAAGCTATGGTGTAGCNACTAAGAAATCCTCACTATGAAAACAAGACTCAAACAGAAAGAAAGAAAAGACAGGCAAGAAGAATTACATTGCCTCACCTGCAAGAATGGCATCACTAAAGTCTTCTTCACTCCATTATGGCATGCAGGTATTTGAAGCGCAACAGAGTGCTGGAATGCCCCACCTGCAAGAACGGCATTACTAAAGTGGAAGGAGGCTGCAACCACATCATGTAAGCTTCCCCTTTGCAAAGTGTTTCGATGTTGTCAGATGCACTGACGTAGAAAGTCTACGCTATGAGGCGTTTCGACCAGGTCATCACAGCATGGCTGAACGGAGGCCTTGGATGGCCTGAAGGGGTCCCTTCAACCCCCTCAAACAGGAAGATGCACTCACATAGAGATGCAGTCTTAATACACATGTACTGCATGGGTGTTGTTTGAGTATGCAGTGGCTACAGGCATCACACAGAAGTACTGATTGTGCAACATTGTCTCCACTGTCAGGGCGTAGTGCAAGTGTACAGCAGGATTGTTGCGGCTGAAACTTCATTGCTTAAGTAGTGTACATGGGTCTACATGTTCTCCATGTTGGCTATTAGAGCATGATATCATACGCCTAGCAGGTACCTAGCATTGGCTGGAACACCTGTAAACGTGTAGATGGTGGGATCGCATTTGACATGGTTTGTAGCCCTGGGTATGGCATTGTCTGTAGTGCTGCGGCGCATTTAATGGGTGTGGGGTATAGGTCGTGCGATTGCCATGCTCTGTAGCTGTAGGTATTCCGGTGAGGGAGTGTAAATGCTCATTCGCTGAGAGCAGTTACATCTCAAACATTCCAACTCATGGAGAATGTAGAGGCACATGGTCTATCTGCTTTGTCGTGCTGCATTGGCTGAGCTTGACTTGAGAGTCGATTCAGCATGGACTTGACATAGGCTTCTTTGATCGCATCAGTGACAAACCGGGTCCTAGCGGGAGGGTATGTGCCCGCTCGGCCAGCCTCTGAGGAGTTTAAGTAACAGGTCCAAGTCTAAGTAACCCTCCAAAGTAGACTTCTCAGAGGCTGGCCTGGTAGGAGAGCTGGTCTGTCACTGGGACCTGGCCTCTCACTAACACAATCAAAGATGTCGTCTAGGGTGCGTTGCCTTGCGTGTGGCAGCAGCCAACGCACNTCATGACGTGTATCATGTGACTCTATACAGTACAACCTGATGCTTGCCATGCAAACTTTTGTGGTTGTAGCTGGTCTGAGGATTTCTGTAATTCTAGTCATTCACTTTGTGTCCATGCTGCCATGCTGATCTGCCATTGGCCACTATCTCTGAGTGTCATGTTTGGCAGCCAAGCTGCAGAATTTGCAGCTTGCTGTTGGTGCGAAACGCCTGACAGCAAACTGCACACAATGTGCTCTCATGCTGATGCACACACACAAAGCTCATGTGTAACTTGACTGTGTTTTTATTTGTGCATGCCTACAGGCCTGAACACAGGAGTGATGCTGATCCGCAATACAGACTGGGCACGTGGCTTCATTGCAGATGTGGCAAGACTTGGCCGGCAGCACGTGTTTCATTGGCAACTCATGGATGAGGTAACACAGACTATGACAGATACACTGAAATTTGGACAGTACCTGTCTGTGATGGCCTTCACGCCTTTCAGAGCATGCAGTAAGTTGCAACGCTGCACCACACATCATCGTCAAGACACAACTTCAGGCAGGGCATGCACTTTCATTCCACGCCTTGACATCACTTTCAACCTGCTCAAGAGTATAAGAGACCCTGCTTTGAAAAGCGACCCTTCCAGCCATACTGTAACAGTTTGTGTACATCATAAGGTCAGTGTGATGACTTCAGCCGCTGAAACTCAATCAATCAATCAACTACATTTATAGTCCTGGGGACCAACAGGGGCCCAACAGACATTCAATATACACCACATGCTAGCATATGCATGCAGTGAAAAAGCTCAAATACCAGTATCTGTAGTGAAAAACATTTCGAGTCGTCGTGACCTCAAGGGGAGATAAGGAGGGGCCAACAAAACCGTCAAACTGTGCGGTCAAGTCAGACAATTTAACATCAAACTTCCTCATCATGTACGTTACCAGCAAGAGACGTGAAAGTATCCGCTACGAGCTAATGTAGCTTTATAAATGTACACAAGCTACCTTTGTCGGTCAATTGTCACCAGGTAAATCTGTGGTAGCATTGCTGGCATGTCTATTTCCAAGCAATTTTGACAAGTGTTTTCTTTCAATGTATTCACTGTGNACTCCATGCACAGCAATTTATCCTCCATCAGAACTTGGTGACATTTGCACACGTGCACAGTGCGGTGCCTGTGCAAGTCAGCAAACCACGCTTACCTGCTTCAAGCTGGAAAAGATTTCCTTTGCACCGAAGGTGGTCAGCTGCAGGCGAGGGAACTCTGCATTGTCGCTGTGAATGACCACCTGAACATGCAATGCTGCCAGTCATCATAAACTCAAATCAAGTTGAGACAGGTCACTGGTAAGCTGGCTGCTAGGACACACAGCTTACCGCTTCAGCGGGATGTTACTGCACCAGACCAATTTTGTGACAAAGAGAGTAAGGGCGCACCAGGATGATAAGTAGATAGATTGAGACTCGNGTCCATGACCCACTGTGGCTACCCTGCGTGATGTCCTCAATATTGCACTCTGCAGCGCTCATCGCATGCTCAGACCATAAACCCCAGCTTGGGCAAACACTGCTGCCAGGAACAGTTGACATAGCGCCGTGACTTGCACCTTGCTTGTGCAGGCCAAAGAGCTTTTGGCAGTGTTGAGCTACCACTCCTTGATAGTCAACCACCCCCTCAGGCACCACGCCTGCAGCAGACAGCAGATGTGTTGCTGACCTTCATCACAGCCCCGTCAGGGGAGCGCAGAACCACCTTCAGCTTGGACGTGGCCAAGCCTGTTGGCCTGCAGGTTTTCAAGGAACAGTATGCTGCATACAAGTGTAGACCAAGTTCCAGCATCACAACGCCTCTACCTGATGGGCTCTCAGAGCAAATGGATGCTTTGCACAGAAACATCACCCTGCCAGCTGATATGTCAGGCATGCTCTGCACAGAGTCTGATGATGCCTCTGCGGCTTCACATCCAACAGCGTCTTCACCAGCAGAAGCTTTGTCCCCACAGTCTACACCACTGCAGCCCACAGCGTCAGAGATGCCAAGTGGCAATGCCAATATACCCAATCCTTCTGCTGTTGCTGCTCCCAATACNGTGGTCATGGCATTGACGAGCCTCTGTCCACGTTCTTGTAGTCAGGACATACCACAATGGACTTCAACGTGACTTCACAAGCTCACTTGGCAAGCATACCTGTCTACAGGATTGCTGAAGCTGCCTGTTCAAGCAACAACTGACTGGCGCCAACAACTGCTGCAGATGCAATTTATTGCGAGATCATTGTCTTGTTATATACTACACAATAGCTATTTGGTGTCATGCTGCTGCAGGTTTCATGCTGCATACAGCCCCGTCAACACCACTGTGGCTCATCTCTACCGGCAAGGCCTTCTTAGCTGCTTGGGCATCACCCACCGTGCTCATGAGGTAGACTCAACNACTCATGTCTTGCAGTGCCGCTCTCACCTACAGTTGTGAGTACTCCGACTACAGCAAGTAAACAAAAATTACCACTCAAAGCTGCAAAAAAAAGAAAAGCTTTGCTGTAGAACCCTGCTAAAGGGGGTATTCCTGCAATAGAAAACGTAGAAATTGACAATGTAAAAGCTAAAACCAGTCCAGCCTCTTGTAAGTCTGTACCCTGCAGGATTCACACATACAGATGTGAGTATCATTCGTGCAGCTGTTCACAGGTCTTGCAAGCTGGAATGTGATGAGGCCTTGTCTTGCAAGGCAGTAGTACTTGCCTCGTTCAGCAGCCTCTCATAGTCATCAAGCTGCACCCNAGTCTCTGAGCTCATTTGGAAGGGACATTAAGCCCAGTAACAAGACAAGGGCGAGCTCTGCAATGATAGTATACCTGCGGTGTGACGCAGGCTGACAGCAAACGTCCATGTTGCCGTGGTTTGGCTGCATGGGTATATGACAAGCAGGAAGCTTTAGCTTGTGCATGCATGTCAAGCTGGCACAATGGATGGCCGCATTTGGCAAGCCACGATACGCTATGATATGCTATGTCATATGCACAGCTTTGATTTGCTTGTCAGTGTAGACAAGNGGTAGGCTCTCAGCGTCAATTCTGCTTCACTGTGTCCATACTTGTTCGGTATCACGAGTCACCCTTTGCNTTGTACACTTTACCTTGGACAAAGCCGGACAGATGAGTGCATCCTGTTTGGCAGTGCAATGTTCAAAGACTTCATTGCTGTATTGAATTTTGGCACCAGGGTCATAACGCATTATGTAATACACCTTGTGCCAAAAGTCACACCCAATTGCAACTGATTTTTCATCACAGGGAAGCAGGACGTTATCATGATTTTGGAATGTTGACAAACGAAGCATTGTGGTCACAACACGAGTCCACACCTTCAGAGTATTANTGGATTGGCAACCAACAGTAAGAACTCTCACAAGCTATAACAATATTGCAGTCTGAGGTGTGCAGCAGTCAGGTGGCTTTGCTCTCACCTGCTCCCGGATCATAGTTGCTGCAGCACTCTTGCCATCATGAGTACCAATTATGCGGCTTCAACAGCAGCATTGTCCATGCTGCTGACATGTACTCATCAAAGTGCATATCTGTACAGCAATCTATCAAGTTCTGCCTGCCAGCAGCTGCAGCAACTGTCACAGTCCAANTGGGAGGCAGCAACTGGAAAATGTCATAGATCTGGTCCTTGAAACCACGAGAAAGCATCTCGTCAGCCTCGTCCAGCACAAACATCTTGATGGCGTCAGCGCGCAGAGCCCGTCGGCGCAGCATATCATACACGCGGCCCGGTGTACCGACGACCACGTNTGTGTTGATGTTCAGACTGTGCACTAGCTAATCTATGCAGTGGCTTTCTGAACACACAACATCCCATTTTCAACCAGACTGGGCTGACACTTGGCTTGATTATGTGATGCCTGTGCTTTGACCAGCAAGCATGCTAGGCCATACCAAAACGCCAAGACTAGAGCAGCAGTTCAGCTGCAGCTTTATCACAGAATGGAGAGCACCGCATGCCCCCTACCTGACAAGCCAGGGCTGAGACGACTGGATGAGGTGAAGATCTGACCCTGCTTCCCGCGGGCTCCCTTCATCTTCTGCTGCAGGTCATGCTCTATGCTGCTGGTGTCTGTCAGGTTNCCCAAACCTGCCTGAATGATCTTGCAATGTGCATTTGCGCATGACTTATGCAGCCGTCTGTACAAGTGTGTCATCATGAACAATCAGTCGTGGGTACAGCAGAGGCCAGCTGCCCTCAACAGCATGCACTGTAGAGAGGCAAAAGACAGTCAGACCGCCTGGCTCTGGGGCGGGTGACAGTGGGTTTGAGACTGCTGCTGGTGTCACAAGAGGTGTGGCACTCACCATAGATCCTGGAGGAGGGCTTCTTTAGAGTGTTGTCAAAAGCTGTTGGCAGGTTGGTGTAGTAGCCGGGACCAATGGGGCTGTCTGAAACCTCCACAGCACTGCTGCTCACCTGCACGCATCAGCCCANATGCCAGTATGGCGTGAACTTTTTGCATGCAAAATGACCTGTCAAGCGAGTCATGCAAAACCTAGAATACAAGAGGGGCTGACCAGTTTGGCACTGTGCGACCCCTCTCCACATCAACCACTACGCGCCTGCCCTCCACCTTCTTGCCGTCTGCACGTTTGTNTGGTCAACAAATCATTGTCGCTCTGGCAACTGATGTAAAGCAAGTGTAGGGGAGACCCACTTGTGATGGTGTCATTGGGAAATTGTTGTGCCTTCGTGGCAACCGATGAGCGCTGTTTAGACTTGTCAACAGCCCTCACGCCACTATCTATGCTTGCTAGTTTGCCAGGCACTTTTGGCAATGCCAATGAGGTCTGCTTTTTTGCTGCTTGTGCCGTGCGGCCTGCAGGTGCAGGATCTGCAGTTATGAGCTGTTGTGATATTGGAAAAGCTTGCGTGCAACAGTGCCTGCTGTTCAAACCACTAATTTGAGGGCACCAGCATGGGTGGCATGCNTGACGGCTGCGCATGCATTGGACATGCAACTGGGAAACCCCTTTGTGGCCAATTGATAATGGCACACAGCAAGGACCCACAAACACATATTGAGCACATGCACATACGTCAACTGCCCATCACAGCCCACATGCAGGTTTGTTGCTATGTGTGTACAGTGGGTTTTCAAGCATCACTCATATGGCATACTTGCACCTGCTCCAGGGTTGCTAGAAGTGATAGACTGCCCATGAAAATGACAAACATAAATCTGCAAGGACCAGGACTAGGCATTCTCAACCCAGAAAAGCCAAGCATGATTGTCTTTTGTTTTTGCAGAAACGAGTAGAGCNTGTAAGACGCCCCAGAGACATCGTTGGTGTCCTGATCCAAAGCAATGGCGAACTGTTTGCTGAGCCAGTGCCACCTCTCAACTGCAACTCATCAGTCACAGAAGTACCTGTCACCAAACTCGCCAACACCAGGTATGACTTGGAAGTCGGGTGCAATACCCTCATCAATTTCTGATGTAATTACTTTCACCCTGGGGTATGTGCCACAGATTTTGTGCACACCTTCAGGAGCTGCTATCAGGCTCAAAAATAGAATTTTGCCCTCATCTACCCCTTTGTCGAGCAGAACCTGCATAACAATACATTGTTCTGCGCTCATGGCCAAATCACGTACTGACCTACACCTGCTTGCTTGGCTCACACATTCATGACCTCAGAGGACTCATGAAATATGTTAGACCAACAGCCCAATGCTTTTGCTCAGTTACCTAACCAACAAATGCATAGGTTACACATCGTACTGCTACAGCACACCTGGATAGCACGGGCTGCAGAGTTTCCAGTCGCTAGTATGGGATCCATCAGGAGCACATGCCGCTGTGCAATGTCCTTAGGAAGCTTCTCATAGATGAGCTCCTGCTCGACAAGCTGGTCTCGCACCCTGCAGGGCACTTCAGTCACGCCATTTGTGGGGCCATCCTGCAGGCCCGGCTGAGCTTCACACCTACGCTTTTCTCTGTAATGCCAAACCAAGGCTTGCATTGACATGTGGCATGAGACACAAACTGTGCGGCACAGCAATGCGCTGTTTGACAACGTTGTCTGTATCCATTGGCTGACATATGGCACCCATGTTTGGCTGTTTGCTGATGCTGAGAATGTACAGCATGTGTGCAAAAGCCCAGCTGAAACACTAAGGATTGTAGACAGGGACAGAAAGTCAGGGGTCAATGTCTTAAAGTACACTGTCAGCAACAATACAAGCACTATTGTCCCATACAATACAAGGCGNGGCTCTGCTGGCTTGGCGTTGATGCCGTACGTGCCGCGTATCCGGCCCTGCAACAGCATCAGGTCTAGCCTTGCTGCTAGTGTCAAAAATACCGTGCTGCTTACAGTAGACAATATATGGCAACTTCCTTGCTGCCTCCATTGAACCCCATTGGATCCGGATGTCACAAATAGCACATGACAGCCTGAAAAGACTTATCATGAAGCAATTACGCCATACAGATGCTACTGACAGAATATACATGACATGATGGATAGCTTTGCTCAGCTATAGATGAGGCTGCATNTCACGCTGCAGCCTTGTTGCTGCAGAGTATGGGCCAGCATATACAGCATGCCTGGTGGCATGCGAAGCTTGCAGTGATGTGCAGGCCAGCTGTCTGACAGGTCTGGTAGGCGTAGTCAAAGCAGATTGCAAGCAGCCAGCCTCGCTGCGGTGATCGCTTGATATGTCGCTGCCTGTGCAAACCCAGCTGATGTGTGTACATATTGNCTAGTAAGACAACGTGATCATCTGACCGCTGTGCAAACCCAAGCGGGCTCAGTAACAATGGATTGTACTGCTCACGGCTATCACTATGAGCCATTCCTGACCGTACTGATGTGGCAAACGTTTATCACCACGATTGTCACCTGAGTAATCGCACCAGCGCTACATACTTGTTTATTTATCACAGCTCAGGTTCCTGACAACGCTTTGCCTGGCACACTATGCCCCACACAGCTCAAGATCATGGTTATGCATCATTGGCAAAAATTGCAATTATTCAGTCAGACGAAATAGTTTATTCCTCATTACACTTTGCCGATCGCCTCGCTTATCTTCAAGCAGATCCAGCAAGTTGCGGCAAATTTGCAGCGCTCAGCCCCGTTTCGCGTACTGTCTCTCACTAGTCTGCAGCCATGGCAGCAGCGATGATGACCCCGTCGGGTCTATGCTCGATGAGCTTGCAGGCACGACCAGCTCGTCAGACCACANTTTGTAAATTTCGAATTGCACATGTGGGCAGGGGTCCTTCGTCTTCCTGACAAAACTGGAGTGGTGCAACCAGTTGCAGCTGTACTGCTTCTCATTGCAATGTGATGGCATATGTCTACAGAGTCTCCCCAGCTCTTTCCTGGTTTCCCAGGCAGCCAAAGCCGCTATGGGAAACAAACAAGACCGTCTGTGGCTGTTCCCCCACATAGCAGTGCAGGATCTGCTGTTGCCAATGGATGTTGCACCTCTGCGACAGCTCAGTTTGTTGGTTGTACATGCAGCTGACAGCAGTGTCTCAACNTGCACACGTGCAATGTAGATACAGACAGCGCTTTTGTTCCCAATCTTCAGCACTTTTGTAGAGCTAGCAACAATACAACCACTTGATCAAGTATATGCTTCATGATGCAATCTTACTGTTGTCCTCAACAGGTTGCCTATCAGTAAGTTTATACTCTTATAACGTTTCGACCGGTGTCAACTCTCTGACATATATGCTGAAGATGACCAAATGGTCACAACCCCATCGAACTGAGGCTACATACAAGTAGCTGCTATGGCGGATGCAAGTCTTGATGTATGCCAGATAATCATAGGTTGCAAATCCTGTGATGAGTCTGTCACATCCCAAAATTTGCTTGTCCAGAACCAGCATGAGGTGCTGGCTCATGACCTAAAGCACACAGGTGCCATGCCAAACATGAAAGCATTACTGTAGCTGGGCAAATTGTTGTCCCTTCCTTGGCAGCTGAGGGGATTCCTGAAAGGATTCACGGTGGGTGTGAGCCAGAACATATCACTCTGTGCTGAGGCTTTGAGGACACACATGGCTTGAAATGCTGCTTCCTCACACAAGTCTGTGAACACGGCTGGAGGTGCATCTGGTTGTGTCAGAAGCTNTCCTGGACCTGCTGCAGAAGCGCACTGTATGTATGTGCAGGGCAACTGCCAGGGATGGTGAGTCACCCATAGTCAGCCAAGCAGATCTCTTGCATGGTGCCCAGCTGCAGTTGCGGGGAGCGCTGAGAATGAAGGACTTTGATAGGCGGCGCATACCCACGAGAGGCCTTGAAGCAGTGCTGCTCCCCAAAGAGCTCAAAGCCAAGCTTGACAAGATTGTCCACCATGAAAAGGTAGCATCCTCATGCTGCAGCTTATGTGCAATTGTACCCCGGCTTCAGTGCATGCCAAAACATACGAGAACAGGGCAAATGCTGCAGCCAAGTGGCACACAGTAGTGGTGGCTCTGGGCCCGCCAAATTCAGCCATTAGAGTAAACACTGCTTTCCCATATTTATGTAGAGCATGATATACTGGTTTGTAATCATCAACCGTTTGTTTGTCCCTTTGGCACCACAGCTTGCAACTCCATATTTGGAAGTTTTGGTTTGTGGCTTGCCCGTTTAGGCACTACCAATGCAGTAAGTTACTTTGTACAATACATGGCTGCTGCTTTGCTTTTGTGTACAGAGCGCGCTTACACATGCAAGATGTATGACCCTGCTGGTGTGTCGGCTAGGGCTGTATTGATGAGACAGTGAGGCCCTGGCAAGAAAGGATTCTGATGGGGATAGCACGTTTGGCTTGACTGTACATACAGCTNTAATGCGTCAATGTTTATGAAGTTGCAAGATTTGCTCTTAGTGAGCTTGACAGGCGTGATTGCACTCCTGTTTTCGGCAGTGGTGTAACATCTGATATGCAAAATAACATGAGACAGCTCAATCAACTCAAACATTGGTATTTTCTAGCTGAGTACCTTGCATGCAGCATGCTAGCCCTGTGGGCTTTCAGCCTGTTGCCGCCAAATACTGCAGGAGGCATGCCACCAGCTGCTGGGNCATGTAGGGGTAGCAAGGACAATCTAACAATGGTGCAGGGGGCTGCCTATGCTTTGCTATGGTCGTTTTTTGAGCATTCACCTGCAAGNCCAGCTCATGCACATATGCCACATTGGTTCACCACCACCTCCAACCCGAGTTCACCTCATGTATTCAGCTTGACTGTGGCAGAGTGTCAGAAAGGCTCGCACTTGAGTGCATGTCCATGCCATGTGCCTAACCCACATANGCTGACCTTGGGCGAGAAGCTCCTGCTATGTTCAAGTACAAGGACGTTTTCCTGCTGGCCACATCTGGCTGTACTGGCTGGGAACCAAATGAGCTGCAAGTATTTTGGACACTGTAAGCCTGCTGAGCCTCATTTGTACAATACAAGACAGCTCTTGTGCACATGACTACTTGAGTTGCCTAATTGCATTGCATGCAGACAACATGACATTACTTTCAGAACACACGTTTTCATGTGATTTGTGGGTTTGTTGTCAAGAAGATTATGCAACGAGGGAATGGACCTGATCAGCTGCCAAATGCTTTTGTACAGGTGTACTGAGCTAGCGCAGCTTCATGCTCACGGCTGCACCCTTTGCAATGACGCCAGCTGTGCTTTGTAATGTCCTGCTGCTTTCCTACCGACCAATGCTATTTCTGGTGGCGCATGCATTTGACTACACTGTTCATGCAGGCAGAGCAGCAAATGCCAACTCGCTGACCTGTCTTTTGCTAGGTCACTATACAATCCCAGTCAAGGCAGACAGGTCAGAAAGAGCCAGTCAACACAAGACATGTTTAGGGAGTAACGGAATCCATAATGCAGGGACCCAATGGGAGAGTGGAGTAACCTGGGCAACCCCTGTTCAGGAGGATCTGCCCTGGAGAACAAGTACACCTTCTTCTCGCAGCCCAACTTTGTGCTCTCACTGCCTGACAGGCCAGACACTTTTGTCTTCATGGCTGACCAATGGGATCCAGAGGATTTGGGAGCCTCAAGGTGCGCTTTGTAGTATCCTGAACAAAATTGCAATTTCATGCATGATGTNATGAACTTGCTGAGCCATGCTCTCATGGGCGTCACCACTATTGCTAAATATTGCATCAGATCTAAGGTCAACGATTTGCAGATACCAAAGTTGGAAGATCAGCTACTGGTATCGCTGTTACCAAAGGATGAAGCAGATGAAAGAGACATAGTCCTGGAGGTACTATATGACTTGTCATTGGTTGCTACCTTCTCTGTGTAGATGTGATGCTGGCAATGTGGAGTTGAGTTCCGTAGCATACAACACCTGTCTGATGCAGAGAAGCCATCTCAGTGGCCCAAAGCTGCCCGGCTGTGCTGTCTAGGGGCACAGCAATGCCCTGGTACATGACTGTCCCATTCAGGACCCCAGGCCCAGGTATGTACGTTGCTCCAATTGCAGCAAGTGCAGTCTACACCACACAAGCATGCATGTTTGCATCAACATGCCAACACCATAATTTTGATCTCAACATATTCAAGGAAGAAATGGAGTTTTACAAGGCAAAGCATAACGTGTGCCTGGGCTACTCCTGTAATATATCATCACGCATGTGCATGTACATGTGCAAAGAAGCANTGGTGTAGTGTGTCACAAAGCTCTGGTGCGCATGTACACATGCATGTATTGGGTGCATGGTTGCCTGTGTGGCTGGTCAATCTACACTCAGATCTGTTATGATCTGCTGTACATGCAGATCAAGGTGTTACAGGTCAGCAAATCAGGTGCCATGTAATCACTTTATAGCAATCTGCATACGACTGACGACAGCATGCACTTCCAGCCTGCTGAATTACACATGCATGTGAATCGGCATCATTGCATCACACAAGCAAATTCATACCACAAGGCACCCCTATAGTTTGCAGTACAAATGCACAGCCACTCGGCAGNGCTTACAGGCAGACGGGGCACATGCGCATAGCAGCTGCCTTGCTGGAAAGCTATGAGAGGCAGGTGCAAAGTGTGGAAGGTGCCCTCAAGGTGCGGTTTGGAAAGCTCCTGCATGTCTGTCACATCTTGTAGCTTAGCATCAGAGGCTTTCTTTCACTGAGATCTCAGAGAATTCCTTTTGCTGAGACTTGGTGAATACAATGGCTGTCCACAAGGTTCACAAGGCTTTCTTCAGGGCATGAGATGATGCTCGTTGTTTGAGAGCATCCTATCCGCATCTTTGCAATATAGCTTCATTATCTTTGGTAAAGTGGTTACATTCAACCAAATTAGTGTTTTTTTCATGTGTATACAAGCTCTGCCCTTACATACTGCATCTGCCGTTTTTGATGCAAGTCCTGCGCATGCCAGCAACATGGTCCTCACAGCGCATGTGCTTGCACAGGCCAATGCGGCCTCAAGAGTGCCAACATGCAAGTCCGCACTGCCTGGAGCTTTGGCCTTGCTTCGGCATACTGAGCATTATAGCCAGTTACAAAGGTGAGTGACCACGCTGCTCACCTTGGCACACGGCTGATTTATGCCAGCCTCGGCAAGAGTGATGGTCANCTCCGGACAGTACTGTTGAACCCTGCCTGACTCAGTGCCTGCACACCATGGCATGGCGTCATGAGCTGCTATCAAACCACTGAAGGCATTGCACATTGGAGCTGAGATCTTCACGACTAAGATACTGGACAATTGTGATGCAAAAGGGCGTACTGCGCTGTTCTGTGCTGTGCTGTGCNGCGCTGCCTGAGGCAGCAGTCATCCACAACCTCCTGAGACGCTATAGGGACATTGCACATGACTTCACCAGTATGTGTGCGCAATCTTGTGTCCCAAATGCAGCGTTGCTGTCTGTCAAGCTGTGTGTCAAACCATGTGTCAGGATCTGAAGGGCAACATCAGAGTGTTCTGTCGCATCAGGCCTGCTGGAACAACAGGGGACCAGAACCCTAGCTGCCTGACTGCTGGGGTAGAGGGCGAGGTAAGTTTTTGCTCATGACTGGCTGAAGTCCAAATGCTGCATTAGTCACATGTACTGAATGTCCTTTCAGCATACTATGAGTCTTGACAGTCATGGCAGCTATTTGCTGCATGCCAAACATACAACCAACAATCAAGCTGCATTGACAGCACAGCCTGGCGAGAACCTGATGGAGCAGCGCTGATTACAGCTNTGACAGCTGCCCGTACGGGCTGATGGACGTATCGTTGTCTTGATCTCCAAAGTACACGGCAGGCCCTCCCAGTCCTGCACCAACACAGCAGCACTTGACTACGTGATGATATGCTGCTGTTTTATGACACCGGAAGCTTGGCAGTGCTCGGCAGAATGCATAGATACTGGAGAGGGTACTCTACAGTGGCGTAGCAAGACTTGTGCAGCTCAAACAAGAAGTTTAAGAGCACGGCAGAGTCAAGTCAAGCAAGCAAAGAGCAGAACTACAGCATGACAGCAGGAAAACGCCATTGTTGGCATCCGTCATGGAAGCAANGGCTGACTGCCCTGCATTTGGTTCGCTCCTTCATTGGTTCCAAAGGTCTGTAATTCTCTGCAGAGTCAATCGGTACCACCTTTATGCAGGTGTCAATGTTGATAACCACTTGTACTACAAGGACAAGCCGCTACGAATGTGGTTGCAACCAAGCTCAAACTCTCAACCATCTGTAACCATTGAATGTTGGGTTGATGTATTCCCCGGCCACCTTGGACCCGTGACCTGGACTTCTAGATGATTGATAGCTCGATCTGCACGTTGGGTTGTGTAATACTGGGACACATGTATTGCATTATATCTTGTTGAACAAGTACACAAACTCAAAACCGCCAGATGCATATTTGTTGCTGGTCCAGGTCACAACTCATGTACAACAATCGCGCAAAATGATGCAAATACTGCCAGGCGTTAAACAGCAACACGTTTTCTCCTAAGCCTTGTGCTTGCCTGGACATACTGCAACATCTTCTTGACAGATCCTACTGTTGTTGCAAAAGCTGATGGGATTTTCAATCTGCCTGACTCAATTGCCTCAATTGTGTCACCCGGCCCCATAAGACTGCTTGTGTCGCAGTCTTTATTGCTTGCATCAGCCACCACACGCAGGTTTGTCCAGTCATTCCATGTGAAGTGGTGACGAGCAAGAGTGGCAATCAGGTCTTGCGTGACCAACCCAGGCTGAGAACCACTTTTCCTGGCAGAGAAAGCTTCCTCAGCTAGTAGGATGGCAAGCTCCTGCCAACTGTCAATTGCATGAGACAACTGTGATATCATTTTGGCACAAAACAATGCAATATGATCTTGAAGCGAGGAAAGGAAAGCTGTCCTATGCTTTAAGGCAGTCTCGTTGTTCTGATCAGTGTCCTGCTGCCTCTCTAAGACCTGTATCCGCTGGTCTAAGTTGCCACACACTCTGGCAAGGCTGTCAAGGTTTGCATTGAGCTGTTCTAGGATTGTAGCTTGTTGCTGGAAGGCTTCACTGTGGTGCTGAAGAGTAGCAGCAAGTAATTCCAAAATGACTTGGCTATTCCCGGTGTCCTGCCACAGTGCCTGACACATGACTTTGACGCTTTTCTCTGCTGTAGTGTGAATGCGTTCTTGTTTCTGAGACAAGGAGCTTCAAAACACCAGCCGGTCATACATTGTCAGTGTCCCGGCGAAATAGGGCTTCAACCTCTTAATGGTGCCCAGCAAATTCTGCAGCTCGTGCAGGCATGCTTGCGAAAATAATGTCATTTGCACATACTTGAACAGGTCTAGCTATGTGCGGCGGAGTGGCTGAACGGGAAAGAAGGATTGAAGTTGAGCTGTGTGCTGGTCGCCCGCAGTTCTGCCCGCAATTGCAACTGCTTGAGCTGCTGCTCAAGTATGCTCAAGCGAACTGCTTTGAGTCATATAGGCAATACCCTCTTGAGTACCAGAGTCACAAGACGAAGTTCAAGCAAAAGCATAACCGTGCTTGGTGCTCGCAGCGCAGCACCGATCTACCCTATACGTCGCTGACTCGACCGTTGCCACAGCTCTCATCGGCTTTCACCGCGTCCTGTCACTTGTAACAATCTTCTTTTGCTGACAAGCAACATGGTGGCAGCGGTAAAGTTTGACCGCTGCGCACGCCACCTGTTCATCGATGTATACTCCGCAAGACACTCNCAGGCTGGCCCTGCATGCCCGCTGTACTTAATATGCTGCAGTACTCTTTGCGGTCCCCACTGCAGCCCCAACAGGCACAAGTACACTTGTTGTGCTGAGCAGAGTGCTTCCAGCGAGTTGCACAAGGCTATAGGTCCACAGTTTCAACCGAAAATTTGCTGTGACCATTCTACGCTCTTTCGTTCTGCAGAACCGTACGTCTGTAGCTTAGTCTGTACTCGACACCACACCTCCAAGCCCACAACATGTACAAATTCCAGCCTTAGCTATCACAAAACATGTTGCTGGTAAATCAGTGTCTGACAGACTGCAGGTAGGACTCACAGGGGCAGAACCCAATGCAATGGCGTCGACAATCATCAAGAATCAGTGATAGTGAAGTTCCCTCCTGCTACACCCCCTCCGTCTCTGNCCACAGCCCAGCTGTGCGATGCAATCAAAGATGGCGATGATACGCAGCCCTCACCGATGCAGATTGATGATCCCACATATCATGAGCCTGCTTCACAACTGCACATGCCAGGCAGCCACCATACAGACATAGAGGACATCTGTAGAAGGTTGTCTCACCTTGAGCAGATGATGAAAGCCTGCGGGCCGGGAGCGCCTCATTATACAGAAATGCAGTTTTTGTATCAGACCTTACGTCAACTAATGGCTCAAACGCGACACAATGCTACTGCGCACAGCAGGTTTACGCCTGAGCATATGCGAGTCTCCACGCCAACACATGGTGATGACGACACGATGATGGACCATGTAGAGTTTTAATGGGCATCACAAATATTTTGTCCTTGTGTCCAGCAGTGGCAGATGTTTCCACACTATGGTCATTCCAGTACTGTCTCAACACCCATAAGCTTTGTTGTGTGTTTGCTGGCATTGTTGTATGACAGCTGTTACCGAGCACACTAATGTTATGCACTGTGTGATTCCAATTATAGTATGACACTGTGACACTGCGGCGCTGCATTCTGTTTATTTCCTGTGAACGCCTTACTAGATGATACACACATGTCATCTTTGATATCACATCGATGTTGCTCTCGTAGATATGCAATAATTTAAGATGCCCACCGTCGACCACCTACGTCCGATTGCAATTTCAAAGCATGTGCACATTCCTACACGGTCTTGCCACAATTGTACAGAAAATAACAAGCAGTGAATGAGTGGAATGACAAGCAGTGAGTACCTACATCGTGCCCACATGCATATCAGCAGTCCACATCTGTCAGCTCGTTTAAACAAATTTGTTTAGCTGATGTGGTTGCTGTCGTTTTCCAACCCAACCCTTGTAACCGGAATTATCACGGCGTATACGCCCCGCGTAGAGCAGGAATTGGGCAGGCTATTACGAATGTGGAGCTTACTCATTCGGGCTCTTTCCCTTTCGGTGCACTGCAAGTAGCTGCACCACAACGTTCGTTGCGGTTTCACCTGTGCCGTGACGGGGCGCATGAACACGACCGCCAGGTCAAGGAATCTTGTCTTGGTCGCAAGCCTTACACCACTTCGCTCACNGCTGTTTGCCCTGGCTATCCAATCAGAAATAGCTGCTACAAAAGTCTGGGTTGAGTCTGGTGAGCCCAAGAGTGATTGGCGCTTGATGGTGCACTTAGAGGTTGTGACTGATAGCATCAATGTGCAGGTCTTGGAAAGCTCTGTGGGACAGGTCAATGCTGCAGCTATGCAGAGCAGCATCCAGTATCTGGCTGGTCACATCATGCAACAATGGGTCAATGACACGCTTCTGCGAGATGGTTTTGCCCTGCCCAACATTCCACATGTACATGTGCAACAGCCTGCCATCACTTTTCAGGATGCCTACCTGTCTGTTGAAGCTGATGTACAGTATGTACCTTAACATTCCTGCTGAGCCAGCAAAGTCAGAGCTGCCTCTCAAGTTGTCATGTCACAGATGTGGAGCATGAGACTGCTCACTGTGTTTCAAGTGATTTGCTCTTCAGCTGTTGACATTATATGTATATATTGCTACTGTCATCACTGCTATATTAGTGCAAAGGGGTTACAAACTAATCAGGCCGCTTGTTAGGTTGAAAGGGAACGCTGTGTCATGAGCTCGTTACCTGCGTTGTAGCTACCGCGTTTCATACGGAGCCTGATACAATGAATGTAGAGTTTGGTTTCAGTATGAGTTGCGGTTTTGATGCTGAAAGGGCTATTGCCCAGCCTTCTGTTGACTCAAAGGCACCTGATTTAGTTTCCTTAAGACTTCACCTTGCACTGAATGCAGTACAAGACCAAGCATATCTCGGCGCATGTCTGTCCAGCGTGCTGGCCGCAGAGACGTGCGTGATGTGCAACTGATAGCATCAACGGTGTCGCGATCCTAAATGATGTCGTTCTGAGCGCTCAGCAGCAGGGATCAGCGTACCGCTTTGGACTGCTTCCTGGAAGTTGCGACAGGCTGGATTTTGCAGCGTTGACGAGCTGCCAAAACGCACTCAAGGCGCCAACATTCAGCGCACGTTCTCCTGAGGTAGCGCAATCGGTGCTCGTGCCTGCCGCATGTGGTTTTTGCCATCCCTCCCTGGTGCGCTGAAACACACACTCACCGCTGTATAGCCTCGCTGANAGTAGAGCAGCTTACAAGCCCATTGGCGCAACATCTGGGGTTTGAACAGCACCAAGCAGCTGCCGTAGCAGCTTCCAAGCTGGCGCTGGCTGATCTGGCGACTGCAATAGTCACTGAGATGACAGCATTGGCGGGGGTGATGGGGCAGGTGTATGCTCTGCAGCAAGGGGAGCCCCCAGAAGTGGCACAAGCCATTTTTGAAAGCGTTCTGCCCAGGTACACAGACACAAAGCAAAAGCTCATGACCCCACACAAGGCATCAGCAGTTGCCTGAGTCCCCAGGCCGCCACTGTGATAGGTGTTGCTGACACAGTGGACATCAAGTAGAGTGTGCAAATGCTGTATGTCCCATAGCAAGGCCAACACTCCAGGCAATGCCATCTGTGTTGGCATGGCAGGCACACAGGCAACATGATGCCTCAATCCCCAGCAAGATCTGTGTTAAGCATACGCAACAAGGCAGACAGCCCATAGTCAGCTGAGCAGACATGTCTAAGGTAGTCTTGCATGAAGCGGTATCTATGTTGTCATCGCAGGCACATACGCGACATGTAGCCACAATCTCTGGCAGGACTTGTGGTGAGTACAGGCATTGAGAACACCAGCCCATAGTTAGCTGATGGCTCAGGTAGTGTTGCATCAAGCCGCATGTGTGTTGGCATTGCAGGCACATGGGTGATCAGTTGCCCCAGTCTCCAGTTGGTATGGTGGTGAGCATAGCTGACAAGGTGGACAGCTTGGTGGGGTTGATTGGGGCGGGGTGCGCCCCCTCTGCTTCAGCTGACCCCTACGGCCTCCGCAGGACTGCAGTAGGGCTCCTCCAGGTGGGTGCCATGAAGCCTCAATGTTTCCAGTGTACTCCACCATCATTTGAGTACATGTACAGTGTGCATGATGCCATGTACTCNCCAATAATGCAACAGCCGTATCCTGATCATTTTTGATCTGATATAGCCATTGTCATACAGCTTGTTCAGCATATCTGGCCCTTGCTTGATGATGTTGGTATTCATTTTGCTGGGCCTGACAGGAAGTGGCTTGGGTAATGCCTCTTGTTCCTCTTTGTAGCTTTTGTCTTTGAGGTCTCTGTGGTAGCCGCGCACACCCTCGCTGCGCATTCTTGTGGACATTGCTCTCCATTTCTCAACAAGCTGCAGAATAGCAATGGACTCCTGTCTAGCTGCTGACTGAAGCACAACATCTGATTGCCTGATGGACCCTTGCTGTCGTATTCTACTGGTCGATGTGTGACATCCTGTCTTGCTCCGTGAAAGCTATTTGCAAGTGGGTCACATTTCATATGCTGTTGACACGTCCAGTAGTATGAGCGCATTACTAATGACACATCAGCACTTCTCACAAGGGTCGTGTTGGACAAGACAGGCCCGGATGCATGCCAGATGTACCTGGTGCAGATGCAGCCCAGCATGGCCTTGCTGAGAGTGTCCAATGTTGACATACAGCTGTTGCCAAGAATAAATGGCACAAGTGCGCTTGATCAATTGTGTGCTGACAACAGTAGTCACCAATAACACTACATCCAGAGAGTTACCAAACCTCTGTGCCTCTCAGACAGTGAGCATTGTGAATCGCTGATCTTGCATGCACATTGCTCACATGGGTAGCAGTACNTTTGCCCTTGCAAGGTCTTGCGTTGCATGTGGGTCAGCTTGCATGGCAGCATGATGCTGCAGGGCACACACAAGCCGCAGAAAGGGTTGTGCAAAGCAGCTGGCATGGCATGTTTCAGACTAGGGGCATGCAATTGAGATCATGGCATGTGGACTGTTGCACAGCATCCATGTCATGCTGCTGTCATATNGCCTGGTGCCAAGACTGCTCTTGACGCCACCACGCTGCAGTCCATTGCTGGGGACGTACCAACCGCAGAGCTGAGCCGAGATCAAGTTGTACAGCAGCCACTGGTAGAAGTCATGGTGGCTACCGGGTTGCAACCCACCAAGGCAGCCTGTCGACGCATGATCAAGGTAGCTGCTTCCTGACTTGCCTGAGCCATACAAGCGCTTGCTGGAACATCAGTCATCTCGTGTCCAGGCATGCACAACAGCACTTGTTTCTGCTCGCATCACCACTATGACTCATGGTTGACATCGCTGACACACAGAGTCGCTGGTCATGCCGTGTGCAAACTAGCTGTCAGCAGGCATCCAGGCAGTTGCAGGTGATGTGAGCACCACGTTTGGTCAACCTGTTGAAGAGTTGACAACAACAGGGGTGTTTCACATAGCTCAGGCAAAGCACAGGAGGGTACCTGATGACCTGGACTTGAGCTTTGATGACAAGCGTGTTTGCAACTGTGAAGCCCTCCAATACTTTGGACAGCTCCATGAACTTCTTCCAGCCCCAATCATGCTCCTTCTTGCAAAATCTATGCAAGGTATCTGCACCAATGCAAGGATGATTGGCACCCAGGCACATCACAAGACATTGTAGACGANTGTCAGGCCATGAGCAGTTGCAGCAATCAGGACTAAGGCTGTCACGAGATGCAAATTGCAGGTAGTACAATGTATCAGCTCAGCTCATGACTACTCTAGTATCATTGTGATCAATTTGTGCACAGCATGAACAGCGTTATACTGATCCTTGTCATGGGTGCCACTGCATGGAGCTGTCATATTGCCACATGGACATAGTCACGGGCACTGTCAGAAAACAATACTGCTATTGTTGAGGTTCCTTGACAAGTAGTTGGCTGATCAGCTGCGCTTGGTTGCAATGCTAACGTCTGAAGAGTGCTGGCAGAAAAGTCAAGGGTCTAGGGATGGTGTGAAACTACTTCCAAATTCAAATCAGGTGCAGCTGCACCTGCACCGAAAACAGCTGCCACATCACTGGCTGACACTCAGCAATCGCTGCTGCAGGTTGATCCAATGTATACGCCAACCACCACAGACACAACTTGTTGCCCTGATAGTCGGCGATGCTGGGCATACACATTGAACTACTCTTGCAGTTGCGGTGTGCCCAGCCTGACAAGCAATGAAACAGCTGTGACTCACTGATAGTGTGTGCAAGTAGCTGATACTGGCTTCTCAGCTACAACAGGACCTGCACATAAGCAGCAGCAGCTGCAAGAATCCTGCACAGCAGATCCTGTTGATTGTCAGTGTTGGCCGCTGAAGCGCAAAGGAATTGAAACAGTATGTAGATTCATGGTCGACACAGTGCACCTTTACAAACAAGCCGAATGCTCCCAACCCTACAAGATCTTCCAGACCAGTCTTTCTAGAACCAAAACTTACAGTAAAAGAGGGGGCAAAACTTGGTCTTGGGAAAAGGTACAGCCTGGAGAAAACTTGGTCAGACAGGCCATGTTTCGAGACTAGACTCCTGATGAGTGTGGAGCAGGGTTGCAGAGTTTGATGCCGCTGGCTAAAGTCCAGCCATGATGTGTTGAGCAAGTATTGCTTTTGTGGGGCATCAGTTGCGTCATCACTGCTGAGACTGAGCGGGTTTGTNACAAGTCAAGGCATACCTGTGGCAACAAGGTGACGTCCAGGAACAATCCCAAGGCACTGGACAGTCTTGCTGTGGCCATACAAACTGTCCTGCTGATAGTGTTTGTGATGCCNTCTTCTGGGACAGGAGCCACATCCCCAAGTAACAGCGCATTGTCCCCTGGCAATACAGGCTCTGCAGCAGGTAGAACAGGCCCTACTGGGGCTAGTACCAACCCCAGTGGGGCTGGTGGAGCAGGGACGACTAGCCCTGCAGGCAGCGGCAGCAGCTCTACATCACCATCTGGTCCTGCTAGTACAGGTAAAGCACATAAATCCAGTAATAAGAGCATGCAAATCAGGAGTCTGAGTTGCATACCATAGTTAGTGAGCATGCTACCTTTGCAGGCACATTTTCCAAATTGCACTGTCTATATAGTGTAGCGCAGTGTTACCGAATTGCTGGAACAGATGCAAGGCGCTGTTTTTCTTTGTAGTACTCGTGCTGCACCAGACTTTTGACTGCCTTTCCCAGGTGGTGATACTGGCACAGCCTCCCCTTCAGCCTCCCCTTCATCATCCTCTTCATCATCNCTCATAATCAATATCATGATCAACACCATGACAAACAGTCTCACGCATTGCCATGGATTGCAGGTGCGATACATACTGACAGTGCAAGGAGTCTCTATGACCCAGCGCATCATGATCAGCATGACAATGCCATGTCGTACAGCATACATTCCAAACCGCTGCAAGGCAGCATGCAGAATGACGGGGCCACAGCAGCTGCCATGGAAGCTGTTGACCTCACAGATGCCAATGAGCAAGCTTCAGACGGCACACACTCGTCTGTACTCCACCATGGCCGAAGCAGCAGTGACATGAGCACTACTACAGACTTTGCACCCACATTGGACACAGCAGGTTCAGATGCCAGCCCCTTTGCACAGGCCTCTCACAACAAGGGTGGCAGTCGTCGCTTGAAGAGGACATTCAGCATGGTTGATCAGGAGAATGTTGAAGTGGACACTGACCAGCTTGACAGCTTGGACCAGGTACCCATTGCAGTGCCACAACTGATTCTAAACCTGCCAAATACCAGTGTGGTGCCATGAACCAGAATATGAGCTTTGGACAAAGTCTAGGCATTGATTCAAGATGTGTCTGTAATATAAAGCACTGCAGCAATACAAAGAAACATACTGACAGGCATCACATGTTACCATGCAGGTGCTGGTTACAGGCAAAATCAGTCAAGCTGTAGTCTTAGCTGCTGCAGCATACCGCAGTGAGAAGGAGTTTCAGGAGCGGACCGGCATCACACAGTCTGTGCTGATCAATGATGAGAACCACACAAACACACATGTAAGCCTCCACTCGCAATCTTTATGCAACATGCTGTCCGAAGTTGAAACCCAAACTGCGGATGCACTGTAGGTCAAATATGACAGTAGCGTTGCATGCCACCANGAGGCAAAACCAAACGACATGAGGAACAGCATCACCAAGGCGGCCAGAGACAGGTAGGACTCTGCAAAGATAATGCTGATGGCTTCGCCCACAGCATCAAAGAGCAACTGCACAGCAGCCATTGAGGTTTGTGATAGTGACACCAGCATGAGCTATGCTCACAGACCGCTGTTAGCATGTTGTTATTGAAGTCAAGATAGACACATCGTGCCGAGATGCATGTGCATAGAACATGTGTTATCGATAGGCTATTGATAAGCCAAGAGGGATACCTGCAGTGCCTCTGTCAAGGAGTGTGCATCCAGCACAGCCGAGACTCCAGTACAGCGTGGCAACACGCTGACCTGCACGTATGCAACCAGCTTGCTGAAGCAGTTGTATGACAAGGGTGGAACAGACATAGCTAGTTTAGCATGCCCTGTGCTGAGGATCCACAGCACACACGTCAGATATATTGACATGATATGCCTGCTTGTGTATGTACAAGCGTTGGCACATGACTGCAAGGTATGCAGCATTCTGCTCATGTCAGATTGGCATCAGATGTTGGTGGTAACAGCATGTCAGCACATATGCATCCATGTTTGCACAATGGTGGAGGAGAAGAGCAAGAGAGTGTGATGAGCAGGTAGGGGAATCATGGGATGCAGCAGATGTGTACCATGCTGCTCACTGTCAGATTGTTGCCCAGTTGTGCCGGCATTGGTGACAACCCTTGCAGGGATTCTCTTCCAACAATGGCCAGCAATTGCTTAAGTCCATTGGTGAAAAAGGCCACTAGCAACCAGATGCAAGTGATGCTCCAATACACAACTGACTGTTTGAAGACTTGTCATGGTAGGAGCACAGTCAAAGCTGCTGCCATACCGACACATGACTACTTCTGNGACCAGAGCCAGAATCTCTGCAGGTGAGCGTGACAGAGCAAGGCCATTGCCGTCTGCTGGCACCAGATGCTCTGCCTGCAGGGCACAGCAAAAGTTGCAGTTGGTGGGACCTGGCAGCAAGTCATGCACACGCTAACACTGCACAAGCAAGCAACTCATGCTACTGTACACTGCATGGCTCTGGATTCTTCACAACAGCAAATGCTGAGTGTCTGGTGTGTGGCAACTCAACCCATGCGTTGTGACATTGCCAAACCTACTGCTCAGCTGACGTCATCAGTAGCATTGCTTCTGTTGCATGCACCATGTTCCATGCACAATGTTGCATGCACAATGTTTAAAGAAGTTGCACTGAAGCATATACATTGCATGCATGCAAGCAGGCAGCTCACCCCGTTGATGGTGATGCCCTGATCTGCATTGTTGTTAGCTGCATCAGCAGATGCGCTGACTTGACCTCGTAGAGCAGAGACTGCATTGAAGGCAAAGCCCAGCTCAATGCCATAGGGGTCCAGCTGATCCCTCATTGTGTACCCAATGTTACGGATCTGCAATCACAGCATTGCAGCATGCCTGCTGTGTGCTATGAGGTGCGCTGGAACGCTAGAGGTGCTTGTCATGTGCAAACGCACTGTGCAGATGCAGGTGGCACCAGCGCAGCAAGTCCATGTCATGTTGAATGATGTTCTGCAATGCTGATGTTGCTTGTGGACATTGTGTTTTTATAAATGCATTTCTAAAATTTGTCTCGACGTGTTTACAAAAAGTGCAGCATTTACCACGCATCTGCTTTCTAATATGCTGGGGTGTTGCCAGTGCTGTCTCTGCATAGTGCNTGCAAGGGGTATGACATTGTGAGAACCGCCTTTGCCAATGAGTCTCAGGTGAGCATTTATCTTCATTTGTCACCACTCTGACATGTTCACCAGAAGTGTGTGCGGCGCTTCTTGCAATACACCATGCATAAGCTACAGTTGGACTGCTCACTTGCACAACATGGTGACTTGTATAGCCATGTCCTTGCCACATGCTTGAGAAGATGAATGACACCTTGTTTGACATGCACTGGTATGGAGGTATCTGCATATCCAAATTATAGCCAACTATCGCCACTGCAGATACTTCGCGGCATGTGCACAGACTTGCTGTGGTTGCTACTCACTCAGCATGTGCCTGTGCAGCTGCATGACANATGCTGTGTGTCTGCCAGATCATCATCTTGACTGCAACTCGGCCTTTGCCATCCACCACTGAACAGCTGTTTAGCAGACAGCAGCTGTCTCTGGTTGAAGATGTGTGCGGCCAACTGCAGTACAGTCAGTCAGTTGGGCGTGTCCTGGTAAGGCCTCAGCTTGCTTGTGTGCTGGGCCATTGTACGTATGCATCATCACTGTGACCGTACGTGTGCATTATCACTGTGATCGTACGTGTCGTGCCTCACACATTGCATTGAGCAATTCCCTCTTGCAATAAATGCAATGCATAGCTGTGTGCTGTGTCCACAGGTCATGCGTCATGTCAGCACATATTTGACTCACTTCATCTGATGCAGAGAGTGTCGCGAACACTGCTTTCGAAGCAGAAACAGCTCATTCTGCAAAGGCCTCAGCTGCAACCATCCCTGGCATTTTTAACTCAGGTTATAACGCAGCTGCCGCCTGATCGAGCTATATATGCAAAGGACGCAGAAGAGGTAAGAAAAGGCAGAATCAGCTCACTTGCGGAGGCTAAGATTGAGTCTGACAGACCAGCAGGCCAGTCAGGAGACTTGCCCTCCAGATCTTTTGTGGTCAAGCATGCATTCTCAGTGNGCATGTTTGAGGTAAGTGAAGCACCTTGATCTTGTCACTGCCGCTTGTCTCCATGGCCTGTCGTATCTCACCTTCCTGTTGCTGCAAATCCCCCACCCTGCAGGCATTCAATCTGCTCTGTATGCCACAGCAGGGTGTGTTTCATCTGCCCATCAGATGTAAACCAGGTAACAAGAGCAAGCTGAAGCCCCGCTACCAGTCAGGCACCAAGTAAGCAGAAGAGCATTCTGCCGCAGCTGCAGCATGTGCTCTACTTGCTCTACAACCTGAACAGGGTAGCAGACTCTTATTGCTTGCTATGCTAGCAAGCAATGCATGCATGTCTGACAANTTCCAGAACACGGGTGTTGCATGCTCTACTTCCAGAACATGGATTGGCAGACAACTAGAAATCAAATCAAGTCCTGAAGTATTGCATGCGACTCAGCATGAATGCTGTCAAGTAGCTTTCTCAGAGTTTACACTGCAAAGGATGACTGTCATCGTCGACCAGTGTCACTGCTGTGTCAGCAGGTCAGTTTGGGTCTCAAAGGTAGCTGAATGCACACTTTATCTTGTTGTCAGTGAAGGGTCATACTGTATGACCCTGGAATTTCGTAGGCAGAAAGTACTTGCTAAGCATCGAGTAAGTGTTGCAAGAAGGCCCAGACTCGCTGTAAACAGCAGGCCATACACGGCAAGCACGCGCTTGCGGTCAACAACACAAGGTAGATCTGAGCAGCTTGGACGGTCCAAGGAAGCAGCCGTGTAGCACACGGACTGTGCAGTGTCTGGCTCTCCTAGTATATTGGCAGCGGTTGACCTATGGCTTACTTTGACAGCGCCTCAGCAAATGCGCTATGCCAAAAAGTACAGCAGCCGTCATGCTGTCTCATCACACTACATACCCAGCGCCAACGTCGCAGGCAACGAAAGCGATGCCAAACCCTGCATCAAACCTACACATTCTAGACATAGGGCGTACAACCCCTTCCTGCGCTTTGAAGGGTTTCAAGAGGGTGATGTTTGTGTACGGTCCCAGTCTTCATCATGGGTTTGGTGGTGCAACCCAACTCTGCAGCAAACAGATTCGGTTGAATCATGACATGTACATTTGCATCAGCAGCAGGGGCAGGTTTCATTCTGGTTCCATTGAGATCACATTTGAAGATACAGATTGCAACACCTGTACTTATGGGAAGTGGCAACTAAGGCAGGAGAGCCCTGCTATTCCTGTAGAGCTGCACTTGGTGAGCCAATGCCGAACAAGCTCTAGAGATCTGCGCTAGCTTATGTATATCTGTGATGTAAAAGTTGTGCGCAAAAGCACAGCAGCTGGATCCAAACTATGTCTGACATGCCTCTAGATGCTGCTAAATTTGTATGAGCAGCTGAAGCTGCTATTCCCAACTATTGCTGCCCAATGCAGTCAAGACACACCATACATGGCATGCAAATATACTGGACAAAAGGCGGCAGGATGGCATCACACACAGTTGCGCTGCGCTGCAAGAAAGATGCAGAGTCGCATTCCAGTCCACTTTCCTCTGGTTGGGTCGACGTGTACACTGATAATCAACAGGCTGTACACGCTTGTGATCACAATCACACAAATCAGGACACATACGACCTGTTTCTGAAAAGGCAATACAGCCTGGCAGCAGACGTCCTAGGTGAACGCTGGGCTGACTAACACAGTTGCGGTTCACCTGGACAGTTGTGCCAAATGCCATTGTAATGTGGTGTACAGCCATAGTACTCCTGACTGTGATCCACAATAGATTCCCTGTGTTTCAAACATGAAATAATAATAATAATGTATATGTCATTAGNCATGCGTCAGCAACACTGCCAAAACTACGTTTGCCAGCAGTACTAGTACCAGGGCTGCACATACAGATGGACAGTGGCTCAGCATGATCAAGCACTTATGATGGTCATGCTTTTGGCTACATGCGCTTTCTGCAACGTGATGGCCATGCCTATGACCAAGCCTTACACGGCAATCTGATGCAGCATGGCCTTGCCATGAGGAACCAATACATCTGCCTCTCAAATCAAAAGCTGCATGTGACATGCTGACTGCATGCCATGTCAGTGCAGAGTCTGAAGCCAAGGTGATCAGAGTGGAGCAGCAACGCATGCGTACCGCCTTGCTGGATGCTGAAATGGAGCTGCAACAGGCTGCAGTTGCGGCACAGAGCAGCCGCAGATCTCTCCAGGCGAGCACACACTGCTGCACTGTGCCTGTGACTGTGCATCTGTCTGTGTATACATGCCAATCCACATCTCGCTGGAGCTCAGCCAACTTGTTCAGGCTTGTTACCATATCATGAAGTGTGTCCAACTCAGCCTGCTGTTTGGGGCTCCGAGCAAGGCTTAACTGCCCCGACACTAGACTATGCGAGGGGAGCCTGTGAGTTCGGTGCTGTATGCAGTACACACTGTCAGCGAAGAATGCAAGCATTGTATTGACATACACCACAGCTGTACACCTATGCATTGCTTGGCAGAAGACATGCAATGGGACGCTGGATGCTATGCATGACTGCAAAGAGGGGCATGGGTTTAGTGTCTCGCAAAACCCTGTCAGGATGGAGCTGTCAAGTGCAAGGGCTTCTTTACCATCAACAAGCACAGAGGCAGTCAAGTAGGCAAGCAACTCTGTTCTCCTCCATCTCATGCATCTTGGCACCAGTTGCTCGCAGCCTGCTTGGGCTTGGGCGTTGAAAAGGTCACATGCCACTCTCTCTTATTCCCATGCCAGGTCTCAAGCAGTTGCACTTCACAATGCCCGCTTGCAGAGCAAGTGTGACTCACCACAAGGAGCCTCTGAGTGCAGGCGACAGAGGGTCAGCTGGAGCAGTACAAGCAAGCCGCTGCCGAGGCAGCTTCTGAGGCTGCAGAGGACAGAAAGAGGACTCTGGCCAAGGAACGCAAGCTCATGGATCGCACTCATGAAGTTGCCAAACTTAGGGAGCAGCTCGAAGAGGCTCAACAGATTGCACACCAATCAGCATGTCAAGCCAGAAAGGAGCTTGAAGAAGCTGAAGCACGTCACCATGGCAGGGTCACAAGCCTAAACAAGCAACTTGAAAAAGCTCAAGAGGCCAATACCAGACAAAGCGGTGCCACTCAGCAGCTTGTGGCAGCTCAGCGTGCACAGCAGGCAGAGGTGTCCAGCCTGCAGCAAAAACTCCAACAGCTTCATGCAGACACCCAGACACAACAGGGCAAGGTGTTGGAGCAACTGCAGCAGGCACAGGATCAGCTCAGCAGCAAAGATGCTCAGGTACTTGAGCTGCAGCAGCGTTTGAATGTCGCAAAGCATGCAGGCGATGCTCAGCAGCTGCAGCTTGAGCAGATGCAGGGGCAACTTGAGCTTTCTCAACAGCCCTTGGCAGAAGCAAAAGCATCAGCAAGCAGCATGCAGCAGCAGCTTGAATCNTCAAGAACACCATAGCAAAACGGTGGAGACCAAAGGGAGGGCCTAGGTAGTGCAGAAGAATCTCATGCAAACCTGAACTCAGAACAGACACAAAGCTGATCCATTTGTTGCTTGCTGTAGCAACTTGCAGGAGCAAGAAAAGCAGTACCTACGGGGTCAGCTTCTGCAACTGATTCTGGAGGAAAACAATCAGGTAGGAGCATTGTTGCAGCGGCAGAGAGTTGCTTGAGCTCACCATGTGTATCATTGTCCTGCAGATTGCTGTACAGATGGCTGTTGTCTTTGCAAAAGTCTCTCGTATAGACTATCCTAAAGCCTGGCCCACACTCTTCACAGACCTCTTGCAGCTGCTTCAGAGCCAAAACACCCTGACCATCCGCAGAGTGTACCTTGTCTTGCACAACTCTCTGAAAGAACTTGCATCAAAGAGACTGAGCTCAGACCAGAAGAACTTTGCTCAAGTAGGCATTGACTGTGATGCTTTCTGCGCTGTGTNATTGATGGCTGTGTCCAGGTTGACTTCATGCCAGTGTATGCTGAGCATCTGCGCAACATCATCAAGGATGGAGTGAACCGCAAAGACAACTATGATAGACCCCTGGATGGCTTCAAGGTGGCTGTGGACCCGGGCAACGGCGCGGGGGGCTACTTTGCCACCGATGTGCTTGCGCCTTTGGGGTGCGATGTTTCTGGTGAACCTGCTTTCACAAAACACACAGTCATATTGTCGGCATCAATTTGATTTATGAAGCCACCTGAGCAGCTCCATGTCAGTGATAGCTTCTTACCTGCAGTGTAGGAGCACTCCTAAACCATCATGTCCATGATGTCTGTTGGACCTTACAGTACTGGCATCACCATCCTTCTTGTTTGTTTCCTTATGTAGCATTTCTGGCTTTGAAAGCGGTTGCAGAAAAATCCATTCCCAACCATAGCACCATCTGCATGCAATCTCGCTCAATTTCAAAAGCTGTCACCCTCCCCCGATCCTGTTCAAATGGTGCCATGCAGGCAGTCAATTTCTGGAACCCGANTCTTGCAGTATGGTGACTGGCTCAGTAGCATCACCTTGCACCAGCTGGTCTCTGATTTCAGCAACAGCACCACTGGATGTGTCTAGCTGTTGCAAGACATTCAGACTGGCAGCCTGCCTGCCAGCCTCAACTGAGTCTGTCTGAGCTGCAATGCTGCATTGCTGCANATGCCTCAAGCAATGAAGCACTTGTACAAGCAGTGAGACATGTAGTGTAGGCAATGCCTGCACATGCTCCATATGCATGCTAGCAGACTGCAAAGCTGTGGCCTGGCAGGGGTTGTGATGCTGGCTGTAGGAAGCCCCAGTGTTGGGAGCATGGGGTCTGGGCTGGGAGGTGTGGTGTGACGGGCAGGAAATCACCCAATTTACCTATTTTCAACAAGCTGGTGGGCGGCCCCTCAGCCACCCTGCCATTGAAATTACCTATGGCTTGGAACGCATCCTCATGGCTCTGCAGGTGAGTCTTCTGTCTGATGCCCTGTCTTTGCAGCAGAGTACAAATAGCTGAAAGACTCAGCTTTCAGCTTACCCTTTCTGCATATATCAGAGTAACTCTTCTCTACTCTCACCCATCCTCACTCCCTTGCACACCCCCTCAACCCCATTCCCTTCCCCCTCTAACTGCACCCCCTTGTTCCACATTCTTTCCCCTCGACTTCCATGCCCTCTTCCCTCAATGATCCAATCCCCGTACTCCTTGCTGGCTGTGCAGCTGCAAATGGAGTCAGCAAGCCACATCTGTAATGGCATGTGCAGGGAGTTCAGCACTTCAAGGACATTCAGTACACCCCCAGCATCACATACGGTGAGCTCTTCATGCAGAATGAGTACGAAATGAGCTGCTTCAACATGGATGAAGCTAATGTAGACGGACAGCGCCAGAGGTTTGAGCTGTATCAGCAGGTGACCAAGCTTGGAAGCGCAGTCCATGCACTTCTCAGCTGGCATTGCATGCAGTCAATGTATACAAGCTGTAATCTACACATTTGTCCTAGTACAGAGGCTGACAGTTGGTTTGTTTGTGCAATACGTGACCTGGCCATGGGGCATCTGACAATGGCACCCTGACTTGCGACATCATGTTGTACTTCACAATCAGACTTATCCACTGCAGGCATTTGCTGATTGCAGTTGCGCATTCTTTTCCACAGTATTTGCTGCACACGTCACCACTGCTGGCATATGCTGATCAGCGCCAAAATCTGGTTGGGACACGGCTGCTTATTGTCATTGCTGATTGTTGCAGGAAGTTGGAGTGTCGATGCTGATGTTGCAGGGAGCTGAATGTCANAGAACATGAGTAAGCAACTTGCTGAGTTAGCACATGCCTGTGAAGCCGGAAAAACAATTTGACACTTGACATTACAACATCACCTTTGAAGACCTGGACCCAGTGTGCAACTCTGTTGATGCAAAGCCATGTGCCAGCTGATAACATAGCAATGTAAACAGATAGGCTGGCAATTGAATGATTAGCTTGTGAATTTGCTTCTCGATGCAGTTCAAAACTTCTGGACTGGCTGTGTACCTTCAAGTTTGCACTGAGACTTAGGTTTTTGGTTGCAGGGACAGCGATGCCAATGTACCCAGCTGGGACAGGACTGTTGACTACAGATCTTGGAAATTAGTCATCACAGGTTTGTCTATCTGACTGGCTGTTTCAGCATGCTGCTTCTGTCACACTCCTTACCCTGCATACTTATACAGATTCTTTTGAATGATTGTCGCAGTCTCCTAATGCAGTCATCAGCTGACAGTCTTGTTGCCCACGCATGTCATTTCATCCCTGCACTTGGTGGCACACTCTTCCCAAAGACTGCTGTAGCCTTGTCTGCAAGAAAGCAAGATTGGGTGCAAATTGTCACGCTTTTGCGCAATGTATGCAAACAGTCAACACGTCACAACATACAAAAGGAACATGCATTACTTTGTTGGTTTCTGCATGCTTGCACGCTCTGTTGATATTGGGGCCCATGCTGTGTTTCCTGTACACCGNTTTGTTGGTATGCATAGCATTGCGCTGATCCTGCAGGTGGCCTTTGACAAAGAGGGCAGTCCCAGCAAAGCTCTCCTGGGCTTCTGTCGCAAGAATGGAATCAATCCCAGCAGTGTCTCCACAGAGGCAGATGCCAAGGGCACGGAGTATGTCTGGGCAAATGTGTCGCAAGTTGGCAAGACTGCTGCTGAGGTAATGAGTTCGCAAATCACGCTTTGGTCATTGTCACTCCTCTTGTTTACTGCGGAAGGGAGTAGAGCATTCAGGCAACTTGACTTCTGTCTCGTTGAAGGTTGGATGACTCATCTTCCAGTGCTCACAAAGCAGGACAGCTCTAATTTGCCTGCTACATGTAATCCTGGTAGCATGATCAATCTGCCAAGGTTTGTTGCATGTGGCCTGGCTGACCAAGCTGAGTTCACTCAAGGCTATAGCCCTTGACTCATCATGCTGTAACATTCAGATCCTGTATGCAATCACTTTCCTGGTGTAGCTCCCTTGCACCATTGGTGCTCAACTAGAGGGACCTCATGTAGCTATGTGTACAGGTGTTGAGTGAGGAGCTACCTGTGCTGTTGGCGAGTCTCAGCTTCAAGCGCAGCATGCGATGGAACAGCAGTGCAGCATTCAGCCGGCCCCTGCGCTGGCTACTGGCCCTACATGGCGCAACTGCCCTGCCCCTGGCCTATGCTGGGATTACAGCTGGCTCCACCACACGCCTGCTGCGCAACTCATCACACCCTCAAGTCCAGGTGATGCTCCTCTGAGCTGGGTTCGTGTGAGTCCGCTACTAACGCCTGAGTTGGGGTTGTGCACCTGTCATTACAAGACTGAAGCGCTGCGCTGCTAAAGAGCTGTGCTTTGGCTTGCACAGCGACACATCATCTCTGTGCTGTGACCTCAGCCGAAGGCTGCCATACAACTTGTGGACAGCGGATCCTGTCCTGTGGCATCATCAGCAGTGCCATTGCAGATGAGCTCATTTGCTGTGTAACAGCACATGCATGCATGGGCTTCAGTGCCACCTTCAAAGCTGTCACTGCTTTACACTGATTTGCGTTGCCCCTGTGCATTAGTCTGTGGTGCGAGTATTTGCCCCTTTTGCCTTCAGACTGATTCAGTCACACAAGGCATATGAACTGCAGCACATGCAATGGTACGGCTCCTATGTAGCAGCGTCCTTGTTGCGGCAGCGAGTGTCTCAGCCAGAGGGTTATAGCTGCAGCGTCCATGCTGTTAGGGCGTAAAGATTCTATAACACCTATATCTGCGACGTGATACTCCATACTGTTAGACAGACATGCCGTTTCTCCTGAAGCGTTTTTCAGCTCCGTTGCATCAGCTGCTACATGCTGTGTTGGCACCAGGTTGTTGTTGTTGCATAACGCCAATGTCATGTCTGATCAGAGGATCAGCCATGCTCAAACCATTTTTTCTGCGTAAAGTCATGCAACAGCCCTGCATGTATGCCATGCTGATAAGCTCTGCAGGCCATACTCAAGACACCACATGAAGACGCATTGCATGTTTGCAGGTGTGCCATGCTGTTAGGTATCTTTGGGTTCCCGAGTTACACAACATTATAGCTTGCATTCAGTGATATATGTTCAATTTCCAGGTGCACTGTGCTGATGAGTACCTTGGGCTCTACTTTAAAACANGCATGGTTTGATCCTGTGTACTGGATCAACGCTTGGAATGCAACCCGCATTGCAGCCCTGCGGGACGTAGCACTGTGTCGAATCAGTCTCACATTCAACTTTGCAGGTTGACGACGGAGTCATGTGTGTAGTCAGCACAGAAGCTGCTGAGTCACTCGCATCAAAATGGGCCAAAAGAGGCATGGTTGTCTGCTTTTCTCAGCAAAGAGGCCTGTAGTACTTTTGTGTCGTACAGAAACTTGCGGCCTGATCACCAATCCAGCAGCGCTACCAGCACAGTGTCCAGCTGTGTTCCAACTGCAACTCGGCATAAAGCAAGCAACCCACAAGTCAAGCAGCCACTGGAGTAGTTATGTTGCATCAGCGAGGATGCATGGTTGCAAATAAATTGAATCCATGGGGGCTTTACAAGAGGCTGCAACTGCAGCACTGATAGTGCTGAATCATCATGACCATGGCACTCACCAGCAGCAGCTGCAGACTATAGCGTGTCGTGTTACAGCATTGGGTGACATTTTGAATTTCCTTGCAAGGAGTAATTGTAGCTCAGGACGTCGATTTCACGCACAGTTGGTCTTAGTGACACACAACTTGTAATCATCTTCATCTCTCCTCTTCTTCTTCGAGATGCTGTGGCATCTGGACATGCTGAGGCTGCGCAGCTGAGCNTGCAGTACCTGCCCAAAGATTCTAGCACAGCAATGCTGCCTGCAGAAGTGCCCACCACAATCAGGGCTGCACCTACAGAGGGCCTCAGGGGGTGGGGCTGGACAGCAATGACCCCTCGTGTGATGCCCTTTTTGTTGTTGTCAACTGCAGTGCAGCACGTCCATCNTGTAGGCCTTACCACATACCCAGGTGTGTTGCAACAGTACTGAAAGGCCCAAAGATGTAACATCACATCATTCCCTGCCTTGATCATGCAGTATATGTATGCAAGCATGTAAAATGCTATCAAAACAGTATATGCCATCTGTCAAGCAGCAATTGGCAAGCGGAGGGCGAATGCAGTCCTACCCGCATCCTTTGCAGCAATATTTGGGCAGGGTGTCTACTTGCTGATACTTGTCAGCAGCAGTGGCTGCCTGTGTGACCTTCTCCTGGAGCGTTGCCTTGTCCTTCATCAGTGCAGCAATCTGCAGAAAGAGCCGCAGCAACAAGTGAACCGGCATGGCTGGGTGGTTGTTGAAAGCAGGGCAAGCTTCAAGCTACTGAAAACAATCAGGCAAAGACATGAGCAGTCATGCAGCAAATGCCTTCACACAGTCACACGACAACATGCACAGCTTGCATGAAGGCTCATACTCNAATACGAGAGGGGTGATGCGTCAGCTCCCGTCAAGTTGGACAACTGCTGCACTACTACCCACTGGCAAATCTTGACATATGCTGTGCAGCCCGTGACTGATGCAAAATGGAGTGTAGTGATGTCACAGTGCGACTGGCATGGAACTGACTTGATTGCAGTTGCTCCACATAATATGCTACTGGTTTCAGTTTGGGTGACTGTCAGCTCACCAACAACAGACAGAGCTGTATGATAACATGTACAAGCATGCTGAAAGAAGCTCACCAGCCAGAACCAAAGACACCAGCAGCTGCAGTGCTGAAGTTGCGCTGAAAGGTGGTGAAGTCACCAAAGGCATAGTTAATGGCGTCCTTCAGCTGCTGAGAAGCTGCCTGAGTAGTAATAGCACTGCCAAAGCTGCTGTGTTGCGTGTGGTGAGCATGTTGTGCCTTTCCAGTTGTGGGTTCCCTGCTCAGCATATGTGCCTGCACCAAACCTTGGTGTTTGGCTGCATCAGGTCCTCAAACTCATCCATGTCAAAACCCCATGTGTGCTTGTTTGGGTCTAGATGTGGCTGCCAGTATGAAACTTGGCAACCCACGCTGCGTGCAACTTCATACAGTGCTTGGTATCCAGGGTATGTGACAACGACATGATCCCCAGTTTGTAGCAGAGCGTGCAAGGTCAGAAAGATGCCCTCCTCAGGAGCAAGGACAACAATGTCCTCAGACACGACGCTTGTATAAGCTTTTGCTATCTCTTCACGCAGCACTGGCAAACCAGCTGCTTCTGTNTGCAGGGTGTTGTGCTTGGTGTATAGCGCTGCTTGGCATGGGGCCTGGTGACTGGGGTGGGTGGGCAGCCAATTGGCAGCGTACTTGGGGGTCAAGCAGGACCTCCCGGATGACTGCAGGCTGCCGATGCTGTGCTGCCACATGAAGAGGAGTTCGCATGTCCCAAGACTTAAGCGTAGGGTCTGCCTGCATGTTGCACCACTGATGAACTCATCTGCAACGCGTGCTGAGTTGAGTTGTTGTTGGGCATGCAACCTGGCGGACTTGAATGACAAGCGTTGCATGGGCCAGCAGCAGCGCATGACAGTCACTCAAGCATTTCCCGAAAAACTCACTTGGCATGTTGCCGGCGTTGAAGCACAGCAACTGCTTGGCCGTCCAGACGAAGGTTGGTCAGTGCATTTCTGTTGTGGGGCATGTCTTACACAAGCAATGATACAGATTGCCAGCTTTTGGTACTGGTCAGCATACCTGATTGAGCATGAGAGCTCTGACGATGCCTACATTGCCAAATTTGGCAGCTACATGCAGTGGGGTGAGACCCCAGTCATCCTCTACATTGCAAATACCATTTGCTTGGCAAAGAAGCTTGATAGCCTCTAGGTGGCCATGCTTGACTGCCAGGTGTAGTGCTGTCTCTCCCGTCCCATTGGCATGTAGCAAATTGGCTCCCTGCATCGCATGCAGTTGCTTGTAAAATGGATTCTGAACAAGCAGCTTTGACGAAGTCAGGTAAACTGACAGCAGTTTCCAGGCTCTGACTCATTGCTGTGTTGTACTTGATGCAGGTAGGTATGATGGGCGACTTCAAGTGTGTTTCGTGTCTGACATGCTGTCCCTGCATGTCAAAGCTGCTGCAAGAACAAACTGTCCTGTGTGCAGTATGGCTATTATTTCNCTGAATGCCCAACAAGCACCCTTTTTATCTTCACATCAGCAGTGTCATGTCTTGGCGATTCAGCACTGCTGCTCCTGCTGCTGCTGTCACTGTNATACTGTCATATGTCGTAGGGGTCGATCATGCAGTTTATGTTGTTTGTGCCACTTTTGCAGACATAGGTAAGCGCTTACTCTGTCAAGGTGCTGTTCAGCTGCGTCAGGGCAATGTTCACAGCACTGGCATCACTTCCACTGCAGAACTGCTGCTGCCACCAAGAGTGTCCGACACCCACTGCCTTCACTCGGCCATACTGCTGAACCTGAGTTTGCAGTTCCTGAAGGCTTGTTGGTTTACCGACGACTACTGAGGCGTCACACGCAAAGTACCCTGTGGCAAACACCGTTCAATGCGTGCAAACAACGTTTGACGCGGTCTAGACCGCCATGTGCATGCATATTCGCAGGCGGTATGTAGCGAAGTACAAAGCTTGCAGGCAGACCTTGGAAGTTTGCAAGCTTGCCGGGCAGGCCGCAGTTGTCCGAAGCGGCCTGGTCTGCAGAATCCTGGCAACAATAAGCAGCTGTCGCCAGGAGAATTATGACAAACAGTTGACTCGTAAAAGATGAGCTGATCATAGTGTTCGTGAATGTTACGCCTTGCGAGCATCAAATGTGGAAACAACTCGTGCACGGCAGATTGCGGCATCGAGCTGTCAGCCAGATCCAGCTGGCGCATTGTCGCGCTCTGGGACACTTTGGCAGGACACGCCATTTGTTTGTGCCAAGCCAAAAGCACGAGAGAGCAATATGACTAACCAACCATCGAGATAAGCCAGGTGTATCACATGGAGACATGTGAGTTGCACGTGTTCGAAAAACCAACAACGATGTCCGTTGGCATGCACAGCAATGCATTCATGATCGCGCCTGCACGCAACTGGCGTGGACAGCACGCATGCAGACGACAGGTTACACACTGTTAGTAAGTTGGTAGGGAACGCAGGCTTTGAGACTGCTGATCACTCCTATACCTAACATGGAGGGCAAGGACTTCGCCAAGAGCAAACGGCGTACGACACAACGTCATACGCCCCGACGCGGAGGGCATGCAGACAATTCCAGGCAGGAAAGCTCGCTTTCGCGGTTAGCCACCAACCAGGACAGGTATAACAATAAGCTTGACCTGTTTTTTGTGTCTTGCCAAATAGTACAGCGATCTCTTGCTGTCAGGTATACAGAGCCTGACGCAGTCCCCAGTGGAGATCCTGTTCCCCGTTCCCAAGGTGCTGATCTAGGAGAGCTGCTGAGTGCTGACTACTCAGAGTTTAGACAAAGGTACACAGGTAGCAAGCACTCTTGGAGATGTTTGTTCAGATGATGATTGCTTTTATTGCTTGACATGATTGACACAGTTCACCTTAGGTGTTTGCAATCTCTGTACGCTTCGTGCAGCCTAACAACAGCATGTGCTACGCCTGCAAATTGTGCTGTGTCTGATTCTCAGCACGTAGGTAATGCTTGCATGTGACATGTGTCATGAATTGCAGGGGGAGCTTGATTGAGGATCCTGAAGCTTTGCCAACACCTAGCAGCGCAGACACCACTGTACTGGTACGGATCTGGCTAGAATGACAATGCATGGCCTTGCTAATGTGTGTTTCATGCATTATTTGTCCAGCCACACCTGATGCATGGCATTGGGCAGTGAACCCAGCAAGCTTTGTTGACCTTGATGAAGCCCTCCTTTCTGTGTTGCAGGACCTCAGCATTGACATGCAAGCTTTAGCAGCAAGCTTGTCATATCTTCCCATACATTCAGTGCTGGATGTTGAAGCATGCTACTGCACAGACTTTGCAAAAGTAGTGTCACACGCTGAAACAGGCCTGCAAAACCGTGGCAATGATTGTGCTACCGTCAGCAACTCAGCAACAGAAGCTGATNGAGACGTCAGTCATACAAATGTCTGCCAATTTATTGCAAGGCATGTCTTGCAACCTGCTGAAGACCAAGAGGCCGCGGACATGCTGTTGTAATGTTGACCTATGCACTATGAACACAGCAGGCACTCAGTCACAAGTCGCACAGCCTCTCCAAATTGTCACCTTTCTACCAAGTTGGCAGTTCAGAGCATATGGTGTGTTATCAGTTAAANCCCAGTGGGCTTCAGCCGCCCCACCCTCCAGAGCACCGCAGGCGCTACAAGCACCATCATAGGAAGGAGCCGGGAGTTGACATGGACACCTTGGCCGAGGCCAGTGCTGCTGCCTCCCTCCTCACNTGCTCAGAGTGACCAGTTTTACAGTGACAGTTGTGTTTGCTAGGCATGCACAACTGTGATGCTGCTGTGTTCAACATCAGGCAACATGTTGCATTGCTGCTCTGCATCATGGCTTGACCAGGGCTGTGGAAGTCATTTGCTGCTCGTGACAGCATCTGTGCCATGCATGATGGGACTTGCTCAGTGACATTGTACATAGTGGACCACTGGTCAATCTGCCAGCGCACAGAATCTGTCAGAATTTGTCACCTGTGCGACCAGCCTGCAGCAGCCCCTGCCTGGCTGACTTNCAGTTCTCAGGTATGATACCCTTCATGTCCTGCTGGCTCAAGCTTTCCCGCACATGTTTGTTGCTGTTAGCAACAGACATGCCACAGCTCAGNGACCTTCGGTCACAAGCACCTTTGCAACTGTGTGAGAGTGCAGTCCCAGCCTGTGCAGCATGAATTCATTTCAGTCATAGTAACAGCTTGCCATTGTACTGCCCTATAGTCAAAGGGTGGTCAAGAAAATTTTCACACCTTCAGTACATGAAGGCTTGGTCCGGACGCCTTATGCCTGTGGAGCAGCCCCGCCCTGAGACCTTGTACCGCAGTTTGCACACCGCACTTCCAAACGTGCGCTGTGCTCATGTCTGCTGATCTGTGCATGGTCACGTCACGCCATCCAGAAGCTGAACCCCTCAGGCGGCCCACATGTCACACGATTAGGAAGGGCGTCGTTGAATTAGCAGCACAAACCACTGTCCCTGCTCATCGCGGCGGTCAACGTTTAAGCGCTCTCGACAAGTGTCGGAGTTTTCTCGATTTCGGTTTCGGAGCATTCCAAAATCGAGACGCATCACTCCTGAGCCTCTGGCATATGTACCTCGAGTATCCAATGAACAGACTGCCATTGACATAGTGAGCATAATTTGCACAACAAAGGAGCTGCTAAGTTATTTACAGTGTTGTTGCATCTGGTGTAGTTGCACAGCTGTGCTTTGCTGATGTCGTTACCTGCTGTGCTGAGCGTGACGCCTGCCTCGGCGTGTACGAGACCATTTGCTTCCGCACGCGTGTTGGCATGCCAACCACGAAAGGTGTTCCACTGACGCTTCGTTTCCCTGCTTGTGCCACTCCTCTGCGCTTGCTGACAACGCTTGCATGCACACTGCAGGTCAGGTGTTNTCACACAAGGGGGACTGCAACATCTGCTGGCGAAGCTGACCCCTCAGCTCTGACAGATTGTCCAAATCTTGAGCAGCTTTCAATGCCAGCTTGACATACTGCGCCTCACTGTCTGCTATCCATGCATCAGCCAAACCAACTGTTGTCATGAGGGACACGCCAACATTCTGTGCATGGCATGCGCCCATCAGTGTGACACAGGGAACACCCATGTACAAGCTCTCACAGGTGGTGGTAGTGCCAGCGTAGGGGAACGTGTCCAGACTGATGTCTGCCTCACCATACATGGCCAGGTGATCTGCACAGGGCACATGACATTTGTGAGGCCTGCTCTCAGCCAATGGTGACAAAATGCAAAACCATGCAGGCCTGCGCACTGATGGTAGTGATGCCAAGCAGCTGGTGCTACAGTTGCTTGCACTGTACTTGTGTGCAACACNGGGCATGGGCAACAGGGTCACCATTCCATACTGCTGTGGACTGCGACTATGCCAATGCATCATGCATGTGGGCAATACGCTCGCACTTGACCTGCCTTGTCTGCCATGCAAACTGTATGTCAGGCTCATGTGCCAATATGTGGCGTTTGCTGACAATCAAGCTCTAGTAAGGATACCACACAGTGGCATCAATGCGAGCAACAACTCCTTATTGCTTGCTGTGTATCTTGCACTGCTGATTAAACATATCCTGATGTAAGCACCTACTTGAGAACCTGCTGCCTATCAAGCTCTGTATTCTGGATATGCCCCAGCAAGAAGCCCTGAACTATGCAGGCCAGCGACTNCCTGTTCAAGCTCAGAGTCACGCTTGCTCAGCAGCTGCTCTGCCTCCTCAGCAGATTTGGTGAGCATGAAGGCTGCCTCAGGCAGAGCCTGTTTAGCTTTCTCAATTGTGGCTGCAGCGGATGTTCCATTTGTCAGAGAAGAATGAATTGCTGCAACAGCAGGATGCTGGCCATTGGATGAGCGCTGAAGCTTGCGCGCTTTAGCTAGCTGTTCATCAAGCTCAGCTAGCTGGTGGTTCATGTCCCTGATCTGCTCCTTGTGCTTGACAAACTCATCGTCTGTTTGGGCAAGGCTGGCTTCCAGGGTGCGAATGTATGCTTGCTGGCCATCAAGTGTGCCTTGCAAGGATAGCACCTGCTGAGAGGCAAAAGAGGCACTGGGTGTGGCTGAGCTGTCAGGAGGAGGTACGGGCGGGTGTTCAGCCTGTTGCTGCCTCTGTTGTCCTTTGCGCACCTCGTCTAGGATCCTGGCAAACACCTCTAAGGTACTGCTGAGCCGCTTTCGCAGAGCCAGCTCTAGCGCAGAGGCATCTGCCAGGAGGGACTTGTATGACTGTTGTGTGACAGTGCTGAATGAAGGATCTGCCTGAAGCAGTCTTTCAAGGAAAGGGTCTGAAATGGACTGCTGACTTGGTTTGCTGCCAGAGTCGGCACGATGCATGCAATGAGAAGGCAGTGTCTTGGGTGCAATGACGCCAGTCACTCGCTCAGCAAGGGTCTGTATGTCACCAGTGACTTGGTTCCAAAGCCGGTCGGTGATCAACAGCGTGTTCTCGTAATTGCTTTGCTTTTCCATGAGCTGCTCGCACTTCCGGTTCAAGTCTGAGACTTCATCGCGCTTGACCTCCAGTTGCGCTTTGAGCTTGCTATTCTGAAAAGCCAACATATTGGTTTGTTGACCTGGCTTGTCCATTTTCCCCCACGACTTGTTACGTGGGGTACTGCCTATCCGCCCGAGGCCGTTGAGCGTTTTAGCATGATGCCTGGCGCAAGTCTGAGTCCGCAAGCTTGCCAAAGCATGGCGCAAGACTAGACCCCAGTGCAACCCTAATCGTGACANTGTGAGGCAGAGGCATGTGGGCTGCTTTCTTTGTGGCACAAGCTAAGAATGACACGTGATCTTTACAATGTACTGCTGTGCTACTTCTAGCTGCACCACATCGAACAACGATTGATGCATGTTGAAGGTCGAGACGGCTTCCTAATTGTTGCTGATCGGCAAGCTCTGCCGGGTGTAGCTGGTGCGCCAGCGCAGAAGTCTTGGCTCTCACCATGAGCTGCCAACTGCTGTACATAGAATTGTTGGAGATTCCGAGAATCGCAGAAATCAAGCAACGAAAATGCTGGATGGACACGTTCCAGTGCTCGCGCATTGTGACCGCGGNTTCGGCTGCTGCCTGTATGGCATTTCTTTGCTGGTGCCTGCAGGCAGAGGCGCTGCAGCAGTTGCGGCAGGAGTTGATGCACTTGGAGACTGCACTGCAAGCTCAGCAGGCAGCTGTGGAGCAGCTGGCAGGCGAAAGGGATGCCTGCAAGGCGGGTGCGCATGATGCTTCTGACCGCTCCAAGGTGAACAAGCTTGCAGTGTCTTCACCACATGTTCACCTCAATCATTACACCCTGTAATTTGTCCTACTTGCCCGGTGACAAACACAGTCCTTGCTGTACGCCCTGTCCTGGCTATGTTCTACCCTACTGCCCTGCCCTTACCCTTCCCTTCCCTAGCCTACCCTGGCCTGCTGCTGGCATACTCCCGACCAATCTGTTCCGGTCCTGCCCTTGTGCTGCCCTGTTCAGCCCCTACCCCTGTCCTGCCCCACACAAAACACCTTGTCCCCAGCTTGCTCAGTTAATTCCTCCACAGCACAGCAAGCAGCTTAGTACCNGGCCCCAAGGCCAAGCCCCCCTTCCCAATTGGCAAGCCCCTGCCACCCCAGCCTCCTGCCCCCGAGACTCTTGGGGTGGATAAGACCCAGACGCCCAAATGGGAGGTGGTGGTGAATGTGCACAGCATCAAGCTGATCATGGAAAAGCNTCCAAAAGTCCTGTTGAATGTCAAAGGAGAGCCTGGTAGCAAACCCAGAAAGAAGAAGAAGGCGCCCAAGAACGATGCGGTCGACATGGAAGAATTGTGAAATATGCAAGGTTGGGCACATGCAGATCATTGCTAATGCATTGCAGTAAATGACTACTGGGCCCTCATCGCGGTTGCTGCTGGATGCGAGCCTTAGCATGTAGCTCACGAGAGCAAGCTGAATGCTTGGCATGCATGACCCTGTCCTCTGCAAAGCTACGCACACACCAAATGATGCCTGCATCTTGCGCTGCCTTGGTCGATCCTGCCATCTGCAACCTGTGTGTCAGATATCTTGTTGGGATGTAGGTTCAAGTCTCTGAGGTTGTTCACAATGATGATTGTGTGTGCAAGTCCTTGCGCTTCAGGTACGTCCATCAGTTGCTACATATGAATCCTGGCTGCCTACAATGATTGTTTTGCATAGCANCACCTTTGTGCAAGATCAGAGGTCATTGCACAAGTTTCCTGATGGTCTGCATGTCCAGCATCAATGCTTACAAGCATAGCATGACTTGCATCTGGCCTGTTGCATCTGGCCTGTNCCAGGTACTTGACTGCCTCTCAGTGTCATTGTCATGACAGGTTTCATGCTCACAACGGTTATGCTGTGCGCTTGCTCAGACACACTGACAAACAAGCAGTAAGTCTGCGACATGTGGTTTGCACTTCATTGTTGCTGGCACACGCGCATCAAGTATGACTTGGACTTTGCTGCTATNGAGTTTGTGACATGACAGCATGGTTGCCACAGGCAAGTGTGCAGCAAACAGGGTCCACCAACTTTTCACCACAATAATCAGAAGATCAGTGTATCCGTTTGACAAATCTGTATATCCTGGCCCACAAATACAATGCAAAGAAGACTGCCAAACAAAACAATGCAAGGTACAGAAAGTGGTTGCTTTTGCTCTGCTTCAGCGCTCGATTGACTTGACGCATGCCCTTCTTCATCGTGAGGCTTGCCTGCTCCAGGGTTTCCTCCTGGGGGGACCAGCACAGTGTCAAATGCATGTCATGTACCAGACACACGAGGCTTTCCATGCAATCACACTGACCAGGCTGCTAGCTGCCTGTGTCTGCAACACATTCTCTTCGCCAATAGCTTGCGCTACCTGCAAACAAGCACATCCAAAATCGGCTAGCAAGCTACGGTGAAACCCCAAAAGCGGAATTTTGTTTGTTGATGACCTGAGCAACATTCGATACAGCTTTCATCGAGTAGGGCACAAATCCAGTCACTGCATAGATTTGCAGATCTGGGCGTCACAACACCCAAAGCATGGAGGTTACAGACTCAGCTGCATTGCGCACACGGGGTACTGCCATGAGCCGTGCATTGCGTTGACGTTGGCGTCACCAGGCGTGACAGGGTCCGGCATGTCGTTCAGCTTTCAGGATGACTTTGACGTGAGATTTGTAATAAACGCATACGCATTTGCATTCCCAAGAGTAGTTTGCAGTCGCAACGGTACAGCCAGTATGCAGGTGACCCACTACAACTTCCTTTACACTGCAGCGCAGTTAGGTAACCGCCTACGATCACAGCCATGGCAGCCTGACTGTTGGACGCGGGCAGGCCTGATCAAGACATGTCGTCCGGAACACAGTGGCGTTGCTGGCAAGGTATGGCGCAATGTTCACCCTATAAGACAAGCTGAGCTGATTACAGCATTCTCAGTTGCGCGAGTGGCAGCAGCTGCCCGACCCGACCGAGGTTTGCATATAGGCACAAGCGCGAAACGTATGCACAACGAATCTGACGCGTCGACGCCACGCCTGGATATCACTCACAGCGTTCACGTGCAGTCAAACAGAGAAAGGTCACCACGGCTACAGATATCTTTTCAGCCATACTGAATAAGACCTATGAGGGCGTACCCGAGTCAGGACTCGGGGACGAAGCTGCAGTTTTAGGTTGGCCAACCATAGTATACAGGTTGCCTACGCTTNCCGACAAGTGCAGAAAAGGTGCATGTTGTAGTGAGCCGAGATATGAGTGTTTGACACTCACGCAGATCTTAGAGACAATGAGGACCGCACCGTGATACCAATGCTTTTCANGCCGCTTTCGACACCGAGAGTAGGCAAGACACAGACTTCGCAGAGCTTGTCAAAGCAGCTTTGCTAAAGCCCGTGCCGGGCAAGCACAAACACCAGCCGGTGTCTCATGCGGATAGTGTTCATTTACATCAGCTAACCCAGTCCAAGCGCAAATTTGTCGTCGATGAGGCTTTGGAGGTATGTTGGGTCGTTGGGTTGACTTCTTTCGCTCAAAATTGAACTCGTATGACTTCTGTAGTGTCACCCGCCCTCCGATGGTGCATACATCCTGCAGCTGTGAAGCTCATTGTGCCTCCACAGTCCGACTACAAAGCTCCCGTCACCGTTGTTACACCTGCACCTCGCCTTCCGTCTTGCTTGTCGACGATATAGCAGGCGAGGTATATACGACCTGATTGCTCGTCACAGCCAACTGCCTGCTGCAGAGCGAGGATGCAGAGGTATCCAAATTCTATGGCAAGTTACGAGATCGCATGCAAAGGTGCGTCACAACATGTCCAGTAAACCAGCTATATCGTCTTAGCACTGGTGCAAGCAGTCAAAGCCAGCTAAACCTTGCTCGCTATTTCCACACATTAACAACGAAGTGGCACATTACATGCGCCTTTTGACCGACATTGCCCGTACCAAACCTGCAATCGTCCTGACTTTCTGCTGATTGCCTGGGGGTTGGTGTAGGGCACAAGTCGACCTGGCAAGCGTCGAGGTCAGATTTGAGGGTCTATCAGTCAGTGCAGAAGTCGCGGTGGGAGCCAGGGGTGAACCCACAGTCCTCAACGCCTTCAGAAACTCGCTGGAGGTTACTCTCTGCTCTCAAGACATTGCTCAGCGTGCAAGCATAGCCCAGTGTAACTTGTGTTGCCCAATGCTTGTTGGCAGTACTAGGCCTACATTTGTGTCACAGCAGAGTTCCCTGCTCAAGTGCATCACTTGTGTAGGCCCTTACCCTTATCGTACCAATACCCCATGACGCCTCAAGCATGTTGAAGCCGTTGTTGTGTGCTGTGTTCGAGTCACAGCAGTTACCCACTGACAGCCTGCGGTTAACATCTCGATACCCGCCACACAGAGCTGCTGTGCTACCACGCTTGACAGGACAGACACTCTTTGCATGCCCTGGCACACCATGCCCTAGTCAGATTCGTGAGGCATGTCTGCATTCTTGGCTCTGCCATGCGTGCAGAGCACACTGGCAAAGGTTGGCCTGATGAAGCTCACCAAGACCCGCTTCACCATCTTGGATGACGTGAGCGGCATTCTGCGGCCAGGCCGTACCACTCTTCTTCTTGGACCTCCTGGTGCTGGCAAGTCCTCTCTGCTCAATGCCCTTGCTGGACGTCTGAGCGAGTCACCCCTCAAGGTCAGCCAAGGAGCATGACATGAATGCTTTGCCTTGCTTGGCATGTTGCCACAGTACACCGCCATTGCCCCACTCATAGCTGTGACTTGATACCGGTCTTGCGTGTTGCATGCTCTAGCTGAGCACCTGGCCNCCTCTCTGTGCAATGTAGAATGATGAAGGCCACAAAGCCACGTCGTGGAAAGGCATGACTCACCAGAGCTGCAGAGGCTTCCAACAGAACACCGCCCATCAGTCTGAACTGCTTGAGCTCACAGTCCAGATCTCGGCCCCTGCAGCACTCATTGCAGAATGCTTGATTTGCTGAAAGCATCGCTGTTTCTCACTCTGTACATAGCACGGCAAACCCAGCTGATGTGTTTGACAGTAGCACAAACGAGACCTCACAAACAGGTTTTGGATGGGTTAGCAGTGCATAAATCCAGAGTAGTGATAGCATCAATGCTGCTTTTATGACTGCAAGANCTCCTTTGCTGTGTCATGCAATTGCTTGGTTGTGACATCCAGCTGTGTGGTTGTGCTACCGAGCTGCTGTGCTGTAGACATAAGCTCCTGCTTGGTGCTTTGGAGCACGCCATGTGTCTCCTCCAGCAGCTGCTCAGCAGCATGCAAGCTACCTGTGCAGCATCAGAAAAGTTGCTTAGCATGTCCTACATGCAAAGGCTGCCGGAGAGCAAACCCTAAGAGCTGTATAGCGCTTCATAGCAGACCTTGCTTGTGTTTCAGGTCCCGCTGTGTCTTGTGCTGCTTATGAAAGAGCTTTGCAACGACACAGGTTGCACCTCCAATCAAAACTGGCACTAAAGCTGCTATGGGGTCAGAGGATCGTTGCATATATTCTGCAGCATCCAGGCCAGCTCAATAAGGCTGGAAACGCAAGCTAAGCTACCAAGCAGGACTGCTTAGTTGATGGCAAGCACCTTGTGCTTCATCCTCATCGATCCTGGGCAGATTTGGCGGTCGGTTTTCGCTCATGCCGTCAAAAGGAAGCTGCCGGCGTCAAAGCAGAAAGTCCTCTGAGACCACCGGCACACAGCCGCTGCGCAGAGTGATCACGGAAATAGAGGCTGCACCAGCACGAACTTTCGGCCACTCTCTACGTTGTCGCTGATTTTCCACAGCTGCTGGTGCACGTTTGACTTGCAAGCCTAGCTCAATACATGTTTGTCGCGTGTCTGGCGAAGCTCTGTCAAGCATGCCACAATGGCGAAACACGTTTTCGAAAAATCATATCATTGTGAGTGTCACTGCGAATTGGCCTGAACACTTACTGCTGGCAACATCAGCTAGTGTGTAGTGGTTACACAGACTACTGATTGGCTGGAACACAACGACAACTGGCATCTTCACCCAATTTTGATAGCACCTCACTGTTACACAAACAGTGTTTCGAGGTCGATGACACTGTATCATGGTATCGATCGCCACGGATGATGAATGATTTATATATGACTGTATGACTCGCCGATCGGTAGTATGTGTGTCCATAAGGCTCAACATGTACTTCACCAAGAGACAAAGATTGCATGCCAGTATGCCGCCACGCAAGTGTGCAGCCCTCATGACACTTTCAATGCAAGTCTGCAGCATGCATTGCAGATCCGTGACATNTGTTGCTAGCAGGGCATCCCAAGGTGGGTCTCACCCATACCCCCCTTACAATCATGTCCAGTAAGAGCACAAATTGATGTGATGCACCCAGTCCAGGTTGTCAACTCATTTTGCGTCAGCAAGTGCAACACCTGCACTGTAATGCAACTTTTGATGTTTGGCATTTTGTTTGTACAGCTGGCATGTACTAGTGCGGCACAGCAGGGTCTGGATGCTGTCTGATGCAGCTGCTGAACTGCAAGAAGTGCCTGCAGTAAGCAACCTTGGCAGCTGCTCTGTGTATGTCAGACCAGCAACAGTCATCATGTCTGTGAATCTGCAGTGGTGACACCAGTGGACCAATCCCAACCAAAGGGACTGACAGATAGTCAGAGGGGCTATCTGAGCTGCCTTCTGCACATGGGGCATGTGCAGGGCATGATGACCCAGGTGGACGGCTGGGCCAGCCATAGTCAAGGTGGGCTGCCCAACAAGCCCTTGAGCAAACAATGCTGTCAGCGCCATGCACAGACAACATGTGCTTGCTTCATGCCAGGCATCTGCAAAAAGATTGAATNCCCTTCAGTGTTGTGTCTTAGGCTGCCGGTTTGGCTGCAGGTGTTTCTTCCTCCACAGGCCCCGGGTGACCATGTTTGAGCGCATTGATCTAAGGGTGGAAGAGATGGTTGAACAAGGCCTCCTCAAGGTGGGATTCAGCAACACACAGAGCTACCATACCTAACAGACTTGTTCTGATGTATGATGGATTCACTAGATGCACTGCAATGCTGCTAGATGCATTTCAATGCTGCTGGCGTCTTGTCTTCAGCTTCACATGGCAAAGGATATGCTGCACCATGCTGTATGAGCAGCGATGTCTTTCAAGCTCAAAGTAGTGCCCTGCATGTGAGCTATTGTGTGGCAGGCTGTTTGCATGTGGTCTTCACGCTTCAACTGCCCTCCAAAACAGGTCATCATCTTCCAACACTGTGCACTGGTCTCAGGTAGAAGATGGGTGCTTGCATCAGCTGTCTGCTGGTGCAAGTGCGACTTGTTGGCGTACGGTTGATGGTAAGGCTGAGCTGGCAGACACAGGGCTTGCAGTAGGCCCAAGAGCTGCCGTGTTGTGCTGTTGACAAGCTGTGTGGGGGTGTGAGGGTGTGGGGGTGTGCATGGGGTATCTGCATGGTGTGCTGCTGAAATAAGCTGGAAGTAATTCCTGTGTTGACGTGCTCGAGGGAAGCAGTGGCAGCCCAGAGGCAGCACAATTGNACACTGCATGACAAGTGGCTCTGTTGTACAGTTGGGCCGCCAGGAGGCTATCGCTTTTCAGTTTGCACTGTGTGGCATTGGTGTTTGGTACATGCGACAGCTCAGTATCAGGAATTGCTGCAGCAGCAAATATGGNCCGAGCACCCCCTCAATGAATTCCTCAAACTGCAATCATGTTTCCTCTCAATTTGGCAAGCATCACGTATTGGTACTCAAGCGACATGTCTACCTGCTGTAGGTTTTGGGTATACCAGACCATACTGACATCGCCACCCGCACTTTAGCCCTGTGAACCTATGTAGATTTGTGAGCACAGTGCAAAACTTCAATATATAGCTGTCTTGGATGGACTTCACTTGACATGCAGAAAAGCCAAGCTGCAAACTCACTGCAGCGCTCTTAGTACAGCATCAGCCACAAAGCACCTGACTGCTACAGCAGCTCAAGTGTTGGATGAGCTCCATGACACCCTAAGCATCTGGCATTTGTTTCAGGGGGCGACTTTGCACAGAGCGGCGGAGAGATTGTACTTGCTGTGTCAATGCAGGCTCTGTTCAACCTTGCCATGCTGCCAGAGCATGTTTCCATCATGACCCGCTACAAAGTGCCCAACTACATTCACATGGCAAACATNAAACCAGTTCATGGTGCCAAGCAACAAACTGCATGCGACGCTGCATGTAAGATGTTGCCACTTGTTTTGGATGACTGACCAAACAGCAAACAACATGGTCAAGCTGCAGCAAGCCTGCTCATACTTCATCTGATGGATCATTGTCAACATGTGTACAAACAGGCTGTCACAGTGCAACATGCCAGGCATAACTGGAGTGCTTGCCTGCAGATGTGCACGGAGAACTATGACATGGCTGGTCAAGGGTGCCAGGCACGTGACTTTCATAATGCNTCCTCCAAATGGCTGCATGCAGTATGGTAATCATCCTACAACACACAGACAGCTCGGGGCAACATCTCACAGGCTAGCTGAACAATGACCTGGACACTTTCAAGGCACTTTTGCGTGCTGCAGCTCTTGTGACGCGCTTGAGACGTAGCTATAGCATCATGAGACACCTTTGCAATCTGCTTCAAGTCGTGCTCCAATGTTGTCAAACCAGCCAGTTCAATGACAGTGTGTTCCTGGATTGTAGATGCAAGATCATGCATCTGCAGCAACGTGACAAAGTCCACAGTTGCTACACCTTTTGTATACAATACGATTGCACTTGACAAGGCATGCAGACAAAGTCCCAGCCCGATTACACCTGTGCAGACACGGACGCTCGCACAGCTGACATCGACGGTGATGCTGACACGTTTGCTTGTGCTGGCATTGCTTGCTTAGGCCTGACGGGTTGAGATGCCGCGACTTTGGCTTTCTTTGCTGTTGCGCCTGCACGGCTACTCACCGCGGCGATTGCTTGCCTTTTGGCGGCCATGACTCTGCAGGGCACCTTGTACGGAGTGTAAGAAGACAATATGCGACTTGCTCATAGCTGTACGCGCAGGTTCATAGCATAGCATAGCCTGTTTGAATCGGTTTCGAAATGCATGAGGACTGTGCACAACGTAACGCTCGAGCCCAGCATTTCAATGCGGGCAAGTCTAGCAAGGTACTGATTGACTCAACGAAAGCGCTCTGTTGCTGAGCCGGCACTTGTTTGCAGAGTCATGAATGTCTGACCACTTGCTCACAACTGATTGCAATTGCCTCATGATCATACATTCCCTTACAAATGTTAGCTTCCCTTAGCAAGCTTGCTCTTTGCCTCACAGGCAAGCCTGAGATCATANCTACTGCGCGGCACAGAGCAACATAGCTTGACACACAAGTCTTGATTACACAATGCAACTGTTGGAACAGTAGCTAATGCTGCAACACATCAGCCAGTTGTGTGAGGTCACGCTGTCTGAGCTTCACTACATACGCTCTTACACCAATCACACTAAATGTAATCAGCAGCTTCATAAGTGTTGGTTTTGACAGACCTTGAGGACATCAGTGCCACGGCGAATGCCGCCATCCATAAGCAGGGGCACTCGGTAGCCTATAGCAGCCCGCACTGCAGCCACCATGTCCAGAGGGGCGGGGCTGNATGCAGCGACAATATGGATAAACGCATCACTGCTCGGCCCCACCTCAGCCGTGTGCATCGGCACCACAGGTGTCTGCAGCTAAATATAGGCAGAAGCGTCTATGCCTCTGTTGTTTGTTCTTCAGCAGAAATGACTGGCATTGTACCCATATTGACTATGCAACTCACGACTCACCATGCACTTGCATAAGCTCACCAATCATGCACGTCTTGTTGGCACAATGGCGTATGCATACATGACATGACAAAACAGTGGCGNGCTAGTGCCTGCACACCAACTCACGTAGTATATGTGTTGGTGTTCCTGACAACGAAAACCATCCCACACAGTCAGCCAACACTGACAACATATACATCTGAGGTAAGACAGTGTAGCCACTGACACGTCCTTGATTCTGGCTTGTGTTGTATTGGCATGCTCACAGGCACTGCAGTGGGTACNGCGATCTTTGATGTTCACGTTATATCACTAGCTGTTGTCACATGTCTGATCTGCTGCTCTCGCTGACCTGACTGACTCACTACTTGCAGATCAGAGATATGACAACAGCTAGGGGTGTAACATGAACATCACAGACCAGTCATGAGCAACAGGTGACAGAGCTGACATCTTGCCTAGAGGAACAGCAAAGGATGGTGCTGATCTACAAGACCAGTTTGTCCATGATAAATTCAGCATGTGGACACATGAAATTGATACATCAACGTTGAAGACACTGCCTGCATTGTGCTGAGACACACATGGCCACAGNCTGCATAGAGGTCTTCATGGTCATTTCCCGTTTGAAGGATGCTCTGGGGGTTCCTGCGGTCCCCGCAGGGGATGCACCGCCGGGCAGATGGTTCATCATCACCTCAACACGGCCGTTCATGGATGAAGAGGAACGCGCCAGCACAGATGTTTGTGGAGTTGCTGCAGCAGCACAAGCACCTCTGTGATCAAGACCTGACTTCATGCTAACATGTTCAGCAGCATGGCTGTGGGAAGAACAGGAAGACAAAGCATTTGTCTTGCATTCAAGCTGCATTTATGACAAGCGTACAGCTTGTTAAAGGATGCATAGACATGAAACAACAGCTACTTGTGTGAGCAATGCTGCCCTATGGGTGCATGCACTGAGCACACAGAACGGACGAGAACACCAGGCTGCAGTTGCATATGCAGCAGCCGCACTAGCCTCATGCCCTGTCGCAAACAAACGACTGATCAAGTCCCGCAACTTCAGTACCACTGTGCCTGGCACCCATTCCATGGCACAGCAACAACCANGCCAGTCTCTGTCCATGTATTTGATGCATTTTTGGCTTTGACAAGGGACAGCCTTGCTGCATTGTGTATTCAGCTCACTCAGATATTTGCAACAAAGGCATTGGTGTCTGTAAACATACTTTGTGCACATGTGTATGTCTGCAAGCNGGCTTGTGATTCTGCCTGCCGGGTGGTCCAGCTCTCACGCGAAAACACTTCAACTGATCGCATATTATGGGCCAAACAAGCGACAAGAACCTGACATATGTACTTGTGTCGGCGGGTTTAGGTTACAACAGAGTGCATTGACCACCATGATCCACGACACCCTTGCTTTCCGCATCAAGGATCAGATCAAGGATGCTGTGGGTCAAGGTTTCGGAGGAATGTGCGCTGTCCGTAAACTGGCAAGGGTCGCAATCCGTGGGGTGCTGTCCCAACAGGGAAACGTTCACCACCCACTGCAGTTGGCCGTTTTGCAGAAGGCTTATGACAGTCATCAGACGAGCTAAAGGGAGCTTCTGTAGGGAGGGCTTTGCTGTGCTCGGCATGTCGGCCTTTACTATTTACTAATTCTGCCCTGCAAAACTTGTCACAGACACTAGTACTGCGTCAATCAGCGCATTACATCATCCTGCATCAGCAACGCTCATGTCTGCCTGCATGTTTGTTGTGCCTATCAGCCTAGCTCATGCAACACCACCATTCCAGCTGCCTGGTGTTATTTGCAGCATGAAGGAGTGCCAGTGCCTGTCGGGTTCACGCCACATAAAATAGCAAGCTTGCATTGCAATGCATTCTTCTTGGCAACATGCAAATAGTACAGTTCGTCCCTTTGAAGCCCCAGCTTGAGCTGCATCTGCATAACTTAATGCTCAACAGGCCAGACTGGAGCGCCATATGGTGAAGNATGGTTACCCACCTGAACCATGCTCTTTCATCCAGAGGTTGTCTGAGAGCAGGTAAGGCATGTCAGGGTCAAGCTGACTGAGGTAGACCAGAGCATTGTCAATGAACCAGAAGGTGTCATCATCTCCATACAACATCCACTTGTAGCTGTTGGGTGCTGCTGTTTTGTTTGCCAGGAATGGCGCCAAGGCAGCTCTGTGGCAGCAGCACGAATACAGCGGGACGTCAGGAAGAAGAAGAAGATGACAGGAAAGNCAGTGACCTTGAAGCCTGGCGAGAGGGCTGGCAGGGCTACAGACCTCTCTGTGCAGGCCGCTATGAAGGTTTGAAACCCACTGATATTTTTTGTTCTCCAGTCAGCTGCACACATGGAACACTCCCTGCTCTGCTCAGTCTGCTGCAAACATGGGCTGTCCTCCACACAGTGAAGCCCTCTGAACAATCCATTGTGCAAAGTCAGTGTCGTTAGCATCACCAACGGAATCACGCCCGCGTCAGTGCAAGGCAATCCAAGAGGATTTGCCATTTGTACATAAGCCCTCAACCCTAGCGTGACCATGTGTGCCTGTGCTGTTCATATTGTAGGGTGCTTTTGTTCTCTCANCAGTTGCAAGCAGGGCAGCCAGTAGAGTCAGAGCCTCACCAAAGCACCCTGAAGGTGCAGTGCATCCTGCAAGCTCAGACAGCAGGGGTTGCTACCTTTGATGTGGTGGCAGGGACTGGTGTCACTCAGGCTGCATGCAGCATTGATGTGANTGCAGGCAGATGGCGAGCCAGGTCATATAGAGGCTTGCAGCGGGGTGCTACTGCTGTGCACAAAAGCTAACAAGCTTTGTGTATGGCGCATACAAGGGCAAGAAGTCACACCTGTCGCAGGAGGAGGTAGACCTGTGGACCTTCCGCCAGATTTGGCAGTGATCTCCATGCACTGTAATTGCAATGCGACAAAGGTGGGTGGCCCAACATTGTGCTGGCAAGTTTATATCTTACAGCTAGCATTCTTTCCATTCTGCAAGCGTCACAAGGTGCTATGCAGGAAGTGTTGTCACACAGTGTGGTGTGATCAGGACGTTGCTGAGCAGCGCACTGTCAATCAGCATTCTACAAGTCTTGTGTCTACATACCACGTCTGTTCTGTGTCAAGCATATGTTTCTGCTGTACAACAGGTCAGTCTGCTAACACAACAAAATGGTAGTATCGGGAAGCAAGCCCAGGAGCTCTACGTGTACGACATTCACACTGGTGTCACTTCAACCTGTACATTCAGTGCAAACAACAGCTTGTTGGGCCAACCTCAGCATCATGTTTGGGACTCTGAGCATCCCCTTCTGCTGGCTTGTGAGATGTCTGGATCACACAGCCGGCCTGACATGCTACCGGTTTTGACGGTGGTGACCATGTTTGCCACACCACAAGGGGTCGTTCTGCAAGACAGCCAGCTGCTGCAGGAGTGCCAGGTGATTTACGCCCTCACCTTTTGACCCACAGTCAGCCCTTTGATTTGTGAATGATGTGCTGTTTGGCTGAATTTCTGTTTTGCCTTGCAATGTTTGCAAATGTCACTTGTGACCTCAATATGCATATGCTGTATGCTGTCTTACAAAAGTACGCGGTTTACAGATGGCCAGAGCCAAAAGTTGCTGTGCGTGCTCAGTAACACTACCGCAATATAGCCTGCATGACCCTGACACTCAGGACATACGCAACACCTGTTTGCAGGGTGTGGTGGCAGTTGCTGCTCCCTGGCTGTATACTGTCAAAGCTGCAGCCAAACTGGGCAGTGCAAAAGGCGCCCTCTTGCACCCAGTCATCATGCAGAGCTTTGAGGGTAGGCAAGCTGCCATCAAAAGGAATGTGTATCTGTGTATGTGTGCCAGCTGCGCATGTGTTGTGTATACATCACACATATGCCAAGCGCTGCTTGACTTTTGCCTTTATGCTTGCCATGACATCTGGCTTCCACTGCACATTGGCTGCCATCATGGTCATCATTCGTTATGGGTGATGGTAGCTACATGTACTGCAGTATGTTAGTATATGCAGGCATGCAGGATGCCCCCGTGTTGAGCCAATGCTAACATACACAGGTTGTTGGTCTGTCTGACTGGACATACGTCTATCTGGCTATGACTGACCCCGGACACTGCCAGGCTGAATTGCCAGTGTTACAACTAGCATCCGCTGTTGCGCAAGGCTGTTGGCGTCTGGGTGCCCAGCATGATTCTGCGGTGTGAACATGTTACGGCATCTTTGGTGATCTCAAATGCATTTGTACTCTGAAATGCATTTGTTCTTGCCTCAATAATGCATGGAGCAGGCAGTGATCTGCACAAGCGCCTGTTGCAAAAATGACCATTCAACAAATACAATGATGCAGACATGCAAATAGCCACTTTGCATAGTAACAAAGGAGCAGCTCATCAAGACATGCATGGCACTGTNCAATGCACGAGCATGCAGACATGGGTTCACAGCACACAGTGATTGATGCAGCATCTGGGTTACCAGTTGCCTGTTTCCAGACATTGACTGACAGCACACCATGAATAGGGCAGGTGCTACGCTGCAGGGACATGACACATGTGCATACATGCATTCATCTTGTGCTCAGGTGGACGAGTGACATGCAGAAGCGTCAAAGGGCTGCTGACCTTCATTGGCGGCACATCCTTTCCATCACCAAGTATGCCTTCATCCCACCCAGCAATGACTTGCCTGACACCAATCTGCAACTCAGCCTCGCTCAGTTCACAGCGATTGGAATGCGTGTTTCTGCTGGTTAGTCAAGTCTGACTTGCCTTGAAAGATAATGGCTGTCGCCTGTCGTAGCTGGAGTCAAATACTTTGCCGCTCTCTAGCTTGCCAGTGTAGTGACATCTGCACCACACATGGCAATGTTGTTGGTGTTGGAAGGGAGCTCAATGCACAAATGGCCACACACTTTCGCAGCTTATCACCAACATGATGTTGCAGCCATTTGAGGACATTTTGGCACTGCATGTGGACTGCTATCTGCTCACAAACAAGCAAGGTGGTACCTAATGCTGGAACCCTTGGCTGGAGATGAGCCACTGCCCTCTTGGGTGTCTTTCCACTGCAAGCCACTTGGAGCAGTTTTGTAGTCAGGTGCAGCATTTGCTGCTTGCACAATGGCCGTTGCCCCTGCATACGGATGTTTGCCACTGTATCACAGNTTGATGACTTGGCGGCATGCGTTGGTCACTGTGACGTCAAGAGGGTCTTGCATCACATGACAGGTATGAACACACAAGCCACAGGGGCTTTGCAACGTAGCAATCCCAGGCATCTTGCTGCATATATCTCACATTGATTGTCACCTTTCCTTTCAGCTCTTAGGTACACATGTCTAACTGTCGCTTGAATGTTGAGACATCATCAAAACTTCCTAAAAGGCTCATGCTATGGTGCAGGAGAAACTTNCGCGGAGCCAGACTGATATAATCTACACCACTGCTGTGTCTGTGGTGCCATCAGTCAAGCTGTGGATAATTTGCTGGGATGTGAGCCGATGCAGAGCGAGGCTAGCACTGCATGTATGGAGGCATGTGCTGTGCATGCTTACCTCCTGCACAGTGTAGCCCAGATGCAAGCGCTGCTGTTCTGTTACAGNCCCTTGGGGCTTGCACACTCTAGCTTTCACAATAACACCAGTAGCTGTTGTTGGCTACGTTATGCACCTGACAGCCTTGTAGTGCATAATGTTTTCGACAGTCACAGCATTCAAAGCCAACATGCAGTTGGTCCTTCTTGTGCAGCAGAGGTATCTTACACTTGTAGGTAGCTCTGAAGCAAGGTTGGCATGGCAGAACAGCAGCCAATAGCATATGCTCACCCTGAAGTTGGCAATCCTGCTGGCATAAACGTNGTGATGCACCATGCAGCAATCCATGCAGGCCCACTTACTGCAACAGGAGGGGTTGCTGTCAAGAACGTTGCAAGCATGTATGGCAGCAGTAGCAGGTGCACCACATATGGTAAGGGGCGGTCTAGAGGCTGACAAGTCAGGGAAAGGCTGCTTTTGAAGTTGCTGCATGCTGTGTCCAAGTACTACACAGGTATTGCACCCTTGTCAGGCCGGATTCACATCACACTTACACGTAGTGCTGGACCAGCTAGTGCAGCATATGAACAATACGTGCAGTTATTTGTGACATGCAATTGCCGAGCAGCAGATGAAATCAGACGAAACCCAACATGCTTTGCAGATTCTCTCTTGTGCATTTGTAACACAGGAGTATGCTAATTGCTTGTCAGCAGCAGCAATGCATACAAGAATGCAGCGCTTTGAGCAAATGATTGGTATTATCAAGGAGCAGGTCNGCTGTCAGTTGCATCTGCATCAACAAGCTGATGTTTGATGTGTGCAGTGAGAACTTGTGCATGCTGGTGTTGGGTGATGAGGCACAGAACCTGCATCACAATTTGTGGGCACAAACAGGCAGCCAAGTGCATGACTCTGCTTCATAGGTGCAAGGTTTACCCTGACAGTGACTTGTGCAGCTTGCTCGAAGCTTTGCAGCATTGAAGATTGACAACATGCTTGTCTACCAGAGGAGAGTGGCGACTTGGCACAGCCAGCTTATACGCAGCAGCAGACTGCACAAGCGCCTCCACAGGCAATGTGCCGCCATGGCTGATGAGTGATGGCACAACAGCATTGNAACACAAGCGAGGCGCCACGATGGAATGCTGTTGTGGCAAGACCGCAGGCAGAAGTATGGTGCCATGGCAAACAGTGCGGCTGAGATGCTGGAGCTAGGAAGGTGAATTGAGCAGGTGATGCATGGGTGCATCATTGACCACAGACATGCATGGGGAGTAGGTGCCATGCTGTGTGAATGACCACAGGAAATACATCAGCTATGCAGTGCGAGGAGAACTTTCACAGCATGGGCTTGTCTGCATGCTATAACTTGGAACACCTTGACTGTGAAGGCAGCAACATAGGTGCTGGAAGTGCTGCAGACAATCTTTGCTTTTCAGGGGGTGAACCCATTGTGCCTTCAAGTATGACCGCATTGTCCAAATTGACCTCATTGAGTTTCACTATATGTACTGTTGCAACTGAAGTCACATTAGGTTGGGTCACTGGTCTGACAGCTTTGCAACATTTGGAGGCTTCCGTACGCTTGTTAGAGCATGATCATGTGGCAAGCATAGTGCTTCCAGCTTCTTGGAGCTGTATGACGAACCTCAGGAAGCTTTTTGTTACAGCATATAATATGTGTGGGCATGTGCATGATGATACACCATTTGTGATAAAGCTTGGGTTTGACTGGAAGCCTCTTGTGTTGTTGAAAGAAGTGGAGTTTTCTGGTACAATGCATGCATTTGGGCAATGCAAATTGACCAGCCTTGTTAGCTTGGCTCGACTTGAATATGTTACATTTGAGAACTTCCGTGATTCAGGTGCAGACTTATCGAGAGAAGTGTGTAAACTTGCTCGCCAGTTAGGCAAGATCAGGCCTGATGTCGCATATAGCTTCGAGTAATCCACTGACAACAGGCAGCTTCTTGCACAGGTCTGTGTATAAGCAAAGTTCTAACGATACACAAATGCACCAGGCCTTGAACGTGTTAAAGTGCGCAGAGTTGCAAGGATGACACCTTCAACATCCAGGGCACTAAGGACAAAGAGACCTCTAAATGACGCTGGGCCATGGAACCTGCTGCTCCAAAACTACTGTTGATAATTCAAGACACTTCAGCATTCTACTTGTGAGCTGAGATTGTGCTTCAAAGCCAGCACAGTAGTCATTAGTGCTGTCAGCCATGGCCAGGTGCGGTAGTACTAGGGACGACAGCTACGTGACATATATACAGATAAGCACGTTTGGCCTCTGATTGCAGCCGTGTTGCGACTTGCACTCTGTCGCTTCGTCAGTGTACAGCATTACAACAGTGATATTGTGTGTCAGCAATCAGAGCATCCACTCAGCATGCTCATCATCNCTTCACAGGGCACCGTCATCCTGCCACCTGCACAGCACCGCACAATCTGGAGCACAAACATTGTAGAACTTGCACAACTGAAAGGAGGCTGTACCTGTCACCATGCTGGTCATACTGCAAGCTTTACAATAGTTAGCGTTCAGGCTTGGGAATCATGTGGTATGCTAAGACCTGTATCTGTGAAGAGGTGCCAGTCCTACCTGGCTTGACCAGGCGCAGTAGCTCTCTGATCTTGTCTTTGCTGCAGCTGCCACCAACATGCAGGCAGTCAAAGGGCTCCGCTAAATGGCCAGCATGCAGCTCTTGGAACAGGTTCCCCTTGATGAAGCTGGCTGACAAGGCTGGGAGGCCGCGGCATTGTTTGATTTCATGTAGCTTGCTGGCTGCAAACTCCACAGCTGCTGCCTCAATCTGTGCATGCAAGCCATGCCAAGCCACGGCAGTCCAATAGGCGAGAATTCAATCGCTGTGTGTGCCTGAACAGGGCGCAATGCGCATTATGAGCGCCCAGTCACTGTATGGTATGATGGGAAATGCTGACATACCACACACACCAGGTATAGCTTGTCGCACACTGCATTGTGCCACAGGAAAGGTCCCAGCCCCTTTGCCTGCTCACATCTACAAATTACTCCGTCAAGCAAAGCAACAACTGTACTGAGTAGCATTTACAGTAACAACCGAGAGACACTATGCTGCTTGCCCAAATCAGGCCATGTACGGCTGCTGTATTGCAACACTGCCCTGTACTTCTACATTTTGCATGTTGTCAATCAGCATGAGCTGCTGCATACACAATGCAACAATACAGCAGATGCCTTGANAAGCACCTTGTCATTGCCATGTGGGAATGGTCTCACACCACTCAGTGCACACATCACAATGCATGGCAATGACTAATTTGCATGTCACGACCATCGATGCTCCGCATAGGCATGGGGGATGTTTACATAAGTAAGGCATGACTGTCGTTGTAGGGTTATGCTGCCTGGCAATGCCAAGCTTGTTCTGCCACCATGATGAATGCAATGCTGCGATGTTGTCCTCTGTCTGCCCCAAGTAGTCAACTCATCATTTTCTTGCAGTCACCTGCTTCTCTTGAGGACACTCTAAGGCATGAGTCTCACCACCAGACATGTACAGCATTATGGCCCCTGCACATGGCTCTGCATGACAAAACTGATTGTTGTCTCTCAACGATTCAAAATGTCTGTAGTCTGCATTGTAACACTGTGATGCTGCAGGGGTTGGTTCTGCCTCCCAGAATGGCTCCCCAGCAGGTTGTGGTCATCCCCATCCCCAACTCCAAGATGCCAGAAGACACACGCAAGGTCAGCATCTGCATTGTGACATGCTCATGCATGCCATTTGGGTTCANCATCCCCGCTATCTCCTTGGACACCAGCTGGAGTGGCATGCCCTTGTACACCCTGGCTGATGCGTGTTGGGTCAGCAGGCGCATCTGGGTATTCACACTTGTCTGCCAGGATGTCTGCTGCTGTACTCTGCAGTATTTGCTGCTGCCTATGAGAGTCGCTAGCATGGGCACACTGTGCTTCAGCCAACCTGTCTGTGGGAAATATCTGCAGATCTTCTGACATGTTCTCATCCAAATGCTGGAGATCCTCTTTGGACAGCTGTCTGCTTGCATGCCAGCATTCATCATCTGAAGGTGGCGTTGTCTGGCCAGATGACGCTGACTGGTGTAGAGATGCTAGGCTTGCCTGCTGACTGGCAAGCAACTTCCTTCGTGCATTGACGACCAGCTTCTGCTGGCGGCCTAGGATGGCAGCTGGACTACCTGCAGAAGCAGGGGGGCATTGTGGGGGGCATATTCTTCCCCAGCCTGAAATAGTGCAGCACAGAATGGCATAGCATAGGATGCACAGCACAGCATGCACAGCACAGCNCTGCTGAAGTGAAGCCTTGCTGTGCTGCCTGCACCACCGCAAATGCTTGTCATGTGCACGTTCTGTAAGGTCATCAGATAGCAGAAGGCTCAACTTAAACACAGAATACATAGTGCTGCATTCATCGAGCACTGCTAAATCGTAAGACATCCAGTCAACAGATGTCTTGTGGTGAGGCTAATGCACGTTGCGGATGCCATGTAACAGGCTGTATGACAATGTTCCCCAATGAACAGAGAAAGGCAGGGGTGCACCTGAAGTGCAGCCCGTTTCTGGTATGTAGCGCCAGTCTTGCACACAACTGCCAGGGCAGCTTCATAGCGAGCATGTTGAGCTACAACTTGCACGCCAAGCTGTTTGAGGGCAGTTGTCTTCACTGAGGCAATAGTTGCTGCGCTGCCAAGCTTTGCTGCAGTAGGTACCATATCCTGAGCACTCATCCTCAATGATGTGCCAAGCTTCTCAAACAAACTGCTGAAAACACTGTTGTGTGGCCTGCAGGGCGTCAAAAAGGTCATATGTCTCAGCACCACAATCAGTGCAACATGTTGTTGGTCAACATGCTCAATCCTTACGGCAGACAGGTGGCATAATGACTGTACCTGTGTCCATCTTTTTGGCTTTTCCGTGCTTTTTGCAGCTTTGCAGGTGCCGTGGATTGTGTGTGTGTGCTATGCATGCAATTTGAAACTAATGGACAGTGTAAGCTAGCAATAACTTGTACTGCAGGTGCTGCCCACATTGCAATGCCTGGTTGATTTAGTTCAAAGCTGTTGCTCAGAGATGGTGAGCATGCAGCTTGACGGGCTTCATACTGACCCGGTAGTAGTAAGTCAAGTTTTGGTCTGCGGTGGTGAGATTCGGTTTCGAGTGGCTCCAATGTGGTGTGTCAGAAGCTTGGTCCTTCACATAAATGCAAACCCCCAGCAGAAGCAGGATGGCAACCGGCACCCATATGGACCACCGCTGACAGTACGGTGTATGCCACCTTCGCATGACACCCTGAAGTCCTCTGTGATGCTTGGGTGAGTCTGCGGATCCCATGTGGCTACAGCACAATGCTGTGCTGGAAGCACCTGCCAAGGTGTGCAGGGTGAACTGCACGGTTGAAGTGTGCACAAATCGCTCATGGTGATATCCGTCAACAAGCGGCGAGCTGTAGGTGGGCAGAGAATGGGCACATAGACGGTACACTGCAGGTTTCAGCCTTGAGAACTCACCAGAGCGTACACAGATCACTGACCTCGTTCATCGTCTGCGTCCGCTCTCGGCGGCCTGAGCGGCAGGCAGCATGGCTCGGGGACTGGGAAAGCTGAAAGGGGTGGATTTCTACCGAAAGATCCCAACGTACGGACTGAACGCAAAAAGCGATGTCTGCAACGCCTGACACGTCGGCACGCACTGCTGCTGTCTCGCAGGGATTTGACGGAAGGATCGCTGTCCGGAGCTGCGTTGTCTATCGCTGCAGCAATTGTGATGATTGTACTGTTTGGAGCGGTGCGTCCTTAGGCTCGAAACCTCTCAACTGCAGGCATAGGTCTCAGTATGATGCATTTGCAGGAATTGAATCATTTCTTGACCCTAGAAACACAAACCAGCATGGTCGTGGACAGGAGCGCTCATGGAGAGCTTTTGCGAATTAATTTCAATATCTCGTTCCCATCATTGTCTTGTGAATTTGCCACTCTAGATGTCAGCGATGCTCTGGGGACGGTGAGCATGCTTTAATGGTTTTGTTTGGCCAGAAACTAGTGATTGAGCAGCATGGTATTGCCTGCTGCAGAAACGCCTCAATTTGACAAGGACTGTGCGGAAGCTCCCAATCAATGACCAACTTGAAAGAATGGGACACTATATACATGATGACCGGCNGCTACAGAAATGCTCTGCATGTACAGCAACATGCAACAGCAGGCCTACAGGCTGATGCTGAAATCATGAAGAACAGGCATGACAAGTGTTGCTCTACTCAAGCAGGGAGTGGACATCATAAATGTCTGTCAGACTTATTTGTGTACGTGCACATGTCACTGCCCAATGGCTGCAGCTTTACACAAGTGCACGCTGCAAGCTCACACCAAGTTGCAGTCTTGCGACCCTCACCAGCAGTTTCACAAGGCGCATTCTCCCATGGCAGTTCATCTCGCACAGGTACAGACGCTAGCTGGTGCACAATGTGCAGGCACAGCATAGCAGCATCCTTGCCCAGCACATATCCTTTGGCTTGGGCGCACATCAGCCATACCAGCACAGGCAGAGAGGGGTGCAGCAAGGCGTCCTCCAGGCAAATGATGGAAACGCGCCGCAGGAAGTCTGCGGGGCTGTCTGCCAGTAGCTGTGCAGCACACCTGCAGTGCAATGTGTAGGGTGCTCAAAAGGCTGTGCTGCATGCTAGGCAGATGATGGAGACACACAGCAGGAAGTCTGGGGGTGGGAATAGGGGCAGTGTGGCACACCTGCATTATGATGCAGCTTTTTGCTTTGTGTATGTACTGCAGGTTGAGACGTGCTGTTGTGCCACGTGCACTCACTGTGGTTGATCAAATATGTGTTGTCATGTGAGTGTATATGGTGTATGCAGGCCTACGCTCAAGTCCTGCATTGGTGTAGTACTGTCAACTGACTTGGAGCAAAACTTCCTGCAAGAGAGCTTCTTTTCGAATGCAGGTGCTTTTGTACGTTTGCAACGCAGAAAAGCAGCTGTCTGCAGTCANTCAACCTTTCAATGCAATCAGTATTGGCTGTTTCAGCCAACGGTGCATGTCTAGAACAATTCCCGTTGACCCTGCTTGAGTGAGCTAGTCTCCCAGGCCATGGTGTGTCACACTTGAGATGCAAGCCAGCGTCTGGGACAGAGAGCATCTCGGACCATGTTCTACCTGAATTTGTCATCACATGTGCTCAGCCTGGGTAAGGTCCAGCATGGACCCAACTGGCTTGTCTCCTGAAATCGACTTGGCCTGGAAACCCCACGTTTCTTCTTGAATCTTCCTCTCCCCTTGTCGCATTCACAGCGCTTTGCTATGCACTTGTGTTGCCATTGCATACCAGCACATCACAGTCTGTTTGCCTGCCTACTACCTGCCTTGGCTGACCATGAGCAGTAGCACAAGCGCAACACCATCCAAGTCATACACCTATTGCTGCCTGTCCAGAGTGTTTGCCCATACAAGTATCGCCAGAGGTTCTGGATTTTGAATATGTTGGCCTAGTTTACATCAGAATGATGCCACAGCTACAGTGTGCTGTGTCACCCGGCCTCATCATGTTGCCCTGTTCGCTTCTTTGCGCCCATGCCAAAAAGCTAGAGCTGTATTTAGAATCTGTTCAATGTCAGCCCATCACAGCCCAGTCTGCCTAACTTGTGCATCAACACACACCACCTTTGCTTACATGCAGATGTAGCCTATGCTTCTTTGGACTACCAAGTCAAGGTCCAATATGCCGACACACCCTATGGGTACTCTTTGTATAATCTGGACTTGGTGCAAGCCCCATGTGACTGGGCCACCCAGACCTCAGGCAGCAACAACATTGCGGTCTGCATTATCGATTCCGGCATCCAGACTGACCACCCAGACCTGAAAGGCAACATGTGGGTCAACACGGCTGAAANTTGACACATCACCCGGGCTGTTGTTGGAGAAAACCATGCCATTGGAGGCTTACATCGACAAGGGATGGCAGTTGGTAGTTACGGGGTTCAAACCATTTTTCCCTAGCCTTGAGACCATGTCAGAGTTGGACACAGCCAAATTACACAACAAATTCAAGGCTGAAGCTAAGCTCATTGGCCAGAGCATGATGAACGACAGCAACATGGTGCAAGACAAGCATGTAAACCTGTGGGTCATTGCTAGAGCCACTTCATGATTATAAGGGCCAGATGTCCATGTGTATGATTACTGCAAAGACATGTGCAATCACCCTTGAAAGGCTGCAAAGCCAGATTGTACATTCTACCCCCAAGTTCTACACCAGAGGCTGCAGCATGTGGACATGCCACTTTACCACATGTCTCATGCTATCATGACAGAGGTTTGCTCAGGTCACCCTGTGCTATTCAACCTGCAGGCCGGCTGGTCATATACAGTTACAGACTCAGGCTGGGGTCTGATGCACAGGCTTGCGAAGGTGTGCCAAAGCTGAAACATCGTTCCCTGAACAGGCGGCCGCTCCACACTGAAGTCAGCTTCTGGGAGTTTGACCAGGTGAGTCAGCAGCCTGAGACGCTGAGAGCCTTTTGAAAGCTCGTGAGTGGGCTAGCATGCTTTGTTGATGATTGTGCCATCAGCCTATAGTCACCTCTATCCCTATCCCATTGGTCCACACATGCTAAACAGATGGTGCCCCTACTACTGCATGTTTATCTTGGCAGTGTCTGTGCGTGTGTGCAGCTCACAGCACAACTTGCTTGTGCACGGCGCTGCAGATCTGCAATGCAAAGTTGAGTGAGCTGTGTCGACTCACTTATGTATACATCCCATGCATGTGATCTGTTGGTACACTACACATAGGCAGATGTGCTTCAAGGCACTCTTGTTCACTCACCCACAGCATTGACTGATAACTGCAACAGAAGGACATGCTACTCAGCATTGCTTACCTGTTAGTGGCCAGCATACTCAGACAAGTCACAAACACCCTGCAGGCTTCAGGGGAACAGATCCGCCAGCACATGCTCATTGGTGCATAGCATTGCATTTCACGGGCTAATTTCCTCAGGGTTCAAGGGTCTCTAGCTTGTGACTTGCATTTTGTTCTTGCAGAGCTGATACCACCACACGCTGCTGCCATGCCACAAGGCTTGCCGCCTGAACACCCCTGTCGCACAAAGACGTGCGTACAGTGGTTTTGGTCAGCAGCAATGCGGTAGCAGCTCTGAGGTGGCAGATGCCCAGCACCTTGTGATGATCATCATACAGCATCTTACAGCTTGCAGCTGCAGCTTACATAAGCCCNATTGGCCATGCAGACTGCCTGCCTAATGCTGCTGCCGCCGCCACACTTAGCACTGCAACTGCTCCAAGGGCTGTATGCCCAGTGAGGGCCATTGCAGCTGTCAGCCCTACAGCACACTGCAAATGACTGTGCAAAGACTTGATTGATGCCACCAGTGGTGGCTGTGCGGTAACATACACTGCTGGTACAGCACTGCTACTACAGGTGACCACGCAACTGCCCCAGTAATGTAATGTCTGATCAAGTTACTGCTGGTTTTATGGCAGCCTTGAAAGCTCAATGCAGAATGGTGAACGAGGGCAGGGCGCTGAGCATGGCCCTGGCCATGGCAAGCAACGGTGCGCAAACCAGTTTGAGCAGCATGCAGCTTTGTATGAGGCCACCGGGCCACAACAGTGCTGTTTCTGAGAATGTCATCTTGATGCATGCAACCAAAATGCAAGAATATTGCTCTGCTAGATGATGCCAGGTCAGTATGTTCACAGCTGTGACGCTCTTATCTGATGGCAATGCAGGGTCCATCTATTTGTGCAGCAGTGACAGCATACATGTAAAATGCATCCCTACAGACTTACCCTGTGACATGCCAGGAAGATTGGGGCACAGGGCTTGGGCATTGTGACATGTTTGCCAGGTAGCCTGAAGGAGCTTCGCACAGCTGCGTCTCTTCTTGCAGCTCCAGCAAGCAGCTGGCATCTGAGCTACTGTTGCTTTGTGTTGTGTGCACCAAACTTGAGCTAGGTGCAGGAGCCGCCGCAGATTCTGGCGGTGTTGCTTCTGGCACCACAACCAGNGTGAACTACGTGCTGCGTGTCAGCCATGCTGCAATGACAGGTCTGTGGAATACACCATGAATTCAGGGTCACAGAATTCACAATACAAATCCCGTCCCATCCAGGTCATGTACAGGTTATGTTGNGCCACATGACCTGCAAGAAGCAGTCGACCATGCAATGCGCAGACTAGCCAGCTACTTGCTTTCAGGTGAAAGAACATGGAAGTTTTTGGATTCGATTTATCACGTAATGTACAACATGTTTCCATGGTTTGCCAGCAAATATGATCTTACAATCCCTGCAGTGTGCTCATGAAATGATCACATTTTGCCTACAAGTACAAGATACATAGCGATGCAGAGCAAGCACAGCTAGCGCAGCATTGCACAGTCATTACTAATGATGTTCATGCCATGCACGGTGCAATGTGTGTTGCTGAAGTCTGAAGCATGAGATCTTGCTACAGCATCTTTTGCAGGGCATTGCTGGCTTATGACTGCAAGATGTCAGCATGCCTGTTGTGGAATCTAACATGCAGTACATGTTGTTCCGCTCAAGCCAAAAAGTTGTCACTGCTGCTATTGTATGCCTTGACTGTGATGTGCTACAGACCCTCCCAGTGTGCGATGCCGCTGTCCAATTCGACTTGTCGGAAATCTCAGTGCTTTGACCAACGTATCCTTCAACAAATGTGGTTTTTCTGCTGCTGCAGTAAGTCATGCAATACTTCAGACTTTCGCAGTGCTTCTGAGCCTGGCGCACCTCCCTGTGAGCACAATTTGTCAATCATACAATGGCTAGGCATGGCACCTGCTGGCATCNCGTCCCTGTAAACAGGTGAGGCACAATAAGCAACACAGATCTCAACGCGCGGCAGAGTAGCCTCAAGACATAGCAAACGACATTTTCTACGTGTCTGCGACAGGTGCCTGCAAGACTTGCGTGCCAGAGTGCGCGGCGCTCCTTGCGAAGGTAGTACACAACAGCAAGCGACCAATTCAGAGTCAGAGTGCAAGAAGGCGAAATTCAGAAAACCTCTCATTGAATCAACACGCCATCAAAGCAGATTTGTGACCTCTGAGCAGCATGCTGATTTTGCATGCATTAGCGGTAAGGTATGTAGCCGTGTGATGTGCTTTCTGTCAGCCTTGCCGTTGTGAAGTAGCGCAGACTCTGTATGCACAGGCCAGTACCCTGCCATTGACAGAATACTGGCACGGCAGCAAGGTCTCAGACGCTTGCAACATGGCCTTTCATATGCTTCACCTGCAAGTAGTCCTAGGAAGCAGACCAACAAGGACAGCAGGCCTGTACCTGGCTCATTGCAAGTTGCCGATATGGGCGCAGTGCCTAGCAAAGCAACAGCCACTGCTCTTGCATCCGACAGCTGTGATCGCAATCAGCAGCGCCACTTCCTGTTTCAGAAGGCCAGGGGAGACTCGGTATAGCTTGCACATCTGCCTCAAGGCGCTGTTTNGTACATATGTCACCCTGCCAATGCTTACGCAAGACTGTTTCAACATCAGGCATCAGAACAACACCTGCACAGCCACGGAGGCTCACAAGCCTTGCAGGTATTCTGATAGCATGAATCAATTTTCTGCAACGTGTCCTCATGCCATATTTGAGATGAACAAAATTTTCTCTTGTGCTTTTTGCAGCTTCTGAGTTTCCTTACTGGGCTGTGCCGGAATGTGAGGTCTCAGCCTGGCCCAGGTGATGTGACAGAAGCTGAACATCAGGCGTCATGAGTCAGGTGATCCCCAAGCTAGCCTGTTGATGGCGTGGCTTGCGCCAATGTTCAACGCACCCAGGCTATACAAGGGCTGGCTTGTCAGTGTGCTTTGAAAATATCATGTGCACATGCAGCAAATCAGGCGTGAAGGGTTCAGGAAAAGGCGAGCTGCAATGGGCTTGCCTCCTGGGGACACAGACCCCTACTTTGACAGCATGACTGATGAAGAGTGGAAGGTACAAATAATCATGCTCAACGTGGCGAGATTGTTGCTTGAGCCACACTGTTTGTACATGGCAATGGTGCAAGTTTGCACCAGATGTCAACTGGTGTGTTGATGCAGCCCCAGGAGGAGCCTGAAGAGCTAGTAGCAGCCAGAGCAAAACTTGCAAACAGTAAATTGTCACAGGAGAGGAACCAAGAGCCAGGTGAGGAATGCCATTGTACAGGTGCCACATTGTGTATAGTGGCTTACAGGGCTTATATGTTGTCCATCTATGGAGATGTGAAGGACTGCACCAATGTGTGCCCAGCCTAGGCTGTCATGGTACAAGGGTGTCTATACAGCAGAACCCAGCTTCTGTGCTGTGTGAGCAGGTTCTGCAACCTCAGCTCAAACACCAACAATGGACCAGCCATTGCAAGAGCTATCAATAGCAAATGGCAATATAGGGGAGCCAGAGAGGCAGTCTGAAGTAAAAGCAGAAGCTGCCGTTTTGGAGGTCCAAGAGTCTGCAGGAGATCCACAAGCAGACTTGCAAACCCCTGCTTTGAGGATATCTGTGTGCAACTTACTCATACTCCTCAGCCAGCTGATCTGCATACTGCTTGACTTGCTCCTGGGATGCTGCTTCTGTCTTCAATGCCTTTGGCTCTGCAAGCTGCTGTACTTCTGCATNAGTGCTGTACTGCATGCCATGCCAGACTGCCTAGAAGGCTCTGATGCAGCACAACAGCAGTCTAATTTGACGTGTCAACACGGCCACGACTCTACACAATGTGCACATGCTGAGCAGGTCGAGGAGCTGCAGGTATCCGTTGCATCTGCATGCTGTTGCAGCTTGTGCCTCTGTGCCACTGTACATGCATGCATTGAAATGCAGTGCATGGCTGCCAATTTGCTCAACAAAGGCCTTATATTTCATGTGCGCCACTGTAAAAATTTCGAGTGTACTGTGGCTGCACGCAAGCATACTTGTGTGTACACCTCAAAGCAATGTGATGGAACTGCTGCCCTGCGCTGTCTGCTTGTCAGAAGTCAACAGCTTGTAATGTTCTGTGCATGCTCAGCCTGTGTTCACCCTTGTTGTCACAGCCTGATCAAANAAGAAGAGCAGTTGACAGCTCAGGAGCGCCTCAAGGTAAGAGCCTGGCTGACTGTCACATTGGCTTGCACGCCACGCTTGACAACAGTGATTTGTTCCAGAAGAATGCATCATATGCGCAACTCTCTGATCTCAGAATGAGCACGGCCTGTGATTAGCCACCTCAGCATGATTGCATAGCAGTGTTCACAGTTTGTAAGCANCATGGTAACATACAGCTGGGCTTGCGGCACAAGGTGGGATGCTGTGCAGAAAGGGCAACTTCAGCTGCAAGGCGCCTGCTGGGCTTTGAGGATGGCACACACCATCGTCTNTCGAAGTTCTGGAGTCAACTTGGCTTGGGTCTTCACATGACACACTCGCAAGCACGCCACCCAAGGACACAATGCTGTGCTGAACAGTGTGCTTCAGGNTATATGTACACTTGATGGCAGCGGTTGCATACTACTTTGCATCTGCATCCCAAAAATATGGCGTGTTGATGTTCAAGCAAAATCAATATGCTAGCACAGCAAAGCCTGTCTGGTAGCAGAAANAAGCCCTCAGGGAATTTCAGCTATGTATACTTCTGCTTCTGTGGCATAGCTGTGGTCTAGCCAAGCCGCTTGGCCACTTGTTTTGAANCTGTGCAACTGTCAGGCACAGAATCTGAGAGCAAGGTGACGCCAGCTTTGGCAGCCTGTGCTGAGAAGAAGCTTCCCAGGCTGTCACTGCCAATGCCGCCTGCCATGGCAATGCGCAGTTCTCCACTATCTCGTAGGGTATTGTCAGCATGACCTAGCCTTGACAAACCAAATAAGCTGTTTGACAAAGAACCCCCAGCTGAGACCTGCAGATACTGCAGCCTGATTGGTATCGGCTTGGGCAAGCTGGTCTGCTGATACCCCTTCAAAAGCTTTCAGGCAAACTTGCCTGATAGGGGGTGGTGTCAAGCATTTGCAGAACTTCAGCCCGCTGCTGAGCAGAGATGACCCTGCAGATGGAAGGCAAGATTGCACTAGCAGTACAGCCGCTGACCTGACGTCACAATGTATGTGCTTCGCATGTAAGGAAGATTTTGAACTCCTCAGGCAACTGGTGTTTACCTTCTACTGCCCTTGACGACGCCCAGACGTACGAGAAAGTCGTCGTCTACTGTCGCAGAGAGGTCAACCATAGCTTGCCCCAGACCAACCACATCCCATGTAGCAGGCGACACTGAGTGGTCGTTATCCTGTTGCTGTGGTCGCCAAACATCTCGGTTTACTGCTCTAGCAACACTCGCCGCACACCTTGCTCTATGCGCTGGTGTGTTGCCGAAAGTGCAGTGTCGCTGACCCCCCTGACACGCTCTCTGCTGTATTGCTTGTGCAGCGAAGCNCAGCCAAGACTGCAGCAAGGGCACCTGCACTGCATAGACCTACGCTTCCTGCCTAGGGCTGTTGACAGTCACGTGGCAGGGCCACACCAGTTTGGACAGCAGAGCTTTGCAGCAGCAAGGCATATTGCAGCTGCTTACACCACATGTGCNTGCTCCATGTTGGTACAAGACGCTCACATAGGCACTCGGCCTTTCACTGCAGGCTGCACTGGCTTTTATCACCAAGACAACTTGCTTGATATTTCGGACGAACTGAAATGCGCTTTTTGACAAGCTTGGTGTTCACGCCCTTTACAGTGACNCCTGGCACTCCCGACGTTACAGAGGTCAGCTGGAACAGGCAGAATCAAGGACTGCTGGGTCAGCTCCCGCCAGAAGTGGTCCTGAGACTGTTCGGATTCCTCTCAGCTGATGACCTCACAGTTGCAGCCAAAGCGTGCCGCTACCTGGGCGCAGTGACAGCTAAAGACGAGCTTTGGAAGCGGCTGTATTGTGCAAGGTATGCATGCACAGACTACACGTACAAACGAAGAGCCTGTATGTGCAGCGTGCACCACAGCATATGCTGTCAGTCTGGATGTTTCCAGGCAACTTGTTGCGCTATTGAACCTGCTGGGCAAATGCGGCACATCTTCATGTCATCAATGCAACTTTATACCAGATCTGTGACATGCACTCCCATGTACATCAGTATGCGTGCTTCACACACATCAGTGTGTATTTGATGAACACCATCAGCATTGAAGCAAGTCCTGCTTGGTCCATGTTAAGCCTCAGAACAGCTGTCTTATGGCTTGTTCCGCTGCTGCTACAGTGCTGGCAGCAGCCCAGCTTGGTAGAGGCTCTGGCGCACACCTCTGACAGGGCAGGGCAGATCTGGCGTACCAGGACGCCCCTCCTTGACCACATGGTCAGCACTGCTGCCTGTCATTGCCTTCATAAACACACAAGTCAAACGGCATGAGCACCCCTGGCGGCATTTCCTTGTGTCACATATATGCTGTCATTCTACCACCTGCTATTAAGTGCATGTCTAAACTGGGTCAATGCAAGACTGCTGCCAGCCAGCTGTGCACAATGTACAGTTGCTGCNAGCACTGTGAGTACTCCCATAACAGTGCAAGAAGCTGGATTCAGCTCGACCTATGGTGACGAAGAAGAATTTGGTCTTGCACTGTGTCTGGCAATCGTAGTCACCATCACACTGTTGCCACACTGAGAGGCCATTCAACGTGCAATCAAACTGGAGCTTACAGGATACTCAAGCTGTCACTGTTGCGCTCCCCGCACGCAGCTTCTGGTACAACAGCTACAACATCATGTTGCAGGCAATCGAGATGTACATGGTACCACTAGCCATTGACCAGAGCAATATAGTCTGAGATATTGAACGCATGGAAGGTGGTGTTCAAATGTCAGCTCGCACAATTACAAGTGTTGGGCAACAACTGCTATGTTCAAGAAATATACCATAAACCTCTCAACTGACACTTTCGACATCGGAAACATCATCGTCTGTATCATCCTCATCACTGTCCTCAGCTTCTGTATCTTGTGTCTGGGCGCTGCCTTTGATGGCACCTTCCTGACTTGCTCCCTCTCCGCTACTGCTTTCATCAACCTACAGAAATGCGTCACTGGCCAGATCAACATGACATCGATATACTGTCAGCGATATACTGTCAGGTATAACATGATGTTGAACTCAACGCACAAAACTGGCTGCGTATGCATGAACTCACAGCAAAAATGACTGTGTATGCCTGAACTCATGGCATATATAGCCTGCAGACATGCTGTCCATTGGCAGCAGCATGGATCTGTGCTGTGGCACTGAAGCAGATGCATAGCTGTGAGCAGTGCTGTCAAAGCGCACTGTACAACTGACATGCCTCATGCACTGCACAAAGTCCACTCACAGTGCAAGGCATGCTTTGACCTGCATGATGTCTGTCTGTGCCATGAAGCATTTGCTGCAGGCAAGAAGCTGTACCTCCTCGTCTTCCTGGGACTCCTTTTCTTCTAACCCCTCTTCTTCCTCACTGCCTGCCTGCAACTCGCCAGGCCCTGTGCTCAGTGCCTCCTCCTCATTAGCTGACTGTGCGTCTGAAGCTGCCTGGCTACTTGCATCATCCACAGCTGCTGTGTCGTCCTNACTGCCTGCCCAATGGGGACTCTGGCATCATCTGCACCTTGGATGTGCCCGTCTACATCACCAGGGTGGCAGGCACAGCCCTGCACTGCTTGGACAGAGATGGCAAAACCCGCCAGATTCAGGTCACAAACTGTCACTGCTAGATGTGTGCTGATGCGTTGATGACTCACCATGTCAAGGTTTATTGGCCCTGCACACTGCAAAGCAGGACAGCAAGACAAACGTGAACGATATCTCCAGGTGATCACCTGGTGTTCCAGAGCATCAAGAATCTTCACTGCTTCTTCCCATTGACCAGTTTTGCCGTAAACATCGATCAATGTGTTGTAGGTGACAAGGTTTGGCGTACAGCTGTCTGACAAGAGCTGCTTGTAGACATCCAACGCCAGATCTAGCTCGTTAGCTTTGATGCAGACGTTCATGAGCGCACTGTAAGTATGCACATTGCATGCAACGCCACGGCCCCGCATCTCAGCAACCAACTCCAGTGCTCTGCGTAGCTGCTGATGCGAGCCGCACTGGGAGATCATGGTGGTGTATGTGTACACATCACATAGGCAGGTGAGCTCATGCGTGTCATCCAGGTTTCGGAGCCAGTCAAAGATTTCCATTGCTCGTTTGCCATGGCCGGTCTTTGCAAGCTCCTTGAGCAGAGCAGCCAGAGCGCCACTGCAGCAGCACATGAAATGAATAATGCTAGGGACAGCATCAGCATTGTATGCATGAAGCGTGTACTGCAGCATGCGTAGCTTACCTATCTAGGTAGTACAGCCCTTGGCTGATAGCAGTGACTGCGCTGGCTTCTGGTGGCAAGTTTCGTACTTGCTGCAGCATGTCTTCTACGCTGCTGTCTGAAAAGGTATTGTCGCCTTCTCCTAGCTTCTGGCCACGCCCAACCTTTGTGACTTCCGCCCAGAGTCTGCGATAATGCCCTTGACCGCGTCTGTTCGGGTCTGACAGCCCTCTGCCATTGCGGTATGACCCGCGACCACGGGGTGTGCAATTTCTGCCTCGTGTACTGGGGCTGTTACTGGGACTACTATACGAACTGTCTTGAGCATCGCCGTCTCGAAAAAGTGCGCGAGGCTTGCTTCTGAGCACATTTGTACGACCATTGTTANCCCACACGACAGTAATCAGAGTCATGTCGAAAACTCGCAGGCCCCTTTCTGGTGTGATGCACCTTGAAACTTTGAGCAACCTTCTGCATTGTACTCAGCATGCAAAACAGAGAGAGCTGCGCAAGGGCGTAGCAGCAGATTCAGATTGCCGTCAGTGATTCAATGCAGCCACTTCAGCTACCTCTGCAACACTACGCAAAGGAACTGTAGATGGATTGCAGCTGACAGAATGATGATCACTGTTGGATGGACATAACACAGCAACTTCGCTCTGACAACTTGGACACACTACTGTTCACTCATGTCAGGTTTGGGTGGCGGAGCTTCAATGTCTGGTGGCTGCGCAAAGGGTGACTCTTTGCTGCTGTTTTGACTTGCTGCAGCTTTGCTTTTCAAGCCAAGCCGCTCTTCAAGTGCCCTGGCGCCTCGTTCTCTGCACATACCAGAAAGATGNTAGTGGGGGTTTGACCTGTTCACATCTAATGCATGTTCAATTGAAGGAATTGTCTGTGCAGCCATCTCATGGGTCACAAAAGGGTTGTGGAATCTTGTCCATGGAGAATGCTAGTGGAGTACTGGCTGGGTTGTGCAGACTCAGAACATGAGGTGCCAAGCAACCAGAGATTGCAATGAGGGAGCTTGTTCCAAGGTTGGCCTGTGTCCCACCAGCTGCACTTCTTCATCTTTTCACAGGTGCAGTGCACAGCAGCAACCAGCATTTGGTGCGGCAATCAAACAAGAGAGAAATGGCACGGACATCACATGTAAGGCATGTGCACACGCAACAATCTATACATGGTGTGTGCTTTCCATTAGATCCAAGTGTTCCCGACAGTGCACTTGAGCTGGAAAATACAGCCGGGCAGAGCCCAAACAGCCAAGATGGGGTATGAGGTGTGGTGAAGCAGAGCAAGACATAGCTTTGTTGTGTTTGCAGAGACTTGCCGTGCAGGACTGTCACACCACAACTTGCCAGCGAGCTGTCATGTGCAGGGTCATGAATTGTGTGCGCAAGAGCGAGGCACATTACCGACTGAGGAGCAGAACACCGTCATGTGCAGGGTCATGAAATGTGTGTGCGAAACTGAGGCATGTGACTAAGCACCTAAGGAGGCTCAGAACACTGGCAGAGCAAGCAAGGTACCTGTCACATCAAATACTTCCACCAAAACTTCATGCTCATGGCCATTGGCATGTCCGGCCACAGCTGCAGTGATGTCAAATGTAAACTTGTCATACCTGCAGCAGCAGCAACGCAAATGGACTCACAGCACAGCATAGCACCCCTGCCTTGCTTTGCACAACTCAGCTGCATAGCACAGCACAGCATAGTTCATTTCAGTAACCTTGAATAGCGCAGCTCAGCTCAGCACAGCGCAGCTCAGCACAGCGCAGAGAACAGCAGCATGCACAGCACAAGCACAGCGCAGCACAACTTGGCACATCACATCATAGCATGGCAACAGTCCCACACATGACATCCATACAACACAACACAGGTGGCACAAGCCTGATTGCAGTGCTGCTTCAACTCAGCACAACTCAGCCATACAACTTCCTGTTGAAGCCTGTAATTATTTGCTCAGTGAAAGGCGAGTGTGTTCGCTAATGGCACACTTTGCCCTGATACGCTGTGCTGTGCAACTACATGAGATGCTTATCAGTCATGCTTTGCATGCTGTGCTATGCAACTGCATGAAATGCTTGTCAGTCATGCTTTGCACGTTTTGCTTCTACCACAGGCTTGAATGAGCTGATCACCTCGACAACAGATGCATTGGGGATCTGCTTTGAAGCTGTGGGGGGGTGGAAGGAGCTGGGGCCATGTGTCTGGGGCTTTCCTCTGTGCCTGAAATCACGCGGTGAAGTCACACTTCTGATAGGCATGACAGCAAACTAGGTATAGGCCAAACAACTCCTAAAACAGTCATTGAGCAAGCAATCCATGGACTGATGTCTCATGTATTGCTATGGTGCAGAGCAAACTTTCCCATACTGCAATTGCATCCTGCAATCATGCAAATTGAATTATACGGTGTTTAAGTGGCTCTGTCAGGTTGGTTCAACAGCGCTGCTGCCTGATACAGACATGGATGCATGCCTCCTCTTTCAAGAGCCTTGCTGAGTGGCCAGTCGCAAGATCTATACCAGTGCTATGTGAGGTCATTTGCGTGCACACAGAGTAGATGCCAGCAGTTCCATGCACTGTCAGTTGAGACAAGTGTTTCTTTCTACAAGGAAAACATACAGATGCTTTAGACTGGAGTGGTTTTGTACACATGTGTTGCAGCACACAATATCATTAAATGGTACAACGGTGGCAGGATAGCGATCAGCAGCTGTAAATAGCATGTCCCAACAGCCTGTAGATGTAGCTGCGGGAGGGAGTGGCACCAACACACACTGCCTGCATTGCCGTGAGGCAAAGTGCTGGAAAGATAGCGCCTCGGGCATTGCACCAGAAGCATGCACACAAGATCAGATGAAGTTGTGCATGAAGTCCCCAGCGGGCCCATGACATGCTAGATTCCTGCTAAGCAGCCACCCTCACCTTGACCTGCGCATCGACTCTCGCACAGCTTGTCAACAGCAAAAGGCANGTGACTCATGAGCTTCTGCTTGACAGCGTTAACTGACATCTGTACATCGTTGTTTGTGAGTATGCAGTGGTGCTGAGTTGGCATCGTGTTGCTTGCTTGTCACTTACGTGCAGGTCCAGCCTGACTTCCATAAACTGCGCCTTGAGGTTGCTGTGTGTGACTTGCAATCGCACCGTACTATCTGCCTGGTTTTGACTACTAGGGCCCTTGACATAGTCCTTGAGAGCTTGTATATCAGCTTGGCTTATCATTTCAGGCAACTGTGCAGTACACGACAAAAATAGCCTTTCGTGATCAGTATTGAGGTGTTAGTCTCTCTGGCTGCTCACGTGTTTGAGCGACTTTTGGGCACTCCTGGCTCTGACAGTGAGTCAATGGACGCAACTACAGGACTAGTCTGTTACGCTGTACTGTGTTGGCGGGAACGATCAAAGTGTCGATCAAAGTGTTGAAAGCATGCCAAGCAGCTCGTTCGTTTTCAATAGCCAATTTGGACGCCTTAATTGGGCACGAAGCCAAATTTGCAAAACTAAAACTAGTTGCCGCAACATCTGCACACCGCAACTTCCAGCGCTGACGTGCTTTTGGCTTTCCAGCTCCCGTCTTCAGTTTGCCCTTCGCACTCTCCATTCAGGCTCTGATGCAGGCGTCAGGTACGCCGCTCGTGGCAGAGCCTCGTCGACTGATCTTGTCAACATCCTACACCGTACGCTTTTTGCAGGCGATACCGCTCTAGCTGATTTACCAGATGAGCTATTTGATCAAGACAAGTCACCAGGTCCTGCGCTTGCTCCGCAGTGGGCCTTAGACGGCAAAGGAGCACCTTTCGCAGTGAGTCAGCCTGTTGTCACTCACGTCCTGTGTCCAAACGCACTGCAGCAATCAGGCAGGGAGCAATGTAATCGGTCTGGTATCATCGTGCATACAGGGTGCCGGACGTGGTTCCTCTACGAAACCTAGACAGGCTGAAGATAGGCCCTGGCGAGGTCACGAAGACAGAGGTCGAGACACCTGGCTGGGCGGCGGTTCAGCTCTTGTGGGACCTCGTGCACCTCCTGGTCCNAATGATCTGGCGGGAGCTCCCGTTCACCCATGACAACAATGCGGACGTAGTGTGAGTAACACTGCCGCACAGCTGGCGCAGGTTTGCCAAGGCGTATGGCCGGTGCAGCGGGAAAACTGCGTTTCACTGTCCATTCTACCTCCGGCGAGGTGAGACGCTGTTGTTATACACCAAGATCTTTGCAACAGCCGCTGAAAGCCATGGCTACCTGCAGGATCCTGATTACCCTGCGCGAGAGCTGTTGTTCCACAGTCCACAGACACGAGGATGGCAAAGTCCTAGGTAGTTGTGTTGTTGCCTTCTGCTCCAGGTCAAAGCAGTTGCACAACCCTTGCCAAGTTGGTGAAAGCATGACAAGAGGACTGCCGGTGGCAGGTTCTGCACTTACCCACAGGATGTGACCCTGCGGCTCGAAGAGACAGCTAGGCTAGAGCAGATACAGATCTTGGCTCATGAGTACAAGGTATGGTATTATGAAGCCTATGCTGAGGCACACAGTCGTGTTTGCTGTTGCTGACCTTGCAACATTGAGCCTACAGATACCAACAAAGGTAGAGTTACACGTCGGCACACTACCTCCTGGAGTGACAGACCCAGAGCAATGTGTCATCAAACGCCTGGGATATCTCAGCTTCAACAGCAATGAAAGCAGCGGGCACCAGGCCAGAGAACTGAAGAGCGTGCGGCTTAACACAGAAGCATACTTGTTACGGCTTGTCATACAGCGATGCCACACCAACAAGCTGAACATATACAATCAGGTGTGACATGCAATTGAGCCAACATTTGCTCGGCAGTCGATGCTGTCGATGTGAAGGTCTCTGCACACACATTCTGTCCCTCTGACAGTGCAATGCACTTGATGCTTGAAAGCATTATCAGCACAAGTTCAAATTCTCAGCAGCCTTTCCTGTGCAGGTTGGCATCATAGCGCTCAACCTTGTTGGCCAAGTCCTGCAAGCAGAAAATATAGGTGATGCGCCCAGCTATGTCAGCAATCACTATCAGCCTAGGAACATCAGTGCAGCAGCAGGCGCCATGGCTGATNTGATAGGTTCCACCCTCTGCTGTGTTGCTTTATAACGCCCACTGAGCTTCTTGAGGACACTGACACATGACTTGCATAATGGTAGTTGAGCATGCTTAGCTGCTTGCACATACACTGTGGATGAACAAGGGAGCAGTGGCATGCAATATGCTGTGTAGTAATGTTGTTCGCCTGAGATCCCCAACAGCATCAGTCAAGAGCTGCCCGCACCTCCTGCCAATACACACCGAACGTGAGACGGAGCAATACTTTTCACAGGGGTGTATGGTGTTTCAAAGCAAGCAAGCAGTGCCAGCATCCTTGACATACCACATGGTGTCTACAGGACATGGCCAAGCTTGTCGGTCAGAAGGTAGACGTCACGCTCATTGAGGTAGAAGAGGAGTTCAAGAAGATTGTGCTGTCCATGTCACGAGCAGAGCAGTACAAGCAGCTGCAGCAGGTTCAGCTNGCATGTAAACCCTCTTTGAGTCGTGTTGCTAACCAGGCCTCAAACATAGCTGACAGATAGGGTTGACTTTGCATGTACTGCAAAGCGTTGGGCATGGCTGCGCTTAATGAAGCTGTAGCAACCTCTTTGTGTTTTGGGCATGGCAAATGCTTATATGACGTTGCTCGCTGACTGATCCGATTAGTGGTGCGCCGCTTGACATTTGACAGCTGGACATCATTGACCAGTCGAAGCACCTCATACTGCTGCGTTAGTTGAGTGTTGTCCGCTGCTGATTGGCATCAAAAGCCTCACTCGTACATGTGCCTTGCAACAAACTTGCTGCTGCTCCGCAATGTAGTTTTTACATGATGCAATAACAGTACATGACCTGCAGAGTTTGCAATCTCTTCTGGTTTGAGCAATCAGAGTACTTGGGCTGTCGCTGACAGCAGTTGCATATTATACGCAGTGAGTGCTTGCTTAGTCATATCATGCTTTGTTGTGCAGGCCAGACAAGGGCAAGGGAGGGTCCAAGGGGAACACCCCATCCCATACCCCCAGGGGTTTGGGAAGCACATGGGGTCAAGCTGCTCCAGCTCAGCAGGCCAGCAAAGCACCCACTGTCAAGACGGTTTTGCAAGACATGAAGAAGACTCAGGTACACATCAGGCCCATCAGTTCATCTGGTTGCAGGTGTGAAGCGATGCTGCTTGAATGTGTGGACCCGCCAAGAGCTTTTGCTGCATNTCCTGCTGACGAGATGGAAGGAATACATAGATCACCCAGTCACACGCCGGTTCCATGTCAGGGTGTTGATCCCATGTTATAGTGAAAGCTTGGAGATTGTGAGTGCCACTGCACTGGCTGCCAGAAGAGCCACACTTCCACCAGGCGTCAGGCGCACTGGTGAGATGCTGTGCTGTGCTGTTCTGCTGTGCTGTGCTGTGTTGTGCTATGCTATGCTGCTGTGCTATGCTGTGATGCTGAGCATGCTGTGCGTGTGCTGTGCTGTGCGGCAATGTTGTCCTGTGGCGCACTGTGCTGTGCTGAAACTGTGCTGTGCTGTGCGCTGAGCTGTGCTGTGCTCACATTGAAAAGCCAGGCAAGCTGGTGTGGATGACTCAAGCCATCATCTTGCTGCTGTAGGTGCTTGGGGCTATCAATCATGCTGCTTGCCATTGGCAATGTATTTGTTGGGCTGCACATTGGCAGACCAAACGGCACACACAAGTTTGTGGCAGGCTACATTGCTTTTCTGGCCACCATGCTTTTTCTAGCGGTGTTGGGAAGTGTCTATGACGTGTACAGAACTCATAAGGCAGCTAACATGCAACAGTCCCAGGTCATGACCAACCCTCTACAGAATCAGCAGGGCGAGGCAAAGCTTTGAGGGCATTGACGCATACTTGTCAGGGCATATTGCTCTGAGAGCATACAGAATTGCATTTGCTTTAGTAGTGCTGCATGCTTTAGAGTGTTGCTGTTCATGATCCTTGCTCATTGCTATTTCCAGATTGACAGTTACATATTGCTGGGCAGGTAGTGGTTGGTCTTACGTGTGTAGAGCGCAACAAGCATTATGACATCTCTTGTAGATTGAGCTTGTGAGATTTTGAACAAGCTGTGGCCTGCTTGCAAGCTACTGCTGTGTAATTACTGGCATGCAGCATGTCTCAGCTGAGTGTGATGAATGCACTGCTGTGCCACAAAGGTGTAAATAGCTCATGAATGCTGTTGATTCAGATTTGCATTTTTTCACACATTGAGTGATGTGGTACTGAGTTCCTGGTAGCACCTGGCCCGAAAGGTGACATACAGATGGGTCGCAGGGGTACAACCAATGCATTGTTTTGCTTCTGTCACAGGATCTTCAGGTTTTGGTGAAGTAAACTTGATGCCTGCTGAGGCTGCAGCGTAACTAAAGGTGATAGTAATGCCGTGTTTCATGCCTCCTATCGATAGGATGTCCTGTCGCGTCAGTGTTGTTTCTGCAAGCGAGAAAAGTGTGGTGTACATTTCAATTGGTGCTGCTTCTGCGCGACCGCCTGCTGAGGTTTGGTGTCAAATACAAAGCTTACATTATATATTGCGCAGATGTTGACCTAAATCGTGGTCAACAAACTCATTCCACTATGTTTAANGCAAAAGACAAGTGGGGAAGGACAGTCCTAACGATGTTGCTACTGAACTGGCTACTGGAATGACAGTGGGAATACCTGACTACTGGCATGAGAGTAGAAATACCTGTGATTGAGCAGAATACTACTGTACATATGTCACATGAAAACAAGAGGTAGAACACATCAAGCAGGTGCAGAAAAAAGCAGGACTTCCGCACAGTCATGCAGGACAATAATGTGGACAAGAATGTGACACCCCTGCATACCTGACAGCATGTTGGGAATTGTCATTGAAACTTGCTTGACCTCCTTCACTTGTAGAGCCAGCAGACTCAGCTTTTGCACTTGGCTGGCTATCCCAGATTGCCTCCTGTTGTGGGTGCTGTACCACACGCTCAACAGAGGTAGTCTGTGAAGTGGACAGCAGGTCCTCAGCTGTACTCTGCTGAGTGCTTTGACTGTGCTGGTAGCCTCTGCCATGATATTGGTCATGGTGTACATCTGCTGCTGATGTTGAAGCAGTCTCATCATCATTCTCATAGTCGCTTTCCCCTCCATCTGCATAGGTGCCATTGTCTCAACACTTCCATCAAGACTGTGGCCTCAGGCGAGCTACCACACCTGTTGCAGTGATATTGCTCTGCCATGATGCAACTTGATCTCGCTGAGCATCCAGCTCTTGCTTCTTCAGCTTTTCAATGGCGTCCCGCTTTTGTCTGTCTAGCTCTATTCTCCTGTCTGTTGCATCTCTGCGCGGTGAGAAGCCCATTTGAATCATGAGTCAGCGCACTGCAGGCAGAGTGCCGAACAGGGAGTACTCTGGGCCATGCCTGTGCAGCTTCTGCTTTCGCTGCAGATTTGCTTGCTGCTCTGCTTGCAAGCGGCATTCAAGCCTCTGCAGGCTGGCAATTCGTCTAGTATGCAGGTGCGCCTTACTGCCGCTTGCTGTAAGCTCGCCCCATGTGCCAGCCACCACCTGCCGCAGGCTTCGTTCACGGGGCACACACAGAAATAATGTTTAGGGCCAAACTGTGCACACCTTAGCTAGACGCAGGGTAAGCTGAGAGCCTCCAAACACAGCGCTGCATTGTGAGTCGTCGACTTCGTGACGCAAGTCCAGCTGTAGAAGGTACGGCTGACTGCTGACTCGTACTTGCAGGTCAGAGATCAGAAGATCAGTCTTGGCTTTCGACAGGCCTGGCGCAGTCACAACAACGGTCAAGCTCTTCCCAGTCTCCTCCCAGGTGTACTGCGGACACAACGGCATTTGGCAAAGATGCTTGTACAGTACACAGGCTGCTGGGGCTGACAGTAGCTGGCGTGTGCGATGAAACTCGTATAGCCTCGCTCACCCGCGATAATAGGTCACGTAAACCTGCGTCATGACGTGAAGCTTTCGGACCTCACGCTTTCAACGCTTGCTTTGCCGCATCAAACGCTTTCGCGCTTGGTTAGGCAGTCCGCATGGCTTGCGCGGACTGGCTGCTTGCTGCGGGTCCTCGTCTTGCGGCATGTCGCCTCGGTCTTTCCGCTTCGAGAGCACTGATCACGCAGCGCCCGACGGTGCGTCAGAAGAGGAGGACACGCCTTTAGACCGACATCTGACGATTGCAATATGGTGTGTAGCAATTTCACATCCAAGAGCTTGTATGAGAAGGGCGTGTTGGGCAAGGTCGGGCTGCTTGCAGGTTCAACCAGCTAGCGTCGGGTGTGTATATCACCTTGCCGTACACGCTTGCTGTGTACATGGTACGTCATTTTGAAGGGAGCGCCAGTAGCGAAGAGTCGATTGGCCGCAACACTGGGCTTCTGGTGAGCTGCTGCAGTCCAGGCAATTTGCAGTTGAAGTGCATGTATGAGGCTGCTAGTGTTCACTGTGTACTGTGACACCACCTGCTTTCTGCAGGCAGCCACAGCATCTGCGGCACAATGCATGACGTCCTTTTTCTGGGGGACTGTCAGTGACCGTACAGGAAGAAAGGTGAGGTTTCTGGTTTCTGTATGTTGTACTGCAGGTGGCAACTGTGTGCCAAGTGCTCACCTCTGTGTCTTGCAGCCTGTCCTGATGATCGGAAACATTGCAGCTTGCCTCTCCATCCTGGCTCTTGGCGTGGCGCCAAGCTACAATGTTGCCATTGCTTCCCGCTTCATTGGAGGGCTTTTTACATCTGCCATTGGAGTGTGAGTTTCTTTACAGCCTATTATGCTGCATAAGCTGGTACCAGCTTCTGCACTGTAGCCACAGCTGTGGTATATACAAGACGGCATGCCGTGCTATGACATGCCACGTCAGAGCCATTTCTTGCATCCCAGCATGGTCCTGTATAATAGGCACGTGCACAGCCTTGCATTGAGGTGCATAACACCTGCACGATTGACAGGCATACTGCAAAAGGCATCTGTGAGATGAGGTGATATACCTGATGCTGCAGGGCAGTGAAAACAATAATAGCAGAGTCATGTGATGCAACCAACCAGGCAAAGCTAATGGGGTACATGACAGCAGGCTGGGGTGTGGGAACCATTGTGGGTCCTACAATTGGGGGTCTGCTGGCACGGCCATGCACCACCTTTGCATCAGGGTCGCGTGTCTGTCATGAGGGGTCCTTGCTCATGGACAGGTATGACCTGGCTGCTGCTCTCATGATGCAAGCTCATGCAGCAGCTCAGCAATGTATTGCCNCGCACGCTGCTGAACAGGCCGTGCACAGTCTCGGGTATACGCTGCATCTAGCTTCAGTACATGTCAGACAGTCACGCTGAGGACAGCAAAGATGTCTTGGAGAAAGTCAAGGCTGATGGCACTTTTGACGAGATGCGGCTGAGAATCACAGAAGCTGTCAAGAAATCGGTACAATGCACCTAGCTTGATTGGATCACCTGACCAATATCGCTGTTCACATGGAACATGCACCTATCTTGCAGAGTGCTCTTGCGCAACTTGCGGAAGAGTTGGTTGCCAGCAGTGAGGTCTTTGCCAGTGGCAGGGCAGACAGTTTGACACGCAAAGAGGTGTTTGAGCACATTCGCAAGAAACACGAGTAAGCCCCATACTACGCTAGAGTGCACACGCATATTATTACTATAAGAACATATACATGCTGAGACAGCATGGTCCTGCTTCAACCCATACTCAATTTGAGTTGCCTTGCATGTGCAGGGAGAAGCTGCTGGACATGGCTGCCAAGGCGACTTGGGATGTGCTGACCACAGAATCCTACGGTATCTCACAGCAGATAGAGCACTGTGCACACCAAGCACTCTGCTCAGTGTATGAAGCCCGGGAGCAGGAGCGTGTTGCCCTGCATCTGCAGCAACAACATAGATACCAGATGGAACTCAACCAGTATAACGCCTATTACAATCTACAACCTGGTCAGCAGCAACAGAAGCCTTAACACTGACGCTGCGCGGCGCAATGCTTCTCGTCTTGGCTATGGCATGTTTGGAGCTGGCTAGCAATTTGTACAGGCAAGCAAACTGAGACCTCTGCTGGCAGATCTGAGGCAGATCAGGCACTGCGAGCCACTAGCATCCACAGACACCACATCGGCAAGGCAAAAGCTGCGCTGTTGGAGCCTCAACCAGCTGCANGGGCAGCCCAGGAAGGTGCCAACTGCATTGTTGCCGCCGGGCGGTGGCAGCAAGCCTGTGAGGCTCAACAGTGGTGGAGGGTCATTGGAGGGTAGCTGGAAGATTGGGGTCAACAATGGGGTCAATCAGGCCCCAACTGCTACGACGTATGGTTCTGCGTTTGGCAGGTTGAACTCGTATAAGCAGTCCAACAAATGAGCAGATGCTCTTTGAGTTCCACAAAGGTTATGCAGTTGTTAGCTTGAAAGGGCAAGTGATGTTAGTTGGCCCATATTGACGGCACAAAGCAGAGAACAAAGTTTGGCGGGAAAGGCGTGTTGAATGCATTGTCAAGTTGGCAGTACCCGTGACTTCGAATTTGTGTATGGTACATGGTTTATTTTTCAGAGCATTGCATTTGTGAGACTTGTACAGAAATATGTGCAGACGTGTTCATTGACAACTACAGCTTGAAATCGCTATGCATGTCAAGGGCACATGATGACACTCGTAACTCTACCACACAAGCTCCCAACACGCTGCTTTGTGTACAGGGACTGTGCGCTCATTCTACAAATCATGGCGGAATGATATCTGGCACCGTAACGTATGTGAAGCAGGGCTAAGAGCACACACACTGCNGCAAGCATTACAACCTCCAAATTTGCAGCATGCGTCTCCTACTATGTGTAAGTGATCAGTCATGTTGCTCTGCCACAGCATGCTCGTGCTGCTTGAACACAGCTTTTCCCATGGAGCAAGCAGGACATCATAGAGACGTGACAAAACCTCAGGCTTACCTCAATGTAAGTGATCACATTGGGATGGGGCAGCTGTTGCAGAATCTGGATCTCCATGGCTGCACAGGCACGCAGAGCTGCAGCATCTGCATCGCCATCCTCAACCTTGAGCATCTTGATGGCTACCAAACTCCCAGTGCCCACAAGTCTGCACTTCATGTCTAGCGCTGCATGGCAATGAAGAAGTGTGAGCAAAAACCAACACACCTAGCGCCCATAACTCTGCACTTCATGTCCAGCGCTGCATGACAACAAAGAAGCCCGAGCAAGACAAAGATGGAATGTTGTATGCTGCTTTCTTTGCCTTTTAGCTTTTCAATTCCCTTCAGCTTCTTCGCAAGCAGCGATGTCGACATTGACATCTGGCTATCGATACAGGTCGGACGAATACTAAGCAGCGGTCAGCAACTGGTGTCTGAGCAGGATCACCAGCCATCTGTTGATGTTACACAATTGGCCAGCATTGTGTGTGGAATGCAGCACAGACAGTTTGCACAGGGTGGATGGTGCCATGTCGCGTAGTCATGTAGGCAAGCATCCTTTTGCTAGGTATTTTGTCATAATGGCTTGTATCAAGTTGCAGCTACAGTTTCCAATTACAGTTTCACACATCATTGTGCCATCGCAAGTGGATCATCACGGTAAGCCAAGACTTGGACCTTGTCCACTGCAGCTCTATAGTGGCCTACCATAAGCACTCTCTGAGATGAGCTCCAGCACCTCATACTTGGGTGGCAGCATGACATAGCCAGACTGAGACAGAGCCAGCCCCACAACACCAAGGGCATTCAGAGTTGCCCTGATCTCAGGCTGTACCTGCATATTACATGATGTAATTGTTCCCAGCAGATGCACCTGCCTGTGCATGCATCTGTGGTGTCATGCAAGCACAGCTCATGCACAAAAAGCTGTAAACCTGCTGCAGTACAAGACTCAACCGTACATCCAGACAGACTTGAATGTTAAACATATCGAGGTATGCCCGTGCTGTGTTTGCATGACCTTTGTGGCCAGCAGACAGAGTCAGCTCACCTCTGTGACTGAGTTTTGTACAGGAATGATTGTTATTGAGGGCAACTCAACCACAGGCGGCACTGGTCCCAGGCTTGGCTCGTGAGTATGTTCCACAACCAGGACATCCGACTGTGCAGAGGGCTGTGCCTCAAGATTAGGTACCAGCTGCTGTGCCTCACTGGCTGAAGAAGAGCTCCAGCTGCTGTGCACGCTGTCACTACGGCTGGCCACAGGATCTGAGAACTCATCTGGCCTGAGACCTTGCTCTAACGACTCACTGCTTACTGAGCTTGCAATTGGGCTGTTGACATCCCGCCACAGCCCACCACCAGGTGTAGGACCACTGCTGATTACAGTGCTGCTGCCAAGTTCCACGTCCTCATTCATACTTGCTGCATCTGTGCAGGAATCTAGACGAAGACTACCACTGCCTAGATTGACTTCCAGGCTGCCACCACCTTGCCCTTGCTGCAAGTGCCCCTGTGCTGGGGACTCGACGTCAGAGGCACTGCTGCACCAGGCTTGCCGAGCAACCTTGCTATCTGGAAGCTGCACAGGCAATTGCTGCACCTCTGCAGAATAAGAGTCGCGATGGGCACTGACACCCACATCAGCAGTCTGGTCGTGCTGGAGCGAAGGCTCAGCTGTCTGCTGTTGCTGCACCTCTGCAGCATCATCAGCTTGATGGGCACTGCTGCCCACATGACTGTTCAAGCTGCGCTCCAGCAGTGACTCAGCAAGCTGCAGCTGGTGCATCTCTGCGTCATTATTGGCTGGGTGGGCACTGACACCCACTTCAGTGTTCAGGCTGTCCTGTGCAGGCTGCCAAGCTTCCTGCAGCAACTGCAGCTCTGCAACATCACTNCTGCTGAGTTTGGCGGTTACTGCTGCACAGACCAACTACTTTGGGAGCACATACACAGGCGACGTGAGCTGTCCAAATGCTGCAGCAACAATCTATCACTTACATTTCAGCACATAACAGTGAGGTTGTGCTGCCTGCAGGGGACGTACTATGGTGACCAATCTGGTTCTGGCCACTGCAGCTTCCAGTTTTCCAGCTCTTACACTTTACCATGGACTACTGGGGTCTATACTGGTGTTGCAATGAATGCCCCTCAGTATGCTAACTCTGACCCGTGTGGCATGTGCGTCGCATTCTGGGGCACTGGACCAGGTATGCGCTGTCAACAAGCAAACATCCTCTGATGTCAGCCAGCACTCTTGGCTATCCTCAAGTTACACCAAGACCTGTAAGCACTGCCATCTCAGCATGCAATGCAAACCCGCTTCTCTGCCTGCTTGCTGCTCGCTGGTCCCCCTTTCAAAGATGCAGTACACATACAGCACTGGTGTGGTAGGTTGACCTGACTTTGATACCCCTGAATTGCAGGTGCTGGTGGCAATCCAATATCGCCCACAGTGCAGTATGCAATCGTGACTGACGAATGCCCCGAGTGTCTGTCTGGCTCACTTGACTTGGCCCAAGATGGGGATGGCAGATGGAGTATTGACTGGTACCCTGTGCAATGCAATGTGGGGGACTCTTCTTTCGAGTACTCATTCCAGGGCAGTCTTCCCACCTATGTCAAGATGGCCATCACAAACACCAGGTACAGCTCAGCTGCACCTCAGCTGCTCATTGAGACCTTATGTGCGCCTCACTTCATCCCTGCAAAGCAGATGCAATCAGACTGTTGCTGCATGCAGTGTAGATGCACCAAAGTAGCGTGATACACCTGAGCTTATCACACCCTTTTGCTAATCTGCAGGCACAAAGGTGCATTCAGATGGCAGGTGCAACATTGAAGTGACATGCGTTGTCACAGCATCCTGTACATTATGCATGTGCTCATGTGGGCAGTGAATCTTGGAGTCATTGCATGATTGGAGTTGTCATTAAAATCAATTGAAGTGCCAGGTGTAGCTGGGCCATCATTCAGCAATTGGCAGATGGCTTGCCTGCTGCAATGCAGAGTTCCTGTAAGTGCTGTAAGCATTGCAAGACCTGATGGCACAATGGAGGTCATGAGCAAGAGTGTGGACAACTACTGGATAGTTGACAGCGGCACCTACACATTCCCTGCTGCAGTCACAATCACCTCCATTTTTGGTGNGTCTTGCATGACCACTTGATGCCACCTAGCATGTACTGTTGCATGACATCCAAGACCTTGCAGTGGCACATATGAAGCTCGTTTATGGGTATAGAATTCTAATCTTATAGCTGACGACTACACGTCAACCTGTTAACATCAATACGCCCTTGGTCCTGCCATATGTACATACTGTGATTACAGCTCATGTGTATTTTCTCACTAACCATTGCAGTGCCAATCATGCTGTGAACAAGACACTCTGCTGTAGCTATCCCCATGTGCAGTCAGGCTTGATGCATGGCTGCAGGAATATCAGGAGCAGGCTCAAGAGGCCCGCAGGCTAGCCAGAGAGGATGCAGCCAGGGCTGCTGAGGAGGGCAACCACATAGAGCCCCTGTCAGGAGTGGCCCAGCGGCGGCTGAAGCAGGAAATGCCCCATGAGCTGCAGGGGCGTGATGTGCGGCCTGGGGTCCTGTCACGCTTCCCCCATACCTTCCAAGCCTACCAAGCGACACTAGATGAAGTGCAGGTTCGACTGTGTGTGATGACACCCACTGTGATGCTGCATGCCGTGAGAGCATATGCAGTGTGAACAGGACGGCANGCAACACAAGCGATGGTGGTTGACAGTAAGCTTTGGGTACTGCCGTTGCTTTTGCATGATCTTCAGCTGGCGGTGTCCCACTTTGCATGAACAAAGTAACAAATGCCTGCAGCGCAGATACAATTTGTCTGTCGCACTTGCGTTCCCCTCTGATTCTCAACAGACTCAGCATAGTGCAAGGCCAACGATCTGTGCTCATGTCACACTGCACAGCAGCATCGCATTGAAGTCTCTTCCTGCTCACACGTGTATGTGTTTGTTGTCCTGCTGTGCAAAGCATAGCAACTATTTTCATGGTGCTTTGCACATGCTGTGTCTGTTTGCTGTACATAGCAAGAACACATCATGGTGTACAACGCATGCGCACAACCTTACAGCTAAATCAAGCTATACCTGATCAAACAGCTCCTGCAGCTGTGGTAGCATCATCTTGGCTTGCTGCATGCTTGCCAGCTGATCCTCTGCTTCATCTTTTGGGCAAATTGAGGCAGGCTGACCAGGGTTGTGCACAGTTTCCCTGCAGGGTCAGTATGTTGTACATGAGCCCTGGATGAATATCCTCAGCTTACACCTTACATCACCCCATGACCATTCCTGTTGTATGCTTCTCCGCTACAGAATGTGCTTGGTCAAAAAGCATGCTTGCACCACGATGGCNAAAATATGGAACAAGTCGGGTACAGCGAGTCAGACAGGGGCCGCATCCTTTTCAGCTGGCTGTCCGACAAGGACAAAAAGCGTTTCAAGGACTCAGTCAGTCAGACAGACAGCTTTAACTACGAGCTCGACTCCGTGAAGGACATGTTGATCTCCATTTGGGGCGAGGCAGACCCAGACACAGCCTGTTTGGACGCTGCAACTACAGTAACGCAGGCCCTGGTGGCGCAACTGTTTGCCCTTCCCTCAGAAGCTGCAGACGTAGGCAGAGTTGCGAAACTGCCACCACCCACCACACCGCTGCCACGAGCCAAGGCTTTACCGAAACCCAGAGAGCCCACTAAGTGGGAGAAATTTGCAGCTCAGAAGGGAATCAACCAGAAGCGAAAACGCAGCAGAGAAGTTTGGGATGAGGATACAAAGGAGTACAAACGCCGCCATGGTTATGGCAGTGTAAAGGATGATGCACCTGCAGTCATCGAGGCCAGAGCCTCTGACAAGGTGCACTTCAAGGTCCATGCAGNGGAGAATGAGACAAGATAAGGCTTGCATACCCAAACAAATGCTGTGCAAAGTAGGTGCCCTCAGCTCGAGCTACAGGGGTGAGAGGTATCCGATTGCTGACATCTCCAATGGCATAGATGCTGGGTACGCTGCTCTGGCTGTACTTGTCTACCTTGACACCACCCTTCTCGTCAAGCTCAACCCCTAGCTGCATACCACAAACCAGCTCAGAAGACACAGCATTGGCTACAGTACCGGTCTCTGAGACGGGTACAGATACTCCTGGCGTCATACCATACAGGCACCCGCTCGTATTGTCAGCAGCAAGGGCTCAAGCCAATTTCCTTGTTGGTCTTGCCAGCCCGGCATGCATCTGCAGTTATACATATACACAGATATACCTACCCATAGTCACCTACTGCTGCACTCAGCTCATGCCAGCATTTAGCGAACATTCAGACAACACATGGTGAACAACGCAACTCATCACCACCACCAACTGATTGCTGCATGCATCACAGGCTGACATAGCATGACACTGCCACACACTTTCAATGAACAGTTTGGCTGTGGGGTAGCAAGTCATGGTACAGGGTACAGGAGGGTTTGGCAGGGTCAGGGACCCCTCACAGCCCNTGGCCTTTATTTATATTGACGTTTATTTATATTGGCTTTATTTTGGCCAGCATTCCAAGAGCCTGNCTTGCATGTGTCAGTTGTGAGAGTAAAACCCGCATGCATCGCTGCAAAAGGCTCCTCATATTACCTCTTGAGCCTTCAGCTTGAAAGCTAGGATGCCACACAACCCGCACCCAGCGCCAATCTCCAACACGCGCTTGTTGGCAACGATGTCAGGATGTGAAATCAGATGCCTGCAGACAGTCGGGCAGATCATGCTCAACTGTCTTGTAAGAGCACACCTGCTATGCAAGCACTCACACATTTGTGGCTAATGTATGCTTACTGTGTCGATGTGACTAACACAAGAGCGCACATTCACAGCAACATGCTACTGCTGTACCTGCAGAGTGTGTGTGCCACTGCCCACACTCTAGCCCCCAAGCCATCCCCCAATGCCCCTTCCTTCAGCATGATTGAGAAGTCCCCATACTGCACGGTGCTCACCTGCAGAGCCACACTAGCCATACATGCGGTTCACAAACGGGCGCTGCAAGTATGACAAACTGCTGTTTCGAGATATGCCACACCTGCTCTGCGCTTGCTGTGTCCTACTTTGGAGTTGAGCATGTGGTTACGGCAACATATGCGCTGACACGTGCTCGACACAACATGCCTAGGCAGATGTTTGCCAGGTACATGGCTGCATGTTGCGGCATATATGCCAAGGGGCTCAACAAGCAGGCTACCTGCTGCCTGAAGGCGCTAGCGAGCTCCAGCTGGGTGCAAGCTAGAACTGCAGCTTGCCTGAGTGCCGGTCTGTCTGCAGCGTGAAGAGAAGCATTGCAGAAGATGTAAGCGATGTGACACATGCTGCCAGCATTGTTTGGCATTGTTGCTGATTGTCACGGCATGCAGGCAGGTTATGCGCATGCATTGCCAGCAGCCACTTTACAGGCAAATCAGGGTCAGTATTTCCTTTGTCAGAAAAGATCTGCTCAGTCCTTAGAGCGCTGGGGACAATGCACGATACAGTGACCAAATGAGAGCCAGCTGCAGCTGATCAAGATAATGTAAAATAATGGCTGAGATGCTGCTGAAACCCACATTGTCCTGGTGAGACGTGCTGCTGTCAAATCTAGATATGCAGACATGTGTACGGAACTGCTGTGCTGTCATGTAGGCATATTGCTGTCAAGCTGGCCCTGTTGTCTGCTCGACATGTCTTGGCGCCCTTGCTGGTTTATGAGAAGCCAAAGTTGGCATATGCTTTGCCAAAGCATGTTGCTCTGAGAAAACACAGTATGTGAGCCAGAATGTTCAAGAGCATGTGCTCATGATGCCAGCAATCTGGAAGTGTGCAGGCTCCCAATACTGGCTGGGGCTTAGGTACCACAGTGCATGTGCACTGTGAACATGCAATGGACAGACAGCCTATTGCTTTGGTCTGGATGCTCTAGCAGATGCCAGTCAACAGTTTCTCATTCAGTCCATATATCTGACGCATCTGTCTTCTTGTGTGTGACTGTACCTGTCAGGCAATGCACTCAATAACTGTGCTGTCATTTTTCTTGCAGGGCATGGAGTTGATGACATATTGGATCCAAGGCAATCTTATGCCTGATGTGTGGTCTGAGCTTGGCCAGGCTATAGAGCAGCACAGGTATTGAATTCCTGCCGTGTGTCTCAGTCATGAGTTAAGCATGGAGTCGTGAGCAAGACAGCTGTTGCTCATGTACAGTCAGTCACCGCCTGCTATTGTGTCTGACACTCAAGCATGTGTAGCAAAGCTGCATGCTTGAATCGCGTAGCCTTGTCCGACTGGCACAAATCTTACCCTGTCTTGGTGCCAAGGTTGAACTGTGACGCTAAATGACTGATGAGCGTGGTGTGATGATGCAGGGAGGCAGCTGCTGCCAGAGGCGCTGCCTCATAGCCCTGCGCTACATCAGCAAGTTGGATGTGCACAGGTTCAGCTGTTCACACCTGCTTNACACGCGTTTCAGTAGCTGTTCAAGTGTCATGGGTGCACAAGGGTTGCGCAAGCCATGGCATAACATTTTCAGCCTTTGTTTTGACTGCATGTTGCGCTGCAACACTGTATTGCCACTGAAGCTGCATTTCATTATGTTTCTCCATTATGCAGCATTATCCTCTCTCTCCAGGTTGTATTACTGCTTCATGGTTGCAGATGGTTGGTAACGATGTGGCGCAGTCTCAAGCCAGCACCCAGGAGCTTGCAGAGCAGAAGTCGTTGAATGACGAGCTCACTATTTCACACAAGGTGTAGCCAAATTCCTGGGAGCCTTCACAGCATTTTGAGACGGCAAATGCACTCTTAGCACCTTAGTCATATACTTGTTGCTGCAGCAAAATGCATAGATATCAAGTGACATAGCAGTAGCATGGATTGTCTAGAACTCTTGCAATACAGTGGCAAACTGTGCAGAGCTTTGTATGCTATGTGAATGCGTCCTTCATTTTAGACTTGACAACCTGCTGACCACCTCGGATATCAAAAGTTGCAAAATGAATATTCTCTTAAGACATACGGTCTACTCTCTGTCTATCTTGCTGGATCAGCTTCTGCTACGCAGGAATTGCTAGAGAGGGTCGATCAGCAAAATTTGACCATTCAGGAATTACAGCAGCAGCTGAAAGTGTAGTTGTGTTCTTGAGCAGGTCTTGCCAGACAAGTATACACATGACGACTGACGTGCAGCACAGCTAGAACACAATGTTGNTGGGGCAGCCAGATCTGTGGCGCCAATGGTGTCAGCGATTCCTGCTGTTGCTGCCCCAGCAATCGAGACAACATCTCCAGCACTGGCACTGTCCAGCTCCACCTTGCCTACTCCACTACGCTTGAAAATCTTTGTCACTTTGCTGTCAAGGCCAGGCGCCCCTGCACTGCACTTGCTGCGGATGAAACCTGATCTTTGAGGCATTATATTCAGATCATGTATACAGGAATCTTGTGGCCACGCTCACAATGCTGACATTTGGCTGTTTACAGGAGGCAAATGCAGAGTGATTTTGTCAATGCAAGTATGGGACCAGATGCACAAAGCAGACACTGGCAGTGCCAGCCACATGCCTGACTAGTGTATATAAAGCAGCTCAGTAGGATCAATTGGAGTTGTTTTTGCGCTCAGCGCATCAAAGGTGATNTAATGGCCGGTCAGTCAGTGACCGTTGCATTAAGCTGTTCCATAATGCTGTTGCATAAAGCTGTTGCATAATGCAAGTGTGTGTAACAGTCAGTCACTGTTGCATAAAGCTGTTGCATGAAGCTGTTGCAAACTGCAAGTGTGTGCAGAGCGCAGGCCTATTATGGCATATGGTGGAGTATGTGCATTGACAGAAACTGCATACAGACTTGCCCAACATGTGTCATGTAGCACCTCATGCCCCACCCTGCTTCTGCCTTTGCAAGAAATGGCATGACTGTACAGTCTTCACTGTCAGCAGCACACATGCATCATGTGCAGCAGTTGTCACCTGACTGCCTGATGTGCCACAGCCCTCCAAAACTCAGTGTTGGCATCACTGCTGTGCTTGGGCATGTTTGCAAATGCAGCAAAAAGCCAATACNGTCCCTACAAGACTCATGTTGGACAGTGAACCTCAAGACAAACCCTGCTTCACCTACAACAATCAGTTTGTGTTAGCCTCTTATACAGACAGTCTCTGGTGTCATCGCCGATTCGATCCAAGTATAAAGCTGAAGTATCAAGCGGGTGGAGCATAAGTCATGTAAAACATGGGGGAGATGCTGTGGGTGATGGTTTGGGAAGCTGAACTGCTGAGCGACCTGTGATTCTTGAACTTGCTTCTTGTTCTGTAGCCTGTCACTGTCAGTGGTGTACCTGCTGTTGCTGCTGAAGATCATGAAGTCTTGCCAGTCCCTTTGCTGCAGAGCCGCTTGTGCAGCTGGGATGCCTGCTTCAAGTGAGGGACCACCGCCAGGTCCAGCAGGCCCCACAGCTCCTGTCAAGGATGTCGCCAAGAACAGCACCAAGCAGAAGCGGGCGCACAAAAATGCTGATGCAATTAGGTATGCCAACTCTGTTGAGCTTACACGCCCAGGAGGTTTCCTGTCCTGATGTTCCCCTCTCATCAGCAAGGGTCACCTGTGCTTTGTGCTGTCATGCTTTGTTCATACTCTTCTTATTGTTGTTCTTCATCTTACCATGGAATAAGAATCCGGTGACGACGGTCACTCATGCATTGCAGAACATGCGCGCATGGGCCATGTGTGGTGCATATATCATATACAACTGGCACATGTAGTTCAGCCATGCATATCATGTAATCCACAAGCTTGTCTGTAAAACGCTGCCAAGCAATGTGCCATGTGCCAAACTTCAGATGCACACTGCGTTAGTGGTGGTCACTTGCAGGCCTAGGTTGAGGCACAGCTTGATATGCAGCTTATGACCAGGCCTGCTTACACTGTGGACAGCTCATTCTGCATGACACAACATCAACGCAAACAACTTCTGAGCTTGCATCATGTTGCAAGACCTGGCTGAAGCAAAGGCTGGACGCAGCCACATGCACAATGGCTGGTCATTTGCGCACATTTCTCCTCGCCATTGTTGGTTCAACACTCGCTAGCTTGCATCGTGTTGTAGGGCTAGGCTGAAGTCAAGGTGAATCTAGCCATGTGCACAGAGCGTGGCTTATCGTTTGCGCCTATTTCTACTTGCCATTGTTGTGTCAACACTCACACGCTTGCACAATGCAGTGGACAGCTCATTCTGTATGACTATGGCATGAATGTGAATAACTTTTGATCTTGCATCCTATTGCAGNACTTGCATGCAAGCTGGGACTCTAATGACACTGCTTTCCGTACCTGCAGAGCTCGCGCTGCAAAGACTGCATCACATCAATTTCAACCTGCCGCGCGTGAGCCAACTGCTGCTCTGCTCTTGAACTCTGCCCAGCAGCGGTGTTACAAAGGGAGCTTGCACTTTCTTGCAAATTAATCTGCAGGTATCAAAAACTGTTGACTACATGCCACGTGTGCTCATGACAAACTCACACAAGCTCTGCAAAAGAAAGCAGATTATGTCACACACTGTTGATGTGCGCAACAACTTTGTAGTGTGCTAGCAATGCTAAACCATGATGACACAAACAGCAAAGCAGACAGACTTTCCNACCAGTTGGTAGTGCTCATGGACCTTCGACCAGCTTGCGACTTCAATCTCATTCTGGTGTGCAGAGCATCCACGCCAACAAGGTGGTCCTGAACCTAGCAACTCGCCCCCTGCACAGGCTGATGCAGAACAGCAAGCTGCCCAATGCATCCCAATGGAACGCCCAGCTGGAGGCACCTTACATCAACCGTGCCACCAAGCTGTACCTGTACTACCCTCAGGCCTGGTGGATTCAGGCTGGCCTCAACAATGGCTCTTTGCAGTATGTTGATGAGGAATGGCCTCCTGTCAATGTTCCTATCATTGGACGGTAAGCTGAGTGTTCACGGCAGATTGAGCATTGCCTATGCAAACGGCTCTTTACAGTATGTTGATGAGGCATGGCCTCCTGTAAACGATCCTATCATCATAAAGGAAGCTGAGCATTCATTGCACATTGAGCTTTGCCAATGCACTACGGCTCTTTGCCTTGAGGCTTTCTTGGACCTGCCCATCAACATGCAGTACACATGCATCAAAAGTGTTTACCCAGTATGCGCTGTTGCTGCCTGCTCCTTGTGGGGCCTAAATTGCATGCAAATCATGATAACCAGACGAGCCGGTACACTGCCACATGGCATTGCATGTGAAGACAGTTGTCACAGGTAGCATTAGGCAGCACGTAACATCTGCAGCGTACTTGTCTATCACAGCAGCAGGTGCCAAGTAACTGCATGTATGCTACTAGCGGCAACTTGTGCGCTGCAGTGTGTTGCAATGAGTCTGAGTCAGGCTCAACATTGTGCTCGCACTGTAAATCTTCCAATGAAAATGCACAATTGGTGCAACTGGTGTGCAGCTACACCCAATGCAGTCAGCTGATGTGATTGTGCAGGTACCATGATGCTCAGGCTAAGTGCCCATTGACAAGNTGATAGCCACTGTGATGCTTTGGGGTGGTCAAACTTCCTGCATGCAATGCAGGCTTTGGATGCCTTCTTGGCAGGCGATGACTTGCCAGCTAAGAAGCCTGATCCCTCCATTTATGTGCTGGCAGCAGAGCGCATGGGAGTGCAGCCTGAGGAGTGTATAGTCATCGAAGACAGTGCAATCGGATTGCAGGTCAAAGTCACACACCTGTTTCTCAAAAATAACTGATGCAGTCACACTTTTCCTGTCAGATTCCCTTGCAAATATTGCCGTTTTGACTTTGAGGGCATGACTCATTTGCTACCTTTGTAGCATGTTTTGCAAGCTTTCCAAGCCACCAACGNGGCACGGTCTGCTCCTCTGCCTGGCCAGGGAGGGACAGCACCAGGTTGCCTGTGAAGGTGTACAGGGATGCATTGGGCTGCTCACACCTCACCTCCCCCTGCCATGCAGCAAAGTCGTATTGACAACATGTAGTGTGCATAACATATGTTTGCCATGGACTTGGCTGTTGTGGTCTTGTAGGTACCAAGGGACAAGCATGCACTGGGCTTATGATACATAAAACTTGCATGTGGCTGCCCACAACTTTTCTAGCACCGTTAGTCATGGCAACTTTGTTGTCAATGGTGTAGTAAGGCTGCCGAGGCTCAAGCTCGCATGCGAAATCTGTGCAATGCAACATGTGTGGGCCCGACTTTCGATTTCTGCAGAAGCTGTCAACACCCATTTCAGATCCTGATTGATCACATGACATGCCCTCTACTTGTAGCCTGACAGGACCCCTGCTGTTATACAGACAGCATGTCTAGCTTCTGACAGGTCCAGCCAGCATGTACTGCATCCGATGACAAACCAGTGCAGCTGCAGGAGATCGAAGTAGTCCCCAGAACCCTGCAGCACCAGCATCAGCCATACAGACAACTGCTCATGAAGGGCCACTACTATTCAGCAATACGGCTGTTGGAGGTACCTTTGACAGGCTGCATGCGGGCCACAGGATCTTGCTGGCGGCAACAGCCCTGGTTTCAACATCCATGGTCTTCATTGGTGTCACAAGTGAGCAATACTCACATCATGCTGAGGCTGGCAAATGACTCATGTGTGGATACCTGAGCACTCCACATGCATGCTGATCCTGCTGATGAGTTGTNTTCTGCTCTCGTCTGTCGGTTGTGGCAGAATCAACGCGAAGCTTGGTACAGCACTGGAGGCTCAAGCGAAAGCTGGGCCGAGGCTGATACAACTTAATCTGTGTTGTGTAGCGGCACCTGCCCGTCGATAGCAGCCTTTGGGCTAGCTGCGCATGCTGCAGACCCCTAGTTTGCTTCGGAGGGAAGTCTGGGATAGTTTACTCTGCTGATCAGCTGTGCAAACTCGTCGTCATCTCGTTTATCAAAATGCGCGGTGCAAGACCGTCAGCAATATTTCCATGGGTCGCATTGGCTGCCTGCTTCCTGTGGACTATATATAGTCACCGGGAAATCAAGAAGCTTGTCCAGGACGAAACTTCCAATGCCGCCAAGCGCATCTCGCTTGATATACGGGCTCTTGATCGAGACACATCCGCCGGCAGAACAACCCGAGTGGAGTTGCTGGAACAGCTACCAGCTGAAGCAGTGTCACAAAGCAAGTTAGATAGGGTTGCTGACACAGACACAGACTACGAGCAGATGTTTTACCATCAACCGTTTGATGGTATTGATGCAATTCACACACGTGACAGCGATCCAAAAGTTTGGCTGTACTCCCTGATCACCACAGACTATGATGGTCCCAAGCTTACTCCGCACTTTGTCAGGTGTGCATGACCCAAGATGCAGTGTGGCTTGCAGGTCGTGGTAGGTATGGCATGTGATCCCTGTGCGTTGTGCTGCAGATCTCTCACAACAGGTCTTTGGATGGTGTCTTGGACTTGCTGAACTCCAAGAACATGACTGAGGCTGGGCCTGTGGACATGATTGATGACGACGCAGATGACATTGATGATCTGCTGCCTCCCTCGGGCGAAGGTCTACATTCTGTCTGCACACTCAGATCTTCTGACACACAGACAAGTCTTATTGAGTGTGATGACAGTATGATGTGCCAAAAGCACCCACATGTCACTCTGCACTTGCCATTCTGGCCCAGACTTTGTTGGCACCGACTTTGTGATTGCAAGCATCACTTGCAATAGGGTGCAATTGCAACGAGCAGAGCTATACAGCGCACCGCTNACATCGCCAAAACCTGCTTTTCCATTCTCTTGTACACCAGCATGGGCAGCATGCCTAGCAGGGGTCGCATCATTAGTAAAAGCTGAAGTTGCGCTGGCATTCAAGCTGCTGCTGTGTGGTGCTGCACTTGCATCAGGATCCTTCCAGAAATGTGTCAGCATTCCTGCTGAGTTCAGCCAGTCCATTTCATTCACCATGGGCAGCAGCTCCACTTCTTCATTGTTCAACCATCTTGAACCCAGCACGACATCAATCCTGACGAAAACGTTGTTGACCATCTTCAGCAGGTGCCCTTCCGGGCTAGCCACCAGAGCTGCAGCGCCATCATGTGCTGCCTTCACAATCAGGTTGTATGTATCTGGGGAGGACCAGGGTGTGATTTGGGTGAAGTCTCTGATGTCCATGACGTCTGGATCATCACCTACGACAAGACAGAGGTTTTAACAATATGATCAATTTACAGGTGTGCCAGCCANTGGTATGCAAGCCCATGAACGCAGATTTGCCGTTACATGCAGTCTGCAAATAAGCACATCTTACTTGCAGCGAGTCCATCAGCAGTTATGCTCCAACACGTCCAACGTGAGCATGTGACAATTGCCACTGCAGCTTGCGGTCAATACCTGCATTAGCATTGCCATACTTGGGCATGTTTAGGGCAACACAGATCCATGCTCATGCAGAGCAAAAAGAGCAGGAAGATTTTGACCATGCCTTTTGCCTATGAGTGCAGGTGTTAGCATTGATCGCAATGGAGAAGCCTGTCTCTGGGAATGCAGATGACATCAGAGACGAGAAGGTGAAGGTGATCAGGTGCATCAGCCCGGCTTCACCGGAGGCTTGTGTGCTGGGGCAGTATGCCGCTGCCAATGGCAAGCCCGGCTATCATGATGATGACACAGTGCCCAAGGACTCTAAAGCCCCAACCTTTGCCACCATTGTGCTCAATGTACACAATGAAAGGTTTGTGGCCAATTGACCAGTGTGTGCCATTGACAATATGACAAACTGGAAGATCTGTGACGTATTGTCAAAAACATGTGGTTTGGCCGTGATAGGTGCTTGTCACTGCACACCATGTGCAGGGCTGCTGGTATGAGCACATGCATCTAGGTGAGCAAGTCTGCCTGTACATCAAAAATGCAGCCTGAGCTAAGTTCCCCTGCAGAAACGTCCAAATACAGCAACCCTGGGTTTCCCCGCAGAAGCATTTGAGTACAGCAACCCACAGGTCAGCTACACTTGCTTGTTAGTGAATCAACATTCAGACTTGTCCTTGTCGCCGCAGGTGGGATGGGGTGCCGTTTATATTGAAGGCAGGCAAAGCTTTGAATGAGCGCAAAGTGGAAATCCGAATTCAGTTCAAACCTCCTGCATCTGACCTTTCCCTGAATCTAAATCAGCTTAGGAACGAGTTGGTCATGCGCGTGCAGCCGGATGAGGCAATTTACCTCAAGATGGTAAGGCTGTGCAGTACTTGGTGCACGGGCATAAGCTAAAGTGTGCTTGCCTCTGCGGCCACATGTCTATCCTGCTGTTGTGCATGAATCTTTAGGCATGTGCGAGCATCAGTGTTGACTGATCCTGGCCAGCCAGCACAACTTCAGATGAAGTGGTCTTTTCTGCTGATGGACTGCCAGTACAATGTGCCACACAAATGAGNCTGAAAGTAGCTGTCATGTGCACAAAGCTGGGCATATGCTTCTTGCCAACTGTGCTGCCCCTGTCAGAGCTTGCTACACCCTTTTCAGACCCTNGAGTTTCGTGGTGGGCAAGGCTAACAGAATGGCCTTGCCCTACGCGTTTAGCTCTGATGCATGCAAGACAGCACATACATGCATGANTTCACAAGCAGCAATCTTGGAGCACAGCTGCTGTAGTAATAGCAACATCATCTGGAGCCACAATTGCTGTAGCAGCGCCAGATTTGTCTACAGCAGTCATAGCGCACTCAGGAGCAGCAGCAACAGCCATTCAGACAAGTGCCTGCCAAATGCAACGACTTGAAGCAAAAGCATCAGGTGAGAGTTGATAAGTCCATACAGCCCAGACTTCCATCCCTGCTGATGCGCTTGATTGATGACTTCTTCTTCATCACCTCCTCCAGAATAGCCGCAGAAGCCTTAGTGAACAAGCTTCTCAAAGGTAGGACACTGAGACTACACGTGCTATACACTAGTCTCGACACCAGCTGCAATCTGCCTGCACATGGTGAAACACAAGAACTGCTNTCTTACAAAACTTCGGCAGCGCTTGCTGCCTTTATCACAGGCTTTTGCGGTAGGTCCACTCTCACATAGACCTTGCATAAGCTTCAGCGACGATACGCTGACAGGAGTGCTTAGCCTTTGCATCAATAGCACCTCTGCATCATGCAGCGCACCTACCACGACTACAAAAACTGACCATTAGCAGGCGTGAAGCGACTAGCAGCCAGCATTACCTTGGTCAAAGTGCATGCTTGCCTGCGTGTGCTCACCAGCTCACTCCACATGAGGCAGAATTGGCATGTCCCATGTATGCAGAGCCTGCCAGATGATGTAAAAGCCCTGTATGCTGACCCTACCAGCACATTCAACTTTGGCTGGAGCCATGGAGTGGAGATGCTAGCCAATGGGCAACCTGACAAGTACAAGGGTTCCTATTATGCAAACCCCCTTGTCAACGTGCCTACCACTGATGCGGCGCTGATGCAGAAGTACCCAGCTTACTGCAGGCCAAATGTCTGGCCTACAAAGCACATGCCAGACTATGAGCCAGCCTTCATGTGAGAACTTTATGCCAACTGGTATAGCTGTTTACACTGGCTGTGCTTGTCGGTGGCCCCCTGTTGGTCCCCAGGCTTATAATTGTATTTGATTTATTGATTGATTTCAGGCAAGATAGCACTGGCAAGGCAACAGACTTCAAAAAAAGTCTCGTCATACAAAATCAATACTCGAAGACTCGAGCAAGGGTATCCATGCAGAGCAACAGAGATCACCACCNGCTTCTCCTTTGGCTGGCTGGATAATTGAGAGGCTGTCTTCAGTGCCTGCATGTCAGATACTAGTAATGTCAGTTCTTACTCACAAGCTGGCAGCATGGTATATCAATACAGCAGACACAGGCTCTGATGCAGCAGGCTGTGCCTTGGTCTGTGTATGACTACAAGAGCAGTGTGAGGACTCTGCACACCCATTTTGAATGCTGTCAGGTCAGCTTGTGGTTGACCTGGACAGAGCCGGATGCGGTTTGGCAACATGGTACCGTGCCAGCAAAAGTGACACCACAGATTGTAGATCAGCAGCTGTGTATGGACTTCGCGCGCCATTGGCCCAGCATGCATGCTGACCTGTATTTCGGAATCGATGTCGGCAATGGAGGCTTTCATTTGGTCCACAAGGGCAGCCTTGGCAGCCAGAGCTGCTTCCCGCCGGTGCCTGTTCAGCTCCTGCTGCTTGTCTGCNGCAAAAGTGCAGAGCGACCCATACTGTCAGAGGAGGACATCGAGCACAATGTAGCCAGCATACAAGCTCTGCTGCAGACCTTGCTCAGCAGAGAGGATGTGGAACATGCAGGCTCAGCAGCCAGCCTGCCCAAACCAATTTTGCTGAATAACCTTGACTGGTTTGGCACCATGCCCTTTCTCACCTTTCTCAGGCAGGTATGCTGCTTTGCACAAGCATCAGGCACCCCACATGCACTGTATTGCCGGCAGTAGCACGCAATGCACATGGACTACCTTGCCTGCAGTACCTCAACTCGTTTTGATGTGCACATCGCGTCGCGCCCACACAGCTACCTTTGCATGCATGCATTTCATGGTCTCATATTGTTTGCATTTGCTACTGTCTGCCTTGTTCACAGTCTCATGCACATTTAGACAAGAATAGCCATTCAGGCTGCATCTGTGAGCATGCAGGTTGGCAAGTATGCACGGCTAGGTACGATGTTGGCTAAAGACTCGGTGCGATCGCGCCTGGGATCAGAAAATGGCATTAGCTTCACTGAGTTCACCTATCAGCTGCTGCAAGGCTATGACTTTGTACACCTGCAGCGCNTACAGCAGACAACTGTTGTGGGTCACAGGATTTGGCCAACATCCGGCTGTTTGCAGCTTTCCTGACCAAGACAGAAATCAAGTTTGACATGGTGTCAGCTGTGGATGAGCTGGCAGCCCAGATCAAACTTGAATTTGACTTTGAGAGGGAGGCCCGTGTCATGGACTCCATTTCAAAACATCTGCAGGTGCTGACTGTCCCTGNCGCTTGAAGCAGGACAAGCTGTCAGATATGCTTTCCGCTGCTGAAGCCACCAAACAAGCTGCCGAGCAGAGGAGCCGCCGGCTGGAGATCAAGTTTGCCCGCAGTGACAAGGGCCATGCCCTCATGCAGTCTGCCAAGCTGCAAGCCAGCGCTACAGAACTGGACAAGCAAGTTGCACAGCTGCAGGCTGATCTGAAACACAAGGTACGCCTGTGCTGAGACAAAGTTCAAGCAAATGGCTGTCAGCGCAGGCTCAAGTGAAACACAAATTATGCAATCACTGTAGAACTGAACAAGTTGGGCAAGTGGCACAGTTGCAGACTGATTTGACACACAAGGTGCACCAGTGCTGCAAGCCTGCAGTGCCTGCAATATATATGATTATTGGCCTATACTGTGACCACGTAGAATGCATTCTTCTGATATTTAAACTTGCTACTTTTGACTAAGCAACCCCACACTGCTCACTGACAAGATGATGGCATAATCTATGCTTTATGACATTAGAGGTTGTCATGAACGTTATGCCAGCAATTGCGGTCGAAAATATTCAGGTGACAAGGTTGCAGTGAATGGCGTCAAGTAAAGTTGATCTGCAAGCACATAATCCTCCTTGCTTGTGGACATCTCTGCTCTTGATCTACTGACAAGCACCTCTGCAATGGGAATTTCTCTCTTGATTTGTGTGAGTTTGCCTGACCATTCCTTGACAAGCAAACCTGCACATGATGAGCTGGTAATGTTTCAGCCAAGCTGTGCATGAATGTCCCAAGTGGCAAGTGTAGATGCAGTATTGAGGCGTGGACACATGCAATCGTATGAGGCCTACTCGTTTTGTGCGTATTCGCCGCTTCTGCCTACGTTCCTGCCTCCTTTCAAATGGGCCAAACACAGCATTGAGCTCTTCAGCGNTGGCAACCTTGTACTATCTGGAGACTCAAGTGAGCTTGATGTGGCTTCAAGAGGCAGCATTGTGGACGGCGCATGTGCAGGCGGTGAAGTGCAGTCTGATGGCAGGAGCANTGCGCGCAAAGGCATTCTCACAGATCAGGTCTGCTCCTAAGGCGGCGGCAGCTTTGCCAATGCAAGCCAGAGCACCATCTGCAGCCAGCAAAGCTGCCCCACCAGCATAGATAGCGCACTGGCCCCTAGGACAAGCTTGCAGGGCCTTGGCACAGGAAGCCAAGAAGTGCTTGACAGCTGCACTGTCCTGTGAGAGAGCCACAGACTGCGTGCTTGGGGCACTGACAAGCTCAGGCTGTGTGGGATTGCCCTGAACTGCATATGTGGTGAGATGTTGGTTGCATCACCCTCATCTTTGAGTGCAAGTAGGAGCAGGCTCAGTGATGAGTACGGGGTCAGCGCATAATGTAAGTACAGGCAGAACTACCTGTAGGAGTGGACCAGGTGAGATCATGTGGAATGATCAAGGTGCTGACTTTAGAGCCGCCTGCTTCTTCTGCAGTATGGGCAGCCAATTGTTGCTGTTTTCCTAGAAATGTGATGAATCTCAGCAGCCCACAGATGTCCCTCAGGACATTGAAAGTGGGCTTTGGTGTGGCTTCCGCATGTCAGCCTGCTGGGATNAGATTCAAAGGCATGGGACTGTAAACTGCTGACCTGGCATAGCTCCAATCTGATGGTTTGTGGCAGGTCAGTCCCATATCTTGACCATCTCGTGAGAGCATGTTCAATCTCCTCGATGTTATCCTGACTTCTGTCTTTTGGACTGCGGGACAACCAGCATATGATGAGCCAACCAAAGGTTACATGCATATGGAGGTATAGGCACAAAGCTGACTCTATCTGCAGAATGTCCCTCAGTGTCTGCCGTCCGCCAGTTGCAACAGCATCCGCATGAGCTGCTGACTGCGAGCTCCCGAATAGCTCTTCTTTCACCATACTTTCAAAGCGCACTGCAGGAGTGATGCTTGTGACCGTCCTTGCCAGCACTGAGGTCCTTCGGGGTGCTCCTATTGTGTCCATGTCTACGCTTCCCGCTGACGTGTCCGTTGACAAGTCCGCCTGTGCGGGGAGTCCCGCCATCTTTGCACGTTGTACAATGGTCAGCACTCGCTCACTTCGCTCACACAAGCCAGGGAATCTCAATCGTAGAACTTTGCATTCATGTACGTGTTGCTGTTGGTAGAACTTTATAACACGCCTTGCTGGATCAACTTGCTAGTGCTTGCATTCAGCTCCCACGGCATATGATGTTCTGCACATGATGTTCTCCTGCATCAGCGTTGCGCTCACAGTGATGTACTGGCTATTGTTTTAGCCAGCTCTGCTTGGCAGCAACAAGACTTGTGGCCTTGCCTTGCCTCTTACAAGAGCAAGTCACTAGGGCATCTATCAGTACCAAACATGTAAGTCTTGCTTACTAGAATGTTGGTCTTACAGCAAACAACAGGCTCTGCTAATAATGCAACTAACTCTTGAACCCCTGAGACCCTGTGTGCCTATGAAGCACATTCAGCTGTGTATTGCATTCCAGGACAACTTTCACTAAGCACAGCACATCAAGCAACAAGGTCACACAGGCAAGCTCTGTGCTGCAGACCACAACAAATACTTTGTCTTGACGCAACAAGCGATCCAAAAGTGGATCTGTATATTTGCTGCGTAAGAAGAAAAGACTGCACAACGTCCTGAGAAAAAGCATGCGTAAAAATCAAATTAGTTACTCAAAACCCCATTCACACATCAAGAGTCAGTGAATACAGTGTTCAGACTGCAAAGTCACCACTGGTCATCTGACTTTAGATCCAGCTGGAATCCACAGCCGCTGTTCACCTGAAGCTCTGTTGGGAATGTGATCTCTGAAGCTCCCTGACCAAATATAGGCAGGATTGTTGTTCTTGCATGCCTTGTGCTCCTGCACAACCTCCTCCACAAGGTCTTGTCTGAACCTGCACACCATGTGGAACGAACACGCCTCAGTGCTGCCGTATGGCAGCAACAGATAATATCTCGAATCCTTTGTAAAGTTGTGGTTGAATCAACTAAGAGGATAGGAGTGCTGTGTTTTAGACTCGCTANCAATATGCTGTCGCATACGAGTGTCAAAATTAGCCCTGAGCAGCTTACATCTGCCGCCCCATGCAGGGTTGGCTGCCCTGACACAGAGTGAAACCTTTGACTGATGTTGTCAAACCTAATTTTTGGCAAGCTAAACGCATCATACGACTGGATCAGGGGGACTTGATCTGAAGAATTTGTGAGCTTCTGCAGAGCTTGCTGGACAAGGGGACCAGTGATCTTGCTGTGACTGTCTGCAAAAGCAACGTATGCGCAATTGATGCTTTGCCGATGAGAGGCCAATGCAGACACATATATGATACACAAGCTTACACCTGTATCTAGCTTGTCAATAATTGCGTATATGGTTTCTAAGCCACTCTCATGCTGATCAACCAGATCGACGATCAGCTGCAGAGCGTGCTTATCCAGCGTAAGTTGCTGCCGTCTGAACTCGGTTTGCACAAGCTGACGTGCCTGTGAGGACATGTTGCGAATAGCACGAGGGTCGTGGCTGGCAAAACGACGCTTGTCCGGTGCTATTTGTGAGTTTCAGCTTTTGAAATGGGCATGGTCAACATTGCAGCGCTTTGTTGCTTCCCATTTTAGTTCGGTCATGTGAACTGCAGCCTTCAAGGTTTCGGAGAGTCACACTGATATCAGCGTCTTTATTCGGTTACACAAACTGTTAGCAGAGCTACTGTAAAGCTGACAAACTTTGAAGGCTGCAATTCAGGTACACACACTCACACAACCGTGGTGTGAAAGGGTGAGCCTGTCTCTTGACACCAATGTNCTGCGCCTCTGCTTGCCCTCAGCCATAGCCTGCCAGCTGTCCTGCAGCTTAGTTATCAGCCCACCTGCCTGCTCCGAAGCCAACAGCTTCCGGCCCGCCAAAGCCACACACGTTGGATCACATGCCAGGGTGCTGTTCCCAGACAATAGAAACTGCACAGGGGCTTTGCCAGTGGGGAGGGCAGTTGCAGCTCTCGGGGCCACTGTGCTGGTTGCAAGGCTGGCGTTTGTGATGGCTACGGTGGCTGACGTCAGCAGTGCTGCACTAGAGGCGGTGTACACTGAGCCAGGATTGATGTTCAAGGCGCTGTACAGGCTCTGAGCTGAACTGTTTGCTGCTGCACTGTCAATGGTAGTAGGGAATGTGACAGCAGCAGCCAAAACAATGCTGTTGACCTGCACACCAGCATCGCTGCTGTGATTAGTTTCCGCTGTTTACAGGTCACAAGAACAAGGTCCTTCTTGACGTAGGTGCAGGCATTCATGGTGCCAGGACGATGTTCTCACTTTGTGACTGGCGCATATTACACATGCTGCTGTGTGCTTACGTGCCAGAGATGCTCCTCGGACGCCAACAACACAGGCCATAAGTTGCCATGTGACAGATTAAGATGCAGAAACATACCCAAACTTCAACAGCAGGTATAGTCAGGGCTTTGCACAGTGTGATACCAATGCAATATGACTATAGCTGGCAAGATACCTGCAGTCACTGTCTGCTGTGCTGAGCACATTTGTGACAAATAAACAGGCTAGACATNCTGGCTGCAGTCTATGCGCACTTCTTGCCGCCCTGCAGGGTGATGGGACCCTTCCTGAGCTGAGAGCCCATGCCTTGCTGCAGCAATACTTGATCTTCTGGCACCCATGTCCTGGCATTGCTGCCTAGAAGCTGATGCGTCAGGACTGTTATCATTCTCTGACACACCTCCATCAGCTGTCCCCAGCAGCCCAGGTGGGTAAGGCTGATCATGCAGCTTGCCATGGGGCATTTGCTCTATGCCCACATCCAGGACTTGCAAAGTGACTGACTGCAACCACAAGAGAAAGTCTGATACCAGCACGCTAAGGGAGGTCTGATACTCATCATACAAAGATGACATGGCAAGGTAGGTGCTCAACAGCTTTGGCTGACTGAAAACTCCAGCTTCACATGGGCAGCTACTTCATATTGCTGTCACAAGTTTGTTGCATCAGACTCGGCTGCACCAGGTACATGCTGCACATGCTGGGATGCAAATCAAGCACACACAGCATGACAGACTGAGGTGAGATGCGTATAGGCATGGCAAACAGATGATGCAGATGCACTGGTGTCAACACCTGATACGTCTCAAGCAGCTCTTTGACTATGTGAGCTGTCTGCTGATGTTGCCTGTTAGGTGCTGTCAATGCAAAGATCTGGATCATCAGCTGACAGTGATTGTTCAGCTGCTTGTACAGCTGCTTGAACTGATCACAGTCCAAATGAGTGGGACCGCTCTGGGGCTGAGGAAACCATGCCGAGTGGGGGTCCTGCTGGTGCTCGTAAGCTTGCTGATCATCCAAAGGCATGACTTGCTGACCACTGTCTGGCATCATGCAAGCAGGCACACCCAGGACAGCATCAGGGCCAGTCAACTCATCTGGGTAAGCAGACNTCCACTGAAGTCGCGTCTGTGCTGGTGACAAACTGAGACAGGCACTGCAGCCCAGCATGTACGNGGCTCATGCTGGCAACAAAATTGTGTGCTCGTGTCGTGGTCCCAGAGTCCAGCAGAGGCTTGAATACTCCTCCCATTCTCCTTGCCACACAAGACAAGCTTTGGTTTTGCCTGCTGCGTTTGACACCTCGGCACAGCTTTCATTGCCACATGCAAGCAGTCTGCTGCGCACATGCCAGTGAATATAGAAGCATGGCCTCTAGCGCTACTCATGCTTGGCTGCAAGGGCTGCCTTGCATACCATCAAGGTGTGGTCACTGTTGGCACTGGCTGACGGCGGCCATTGTGATGGTGCGCTGTATCTTGNCATCCTGAAGAAATCCGATACGCGGCATAGTTCTCTATACGAGCTGTGCCAAAGTCTACCTCATGCTGTGCCGACCCTGTAGCAGCTTGCGCTGTGCTATCCTTTCTTTCTGCTCTCGCGCTTGCCTTTCCATGCGTAGCTCGGCTACACTCTTCGCACCACACTTGCCAGATGATGTGCGTTTGTCACTTTTGCTGCTTTTATGCTTATGCTTCATCCTCTTCCTGATGTCACTCTCCAGCACCACCATATCGGTGCCAGGCGTGAGGGCTATGCCTTGACCAGTATCTGCGATGCTGTTGCCATCAAGCACTGGCTCTGAAGCCACAGTGGCATACCAAGGCTGCAGCGGCAGTCAAAGCACAGGCTGCTGGCACCCAGGACTTGGCAGGCCAGGCAGCTGAGGCAACACGAGCAGCCGCACAGCCAAGTGACAGACAAGGTCAGCGTCAGGCAGCTGGACCTGCTGAGCAGCCTGCNAACAGTGTGGGCGGCTGCAATTGCTGTTGCATAGGATGGTCGGCATACTTGCGATTGTTGATGAACGCCTGTGAGCCCACACAAGTCCACAGCAAGTGAATGGCGACTTACCTCTGAAGCTTTCACAACACGTCTGCCCTCTATATCCTTTTTGGTCATGAGAACTTCACATCTGCGCCGAAAATGCTCATCCATGTCCTGGTGCTCATGGCCTTGTTGCAGCCACATGTCATGAGTGCTTCCGTTAAGTAAAGAGAACTGCAGCAACAACCAGATGGCTGTTGCATTCCAACATGCACTGCAGAGGTGCTAGGAAGGTATGCTTGTACTTCAGGGAGAGTGGCCATATCTGTAATCCTTACCGCAGCTGGCACGAAGACAACTGAAGCAAGCCATGCTGGGAAAGCAAGCAGCATGCTCTTCTTTGCTTACAATCATGCTCCCACATTGCAGCCTTGACAGGAAACGCATAGCTTGAGATAGCATCACTACACGCACTGGCATCAAATATGTGATTCATCCAGCTGCTGCAGGACAAGTAACAACAAGAAGTGACACTGATATACAAGCAATAAAGCAATGCAGTCAGCTCCTGCATACAAGAACTACTACGAGGCACAAGGAAGCAGAATGCGCACCTCCAAACAGATATCTTCTGGCTTCAAGCGTCCTGAGCTGAAGGTTGCTAAGGGGTCCTGTGGGTGGGTGCTGGCTTGCGCAGTGTTGTACTGTGGGATGTCTGACAGATTGATCACAATGATGGCTCCACAGGATGCAGCAAGAGGCAGTCCTGCCACGTGTTTAGCTCTAAAGTGATCGCCCAGCTGACAGCGCCTGTGAGGGTTCTTTGAACAAAGAGGGCAGAACTTACGCAGGCACGTGAGATTCCTGTAGACCGCGAATACACCGTCAGCTCCGTCCCACTGCTGACACACCCGCATTATGAATCAGCAGCACTGCACATGCGAACGTGNTGCTACAGCCATCAGCGCCTGGTTGAAGCTCTGGTCAAGCTCAAGACCAACACAAAGATCATGCACAGCAGCAGGGACAGTTCTGCCTCCATAGAACAAGTTGGCGATGCTGTCAGTGGCGCAGCTGGAAACACCTTGGAAGGCTGCCAGCACAAGGTCCATCTTGAACAGCAGCAATGAGCTCAAGGGGAACTGTGAGCTGGTTGCCTCAGCTTGTAGCTGTCTGTGGTTGTGGATCTCTGTGTCCTTGCTGCTTCTCATGCTGCTGCTGCTCTNCATTGAAGAAGGCAAAGAAGTATGTGCCAGCTTTGAGACTGCTAGAGCTCATACGAACAGTCTGCACTCCACTGCTGCCTTGCTCTGACCTGCACTGCAGGCCAAAAGAGTGCTCCCAAGTTATGCACGCACATAATCAGACACAACTTGTTATGCAACAGCAGCACATTACTTCAAAATGGTGCCATGTGTACAGCTACATCCATGTACGCTGAATCAGGCAGGCAAGCGTCTACCTCTGTCATTACCTTTCACACGACATACAGCAGTATGCAGGTGCAGTATGCTGTCAGCAGTTTGCATTTGCAGTACGCTGTCCTGTGGAGCTTGAAAGCCATCACCAGGCCTCGTACATCACAAGCACAACAGCAGTGACAGATATCACACCTGAGCACGCTGTCACAATTGTCTAAAGTGGGAATGGCCCCATACTTCTGCAGCACTACAGGGTGACCACCGCTGATGGTAAGGAACGCCACAGCTAAGCCTCCTTGCCAAACAGCATCCGCATGTTCCAGTGTCAAGGCAAAGTAAGCCCACTGCCCTGGCTCAACAATGCCATGTGACTGCTGCCCCATGGTTTGTTTCTGCTGAACGCCTTCACAATATTGCCCCCCAAATCCTACAGGCACCGCTCTTCTGAGTATCCAGACTCAAGCTTTGTAGGTGGTGTTACTGTACAAATGGAGCGCTGCAAGGTAAGTCTGCCAGCAGCACACACTGCAAATAGCATGTACATTTGCCTCCTGGTCTGCAGCTGGCAGCAGCAGTGCTGGTAGCGGCAATACACATGACATCCAAGATGTGGCTGATCTGGATGTTGAGCTGCTGTCTGTTGGATCTAATCATACATTTGCAGCTGACACAAATATAACACTGAGTGCATGCCACTTCCAATTGAACACATGTGTCACTAAGGCTGCATATGTTCATACAGTACTCCAGACAAAATCATGTCATGGCATGAACCGCATACTGCCATCGATTGGCAGCTTGTATGTCAACGCACTTATTTTGATCAGGTGACACTTCTGCATGGACTGTCATGATGCTGATAGGTGATAGACGTAGGCAGCTCGTTTGCATGCGCACACACTGAGAATGATGATGTAGGTTGTTTGTCACAGCAGCACACAGCATGGGATGTACCAGGATAGCAGATGCAGGTGGGTGCCTGCAGGACGGAGCCACACCTGCCATGCCCATGACAATTGAAGGGGCACAGCAGTGACCCTTTGGCAGCCCAGCGGGCTGTCAGCGTGTAGGAGGCGTTTTCTTGCAAGTATTTGTTGTTGTTGAAGACTGCAACATAGTAGGCTGTGCTCCTGCAGGCGTTTAACACATCCCTGACTCTGGCATGTGACTTTCTCCGACATTCAACAGAAGGAGCTGAACCCGGCACGTGTCCATAGTTTGAAGATTTGCATCAAGACACTTGATTGCAGAGGGCAAACATGACCTCAACAGACATGCAGGCCAACACAGCAGTGACATTCCAGATGAATGTTATGCACTGCGTATGCTAAGCTTGAGGTGTGCCACCACCTGTGCACCTCTGCTGCATGACAGATGCCAAGCATTTGGTCACGTCACTGTTTGTGTGTACCACCAGCAGCATCACTTGCAAGTCCAAAACTGTATGCAACGACTGCGTTAGGTCACAGAGCTCAAACAACGGTGTACAGTGTCCACACCCATGGCCATTAGCTACACTTGGTCATATCTGCAGATCATCCGAATCTGAAGCACACATGTTGCAGCTTGCAAATATGCCAACCAGCTGAGATTCTTGTGGGCTACCTGTATCTCACAGGCAGACTGGTGAGCAACACAAGGCTTACCTAGCATGCCGCAAGACAATGCTGTGATAGTTCAGCCGGTCCTCATAGCTTGACGTGTCAGCAAAGCGGTCAAAGTCATGAAAAGAGGGGACTCCATATCTTGCAAAGCCCTGGTCATGAGGCTTGAGAAACAGGACAGGGTCACCCCTGGTGCGGTTCAGCTCTNGGCACTGCAGTACCAGGGCGAAGAGGTACAGCAGATCAATGTCCTGCAAGCACAACTTCAGAGTCAGGCTGCAACACAGTTTGGTGAAGTATTGCTGCAATGACCTTGCGCCTTTGCAACCTTGCAAGGCAGTGTCGCAAATTCTGGCCACTGGTGTTGTACAACACCTGTTGGGTCATTCTGGTTGAGAGTGTTCTCTTAAGAGACATTTTGTTGCAACCACTCATACAATGTTGGGGAATCCAGCAGTCAACAGAGAAGCTGCACAATGTTGCACTTACACTTATTTGGTCATTCAAGATCAGCATGTCATGGTCACGGCGTTACAACACAGCTCAAGTCAAGTATGCTAAGAAAAGGCTAAAGATAAAGCAACAAGCATGATTGCCTAAAGCAACTATGCCCAATCTCGAAATTGCATTGAGCAGCTGGCCTCATAGCAGAAATGTGTACCGTCACAACAGAATCTTTCCGCCTTTTTACCTTTGTTGGTGCAAGCAGCTCCCGAATGTTGCTGCCCATGAGTGTGTTGAGCCCAGTGCGGCAGATCATCACTAAAACNGGCTGGCTATCAGGCAACCCAGGTCCCATCTGCAAAATTAAATGCAGCGTCAAAGTCATGTGAGGTGCTTTGCTCAGGTACACAGATCAGGTTGAAGCCTGCATGAAGTTTTTGAATCTTGCTGAATGAAGATTGTAAGAGGGACATCCACCTGCAAAGGGCAGGCCACAATGACTCACAGGCAAGGCCTTTGTCTGAGAGTGACAGAGCAGGGAATCTGACACCCTTCACATAGTTTTACACAGAAGCTCATGATGGACTTATCAGAGTTTTATCAGGTAAGCGTACTGTAATTGAGCTTAGTTGCCGCAAGCCACATGACAGACTCTGTTCTTGCACATTCCTAACAGATTGCAGATTGCAGCACAGAAGATGTCATGCGAATGCAGCCCGTGCATGTGCAAGTGTTTGCTCCTAAACAGTTTAGTGTACAGAAATGCTTCTGTTTGTGTGGGCAGCCCAACAGCTACACATGTGCATGCACTCAATCAAGCTTTCATAAACAAGACAACAAGCGTAAGGATATGCGCTATCGCAAAGTTGTCCGCACCGTGAGCTTGCGGCAAATAAGCCCTGCAGGGCACTGACCTCAATCCGCACTCCGTGTATCCGTTATGCAGCTGTCCGTACTCTGCACGTACTGAGAGGTTGACTTGGTTGTATATAAGTGATCTCAGCAGGCTTTGAGCTGTGTGAAGCAATTGTCACGACTGGCAAGTCCTTGGAAACACACCATACCAGGCACATGGGCGTCACAGTGACAGCCTGTCAACAGACTAGAACTTAAGTGCCACCTCATGATCACCCTAGAACTGATCATGAGGGGAGTGATATCATGAGGTGGTGTGAACCCTAGAACTTAAGTGCCACCTCGTGATCACTGCCACAGTGCCTCACTGAAGAGAAGATGTGCGAAGGCAAGCTCCTACGCACAACAGTTGTATCACTGTAGCTGCACCAAATTGGACAGCAAGTCCTGCCTACGTAGTATACTGTTTGTCTTGACAAGTGGTTGAGGGTAATGAAAGTACAAAGTGTGCTCCTCAGCTTGACAGCATAGTGGCATACCTGTTAATCTGTTCTACCCGCATGATACAGACACAAACAGAAACATATACAATATGCTACACCTAGCGTGCTGTATGCAACACTCCACAAAGAGGGCAGCAGCATGGCAGGCAACCTGCAGTACATCATATGAGCATGAATGGGTGCCTTGGGCCATATGCATACACATGTACAGTGCAGCTGTTGAATTGACCAGGCTCTGCCGGATCAGGGCATGTGCACACTATCACTTCCATGTGCGGTTGGGTTTGTTCTGTAATGTGCACATATCAGCTGGCTCCCAACTCAGTGAGCAGCTTGCCATGTGCCCCCCAATCACCATGCTGCTTCTCATGAAACTGCACCACAATATTTGCGTTTAGGCAAAGGCCTGCGCTTGAACTTACAGTACAATGTTAGGCAAATGCAAGGGCAAGAGCAGGCGTACATGCAGCCACAGACAGTACTGACAGCACTTGACAGTGCAAAAAGAATCTGTGGATGAGTTGAGGTTTCCTGCGAGTCTTCCAAATTAGTCATCTGACAGGACACAACAGATTCGTGTCACGCTGCCCAAATACAGCGTCTCACATGCACAGTGCCTCGCAGCCCAGAATTGTTGTTCTTTCTAGTCAAATCTGTTGACCTCGTTGAGCCGTCAATGCAGATATGTCGGTCTCTATAGATAAGTGAGCTTGGGCTTAGTATGCATGATGCTGTATGGGAACAAAGAGTGCATGACAAGCTTGTGGTTGTGTCAAAGGCTCATCAGCATGACTCATTAATAGTTGACACACGTTGTTGAGTGCCAGTGTCAGACATCGCTGAACAGCATCACAGCATTTAATGGAGACACCAACGTGTAGTTGAATTCAGCCGTGAGCTCATCTCTGCAGACCACCGCTTGACACAGTCCGCAGAAATGATGTTCTGGGCTGTACACCATGTTGAAGCTGACGAGCGCATGTCAAACTGACAGTGTCTTAGTCATTGTTTCTGTTCAGCTGTAGTCACTCGTAACTCGGCTCGTAGCTAACCGTGAAGCGCAGTGCAAGTTCTTGACGGAGATGCGGCGCAAAGCTACTGGCGCCCGTGTGCTGGTCCGCTGCTTGTCTGATTTTGCCGCACTATACCTGCCAATCCCACAAGGACCTACCGGTCAGACTTCTTCAGCTTGCCATTTAGCAGCTTGAGCGATCCCTATGGTAAGCAAGTTTGCGTCAGAGNAGCCAAAGAAGCAGACTCTGGTTGTTGCATGCCAATAATGCAGACTGTTGCCCTTTGGACCTTTGCTGAGACTTCATCTGTTATCAACAGCGTTACTACAGACTGCAGCAGACAGGAAAGGGATGAAGATGTATGTCCGGGACGCTTACTGTGAAGTCTGACAGTGTGTCAGCCTTGAGGTCCTGTGTTTCGTCCAAAGCTTTCTTGATCTTGAGGTTGCTTTCCCCATCCAGATTGATGGTTTCCACATAGGCAATGCCCTCGACACTCTCAGGCACGGCCAGCAGAAGCAGGTCTGCAGGGAAGAAGCTGTCCTTCTCAACTTGAACTATGTCTCCCACCTAACACAAACAAAGCAGACACGTGGAGCTGCAAGCGAGGTTTGCCTTGTGCTAGGCAGCCTGGTTTGTGGCAATTGGCGGTGAAGTTGCTTGGAAGATGCAGGGCATGGCTTGGCGCTGTGTGAATGTGCATTTCAGGCACGATATACGGGGGTATCACAAGTCTTCAGGTGTGGCCCTCTGACCTTCTGTACTGAAGCATATAAAGAAGGGAAGGAGTGGAAACGTGTTGTGTCTTTGTTGATAGTGGCCTAACACTAATGAAGTGTGTCCCAGCCCAGTCACAAAGCACTGGACACTGTTGTGCTGCACAAGCAAACAGACAGTCATGAGCTGTTGCCCAGCCAAAAGACAAGCATAATACACATGCTGTTGAATGCTGAATCATGCCTGGTTAATCCCTTTTGACACCTGGGGTTGTTGTGACTACATGTGCACACTGCAAATGTGTGCCATACGAGCGGGCTGCTGAACTGTGCGCAGATGGGCGTCACGGACACATTGATCTAGGTGGCCCTGACTCAGTAACGCTACAGCAGTTTCCCTAGATATGTGGCTGCACACCTTGATGTCACGCCACCTCTTGTGGACAAAAGCCTTGCTGTTCGTATCATACACCAGCACCAGACGTGCATTGATCTCTCTGTCTGCTCGCCATCGCTTCACATCCTCAAGCAGCTCTTTGACCATCGACACCCCAAGCACAAAGATCAAAGGAGCAAATGTTGTTGCTGGCCTGAAGGCATTTGTAAGGATCACGCAGTGTTACTTCAAATACAGCATGCCCTGCAGATTGCAGTTCTCCAACTTACGCCACTGGACTGATGCTCAGACATGACCTCATCCGGATCACTGTCAGCACCGCCTGCTTCCTGTGGTGCCTCTGAGACAGTCTGACTACCTGAGGCCTGTGCTGACTCAGCATGACAGCTGTCAGGAGTTACTCATGCGTCAGTCAGTGCAGCTGCAAACAGGGCAGAAGCCAGCATGACAGATGCATGGGTTGCGACAGAGCCTTCCCACAGAACATGTGCAAAAGCATGTTCACAAGTTGGGAAGTCCTGTAGCAGCCAATGACTGTGTTTGGCCCGCTGTTGCCTTGAATGCTCTGCATTTCTGCGCACACAATCAACATTGNGTGGCATGGAACTGTGACTTGCAGGCTGCCAAAGCCCCAGATGCATCTGAGTTCCCCCAGCTGTCTGACTCACCAGTCACAACACAGCCGGCAAAGCCGGTGTGGCCCCGCGTCAACAAGCCCGTAGCCAGGAAGCCTGCCTCATCATCAGGCTGGGACAGCCCCNGTACCCCCTACTGACTCAGTGACTGCTGTAAGGGCAATATGGATTGTAAGAGGGATATTCAGTGTGACACACATGCTTTCTGCTTATGGCATGTCTGTGGTCCTCCAGATATTGACACAACTACTGCAGCGTGTTTAAGCAAGCACTGCCAAACCTGCTGCATGCCTCTAGCGGCTCAAAGCACTACCATGCCAATTAAGGTTTCCAAACCGCGCTGATGATTGAGCTTTGTGCTGCCTATATGTTATTGTAAGTCTTAGACACGACCCTTAATTCATGGTAACCTGTAGGCTTTGAAAGCAAAGAAGGCCACTGCACTTACCGGCGCAGACACAGGTCAGGCATTTTCCACCTGCGCAGTCTTTTCGTGGTGGTAAAGTGGACACACTTGTGGTTGGCAACTGTCTAAGTTGCTACACCTTTTGTTCTCACCTTTTGTCGGCCTGGAGTACAACATAAATTACTTGCACATTGCATTCTGTCTACACAGGGCAGCGAAACGGAGTGCTTGTGCCTTGCATTTTGCTCATGAAGTGCACTTTTGATATTTGTATCGACCCTAAGTATTCTGGTATTCAACATGTGCATGGGTTTTCGTTGTTGTTTGTAGCGCTTTCTTTGTTGCACTGTTGTTGATGTTCAACAGGGCGTGCTAGGGGCCAGAAGGCATCTGCTCCCAAGCTTGTCACGACATCATGACCGTGCTTTTGCAGGGCTGAAAAGGGAGTGGTTGATTGGACAGCAGCTGAACACACTCTCTAAAGATGGCAAAGATCTGCCTGGTCAGTGGCCCCTGTCTTGACAAACCCGCAGTCACATGGCATTTCAACAACTTGCATCCTGACACTCTTCATGTATGTGCATGGTGACACNACATATTGTTGGCAGTGCATAGCCTTACAATGGCAAATTATAGTCCAACTTGAGGCTCATGTGCGTGCGGGGGACGAAATCATCCTGTTACCTTGAGTTGCTTTGACAGGTAATCAGTTATTTCTCTGCTTTGATTGCTAGGTCTCGCTTCATGGACTTTGCACGTGATTCATAATAGGTCCTGAAGCACTCCAGTCTGGTATAGTATTCACCTAGGCCTATCTCACCAGCAGGCAAAACAAAGACGTGTATATACATGTATAAATCCATGTACCGATGATCATGAGCAAGGTACCATGTTAAGCATACAAGCTCGTGGGCTCAAGAGAATGCAAGCTGAAGCCAAGCTGGTGCACAGCAAAGATTCTATGTAGGGCTGTGGAAACCCCGTCAGTCTTGTAAACCCTCGCAAAGCCAATGTAAGCCACACAAAGTTGGTACAGGTCGAGGCACCAAACGTTGAGCTAACGACATCACAGAAGTGTCACCGTGGGACATGTCATTGAGCAGGCAGGCTCAGCCGTCCCTCCTGTCAAGCATGTGACACAGTCCGTCTTAATGACAGCGTCAATGGCACGATGTTGCACATAGGCGTTTGTAGCACAAGCCACGGTAAAAGCATGCTCAACACGCTGCCTTGAAACAGTGAAGAACTGGAAGCAAAAGGCATGTGAAGGGATGTACAAAGCGTTCATATCTGGTGTCTTGATGCAGGGCCGCTTGAGCAGTGCATAAGACGGTGGTTGCTGTAGTGACTTTGGCTGACCGCTGGTCCTTGAAAGTGCAGCTTCAACTGCTCAACGGCTGCTAGCAAGATGCTACGAGCTTGCACAGCGGTGGGCTGCGATGGTTTGGCNCTCTCCGTTTTTCAGGTCTTGTGTCTTCTGCTTGACCTCATCGCCAATGCAGTCATCTGCTTTGAGCACCTGTGCATGTATTAATNTGAAGGCAGGCTTTATCATTCTACAGCCATCAGGGGAGTTACCGCATTGTTGCCATTGTCTAATGGGTGATGCATGGTGCTCAAACGCTTCACCATGTCCTGTTGTCACTTGGTGACCATGTTTCTGCAAATCACTGATACTGTTTTTAAAAAGCTGCAGTCACACACAATGACCCAAAGCAGGCTACAGCTGAGACATACTGAGCTGCTCTGGTGACCTGTCTAGCCTGTACTGGGTCTGGCCCTATCAGGCATCTCTATAAGAGATGCTTTCAGAGATGCCTTATAGGCCAACCCCAGTACAAGCTAGAGTGGTCACCAGAGCAGCTGAAATTGATGGCTACGCTTGACAAGAATGATGAAGATGAGGCAGCTTCTCTCAGCAAGCCCTCAAGACATTGCCAGCAGCGCTGAGTCTCTGAAGCCAGCAGTGTTGCGTGGCATGCTGGAATTTGTGATCCAGGTAGTCAGATTGGCCATTATGCAAAGTCATGTACTGCATGCACTTGCATTGANAGCCAAAGCTGCTGAAACATACCAAGGTCACGAGTTCAAGTTCTTGTATTCGAACAGAAGTGTGTCTGCAGACCTGGCAACCACGGGATGCAGCAGCGTCAGCCCAAGCACGCTGGAAAGCTACCGCAACATCTTGCTGACACAATGTAGCACAGTCACGCCTGTTGGTGCTTCTGGTGAGTGCAGTGTGATTACAGTATTGCTAGACAAGCGTCCCTCCTTCCAGCCTTGCAGTTCAGATTCAATGCAGATTACATCTTGAGCTGCCTGGGCAGTTTGCTAGGAGCTGATGTGACTGGAAGAATGCACCTAAGAAAAATCATGGGGGTAACAGGCCTGCATGGGGTTATAAAATAATCCCCCATGCAGGCCCCCTGTGGACTGTGACAGCAGTGTCACCAAAACAGCTCATAGCTAAAAAGCAAAACAGCAAACAGCACACAAGTCAATCTACTGACTAGTCTGCACACTGCGAAGTGTTCACACAGTGACAACGGAACAAGCAGAGCTTGGTAACATCATATTTTGCAAGCAACTGTTGTGTACACAAGCAGNACCTTGCTTTTATGCAGTGCATGGCAGGCTTTTTCTGAGCTGCACACAACTGCATGCAAGTACATCGCTGACATGCAACACAAATCAGAGGAGATGTCTGAGCTGCCGGCAAATGCTTGCAGGCTCAGGGAGTGATGAAGATTNCGAACAGCAAGTCTGGTCACAAACGCTCAGATGTGGCTCAAGGTACAGACACAGATAGCACTAGGTGTTGTGGAAGGCAAAGCAAGGAGCGCCAAACATCAGGCTGCCCTGAAGAAGCATTCAGCCATGACAATCAGAATGTGCATGAGCATCAACATCAGGAGTCAAGCTGCACGCCAGATGCAGCAAATTGTAATGAATGCAGATGCAGTGGCTCACCACAGCAGGATTTTAGTTGCTTCTCAAACGCAGCAAGTCATGACGACGGTGCGTGTAGCAGCACAAGCAAGCCTGCAGCGGGCAGTGCTAGCACATGCCGTTGCAGCAGCAGCAGCAGGGCAGCAGCAGCAGCAGCTGCTAACGGCTTGATGAGCAGCAGCATCAGCAGCCAGCAGCAGGAATACCGCTTGAACAACAGCAGCATCAGCAGATGCAGCAGCAGCAGGCAGCAGCCGCCCGACCAGCAGCAGCAGCAATAGCAGCAGCAACAGCAGCAACAGCAGCAACATCATCATCAGCAGCAGCAGCAGTCAGCAGCAGCAGCAGCGAGACGGAAGATGCCGACTCCAACAGCAACAGCAGCAACAACAGCAGACATACAGCAGCAGCAGCAGCACAACCAGCTGGAAGGTGCTCCTTGAATCAACCAAGTGACAGCCATGACAGCGACACCCATAGCCCCCCTCAACAAGCTGGCAAGGATAGGGCCAGCGCTGCCAGGGAGTTGAGTGGGGCTCACTGGAGGGGTGAGCATGCCATGGTGTTACAGCGTCGCATTGGTTTGCGGGAAGTAGAGCTACGCAGAGAGAAGCTTCCAGATGGGGAAACTTTTGAGTTTGTGGTGAATGGTGTTCCTGTTTACGCCAAGGGTGAGCTTGACACCATCTATCAGTCAGTTCAGCTTGGTAATGATGCAGCTTCGCAGCCGCTATTCACCACTGGCTTGCAAGTGTGCCTTGTGCAATTCTCAGACTGTTCAAGCAGCTGCAAAATGTAAGGCTGACCCATGACAATGCAGTCCTTGCAACAGTGGGGATACAAATATATTGAGGACCCACAACCTACAGGACTTTTGTAGATTGAGTGATGCACTGCTGTGAGCACGCAGCTGCATTCATGCGTTGCCATGCACTGCAATGGGTGTGGTTGATTTGGATGGCGGCGCATGACAACAGTAAGTTGCGAGGAAGTGAGTTGCTCACCCTGGCTTCATCCTTCTCGATCTCGCGCACTACAACCTCAGCAAAGTTAGTCAGCAGGCGGCAGCTCTCAGCATCAAACTTGCGCTTCTGCTTGTCAATGATGCACCTGCGAGCCATCTCATTACATAACCCCATTACGTAACCCCATCCCGTAACCCAACCACAAGCTTGCAAGCAACCTCCCCCACTCGTGGACATACTGCTTGCTCTCAGCAAAATCACGTAGTGCATGACATTTTGGCGATCCATTGGGACAGCAGTGCTGCAACATAGCTGTTGGTGCTGTGCACAGGCAGCAAAGCGAAGCCAGCTCAATGTTGCATAAGCCATGAGCTCATGCTTATGCCCTCAAGGCTGCTTTGCAATAGGCACAATGGACGGAACACAGTAGAGCACGCAGCCACAAACAATGTGTATGCTGAGCAAGCATGGCTCTCCACAACAGCATAACCGCATCAGCACACAGTGCACTTCAAAGCAAATACTTCAGGCACGCCATCATGGACGAATGAAGTGGCACAAATGTTGTGGTGTGTGACACAAAGGGAGCATAGGCGACTCACAATGAGCCCAGCCGCTGACCACTGAGCGTGACAAGGGGAGCTCCTGCGTAGAAGCGGATGCCAGGCGNCTGCTGGCAATCAGTGGGCAGGGTTGAGAAGCAGGGATGCCAGCAAGCCTGAAGGCATTTCTGTCCAAGCCTTGTGCTTGGTGGTATGCCTTGTGCCATGTGAGTGGCCATGGCGGCAATGATAGGTTCCAGTGCTGATGCAGGGCTTGCTGCAGACGAGAGGCAAGCAAGCTATAGTAACATGCAACTGCATGATCAGCCTCTGGATCAGCTTGGCAACAAACAAGCAGCTCATGATTCACCTGCAGAACTCTTGTTAGCTTGCTGTCTCTGTAGGGAATATGGCTGGACTTGCCATCTGTCAGCGCATTGACTACATTGCCCAGGGCACTGAGGGACTTGTTGATGAGCTTGCCTTCTTCCAGGGTCTGCCCTTCTGCTGCAGTCTTGCCCTGTCTTTCACTACCTGCCAGATCTACCTGCAGCTCTGTCCAGTCATGATATGGGAGCTGATGTCCCAAACACCTCACATGGATGCTGAAGTACATCCTTGTGAGCCAGTACAAGTGCTGGCATGCAAGGTTATGTCTCCACGGTGTACGTGTATGCAGCTAAAGATACCACCAACTTGCATAAGCTAGGCAGGCACTGGTGGGCTGTTGACAACGGGCCAAACACTGCTAAAGCTTGCTACAGCATATGACCCAGGAGGATGCAAAACGTATCTGCCTTACGCAGCCACATTGCAAGAATTGTACGGTCTGATGGCGTACCAGAGATAGCTTGCCATACTCAATGCGTCCATCAGGGTAGGCCTTNGACAAGATGGATGTTGCTGTGGCGTTACATCATCGCTTGGTCGACCAGACAGCCTTTGCAAACTTGCTGTGCTGCTTGGAATGCCAGGAGGACAGAGACAATGTGTGGCACAGAATCCTTACCAGCAAAAGTCACAAGATGCCTGTCACAACAGCGTCTCCCAAATCAAGCCCGCGATAGCTTTCATGTTGTACATATAGACATCTGTCGATGGTGCAGCAGGCAACGACCACTTGTATGCAGGTGCCCACCACCACTGTACAGCCTGTTATAGTGTGGAATTAGAACTGTGTACAGCCAGCTTGTCTGTAGCTTAAGTGTTTACCAGCATGAGATATCACACAACGTTGTAGTAGTAGATGACTATATCAGTAGCTTCTCAAAAATGCAAAGCCCAACACAATCAAGTATCAGTGGCTCAACTGCATGCCTTTGACAGTCGAGATCAATCACACAGGCTCATGGTGGGCAGAGTAGACATCCAACAGCAGTCTACAGTGAGAAACCCAGCAACACCCACATTGTAGCACCCATGGCAGCTGCTTGTCTGGCACAAAATCTCCAAGGGGCATGTCATGTGTTGTGATATGCACCACAACTGTCGTACATAGCTTTTATGGTGATGGCAAAATTGAGCTTGTGCATATGTTGAGCTTCAGTACTTGATCAAGATGCCCTGGCAGCTTCTTCAGCCTTTTGTAGNGCAACTCAGCCAGAGCTGGACAGGCCAGTGAATAGTGCGGATGCAATTCAAATGCATTGGGCAGGACAGTCAATACAACAAAATTTGAGTGTTAACATATGCCTGTATTAATGTCAGGATACACTGATCATGCAGCTCGTGAGATGTAGCATGTCACAGGAGTGTTTGACAGGCTGTTGGTTGCATGTGATAGAAGGTGCATTTTACACAACTAGTCGAACACAGCAGCTTGCAGACCTGCAGGATGCGAGCTGTCTCCTTGTCAATGATGCTGTCAATCAAGCCTTGCCATTCTGTAGCAAGCCTATGGCAGTGCTCAAACTCTGCTGTCTCCCTTTTGTGGAGAGCCGTCAGCTGAGCCAGGCGACACTGCTGGATCAGGTCAAAGTGGTCCTGTAGGCACACAAGCCAACATCTTGAGCATGCAGACAGACAGACATGCAGTTGCCNCGCTCAGAGGCAGAAGCCAGCCACCTGCGGCGTGAGTTGAATGCCCTGAAGAAGGAGAAGCGCGAGCTTGTGCAGCACTGCTCAGCCTCCGACAAAGAGGTTGCCTCGCTACTGGTAACAGCCTCAAGCAATTTTTGGAAAAGTTTGTGTCTGTTGTGACAGCGAGTACGTGTTGAAGTAGTCTAATGGAGATGCCAAATCATGCAGAACTACCAAGTTTTGCTGATGCACTGTGGGAGTCTGCTATACTAGTTGCGATTCCACATCAGACGCAACCTGCTGTTAGCCAACACCTCTTCACGTCGTGCTTGCTTTTAGATGGTCCAGGAGCGTCTGCAACAACAACTCAACGGTGCCAAGGCTGCTTGCAAAGTCTCAGACAGCAGGCAAACAGACATGCTGACACAGCACGAGGCCGAAATTGCTGACCTCCAAGCCCAACTTGAAGCCTCTCACCAGCACCTCTCAGAGTTGGAAGCAGCACATCAACAGTCAATCTCAGATTACATGGCTACTGTTGACACCTGTGATCAGCAAGAGGCAGACGCTCAACGTCAGCGTGCAATGCATGCTGCATATGTCCATGAGCANGACTGTGGAGTACCTGACCTCAGGGTGGGTGCCCTTGACTCCAGGATGGGTACCCCTGGCTCCAGGATGGGTCTGTGTGGGTGCCAAGTTGCTGCCCAGATCAAAATGAGGCGTCTGACTACCTGAGCTGACATGCTCATGACTGCATATGCCCCCATGAAGGGGTGGGTGACTGGCTTGGGGGATGCCCTGTTGATGGGTATGGGTTCCAGTATCATGCATAGGGTTGACAGGACTTGCTGGTCCTAGGTGCATGAGGTGGTGTAGGGCTGCAGGCAAGAAATGGGATGCGTGATGTTGGGCATGGAAGTGCTCTCTGTCCAGGTCTGCAAGCATGGTTTGAGTTGCCATCTCAGCAGTTGTGCGACGGCAGCTGGGAACAGCAATCATGGATGCTGTGGCATGGACATCAATGCTGGTCTGGCGTGAGTCCTTCCTGTAAGCATGTACCCGAGATCAGCAGTCAAAGTCAGCAGGCGGTGTGTAATCCGGCCTTGACAACGCCGATGGCATGACGTCTGTGACAATTCATACAAACAAATCGGAATCTGGCAACATCATGGGCACGTTGCCAACAACTCATGCGTTGCACTGTGTTGCACCTGACGTGGGTTACTTGGAGCCTGCGGTATGATTTTGCAAGATCTGATGGCCATACAGCTCACATTGCTTGCTGCTGTTGTTGGCATGACTCATGTGACATGTGCAGTGTGCAGCACAAAGTCGCAGCTGTTGCTGCTCACCTGACACATGTGACATGTGAGANCCTGCCTATAACAACAAGTACAAGCACATGGGACAGGCATGCAGAGGTGGGTGTACCTGTTGTGGCGTTCACAGCGTTCAGAACCATGTCCTCCTGCAACGTGGCTCCATTGGCGAGTGCAATGGCGTTGTGGTAGCCAGGCTGAATGATGTCAATGAACACCCCCACAACCCGGCTGGCATTTCTGGCAGTGGCCATAGCTTCAGACAGAGTTGCAACCTGCAGTGGACGTCAATGCACTCTTACTCTGTCACTGCTGTCACCATATCGCTTGCAGCAGTTGTCTGGGATGTGTGTGCGTCATGCACGCATTGCTGCAGGTTGTGCATTGACAGGAACTGCACATCTGGGAATAATCTGAACACTAAGCAGCCAAGGCTTATTGTGGTTGGTTAAGACTTCAATGTGTGAGAATGCAAGTTATATATCAACAGGTGACCAAGAGCTGCATTTGGAACTGTTTCCAGGAGTGCAGCTGTCGGTTGAGGCATGCATGCCTTGCCATGGCAGGCAGGCTGCAACAATGGGCTGCTCAAAGGCTAAAGTCCACGAGCGTGTTGTTACAGAACAGAAGTCACCTCGGTGACAGTGTCCACAAAGTCCATGCACCAGCATCGCCGGTCTGCAAGTCGACACCTTGCCGTCTTGCAGGCGCTGCTCTGACTTTCAACATTGCAGAAACTAGCATCTCCTTCCCTTTCCAAAAAACTCAGGCACAGCAGCTCAGCAAGTCTATACAAGACCTCANAGAAAACGCCTCTTGGCATGCTGTCTGCCAGAGAGGAGGATAGCCTCCCAATGAGTTCCACTGTTTGCATACACACTGACAGTGAGCTAGCGTGGTCACAGGCAGGTATCTGAGCAGGGTCGTTATGATCTCTGGTGGTAGAAGCTTTTGAATTGGAGCTAGAGCAATCTGCAAAGTCACAAGCTAAAATCTCAGCGCAGGGTTGCAACCACAACAGACAGGACAGCTCAGCCCAAAACGTGTCCGCAAGGTACCTGTCGCTGTGCAGAGCCCTGAGGCTTGAGCCTTAATCCGTACAAGGACATCCATGGACGCCAGGAGTGTAAAGGATAGACGTCAGGTGCGGTGATACTGGCTTCGGTGGTAACAGGCAGATGCTGCACAAGGGTGGTGGCCATTGGACTCACGCAACAGACGGGCTAGAACCTCATCAGAACCAACGTCGCACAAGCAACCAGCCGTTCCATCATGGTGATCACGGTCGCATCAGATTGTTCTCTCAAACTTCGGTCCAGCGTGTCCTCTCGTAATTCGAAGCAATCCTCTGAAGTGTGCTTTTGGTGAGGTTCAGGTTTGAGGTGCCAACATAACCTCACACCATGACAATAATGTGCACAGTGNGCTGCAGCCATTGGCCGGCCTGCAATGCACCAATAGTTTCAGGTGCAGCTGAATTGTCCCACGCCGGGCTCAGTTGGCTGCCAGAGTCCATACACATGCTGATGACTGCAGACCCTGTGTGCAAAGCATGCACACATTGTACATGCATGTGCTGGAATTATGGCATCAGCAGGCGCACTTGACGTATACCTTGCTATATGCTGTGCATGCTTTGCGTAGCTGCNAACAGAAGGGCATCTCTGTCTTCCTATATACGGCCTGTATTCATCTTGTCCCGATTTTGTGCATGCATATGCAATTGACCAAAAGACTTGCTTGACTTGAAAATGTCAGATGTAGTCTTGCCACTTGGCTAGCAGCCTTCAAATATAGACTAAAATACACAAATTATAGTCTCCAGCGCGACTGTCGTCTTGAATTTCTGCCCAGCATCCAGCATCAATGGCGGCTGCCAGTTTCTGTACACACACATGTAACCCTTGTGACAGGTGACCTACAGCCAGCTGTGGCACTGCATCCCACGACCCTTTGAGGGCGCCAAAGCCATCCGCAAAAAAAAGCTGTGTGACAGCTGGAAGCTGTGGCAACCGCGAACAGTGTATGCATAGTATGCGCAGAAGGGGTTTCACTGTTGTCAAGGTCAGTCTTGCGAGGTCTGCATTGTGGGGTTTGCAATGTGAAAAGCGACGCAGTGTATGCATTGCTCATTAGCTCCACCTGGCCGAAGTTGCGCATATGCCATGTACTATCACTCAGCCTGCAGGCTATGCAAGCTGGGCANCTGACAGTAGCTCAAGTAGGCCTCATGAGCCTAATCAGCCTAAACATACTGTACCGTATATCACAACTTGGCTGACGGTGCAGGCGCTCACAATATCTACCTGCTAGACAGCTCACAGGTACGCTTGCATCACGATCGCTTCTGTTGATGCACTCTGGTGTGAAGAGCACCAGTTTACACCCAGTTTGCATGTTTACAAATGCAGTGCCCCAACTGCGTATGACATGTTCTCAGTGTGGCAGTCCAAGCATACGAGTCAATGGTGTCAATGCATGCAGGATGTGACCATCAGTGCATGCACTACACAACCTCACCTCTCAGCAGCTCCTTTGATGCGTTGCTGCCCCTGACATGCACAGCACTACAGACATCGCAGGTGGCACCCATGTTTGCAGTTGCTGCATATCAATTCAGCTGTAGACTGGTCTGCATGTCAGACTGCAGTCACAAGGCCAATGTCTGACTGGCTGTCAGCTGCACTCTTCTTCACAGCCTAGCCGAGGCAGCATTGCAAGTGCAAGACTAGTTTGGCCGCAGCAAACAGCAGAAGTTACTGCTCCACATATGCATTGTTATGGTGACAGCTTGTTCATATATGTTCCAGATCCGCAGTACCATGAGAGCATGTGTGAATGCATACACACAAAGTGTGTTGCTGAGGGCGTAAGNTCACATCAGAGGCAGCCACCTGCTGCCAAGGTAACCTAGCTACGTTGTGCTGTAGAATGTTGATGACATGTCAATTGGGCAGTCAAGGGCTGTCAGAGTATCAAGGTCATGTGTTGCTCACGCTCTGTGTGATCTATTGTGCCTGCCTTACAAACTGCTGCTACAGTTATTGTTTCAATGCAGAGCCTTTGTCATGCTCTTCACAGCCGACATGACAATTTGTACCATGTGATGCAGGACTCGGCAAAAGGTGCTGTCAAGCACCATAGCAGCACAGACAAGAAGGCTGCAATTGAAGTCTCAAGCTCTTGCAATGGTGGGGTAAGTGCATGTGAGAACCAAATTTGCACTTGCACACCCAGGCGTAAAGTGGTGGACTTGCACATGAGGTTGGTTCTGGCAACTTAACACTGTAAATGTGCAGGTTTCCCATGCAAAAAAGGTTGAGCATAGAGTAGTGCCGGGGCGTATGGCTGACAGGGCTTTGGATGACTGGCTGGTATGCTCTGCCTTTGTCACAAGCACCATGCATTTCTCAAACACATATTCTCAACAAGAGTCTACATTGTCAGCTCTGTGTTTCTACAGCGATGTCTTCAGGATAACCCAGCTTGTGACTGAATCAGAGAAAATGAAAGGTGGGGTTCATCTTTGAAGCATTGCAACAGCAGCATCCTAGCANGGGCCTAACTCCGTGACCCCCTTCACAAGATTGTCCCCTCTGTGTGCTGGATTCGGCCATGCAGAGCTTCAAGCCACCAATAAACATTGACAAATCTATTGCGCATGTATCAGTCAGCAGTGTGATGACTGGTGCTTCAGTTTCTCACCTGTGACGGTTGCTAGCCGAGCTTTCAGCAGCGACAGCTCCTCCTCCTGCTGCTGCTTTGCACGCTGNCAGAAGAGCATCATTGGCATAATCCCGCTGTTGTACGAGACTCTTCACCATGTGTTCGCTCTCAGCTGAGGCAGCCACGTGGCAGCCTTCCAAAGCTGCCTCAGCCTGGAGTGCCGCCTGAGTCAGCTGCCTCTGCAGCTCCCTTTCCCGCTCTCCTGCTGAGACCAGCTGCTCCTAGACAGGCAAGGTGCCTCATACCATGCACACATTTTGCTTGCTCTTTGCATGACTGGACAGATTCAAGAATTGTGCATCAGCTGGCTCTTACTAGGTCTCAAAGACCATACATGTGACTGTTGAATGTATTGACCGGTCAGTGACTTTACAAGACACCGGAAAGTTTCGCTGCAGCACATAAATGTAGGGCAAGTTGGCACAGTAATTTTGCTCAGAATCGTCTTTCAGCAGTGCACAGTGCAGCTTCATTGCTAGCTATAGGGCAGAGGTAGTTTGCAGACCACACACAGGTCAATGATCATTGGCGTCAGTCTGTCCACAACCAGACACATTGATACCTTGTAGCTAATCAGATCCTTGCGCCTGTCCTCCAGCGTGGTCTTCAGTCCAGCCAGCTTGCCATGCGCAGCTGTCAAGTCTTGCTGGAGTGTCCAGCACTCTTGCCTACTCTGCCTCAAATCCTCCTCATGCTGCCTGCAAGAGCAGACTGATTAAACAATTTGAGTCTGGTTCATCTGTGGCATGTTTTGTACNCCAAGCTTGTGCCCAGGACCCTTGAGGGATTGCTGTTGTGTGCTCTCACGCCAGCTGCTGCTGAGGTGCTCACTCAAAAGCTAGAAGCAGTTTCTGCAGATCAAGGTGATCCCTTCCTTGCAGTGGTTGATCAACACGGACAGCACTCTGCCGAGCATTTGCAAAGGCTGCACATGTGTACAACTATTGTTGCAAGTGTTTCACCAGCCTACCAAGCAGCAGTTGCTTGCTGCAGGACTGCCATTAAAAACAAGAAGTTGAAAAGTGAGTTGGAAGCCATCATTGCTGAGGCTGGTGCAAATGATGGCTGCCCAAAACAGCAGGGTACTTTGCTGTATGATTGTGCTTCAAAGGTAGATGCTGAATGAGCTTGCCGTGCCTGACTCGTGCCCACATGTCATAACACAGCGTGCTCTGCAGTTCCCAGACGCTGCGCGGCAGCATAGGCAGAAGTTCATTCTTGATTTCATCATGACAGGAAAGATCCAGGTAAACTGCAATGTCATGTCTGACAACAGCATTACGCATGAACTGCCACAGCAGCCATGTGCTCCTAAANCCGACAGGCATGCAGACATCTGACAGCAGAGGGTTCCTACCAGATCATGCGCCAAGGATCGGATGTATGTGCCCTTGCTGCATGAGATGTAGAAGTGCACACGCTGCTTGTCATCGGCATCTGCTGTAAGGTCAAACTGGGACACAGTCACACTTCTTGCGGCACGCTCAACTTCCTTGCCTTCTCTTGCACTTTCATAAAGCCGTTTGCCTTTCACTCTGATGGCAGAGAACATGGGAGGCATCTGCTGGAGGTCCCCAATGAAAGATTTCTGCACTTGCTGTGTTAGCTGCTCTCCTTTGTACATTCATCACCGACTTTTGGCTCTGAAACTTGATCTCTCCTGGTCTAGGGCCAACTACGTGAATGATCTGTCTCTCAGTAGTGTAGGGTGGCGGTGTCTTGGGTCACGTCAGTATGTGAGCTGGTAAGGTCAGTCATNAACATCATTGCTGTGGATATTGAAAAGCAGCAAATCACTGTCCAAGCTGGTGCCCGAGTCGACCAGGTATGTGGCCCCTGCTTGTAACACCTGCACTGCCCCAGGCTGTTGGCAGTGACACCTGCTGGGCAGCAGCTGTGAGGCAAGTGTGAGTCACACTGCTGACACAGTCATCATGTGTTTGCCACATCAAGTCACGGAAAGCAGTCTCACGACAACAGCTGTACCATGCCTGCACCCAGAGACTCTCAGCCCAACAACGATATCTTGGNCCAAGCACTGGTAAGATTGACGACAGGTGGCAGCGATTTATGCAATTCCAGATCAGGCGCGCCAGAGAGTACTTTGCTCAAGCCGAGTCCGGTGTGGACTTCCTGGACAAGAATGCAAGATGGCCTGTCTGGTGAGGCGCTCTGCCAACTAAAAGGGTGCTTTCAAGCCTTGTCCTATTGTCATCAGGCCAGCACTGCTTCCCTGCTCATTGAGTAAGCAGTTGCTGTCATGCAGCTTGTGCAATGATTGCCATTATNGTTGATCACTGACAACTGCAGCAGTATCGAGTGCAATATCAGAAGCTGCAGCAGCAAAAGGGCGACATTGAGNGCCACAGGCGCTTTTGGACGCCAGAAGGGCTCTGGAACACGATCCAAAGAGCTTGAAGGCGCACCACAGGCAAGCACAAGCGCAGCTGGGCCTAGGCAAATACAGGGCTGCCATGTTGACAGCCAAAGCAGGAGAGAGGCTGCTAAACGTGAAGGCAGATAGACAAACAGACTTCGGGTCTNACAGCAGAGCAGGCAGTTCAAACAGCTTTGCCTAGTCAAAGCATGCACAGCATGCGCAGTGCTGCGTCAGGGGGATTTGAGCTGCCTTTGAACTGCCGGGTAGCTGCCAGAGTGTCCACCAAACTCCCGCCACTGGATCATGAGCCCCAGCTCCCGCCACTTCCTGAGAACTTCATCCTCCCGCCAGAAATGCACCCTGTGCTCGGCAAGTACAGCTATCAGGGCCACCAGTCCACACAGACCAGTCCTACAGCGTCCTCCTCCACTGAAAGCAGTTTAAGACATGCTGCAGAGGGGAAGTGGCTCCACTGCAAGAGGGCTGCTCCTCAAGCCAGCTCGAGGTGTGCTAAAAACAAGATCAGAAACACAATCATCAGACATAGGACATAGTCTTAGAGTTGATTGAAACAGTGCTCTCTCCGTTTGAGCTTACATTTGGGGCATGCCATACGCACTGTGGGCTTGCTGAAAACTAATCCAAATGTGTCCTACATATGCAAGCAACAACAGTATGTTGGAAACTGCAGGATACATCCTTGCATGTCCATACACCCTTGCATGTCCATACACCCTTGCATGTCCATACACTGGCTTTTGAAACAATTTGTGCTGCAAAGCTCTAGCATGATCTGTACAGTTTCTGTGCAAATGCATTGTTGCACGCATGCGCACAGTGGCAATAGCGACGAGCTGTCAGCAGCCTTTCACCCAGTCTTGCTTTGTCAGGTTATTTTGCAGCCAATACATATGCTTGCAGTACATGTGATGTCACACCCATTCAACCAGCCAGTTGAGTGTTCTCATTGTGGATGTCATACTTGTTGCCCTGCTGCCCAGGCTGCATTGACCCGCCAAAGCAACTTTGGCTCATTGACGCTGTGTTTCCGCTGCTCTTGCAGTGACCTGTTGGCAGAAGCAGCAGCAAGGGCTGGCATGAGTGTGCAAGCCTTCCTGGCTCCCACACAGCTCAACAGCATGGTGCAAGACATGATGGACTGCACTGTCAGCAACAGCAGCTACCTCCCTTTCAGCAGCAGGTGCGTTGCAAGTGTCACACAAGCAATTGCACTTGTGATTGCATGAGGAGAGTGTGTGAATGATGTCAAGTGATGCCTCTAGGGAATTGATCAGTGCTGGTCATTTCGACTACATAAAACTTGTGTGATACTCGACATTTAAACACTTGCTCACATAGCCAAATTATGATCTGACTTGCGATGCAACTCTGGTCGATCCAGGTTGGCAGTGGGTATTGGATCCATTTGCCAACTCTGACTCAATTATGTCTTAATTGTGTCATCTCTGCATGCCAGGGATGAAGGAACTGTGTTGATCTGCTACCCAGCCATGCTGTGGACACCCAGCAGGGCTGAGTAGCTATGTCGCTGCAGGTTGTGTGACTCAGGCTTCATGACTTGCCAGCTGGCACAGCTATTGGCGCCAATCAGGAGTGCCTCAGCGCCTCTGGCATCAGTCAGCTCAGAAGCTGCTGCGGCAGCCAGCAAGNTGACTGGTCCCAAGCCTTCTCTTGTGAAAGTCTTGCAGCAATGCGCTGCATGAGCGCCAAGGTTCTGAAGTTGGCTTTCAAGTAAAAGAGGCCTGAGTTGAGGTTGAGATGCTCTGTGCTCTGCAACAACAGCGAAACATGATGTTTTGTGTACATAGAACAGGCACAATGGAGCTTGAAGGTGTGCAGACCAGCTTGGCNGCACTTAGCCCATACATTTTGTGTGTGTGCTTATCGAGTGACATGAACCTCTTGTCAAGTAGCCAAACAGGTCAGGATCCTGNGCAACTTTTGAACACATGCTTGCAGGAATTGCAGCCACAGCTAGAAGCTATCAAGGCGGCCAAGAACAGAGGTGCCAGAGCGCTGTTGGTTTTCCTGAAAGCAAACCATCCACCCAAGTTTGGCAGGAATCTGCCTGAGCCTGAATATGATGACCTGAAAAGGGCTCTTCGAAACGCATCTACTGACTACCATCCTGACAGGCAGATAGGTGGCGACAAATTGTGGCAGATGCTGTCACAAGAGATTAGCAAGCATATCAATGAGGTTTGGGCTGACTACAAAAGCTGAAAAATATACTTATCTAAGTGTGGCTGTAAGTATGTCCTGTGGTGTGCAATGCCNGTTGCAGCCGGTGCCCTGCCTCCATTGGTCATGCTGCTGACATCAAATCAGCCTATTCTGCAATTTAGTGCGGCAGAAGCACTCAGCAATCTGGCACAGGGGCGTCATGCAGTCAAAGATGCCATTATTGCAGCAGATGCCCTCCCTCCATTGGTTGCCTTACTGAAGTCCAAACGACCTGATGTGCAAGACATGGCAGCATGGGCATTCAACAACCTTGCAGCGGGCTCTCAGCAGGCCAAGGATGCCATCATTGCAGCGGGTGCTTGGCCTTTGCTGATGCACCTGTTGAGATCAGAGCAGTATGGTGAGAGAGACCCTGCGGCTTTAACCCTGAGCCATCTGGCAATTGGCTCTCAGCAGAACATGGATGCCACTGTCGCAGCAGGGGCTGTGCATGTGCTTGTTGCCATGCTGCAAGACAAACAACTTCTGGTACAGGTGAGGGCTGTGTGTGTTGTGCATACTTCCCATTGCTGCATGCACTCACATGGTTTTCTGTCTTGCAGGAGTGTGCAGCCAACGCATTGTCTAGCCTTGCAGAGGACGGTGAAATGAGAAAGCAATGTATTATAGATGCAGGCGCTGTACCTTTGCTGAAGAACTTGCTAGAGTCAGGTCAAACATCCCTCAAGACATCAGCAGTTACAGCCCTTGCAGGTTTGGTTGACAGCACTTAGCNTGTGTCCGTGCTTGGATTGACGTATGCAGATGTGACTCCACATCGAAGACCAGCTGCACTTCTGGCTGGTGTTGGCTGANTTTGACCACTCCTCAGATTGTTGTCAAAATAATGCTGCCCTGTAGTAAAGATGCTGAGCAAGATTTTGCTACACTGAGCAAGCAGACCAGCTCTCCACAGGCGCATGTACTATTTGGTGAAAGCAGTGGTGGTGAGACTTGGGAGCAAAACCTGAGGCGTATTGCCACAGACCTAGTGAGCACATTTGTGCTTGCGCAGCCAAGTGTATATTGTCAAGCGCCGTCTATGTGGAGTCGGCATGCCTGCTGACTGTCTGCAGAACAGAACGGATTTAGGGTCCAGATATCCTGAGGGTGATCAAAGGCGTCTTGTCACAGAGCGTCTGTCCCGCATACTGACAGCTTATGCCTATTCAGACCCACAAGTTGGGTACTGTCAAGGTACAAGTTATCCCAGACTACTTGGTCACTGCTTTATGCGCAAAATGTAGCGCATCATGCTGAGATCTGCTGCTTTGCCTGATTCATTGTTTGCTGTGGCTTAACAGACAATGATACATGACTCAAGCACAGACACGCTAGGCCTTGTGCTGTACAATGGCTTGTGGTATGATGACCAAGCATGTGGCTACAGAATAAGCATGTTCCCTTGCTGCAGGCATGAGTGATGTTTTAGCCCCCTTCTTGGAGATCTTCCCCAGTGATGATGCTCTTGCATACCTATGTTTTTCAGCACTCATGCAGCGTATCAGGCAGAATTTCTTGGAGGGTCAGCCTGGCATTCACACTAGCTTGCAGCAGATCACAAGTCTACTGCAGAAAACTGACAGGAAGCTGTGGAAACAGATAGGTGACAACCTCAGCATTGCACATTGCCTATTGTGTGCATTTGCATGTCTTTTGACGCATGATATCTTTTCTCAACAGGGCATCCTTTTCTGTGCTGCCAGTCATGTTGCTGATACACATTTTGTGCCGGCAGGCATGCATGCTTACGGGGTGCCTTGTNTGCATGACACATTGGCTTAGCTCATTACATTGTACCTGAAGATCAGCTCTTAGCTCTTGCGCAGGGTCTGATGTGATTTCAAGCAGCAGCATCACTAACGATGGCATTTCTGCCAGCAGCAGTACCCCTGTGCTGCATGGATGACTGTGTACCCAGAGGTGCTGCAGCTGACATGCTGTCACGATGAGCATTAGCCGACACAGCATGCTAGTGGCTGGTCAATGGCCAGCGCCTGCATGGTCCCAGCTTTTCAACAGGTTGCTTCAGTCTGGCTGCCGGTGACAAAGCGTCGTTCATTTTACATGTGCGAGGTTTACGCTGCACAGTACATTTCAATGGTGTCTCAGCAATCCAGCAGATCCAGTGTGGCCAAGGGCAGGTGGTTACTGATGTACACGATGCCCTTGTTTGATGTAGCACTCTCGAAGCCAGTGCTGAACTGCTGCAGCATGTGAAGGTGGAGACACCGCTCGTGCATGCAAGCTTGAACAAGTGGCAGTCATCTGGTATATATATAACCAGCAGCTGTGAATGAACTGACGTCGAACATCCTGTTAAATACGGGGTCTACTTTTGGAAGATAGTACAACTTCCAACACCTAAGCGCTGGTATACACTTGAATGCATTTGGTTTCNCAAGAAATGTAGCATTGATGGTGCAATTGCTGGGATGCTCATGCAATTTGTCAATGAACAAGCAACAATCATTTTGGGATAGATTGACACTAAGCTATAATACGGCTGCAACACAGAAGCCAGCAAGACATCCTTCGTTGAGCAACTTCATATCATAGGTAAAAGATATTACGAAGAAAGCTAACAGCGGTACTGACATCACAAGCAGGGCTGAGAGGCCGCATTGCTTTTGCTTAGGGGTCTCAAAGTGTTGCAGATAAGTCAACACTCATTTACGGCATTTACAACTCTAGTCGACTCACAGATGTGCAAGACTTGCAGCGCCTGCCATCTCACACGCACGTGCAAGAAAGCTCAGGTGGTCTGAATACCTGCAGTTGGCACCACCTTGACACAGAGAGTGCCAGTCTCAGGCAGTGCTACAGGCTCAGTCCACTGCACAAAATTACCATCGCTGTCTCTGAATAGTACACTGACAAGAACTGGCAGGTTCACTTTGGCCAACACAGCTTTCCTCACGTCCTTTTTGGAGGCTGCACTGCTAACGAAGAAGACTGGGGCCTCATCGGTCCATGGTGTTGTCATGTCTTTTACCACCAAGCATTCAACTTTCCTCACATCCTGCAGCAGCAGTCTGAAGCAGCCCCTTTCAATGCAAATGCAATCCGGCCCTATGACTACGCCCAGCAGAGGCAGATGGCTAACCTTGAGCAGAAAGCGGGCTTGCACCATGCTTACTCAGGTGGCGTTGTCAGAGCAGTTGTGAACCCAGCGCCTCAGCAGCGTGCTGCGCCNCCGACATTGTAACGCTCAACATTGGACTTGAGTCTCGGTCGTAGCACTGACGCCATCCTCACCTCGTCACTAGCTCGCTACCTACTATGCATTATATCGAGCTCTCACAGCAAAGTCGAGCACGGTCGCAAATATAAACGTGGTCTGTGGGCTCGGCGTACGTCGTTGTCCAGCGCGCTGCCATCAAAGCAGCCCTCTGTTGGCTTGCCTATATCTCGGCTGAACANCACAGCTGCATCACATTGTGCTGCTAATGCAGCTCCAAGAATGTCAACAGCGCAGAGCCTGCTCAGCATCAGAGCGCCGGTGACCTGAAGCATGTGTACTTTGATATCTTGAAAGCTACCGGTGAATTTGGCCCTCCTTCAGGTATTCCNATCGAACAAACTGATGTTGTAGCTGCGCGTCGCGATCGCGCGTACAGCTCGCGACTCGTTAGATTGCAAGCGCACGATCGTTTTGTATAAATGACCTGAAGAGCGATCGGTCGAACTGTTTTTTTTTTTCGGTGTCACAAGCGTGCGGTGCAGCGATTCTGTTCTGCTGACAGTTCAAGCCGCGGTCTGTGCNCACACCAACTTGTTCATTTTGAGAGAGGTTGGTCCAAGTTTGTCGAGCTAGTTTGATGCGAAGGCCAGATCTGCTGTCTTGCACCAGATATACTGTGTCACATGCATTCTGCTCAGCAGGCCATTGCTCCCTCCAATACAAGACACGGACAGCCCGTGTGCATTCAAACGTTCATGCCATGCATTGTTGGCTCTGCACAGTGCCCACTTGCAAATGTCAAAATAATTGTCAGCGTAACAACTCAAAGAGAAGCATCAGCTGTTTCTGATGTGCATGCTGCGTGCTTGCTGAGGCTTGTAGTTGCCTGCAGGAAATGACGCTTCCGCACAACATCAGCGCTACCACCAGCATGGCAGAAGCTATTGCAGGAGCCAGCTATGCAGTGCATGCCTTGCCTGTGCAGCACAGCAGGCTGTTCTTGCAAGCCATCAAGGTAAGCATTCCCAGTCCTGCTGCAGTCACCTGAGCACTATACAGTTTGAGGACCTGTTTGTTTGAGTATGCCAGTGCATCATCTCATTGAGGCACGTACATGCCAATGTGCAATGGGTGCACATGACTCAGCAGAGGCATCAGGCATACTCTGGCTACAGACTGCTTTGCTGCACACACACACACACACACACACANATGATTGCGCCCGCCTCGGCCCAGGCTGCCTGCTTGGCTGCTTCCTCCTTGCGCTGCACCACCTGGCCCCTCTGCAGCACGGATAATGATAATCATGATCAGGTGTGCCAGCTGATGCTAGGTACCNTGAAGATGGCAGGCTGTACCACGATGTCAATCATGTGCATGGCTGCATGGCCAAAGAAGAAGGCAGATGTATGAAGCCCTGCATAGCACAGTCACAGTCTGCTGAGCTCTGCCTCCAGACTGTGCTTGCTGTATTGCCAGTTGCAACTTTCTAATGCCCCGCTCTGTGAGGTTACTGAGCCCAGTCAACCGTACATCAGATAGTTTGCGCCCAAGAGCCAAAGCTTGCAGCGCAGACACTTCAGCCAAACATCCTTTGCTCAAACGCTGGTCACCCCAGTACGCACCGTAGCAGTGGAACGCGAGTGTTTTGAGGGAAGTGAAAGCTGTGCTGAGGATATGTTGCACCCCTTGCAGGCCAACCCCAGGGCAGTTGATCAAAACGAGCTGGCTGGCACCAGCGTAGATGTTGAAGGAGGTGGCGGTTAGCTGGGGGAGTTGATGATGGACAGGGATTTCAGAGATGGCATAGTTGCCAGTGCTTGGCAAGAGGTATCTGTGACATTCCACAACATCAACCATCTTAGATGAAACTCTGGCTTGGCGGAGGAAATGATTGTGAGGGTCTCGTCAGGTAGCCAACATACCTCGTGCAGGTCCAGCTGAATGCGTTCGGCTGTGACTCCCACAAGTAAGCTGGCTTGGCCAAATGCCAGCTGCCATAGCTTAAGGTANGGCACCGTTGTAAATGCTGTCGTAAGCGGAGAGAGAAGCGAACACAAAAGAGCTCACCTGCATTCTGACAGCTTCCGTACAGCCACGCAGCCTGCTTGAGCAGTCGAAGGCTAAAACTGTTGTGTATTGAGCCATCCTTTTGCACTTCAACATATGCCAGGCCAGCCTTCACATTACTGCACACATTTGCAAAGCAGGTACGACAGGTAAGACGTCTAAGTTAGGCGCCATACTACTGTACAATGAGGCACACGATCTAAAGCAAATTTCAAAAATTCTCAGTTTTGGTTTTTGCAGGTTCCCGGTGTAGACGAAGCAAGCAAGATGGGTTGAGAATAACTTGCTTCGGTGAGCCATTGCAGTGACATGCGTCGAGTGATCGAGGTCATACATGCTCCCCAGCTATTATCAGCCGCTGCGCCGAAAGATAACTTGACAAGCAATGGATTGTTGGTGCGAACGGAACATTACTTCGCTGCGCTCGACCNTGCTGCTAATCAAGATTGCAAAGCTGCAGGGCTGATTGCAAGCACAATGCCCAAGTGACATACATATCAGTCAAGACTGCAAAGATGCAGGGCTGATTACAAGCAAAAGCAGAGATGGCATTTGCTATTCATTAAGATTGTAAAGGTGCAGGGCTCACAATGTATGCTCACAGGGGAAAGTCTGCAATTGGCATATTCAGCATTGTGGACTCAGGACATGCACCACACAGATGGCAGTCCAACAATAGTCAATAAGCCCTGACTTGAGTTGTGTTCATGCATGACAACTGCCCCATATGTGTGATATGCAGAGCTGTGAGTCTAGGTGTACTGACCTCAGGTGCAGTTGCGAGAACATTGTGGTCCACTGCTGGTGCTGTGTCCCATTTTGTGTAGGTCATGCCACCTACCCGAGTATCCTTTTCATACACAGTCACCTGCACAGGTGCCACAAGCTTGAAATCTGTTGCACAGCTTGAAAGTAGAATGGGCCAGTGTGAGGTACACGACATCTGCACCTTCTGATAACCCCGTTTCTGAAGCTGATATGCCATGGTCAGACCCGCCGGACCACCGCCGATTATAGCAACTCTCGAGTCTTTGTTGAACGGTGGGTCCGTAGGTCTGGTGCTGTCCTTGGCGAGGCTAGCTGTAGACGCGGCTTGAGCTCTACCAGTAGACAAACATGATATAGCCCTGGACGGCGCGCCTGCGCCAGAAGACATACGCGTTTCTGTACAGATGCCATCGGGCTAGGTGCGAGATACACGAGCGGCAAGACGTCAGTCAAGCTTTGTGCGACAAGCTTACCATTGGAACGCCGGAAGTCACGTCGCCAAAGACGCGGCTGTGTGTGCTGCCTGTTGAGTCTACACTGTAAGCCACCTGGCCACCTAGCTCCAAGTGGTACGACAACTGGTTGATCCTGAAGTCGCTGACTCCAGCTCACTGCGCTTTGTACAGTCATGTTAGTACGGGTGAATAGCACACTACGTTGCTTGGAGGAGCAACGCACGGTCCGTGTACAAGTGCGCCTGCGGACTCAGGTACAGATACAGGTGGGATGTGACCAAGGCGTGAAGTCGCACCTGAAGCTACGATCCCAGTTCGTGAAAAATCTGTCCGTGCATGTGAGTGCAACTGAACCACTTTAGTAAGCAAACTGCGTTTACAACTCACGTGCAACATGTGACGACCGCCACATCGCAGGCTCAACTTGTTTCGAAGGTGCACCTTCCCGTGGAGCGCCGCTGAGCGTTCTGGTTCTCATGCGTTAGCTGCGAAAAGTGCATGCCAGGCAGCGCTTAAATGCCTCGCTGGCGAACGGAACTTTGATCTGCAACGTCGTACAATGAGTTCAGGTACGAAAACCCTGTGTGTTTCACTGTTGTCTGTTCACCGTGTACGTGCTCTTATGGAGGTTTGAGCTTCACGTGCTTGCTGCAGAACATGACAAGATCGCAGCTGCGCTGACCACTCTAGTGCAAACTGCTTTGCTCAGCAAAACAATANGTCACTGTGCATCTAGTTTGCACCTCATACTCTTTCTAGCTACAGTGTAGTATCTGAGGGACTATGTCAGCAACTCTGCGTGCTGTGGAGTCAGTTGGCAGCTTGGGTTCAGGTGTACAGCCAGATAGGTGATGAGTCGCCCGATGTCCAAGTGAGCCACNTGCGGGAAGCTGTATCAATCCTTGATCTGGATGTGATGTTCTACCCATGCCCTGCTGGAGGTCCAACTTGGCGGGAAAAGGTGAAGCAGAAGGGCGGCAAAGCCAGTTTCCCGTACATGATTGATCCAAATACAGGTGTGCTGACAGCTCAACGCAGCTAACAGCGCATTTGCTGCATGTGCAAAACCTTCTGGATCTTGCCCCCACACGGCAAGGACTTAGTCCATGACAATGCACATGCAGCATGGCCTGGCACGGCACAGCACAGCCAAGCACAGCCCAAAAACAGGCATTCCTATCAGTTGGACTGTGATGCATGTAATTTGTGGTGAGCTGCCAGATCTGCAGCGCAGCCCCAAGGCGCGCTGGCGCAATGTCTGCTGACCGGCAGCACCTCAGACCATACTGTATGCAGATCATGCTGCGTATTGACATTTGTGCGCACTGCACTGAATGCAACAGGGGCCAGGTACATTACATATAGGCAACAAGTGTCCTGTTACCCTGCTTATACTTGTCGCTGTGGATGACAGCTTTTGCTGCCTTGATTGGGATCTGCTGCTGAATTCATTGCTTGCAGTCCCATTTTGCTACCTTGCTAACCCTTCTCCCACTTAGCAAGGTAGCGTCATGGCACTGCAAGCAAATATGCAGCAGCAGATGCCATCAAGGCAGCAGAAGCTGCCAACCGCAGTGGCAAGTATAGGCAGGGTAACAGGACAGTTGTTGCCCAAGTGCAAGATACCTTGCCTCTATTCCATTAAGTTTCCAAAGTTGACAACCTTTTGTTAAGGACCCATGTTGCACTTCTGAAGCATAGTTGTGCCTTTAGCAGGAGCGCCATGAAGGCACTCGCCAAGTGGTATGAACTCAAAAGTCATAACCATAGTGAAGAGACAATGGATGCTTGAGTGTTGCAGGAAGCGCTGCATGTTTGTCAGTGCAATTGGTGGTTACAATGTTTGCAGCAATAAGGCAGTGCGGTGTCATAAGTCAACCGTCCATCAGCATTGCTGTTGATGGCCAGCAACAACTCGCGGGTGTGTNAGCCATAAATAGTTCAAGCATTTGTTGCTGTGTGCTTATTCTACATTCTTTGATGCATTGCTGCTCAGGGCTGTTCACTCCTGAAGACTGGACCTGCCCCTCATGTGGGAACCGCAACTGGGCCAGAAGGGGCACTTGCAATCAGTGCAACACTGCCAAGCCTGGCACCACTGACACCAACCGGGAAGGCACCGGAGGTGGCTTCAAGGTGACTCACAGTCACCCTCCCTTCTGTCAGTGCTGTACATAGCCTGACGCTTGTGCACTTGATGTTCTGGCTGCAGACATCCAGCTACTGGATTCTGGGTTGCTCATCGACTGTTATATTGCTGCAGCGCAGTTTGCTGCTGCTCATGTTGTGGCCCCCCCAAAGGTGCTACCTAGCCTTTNACTTGAGAGCACATAGGGACCCCTGCAGGTAGGACAACAGCAGCATTCACCACAGTACCAGCGGAGCTGTGCTCAGTTCTGGCATCCATGCTGCCCATTTCCTGAAACCAGGTCACACTGACATGCTGTAACACTTTCCCCAGGTTCACCTCTGTTGTTGCTGAAATATGGCCTGCAGTAGCCATGGCATCACTGTGGTAGAGCATATCAGTGACTGCCCTTTTGACAGTGCACGACTGCAACTGCATAAGGGTTCTGCCATGCGTGACAACTTGACTGCTTGCCTTTCCTGCGCATGTGATGATCAAGACTGGCTTGAAATTGGGCTTCACATACGTGGTGGAGGCATCTTCGCAATCCCTCGAACATGGTGCAATTACAGCGAACATGCTCCTCTGACAACAACGGGAGGTGTATTAGCCCTGTACAGCACACGTTGACTGCCTGGCTGTGCTCACTACCGCTTGACTGGTCGGCATGTACAGGTGTGGTGGCTGTGTTGACGGTGTACACAATGCTGNAATCCCATTTCTTCACCACAGCATGTATTGCCGCGCATCTCTAGCAGTGTACACAGTCATGCTGACAGGGCAGCAGAGGCAGGATCACCCGCAACTGCAATTGTGCGCTCTCAGGCGATGTCAGAGCATGACAAAACCAGGCCCAGACTTGCTGGAGCAAGCAGAGGCCACCACAGATTTGCAACAGTAGCTGCTGNATGGGTATGACAGTGTTCATGTTCTACATCATTGCCTTTGGGTTCTACCTCTGGATCCGTATCACAAAGACTCTCGACATTGGTGCCTACCAGTGGTATGGTATCATTGTGCTGACTGTGGAGTGCATGGGAGCCAGTACTGTGGTGCTGTATGGCACCAATCTTCTCTTCAACCCAGTCAATGAGATTGTGCTGCAAGAAAACCCAGATGGCGTGGGTCCAGGAGTCCTCAAGGTAATGCTTTGTACATGCAGTAGCTAGGTACAATATGTGGTAGTACTTTTGATGTTCTGCACTGTAACAGTTCAGTGCAGTGAGCACAGGCTGTCTGCATGCACGGCCGATTCAATCAGCTTATTCATATTGAGGCAATGCTGCTGCAGGTTTTCTCATGTAACTTNCCTCTTCTCGCTCATTTTCTCACGTGGTCACTGGACAAGCAGAACGGAGCTCCCTTAATTTGCAGCACGCGTTCGCTGGATTTTGCACCTGATAAGCCGTTACGATATGTCGACGCACGGAAGGATGCCAAACAAGGCAGGTCGCGGTCGACGTCGGGCTTGCTTTGTGTTGTATTAGGGAAGTTGNGGGCTGCACCGTCGTTGACCAGCCAGACAAGTGGTGCTGCAGCTGTGGACAGGCCAGCTGACAGACCAGTCTTCACCCCACGCAGTAACCCTCGCCACCTGTTCCTGCGAACCCCACTGCCATCTACACAGTCTGCCTCTGTGGCAGCATCCAGTGCAGCTACACCATCTAGCAGTGGCAAGCAAGCACAGCAGCAAGTATCTGCGCTGTGTACACCAGCATCTGGCTGCTGTGACAGCAGAGCATGCAAACTTGTAGCCTGCTTGCTTCTACCTGTTGCTAGCAGCCTTCACTTTCGTCTGCATGATCAGGTGGCTCATCTGACTGTGCAAGCTTCACTCTGACTGCTTGCGTGTGGAGAGTCTGTGGCAGGTTGGACAGCCTGTTTTATGAGCACTTCTGGCAATATCATGAATTCTGGCTGTCCACTGATGGTTCTGAGGACACTTGAAGTGGGCTTTGACTGCACNTGGCAAGCCTGCTCCTCACAAGCTTCTGTGTGGCTTTTGCAGCCATGCTCATTGAGGGCACTCTGTGTGAGCTGGGCACACCATTTGTTGCAGCACTGAGGTTGCTGTCATGAGCCAAATTCTTTCTCATGCCACCATTTGAGGTTGCTGCAGCTGTGCTGATGGGTGGCAGTGCCTGAGCCTTGGACAGGCCCCCTGCTGCTGCACTGGAGCTGCTTGCTATTCTACTGCTGTTTGAAGCTTTCACAGCTGTGTTGTCTGAAGCAGTCGTGTTCGAGGTCACCTGGCGACCTGCTGCTGCGCTGACATGCCTGGCATGACCAAACTTGTTACTTACAACATTGTCTGTGGCTTGTGCAGTCATGTTTGAAGGCGAGGTGTAAGATGCCAGTGAGCCACTTGCAGTTGCCTTGGCATGGCTCCCATCAGCTAGCTGATAGACAGCTCCAGCAAGGTTGCCTTGGGAAGAATTTGCTGCCATGCCCAAGTCGCTCTGCCAGTAGGCATACAGCTGGTGAAGNCAAGATGAGCTTGCGCTTGGCAATCTGCACCGGCAGCTTTGTCTCTGTGTCCTCACCAAACAGGGCCTGCACCACCAAAATTGCTGCACTGGGTACTGAGCCATCTGAACAAGTAACAAGACAATGATTGACAGTATGGCTGACTGATGCTGAGTTGACATTTGCAAGTACGCCTGGGATGGCGGCACATGCAAATTCAGGCGCAAATGACATTGCAGCCAGCAGTCCTACCTCACAGGTACAGGTCTGTTTGTAATTGTCATGAGCATGCTATATTGTGTCCAGGCAGGTAACAAAATGGCTTCTGGGCAGACTACGCTTTGAACTTCGTATCTCCTGGCCAGACAATGCAGCAATCTGCATAGCGTAAGTCCTGCATCTGCAGTCAATGGTAAAGAGTGCCTAACGCATATCTGCTGCAGCCAGCTGTTATTGTGAAGATGAGCTGACCTCATACAACACACGCCACTTGCCAGCCAAGCCCCCTTCTGCCTCAATCTGCTTGAAGGCGTCAGCAACCTTGATGCCGCTCTTGGTCTTGTTCAGCACACGCCTCATCTGAGCAACAGCTGGATCTTCAGCAGACTCCTGCTTGGCTGCCTGCNAACGTTGGCAACAGAATATGGTGAACTTCTTACAATGCGAGCTGTAAACTGATAGGCACCAATGATGAATGGGATTACGCCTGCTATTGCTCCAGCCCATACTTCCCAGCCAATATTCACAGGCCCTGGTATGTATGGCTCAACACTGTTGGCTGTCTCTGCTGCAAGTGAACTACCGGAGAAGCCTGCACGATGAATTTCATGCACTTTGTGGGCAGAGTTTGCAGACAGCTGGCTAAGCGTGATCCTGGGTCAGCTTTACCTGTGGAGCCCCNACTTGAAAGGTGAGGCCTTGGTCTGGGGCATCAGTGACGTAGCCAAACTTGTGGCGCCCATCTTTGCCCTCGTCCACCCATTGCCACCCCTGCACAATCACACCACCACATTTTACATGGGGTCTGTAGGTAGGTGTTATCACTTTAAACCTGTTTTGCAGTCAGAATTTGCTGTCCACAGGTCAAACGTGACTGTGCCCTGTGTACCATATTCTTGCAAGTCCCTTGTGATCCAACAGCAAAGGCGTTCCAAATGACCAACCTTACAGAAATGTCTCATGTTCCCTGCAAGCTCTGCATTGCGCTGATGTTGCTGCATAGGTGCTCGATATATGCTGACATTCTCAGTGCCTAGGGCTTCGAATGTTTCTGACTCGCCCTGCAGCCAGGCAACTTCGACACTGATGCTGAGCGTGGGTGTTGCTTGCTGTGCGTGGCGCGCTCCACACGGCAGGTAGCTTCGAACTGTTGTGCGAACATGCGGCGTGGCACAAGTTCGAGTCCTCAACGAACCATTTACCATCAGGTTGATGCAAGCTCCGCTGCCACCCTGTGTTTTGCGACAGATGGAACAGTAGCAGTGCATAAAGGGTTGTGGGGTCTTAGTTTCGAAAGTGAAGCTGACCGCACCACAGTGGCACGAGCCCTGTAACTTCATTCGCGCTGCAGGCGCCTGTTTACTTTTGTTGCCGACGGAATCGACGCGTGCTGCCGACACAGGCTGGATCGTCAGCGACTTGCGGAAAGCTTGCCTAGAGCAGGGCTGTGTCGCACTGCCACGCAAGCGGAGTCGACATGCGACGGCCGCTGTGGGTATTTGTGTCTGCAGAAGTCGCGTTGCGAGCAGCAGATGCATCAGGTGCACAGCTTGTTCAAATGCTTGAAAGTCGTGCACGAGCTTGTGTTGTCAGGCGTNACACGCCCTGTCAGCTCCAGGTCTGACATCAGTCTCGTCCCGTACAGCTCCATTGACAGCGCTTTCTGATGGGCATCCAATAGCCTTGCGTATGCCAGCAACATCAACATGGCAGCTGCCATGCGGTGTTGACAGGCCTGTGCATCAGCATTCTGTGCAGATGATCAACAGAGGTGACAGTGCGCAGGGCAGCAGGCCTCAAGCAGGCTCTGAAGGTCTGGTCAGTGCTGTGCCCAAAAATGAGATGGCAACAAGCAGCAGGGCAGCCAACCAACATCACCGACATCCTGGCAGCAATACTTGTGTACCTGGTCAGCTATCAGCTGCAGCAGTCACACCAGGTACAGGCACAAGCCGGGAAGACATGCTGGCAGGGCAGCAAGTTGCAGCCAAGATGCATGCGCTGCATGTTCATGCTATGGACAAAGCTTGGCAGCAGCAGCAGCATCGACAGCCACTGCCGCCATTTCCAGGCAAGACCAGGCAGGCGACAGCAGCCACTGCACCTGCTGATGCACGTGTGCAGGCATGCACAGATGCATCTGCAGCTCTGCACTGCACTGGTCTTGGCAGCAAGCACGCTCCTTCTGCAAATATGCAGCAGCCTGGAGTCAGCAGCAAGTCTGCAACTGCCAGCACAGCAGAGCGCCTGAACTGGGCAGCCAGTGTGCCTTTGCCGTCAGAGCCTCTCAGTGAGCTTACCAACCCACACCAGTATCAGCAGCAACAGTCCCAGCATACCTCCACAAGCTGCAAAGCTGCCGATATGTCAGCAGATACAGAGAGTTTAGTCGCCAAGCTCAGAGCACTGTCCTCAGACAAACACACCGGCTCTGCCAAGGGCAAGGCAGTCAAGGTACCACCGCAAGGCTTCCTGTACAAGCCAAGAGCTGCAAAGCGTTGTTGCACAGCTATTACTGATGGTGGCTCCAGCAGCATTGACAGCAGCATTGCTGCCTTAGGCATCAGCACCAGCGCCAAAGTCAAGGAATTGCTGGCTGGTGCATCTGGCCCTGCTGGCGGCCNTAGACCTGGTTTTTGACATCCGGTTAATGGGGCAGAATGTCTACTGTCCTGTACGTCTCAGCACATGATGTGTTGCTTCAGTGGGTCCTTGTTGNAACATACAGTATCAGTGCACTTTTGGAGGGCCGTTGTCTGACCTGTGATGTAAACACGACTAGATTCTTCAGCAAACACGAGCAGCTGTGGATCCCAAGGGGCGAAGCTTACAGCCAGGCATGGTGTTGGGTGATCCTCAAAGCGCAAAATCTGCGATGCAAACTTGTTTGATGAAGGTACCTTTGCGGAGCAGTTCTATCAGGCACTTGAGAGCAGTTCTTGCTAACCACTGTGCATGCATGCCAGTGAATTCGCTTGACAGCCTCAGCCAGAAGCTTGAGTTAGACTTGACTGCAAAATGTTGCAGACAAACACACGGTACAGGCGACTCACGCACCATGGACACAGTAAGTACTCATTGAAAACTGAACAAGGACTGAGATACCCCGTTTGTTCTTGCAATCAATCAATCAATCAATAGCGACACATGTCATTGCAAGCATGCTCACACTTGTGGCAGTGTAGTGACAGGAAGCCAAACATATCCCCTTGATGTGCACAGGTATGACATGCAAAGTGCATGCCGCGGACTCCATCCTGGATGCAAGCAGACTTCTTGTTTGCAAAATTCAATGTCTATGCAGTGGACAGTCTATCACCTGTCTGTTGTGCTGCACATTGAACACCATGACCGCTCTGAAGCAATCGCTGGATACGGCCAGTAATGTGCTGTCACAGTTCCAGCTGCAATATTGACCACCTGCATCGGAGCACCCACGGCTCAAGTCAAGCAAACAATTCAGCCTCAATGCAACCAAGTAGTGCAGCTGCGCATGTTATGACTGCTGCCAAATTGAGGTTCATGCATGGAGTAAATCCAAAGCTCAACACAGCAGCAATGTTGCACGTTGGCATGTCAATGTAGACCGCTACAAGGATGCCTTTGTAGAAACTGATGAGTTGTTGGCAAAATCTGTTGCAAATGTTGAGTACGAAAGCTGGTAGTCACCTGCATGAGGCATACCTTCACTTACAGTTTCCCACCGACGCATGGCTGTTCTGTTCTTCATTGCCATCTTAGCTGCAAAGTTGAAAGTTCTGCTTTTGCTGGAAAGCCATTCGTACCCNCATCGCAGTGTTTGCATGGCTGGTGTAAGCAGTCTCAAAGGTTGCCCAAACCTGTCAGCTCTGCTTGATTGTCTTCTTGGTGCCACTGCTGTGATTCTCATTGCATTCAGCGAATGTAGGCTGAACAAGGGCATGTCTTGTAGGGTACCATCCACGCTGTCCTCACAGACACATGTGTGATCTCATGTCATGCTTGCTGTAGTCGACCAGCATCAGTCAAGCACTTGCTTCAGCACAGCATTACACTAAGGAGCATTCATTGCACTCAAACAAATGCTTCTGCCCACCATCACAGAATCCTCNTTGTAATACTCTCAGAGCTTGTCTTGTCTGGCACCCTGACTGACCCCTCAGCAAAGTCCGAGCTGCCATTGCCACTATGTGTGCCACTGCGCAGGCTTGTTGTTGCACTTGTGGCACCATTGGTGCTTTCTTTCTGCAAAGATGGACTGTGTAGCTTTGATCTATCTGCGGGAGCTCGTGCATTTCTGGCCACAGGAGTTGCTGCAGGTTGAGAAAGACGGCGCTCTGCTGCTGCCAGCCTACTTCGATAGCCAGCAACTTGCGGACCTGCGTAAGTGCCAAATTATTGGCAACAGGTTGCAAATCAACGTTCACTGCGAATTCAGCAGCTGTGTGATCAAACTCACTGGGGGAGTGTGCGCGATCCGGAACTCGCTCACTTGGCTTAGCTGTGGCTGAGACGTGGACAGGGACACGCTTGCCTATGTCGCCTGGTTGGCATACTCGTGCGGTTTTACGCTGTAGCACTTGACTGCAGCAGGGTCTCTGCATAGCGGTAACCTTCCTTACTGAACACACTGCGGTCTACTTACTGACAAGCTTGCTTACACAGGTGCGCATGCCGCGCAAGCTCACAGAGCACAACCTCGACTGCCATCAGTCCCGTGGGTACTATCGAGGAGCGACAGCCACAGACAAATTTTAAGCATGGCGTCATACAGTTTCGCCGCTAGATCCGTACGGTGTTTCGGGATCAGATTTCGGGTCCAAATGAGCATGCAGAACCTCGTTCGCAATCTCGAAGACGCAGCGCTGCAATCATCCCTGGACTTGTGACATAGCGAGTTTGTGACAATTGATCTTGCGGCCCGGCGGCATGGGCATACATCTGTCTCTTNCTGACCCTTAGTTGTTGAGCAGATGTGCAACCGTTCTGCAAGGCAACAACTACATGTGCATATCTGCAGAGCTATGGTTTGGAGGTGACAGTGATGTCGTGGAATGGGAACCTTCACTCAGGCCTTGGCTAGTAGAGTAGCAGCCTCATGCAGCTATGACACAACCTCCGTAGATTTAGATGGACCCAGATATCACTTTGCAGGAGTTTTTACCAGACATGCTGATGCTATCGTGTCGACAGCACAGTCTTGCAACAAACAGTCTATATCAGAGATCCGCAGGTCATGCATTGTGCATTTGTAGGGAAGCTTACACTCTTCTGCAGGACAAAATATTGAACACACATGTCCATTTCAAGTTTAGAACAGCATCCCTTTTCTCAGCAGGACTGCATAGCTGTAAGCAAAAACGCCAACATGGTTGAAGACACAACTGGTCCAGTTGAGAACACCAACAGAAAACACTGTCAGTTAAGTGCATCGCATATCTGACACCAACACGTCAATGCGTTGACACAGACAGAAGTTGCTAGAGGGGTGGCAAGGGGTTGTTGTATATCAAGTAGCGCATCAACAGGCAGTTCCTGAGACTGATGAAGCAGCNTGCTCTTTGCCCAAGACCTGCCTGCATGTTTGTGCAATGCTGTAGGTCTCATGCAATATGGATGCTGCGCCATTGTCAATATAAGAACATCAGGCTGGCTCAAGTGTTGTCTGTGTATGAAAAGCCTGATCCACATGCAATCTTCTGACACACATGCCTGTTTGCGCCTGCTTTGAAAGTTGCCCACTGTCAGGGAACATACATGCTCACCACGGTGCCTACACAGCTGCACAGCAGCGCCAGTGCCTAAGCCTAGTGCAGACAGCAGACCCATGACACCATCTGCACTCTTCAGTACCCCATGTATTGTTGATCAGACACATAAGCAGCCACAATCAATTTTTCGACCAGATGTACACATGTTTGCAAGAATAGCCTTGTCACAACAAAGGAATCTGCCACAGACTGCTAAGTCATTGATGGCAACACGTCTCCAGTACACGACAGTCAACTGAAGGTGTGTAAACTACATAGACGAATACAAGTTCAGTAGCATATGCTTCCACCCTCGAACCCTGCTTGCCTCATCCTGTTGCTTCCTCTCCTCCACGCAAATCTCCTGGCCAATGAGGTGACATGTAGACTCACAGATGAGCATATGATCCCATTCTGAGCATGCCAACCAGTCCACTGCAGTGTGTATACATGCAAGAGGCTTGNTTGTCTTTGACTTCAGAGCAAGGGTTTGCACATGTCATGGCTGCCGTATCAGTAGATGCCATGTCACACTAACGGATGTCAACACAAGCCACAAGCTTTGTATACCGTGTCTACCCATGAATAGCAATGACTGGGATGCCGTCACTGTTTTCCCGGATAACAACTACAGGATCTTCCCCATTCCACAATGCCGCCTCATGTGCAACAGCCTTGGCCTGTACTATGGCAGCGTTGGTGTCGTGGAGACTATCAACTACCAAATCGTGAATGCCATATGCTGGACTACACAAACGAGCTGCAGCTCTGCTATCTGTGACAAGAACCTGGGGGACTGGGGGCCTCCCAACAGCAATGGCCAGGGGTAGCTGTGCAGACTTGCTGATGGTGACAATGAGACATGCATGGCAGTCCAGCGCAGTGGTCACAACTGANCTGGTGTGATAATGGTGCAGGTCACACTGCACACATCTGATACACTGGTGCAGACTCATGCCAAACTGTCAAGATTGACCTTGCCAGATGCAGGCTTGCTGGAACTCTTCCCAAAAATCTTGAGGCCAGGCTTCTGTCGGGGTACAAAGCCTGCCCTGGGATTGCTGTCTGTGCTGGCTTCTGCCTCAACCTGCATACAGTCCCCAATTCGGCTGGTGTCACCCCAAAGCAAGCAGGGATCAGAGGCAATGCCTCAAGATTTTAACCAAGTCCCTGGCTCAAGACTTGATCCAAGGCAATGGCTCAAGACTCAGCCCCAGGACAATGGCTTAAGACTCAACCCACAGTAATGGCTCAAGACTCAACCCCAGGGCAATTGCTCAAGAATCAGCCCCAAGGTAATCACTCAGAACGCAGCCTGGCAGCAACCACTAAAGACTTGACCTACAGGCAGTAGCTGTTGCAGGCTGCAGTACATGTGCATGTGACAATGCATGCGCATGTAAGAGTGCATGTGCATATCGTGGCAATGCTCAACATGTCAAGCTGGTGAATCAGCTGATGTTGCATGGGCTCGCAGCCTGATCTTGCTCCACGTACGACTCATTCCTGCTGTGGCTAGTGCCAGTCTGTAGGTATGTCTGACGTCAACTACGACGTGTGCAATCACCTGATGCTCAAGATCTGGCCAAGCTTGATGAATGTGGGTCCAAGTTTCTCCAGGTTGTCCACAGCTTGCCGCGCCAGCTGATCTTGCCGCTCTTCCAGCTTGCCTTGCAGCACTGAGTTGGCCAGCTTGAACAACCAAGGAGCTGCAACACAAGGCAATGGTGCCCTTACTGCGTGATTACTGTGTTCCCCTTGTCAGGTCAGCAGCTGAGCAACTCTTAGAGCGCCAGATGGCTACCGCTGTGTGTGCTTGCTGTGCACAGATGTTTTGCATCNTGCCAGCAGCAACAGCTGCAACAGTGCTCATACCATGGTGCAGCACACAATCAGTGATGTTTCCCAGACTACGCAGTACANCTGCTGGCTGAGTTGCAGCTGGCCTCAATGAGGCTGATGAGAGGATTGATGACAATGACTCTGCCACTGACACATNAATTAGCAGGCAAAGTTACTGACCAGGCAAGAGGTCTTGTGTGCTGCATTTGCAAGACAACCATCACCCTCAGCGCTGCAAGCAGTCCACGTAGCCTGCTGCAGCAGACTTGTATACTGTAGCAACTGCATACAGAGACAATCGCTGTCACGCTTGCGGTCAAGCATGACTTGGTGCTCCGAGACNTTGTGTGTGCAAGGACATGCCCAGCGTTCTCAAAAGTGTGCTTCATCTGACAGGGTCTATGTGCACTGCACAGCATGGCGTTGACAACAGGCTCCTGCAACAAGGCTCCCACGGCAACACTATCAGAGAAGAGCCTTTCACAAAGAGGGCCCCTTGCAAAAGAGGTGTGTGTGATGTGCAGGGTGGGATGTGTTTTCACTCTGGTACGACATGAAGGAGCCGCTTTCATGCATCATCAACCCTCAAGCCATGGCGGCATACCTGGACCTGTTTGGCCTGCTGTGGACCCTGAAGCGGGTTGAGCACACCCTGAACAGAGTGTGGCAGGTCATGAGCGCTGTGCAGCGTCAGCTGANAGCCCAAGAGGAACACTGCTGCAGGTGTCTGGAAAGTCTGAGCGCAATGCAGCACAGGGAACTTAGCCCACCAAGGCCAATCAAGTCTTAGTCTGCATGGCAAGGACGTTCAAAAGACAATGGATAGGCATGACTACCTTGTAGCTCTTGCTGATCTGAGCTGGTNGAGAAGCTTCCAGACACGCAATCCGATGCTGCAAGGAGCCCACTGTGGTTCCATTTGGCTCTTCAGCCATCCATTGCCAGCTGTCCTGAGCCTGCCCATGTAGGGGGCTGCTGTTCTGCAGAGCCACCCTGTGCCTGCAGAGCCTGTCCCTCTGTGCCATTAGGTGCTGCAGCTGATTGTCACTGCTGCTGGCGCCTGGGCATGTGGTGCTGCTCAGCTTCCTGGATAACAGCTCTATGTCCGCCTGCAGAGAATGCAGACTGCCTGCAAACAACAGAGGCAGTGGTTGTGTGGATGTTTTGGGGTAATACCGATGAGTCCAAACAACAGAGGCACTGCCTGTATGACCAGTTCAGGGCGANTGATTCTTTGCCAGCTGCGTCTGACAACATGCGCTTGATGAGCCTCATATAGCGCAAAAATGCCTCTCGCGTTACCTACATGGCATGAGGAGCTGTTAGCAACCAGGAAGACTGGCTTATGCCTATTCATACGCAAGACAGACCAAGGCAACCACCTCAAGTGTTGTCGAGTATGTGCAGCCCGCTGTCAGCAAAATGCAATGGCTTGGGTTTGCAATGCACAAGATGAGCAAGTACGCCTGACAATCTATCACCATTGTGGCTGACTTGCTTATGATTCAGTATTGGTTGGCATGTGGACAAGGTCCTGTGCTTCAGAGATAAGGGTAAGGCTTTCAAGCAGCGATAAATTGTCCATTATATATGACAAGGTTTTGAATCTGACATCCTTTGCTAGACACGAACAGATGCGCAATCGTTATATTCTTCCGCTACAGCTCAATGGCTGGTCTGTCTTGCCCAGAATGTAGAAGATTTGGCCGTGGCAGGCATCAAGTAGACTGTTTGCACCTGTCCCTGTGCAAGAACATACATCCAGGCTGCTTCAGCAACATTGAACTCAGGCTAATTCAATGTAAGGCATAGCTGTGCAGTGATGTCAAGCCTGCAGACCTGACCGCATCATACATGGTACCTTGGTACCTGGCNAATCCACACCTTGGGCAGTTCGGATCCAGGTATCCTCAACGCTTTGCCAGTATGCTGTCCAGAGGCCTGTACCAATCAGTCACTGCGAGTTGTTGCATCATGTCGCTGTGGGACCTGTGTGCAGGTCGAGTCTGTGCATGCATTCCAACAGAAACATAGACACACCTGCATGGATGTTGTTCAGCAAGATTTGGTGGTTACCTGACAGGTAACCACAGCGTAACCTTCCTTGTCATTCTCACCAGATGTCGCATGGCCCCAATTGAAGTCAGGAATAGCTGGCGAGACGTGGTTACAAACCAGGTTGATGAACTCAGACTTGTTGTAAGTTCTGGGCTGAGGACCTTCCTCCACAACCTTGGCATTGTCTGACAGCAAGGCGCCTAGCGTTGTTGGGTCCGTGGACGTGAAGAACGAATTCAATACTGCTAGTCGCTTGTCTTTGCCAAAGTCAGGCAAGAACTCAGGCTTCTTCAAGCCAAGCTTCTTCATGAACTTGAACGACTGAACCTCGAGAGCGTACTGACGAGGCCGGACAACATCTGCGGTGCGTGTGCGTTGCAGCACAGCGGTGTCACCCCTGAAAGCAGATGCGTGCAAACTACGATTAGCTTGGGGCACGACTTGTGCAGCTGTCTTTGAGCTGGTGAACACGGCGTGATTGCAAGCGCTGAGAGCCATGCTGAGACGTGCAATNTAGTAACGATGTACACGACAACCTCGGCTTACTGGACATGTCAAGGCTGTTGTGCACAATATTACTACACAGTGTCTAGTCGTATCGGTTCGCCAAAACCTGCAACCTTTTTCTTCCTCTTCTTCTTCTTTTACTGCACTGTTCTGTGAAATGTGAAATGGTGACATGGATAACAATCTTGAAATGTGCTGGTACCTGCAGGGAAACGCAGCTCTGCAGCAGCTCCTAGCTGTGGAGAGCATGGCTGAGCCTGTGGTGCCATCTGCAAAACACGTNCCTGAGCCCCAAGTAGGACATTTGGCAGCAGGCCTGTAACCATGTGACAAGCAAATGAGTCCTTCATGCTTTGGCAGCATGATTGGAGCCCACAGCTAGAAGTGGCATTCATGGTCTGTCTAGACAGCAGGGTATAGCTGAGATTTCTGTTGCAACTTGCTCTCTTGGAGCATTGATACTTGACATGCTATCCTGGCAGATGCATTCTGGCAAGTACTGGCGCTGCAAGTACTGTGACTTGTTTTTGGTGACCGTGCGGCAGCAGAATTGACTGTTTTGGTTGCCTGGCACAGTGCTGCAGGGAGCTGCATCAATGCCATGTGATTTTAACGCATCAGCGACGCCGCATTTTAGCTGTTGTGGGACAGGACAAGCACCCATACAGCTGAGGCATAGACTATACCACGGTATGCTTGCGTCACCAGTCAGTACACAGGCTCTGTCGGTTTGTGGGCAGCTTGTGTGAATGGCAGCACAAGCAACTCAGTGCTGCAGACAATAAGCACATGCCAGAGCTGACGGTCTGGCAATACTAATGTTGACACCTGTAGCTCACAAGCATTCAGGCTGGATCATGACAGTGACATGCATGCACACTGCTGCAGGTGATGNCTAAGAGTAAAGCCATAATCTGCCTTTTAGGATAGCGAGGGAGGGAATGAGTGATGCAAATTTCTGTGACGCCGGCAAGATCCGCTGACAGATGACGGTCGCGGAACGACTTGACTACGACGGGACTGTAGCTAGCCTCGCAAGGTCACNAGGCCACTATCTTGGAGCAGAGCACTCTCAGCATGGTTCTGTTGGCAAGGTGTCAGTCCGCTTGTAGCAAGTTGANTGCGGTGTCTTGACTTTCTGTGAAGGGCACCCAGCCAGCATGCCTCCTATTCGCCACATGAACGTGCAAGCTTGCCTGTTGCAGATGCTGTGGCACAGGTTCAGCAGATGTTGAAGCCAAGCTGCTTCAGCAGCAGGATTGCTAGTCCATCNTGTCTAGTGTCTATGCTGGATTGTGTACACATGTGCCTCTGGAAAACCAGCTGAAGGCTTGTACAAACGGGCTGTGATATGTTACACCAGTGCGTTACTGTTGTGCCCCTTAGTGCTGGGAAATTGTTCTGTAGACGAGAACAAACTGGTTTATAGACAGCCAGCAGTAACATTCTGGCGCGATCCTGGCACCAAGGTCTAGACCACTGTACCTGTGCCATCAATGCAGAGTGGCTTCATCTCCACTGACTATAGAATGCGCTTCAACTCATGTCAGGCGACCTCATGGCAGGGGTGCACTTGTACGTTCATTGAAGGCGTAACTGTATCTGTTTATGGCTTCTATGGATGTTATGCAGTGCTCTCCTGCTACTGATAAACAAAACACCTATCGTTTTGCACAACTCCACAACTTATCACCACAACTCCGAAACACATTTGACACTTCTGGAAAGGCGTACTTCATGCTGGGAAAGGACATTGCAAAACTTGCAGCACACCACGACTGATGTGCTGCTCACATAGGCAACAGGGGTCCGTGCAACTTCTCAGCCAATGCTGTGTAGCGTTGCAACAAGTGTGTCTTCTCCTCAAGCTGTTCGCCTCGCTGGTTGGCATATGCCATGTGCACCACGATGGCTGAACCAATTGCACCACAATGTCTGCCTTTGGAGTGCGGCAAAACATTGGATATGGTCTCCTCATCATCGTCCATTATGTCTTCACGGTTCAAATCACCACCCTTGAACATGATAGTGTTGATGCTCCATCTTCTGTAGTCAAATGCGTGGAAGTCCCATGTCCCAAAGTTATACTTTTCTAAGTCATTGTCTGCCAAGCTGTCTAGGAAGTTGTAGTGGCATGTCGCCGCACATACAAAGCTTTGAATTGCACACGGGTAGTAAGCATCTTGTGGCATGTTTTCAAAGGCAGACCCATCAAGGAAGCTTTGTGGCTTGTTTGTTTTGTTGGGTACAAAATCGTAACCATTTTGCTGGTATGCCTGCATGGCTCCAATTGCTGCATGCACCCACGTCAGACCTGCAGCACATAACAAGCTAGTAGTCAAGACTCAGTCAGCAAAGGCAATACTGCAACTTTGAGTGTGGGGGTTTGCTGCCAGGTGCTGTCAGGTAGGCCATGATCCCGCCACTCTGGCCAGCAGCAAGCACGAGACACAAGTGACAAGCTGTGCAAGAGCTCAGGTTCCACAGGGTGCTTGCAAGAGATCAGATTCCACAGGGCGCTTGCAAGTCCTGCTGCACACCTGTCATGTTGTTGTATGCAGGGCTGATGCAGTTGGGCGCACNACAATCTGGCCTGGATGGGCGATTACCAGACGGCAGAGTCTCTGTTCAGTCACTCTGTGCTCCCAGCAAACAGATCTGTGCTCATGTTTGCCAGGGTGTTCAGGTGCGTGGCTACAAGCTGTTTACACAACACTTGCATGGCCTGCATATGCTCATGTGCATGCATGACATGCTGTCACGCANAAGTTGTTGCCGGTTCGACCAAACCACGGCTTGATTCTCAGCACGTAATTTCCCCGGCAGTCGGAAGGTTCCGGTTGAACACTCAATAACTCAATACTGCAATCCTCCTGAGGCGAGACGGCGCCGTTCGTTGTCGTGACCAGCAATAACAGCGCAGCAAGCACTGCTGATAGGAACCTCATGGGAAGCCTTGCAGTGCATAGTATGCTCCCTGCCGCTGAGTCACGGACTACCTGTCGTAGCAGCGACACTTGTCCCGAACACGCGTACGCTGTCCGTATGCCGCACCACGTGCACCTATCACGTAGCCCTTCTGGTTGGCTAGGCCTGGGTGGCGCTGCTGAGACAGCTCTGATTGCTGTAACCCTCAGGGTCACAGACAGGCTGCAATCTGTACGTATGGCGATTGCATTTGCTGGCACGACTCTGATCATGGAAAAGTTTGCCCCCATTGGTGTGACATTCGAGTGTTGGTCAACATGATTCTCGTACCCTTTCATGTGACACAAGCTCCAACTTTGTCAATGGGGTAGCGCACTCAAAGCGTTTGTGGCAAGTGACACTCTGGTATTTGAGCTATCTGGGTCAGCATTCTCTGTACCTGATCCCGTTTGCCAGCTGTGCAAGAGCCTGCATGCCGGTCNGAATGGTGCACAAGTGGCATACTGCAGTCTGCAAAAATTCACGCAGACCTCTACTGTTGCCAAATACNAGGCACAACAGGTGTGAGCACTATGTTACAAGAGGGCTGCATAGGCAGCAGGGGTGCTTGTGTGTGACCGCGTCTGATACATGCAAGCGTGGAGAGGAGCATACCGTTGAGGCCGCAGGATGGCAGTCATGTTGCCAAAGATGCCCATGAAGGAGAAGAGCAGAATGAAGGAGCCGGACACCAGCCCTGCCAGCAGGAAGCTGATCAGCNCATTAACGTCCCTGCAATGTTTTTGATGTTTGCACAGGAAGTCCCAAAGCATTGGCGACAATGTTTGACGGGTGTTGATAAGTTAGCTGCTGAGTGGGCGATCAAACCTGCCCACTCCGGACGCATCCCCTCAGCCAAGTGCAGCCAAGCGCCCTTGTACTCCTTCTGCTCGGTGTCAAGAAGGACCACCACCCCACCAAACTCTGCTGGCTAGGGTGAGCCTCTCTATCTCATTCCACCTATTTACTAATGTCTAGCATGTTACCACACTTTGGTTCCCTGATAGGATCCTCCCAGAGGCATGATGTGCAGGGTAAGTGTGCACTGCTGGCCGATACGTCTGGTTCTCAAGCTTTTGCTATGCCAGCCAACAACAAACTTAGAGTAGTACTCTATGCTGAGACACTGCTGTGATAGCTGAAGCTTGCCCTTGAGGTTTGCCCATGTCATCTGAGTATGCAAAAAATTGGCAGCATCAGGACGGCATCTGTTGGTGCCCACTTTTGTTGCTTGCAGTCTGATGCATAATCAGCTTACATGCTGTTGGCCGCTCAGCTTGTCGTACAGCTCTTTGCAAGGTGTCACATGCAGGTGCTGCCTGATCAAACAGCCATGCTAAACATACCATACATCCCCAGAGTGTTACCCGGGGTTGCTGTGTCAATGCCATAGAACACACTGCTAGAGCAACAGTAACCCTGGCCAGCCACACATTCTCGTTTTGGCTCTTACTACCAAGGGCACAGCATACAAGCAAAAGTTGCCCTTGTTTGGTTGGGTTTTTGCAAGAGCATTGCACAGACAGTCCCTGTGCATGATCCCAATCCAGCGATAGGTTGTGTTTTGTTTGTCAGTGTCTCAACATAGTACCCCGCAACAAGCNGACCTGTTTCCAGCAGCCACTGGTAGCGCTGTCGCTTCAATGCCTCTGCCTCAGAAGGATTGCCTCTCACAGCCACCCTGGACACACAGTCATGTTCTGTACTCAGGACACAGACTCTGACAAGATCACCCTGATGTATGACATCACCATCTCCAGCTGCAGAGGCACTGCTGCAGAATGTGCATGGCTGTTATGTGTGCATCATGCAACAGTCAAATGCATAGCAAGCATAGCTAATGCAGAGGCAGCGGTAGCTTGCTCGGCAGGTGTGGCCAAAAAAGTGTAACTTGGGCGCCAATGTGTGCCATGATCAATGGATGATGTTCCATGATCAACGCATGCTGTTCCATGCTCAATGCGTGAACATGAACATGAGCAACAGCAGGACACGGCAACAATGGCTGCTGGTGGGCAGCCAGCAAGCCAAGCTCACCCAATGGCATCATCCCACTTGTGAGCCTGTTTGTACATTTGAATGGCTTCATCCACCCGGCCTTGGGCTAGGAGCAGCCCCTCTGCCACCCCCCACTGCTTGCTCAGCTGTGCCAGCTTGGCTTGCACCATGCTGTCACTGCCAGAGTCACCAGCAGCTGCCAGCTCTTGCACCTGCCATGACATCAGACTGTATGCGAGCTGTACATCTTACAGCATACTGCAGCTCTTGGGCGGCTGGTCTCCAGCAGATGCCACTTCTTGTACCTGTTGTGATGCAAGGGGACACAAATACTACCTAAGCATGACCAGCCTGACCTCAACCTGTTCTGTCGATCGCAATGCCTTGGCATATGCTTGTTGCAACAGCTGTGATGCAATGCCACCTTTACAGGGTGAGACATAACAGCCTGCTTTAGATCCATGGCTGTCTAATAGGCCAATGTTCACCGCTCGACCTTGATGACATGCTTGAACCTTCACTGAGATTGTTGTGTGGTACCATGCATGCGCACATCATGATGCTGATAGCACTGTCTCTGCTGTCACCTGGTGCAGGTAGCGTGCTCTTGCGATGTTGCCCACAGCTGCATAGCAGCGCTCAGCAACAGGCAGCAGGCCCCCCTCCAGGGCTGCCTTAGCAAGCTGATGCCATTGTGCCTCTGTCTGAGGAGTCATCTCCAGCGGCTCCAATGTATCTACTGCCCTGCAGTGACCACTATTTAGGTTGCCACCCACATGAATTTACTGCTATTTTCCCTGAAACACTGTGGTTTGACCTTGATGTCCAACATGAGCCACACAGGCTTGCCCAATGGTACATTATGCATGAAGCATGTTCCACAAGCATAAGGCAAATGCCACATGTGAGGCCACCCGGAATATTGCAGGCTTTTAATGCACAGCCCAGATTCCCTGTACTTATGCATCCAGTTCACCGGCTGCAGTATTGTCAGTTCATAGTGCAGAGGGCGTACGGCTTGTACACAATTGCATTGCTCAAATATAGCATGAATGAAGTCCTGTGTGCTTGCAATGCAGTCTGTGCAAGGCTCCATTTGGATGATTGGCTTTGCTGCAACAGATGGCTTGCCTGTCATAGTCCAGAGCCTCCAGTGCACTGCCAAAGTCAATGAGGTTTTCATCCAGGACATAGCTGACTGTGTCGCTACCCTCCTGTACCAACACTTCTGTTTTGCCCTGCAAGCAGCATGAGCAGCTCTTGTCAGGCAAGCTATNGACATGATCATGAGGCAACCCTTTGACCCCGTAGCACTGGGGGCGGGGCCGGGGTGGGCCATCTCGGCCTTCTTCACCTATATGAAGGGTGTCAACAATGAGCTTGCACTTCGCCATGTTCCTCAGGTCATCTTGCGTCTGCTGTTCATCAATAAGCTTGCACTGCATCATGTTTCTCAGGTAATTCTGCACTCCAGCCGCTGCTGACTGTCTACACCGATACTTGTACACCAATGCTTGGGTAAACTCTGGCCTCCTGCACCTATGCAGCATCCGTGAAGAATGAGCTTGCATTGTGCCATGTTCCTCTCGTCTTGTGGCCCTGCTGCTGTCAGTTGAACTGAATGTGGCACACCTGTCTTACATGACTTATACATGTCATATGTGTACCTTGGGAAGACCTGCTCACTTCAGTCAAGATCCATACACTGCTCTGCGTTCAGATTTTGAGTTGTGAAATGTAGCAGCAGTACCTACTGAGAATGGATCACAACAACAGAAGCATCAAAGCCTTCACATCACTCTTTAGGGCAAATGATCACTCAGAGGCCAAGAGTATTGAGTGATGCCAAACACCTACAGGAAAGGTCCCCTGCAGTGGTGTTGCAAGCAGGTGCCCATCTTGCGAGTGTGATGNTTTGCGTGGTGTTCTGAGATCATCGCATGCAAGACCTCTGTTGCCCAGTCATGCCAAGGCTGTCTTGAACACGGCTGAGCAGACAATCATGGCGTGTAAAGCTGAAGTGCATAAACTTAAGCGTTGCATCACATCAAGCTGCACTACTGCAGGCTGCCTTTGGTCCCAAATGTCTTCACCCAGGCGTCACAAGCCCAACCCTGTAGCACAAAGGTATTGGTAGAGTGCTGGATGACACGGTGCCGAACGATCATTGTAGTAGCACCAGCCCTTATGCCAAAGNTTTACATGTACTAGAACCATCTAGCTCGAACTTCTGCTGGTAGAGAGTGCCACATAGCTTGTTCTTCCACGGGGGTTTGCCCAGCCAGTCTCTGTTCAGGCTCGCCTGGCAGTTGGAACGATGTGCTTTGTGCCAGGAAAGCGTCCTGAACTCGCACCCCAGCTGGGACTTTGAGCAGCGCCGCGCTGAGGTAATCTGCCTCAAAGTATTGCAATGGGTGCTGCGCTACGTGATTTGCATAACAGAAGACTAGTGCCGTATCATACGCATAAGTTTCTGAGTCACAGAGATAGTCACCTGTGCATTCCAATCCTCCCTGCATGGCACAANCAGACTGATTGCTTCTCCTCTGGCATCGACAGGTTGAGCACACAAACTTGCTGTCCAACAGCAAGGACAATGACTTTGTTGGCATCAATTTATACACTGATGATGAAGCTTCCTTTTCAGGCGCCGGCATCAATCAGAGAGCCTCTGAGATAGCTGGGTGCTGTGGAATTGCTCTCCAGGTGTGGCTACCGTCATAGCCACCTGACTGTGTCCTGTGATGATCGTCCTGTGATGATCATCTGACAAGGTTGTGACCACAAATTGTTTGTGTTTGAACATCGGCTTACATGGTAGCCATCAGGCAATATTGCAATAAGCAGCATCTGTGAAGGCGCATGGGCAACTACATCAGCATTTTACCTGCTAGGTTCTGCACGTCATACTGTGATAGCTCTGCAGTAAGTTGTTTGTACAATTGTGGTGCAGGTTAATGGCGATGCTTTCCTCAGTCGTACATACGACAATGGTGATGATTTCAAGCGCCTGAACTTCAACTTGGCAGAGGTTTCCAGCAGTGCTCCCTGGGTCAAGGTAAGCTGATCAGGATGACTCAAAAGTTGCTGCAGGCAGTGACATTGTCACGAAACGTGTTGCCTCTGCACTGCAAGCAACACAANTGTGCCAGAGCTTTCCGGCTGACCTGATGTGTAGAGGGCAATCTCAGGCAGGGCTGACTCCAATGGCCCCGCGCATACACATAAGCTGTGCAGAGGGTAGGGCTGTCAACAGTCTGCTTGTACTGACCACACGGCACAACAAGGAATGAACCTGTTCACAGCAATACAAAGCTTCATTAGCCTTGGGCCAAAAACCAGGTAGTCCAAGCAAGTTTGGGCATGCTATTTAGATGGCCTCATCAGACTTTGTGCCGCGGGCACAGCCAAAGTCAGCTGCACAAGTGTAAGTGAAATATGATCCTCGTACCTTCAGGTGACCAAGCCAGGCGTCTGAAAAAGCTGTTCAGCTGCTCATCCTGGAACAGCGATTGCACCTGTGGCTTTGCATCTGCACCTCCTACACACACTCATTGTAGGACTGAGCCTGCCTTGTCAACAAGTTAGGGTCTGCCATCTCCAAAAGCATGAGCATGCTTTTGGCAAGACAGAACAGCAGCACACCTGAAGGTGGCAGTGTCCTCTTGTTCAAGACGTGTAGGCATTGCAGAGCCTGTGCAGTGCTAGCACAATTCGCTGTTGGCAACTGCTTCCCTTTCTTNACCTGTTTCATCACTGCTGCTGGCCCTTGGCGTGATGGGTCTTGCAGGTTGGATGCCCAGGCCTGACACTCAATGTGCAGCATCACAACTTATGCAACACTTTTTTGAAGGGTGAGTCATGATTGCAGGGCCTGATTGGACTGCTCGCCTGCAGCATCCAGAGCACGGTCTTGTTTTGGATCAAATTTTACTGGAAGGTATTGTCACAACAGTCATCATCTGTCTTGCTACACCTACAAGGTGCTGCTGCTCCCTGGCACAACTGAGTGGCTAAAAACACATCCAAGCTGGACAAACTGTAATTGGAACTTCATGCCTATGCAGGCTTTCCAAATACTGACAGGCTGGACCCTGTGCTGTTGGGTTTGGGGTTGTTGCTTTGCCCTGTTCAGGGTAAGCTTCTTGCCTGTCAGGCATGATGACATCGGGTACCTGCAACGTTTCATCAAAGCTACAATCTTAGCATCTTGCAAGTTCTGTGTCATCAACAGCCTGTACACGAGTGGGCTGCTGAACATGTACAGTGATTTATGCTNCAGCATGAGAAGTCACCTATTCTGGATTTCAGTGGAGCTTGGGTATTGCTCAGCATCCACGTAGTTTACCTGCATGGCAAGTGTGCGATGTAATTGCGTTTGCAACACCTGCAACATGGACTTAGCTCAACACAAAACAGCGCACATGTGGCTGCATCTTACATTCATAGACTCAAGAAGAAGNACAAGTGTCATTGTCATACTGTCATATAGCTGTGTCTGGGTGTCTCTCCTTGTTCAAACTCCACAAGAGTGTCATGCCTTCCTGAGTACTTTGACATAATCAGCAATGATGGGCAGCTCTTTGACCTGTGTGTGCAGTTCTGATAGGAGTAGCCCTCCAGCCAGGACACGGCAAAGTCAGACACCCAAGTTACCTAAGTTGCCTTCACCTCAGAAACCAGGGCAGGTTGTCCAACAGCGTGTGGCTGGTAGCTCCCCGACCAAACGTACAACTGCAGACAGACTTGTGGTTGCTGGCATGGTGACACAGCCTTCGCGCAAGTCATTGTCAGGGTCAGAGAGCAGCTATAGCAGCAGGAGCACATCGAGCAGGAGCACTGCACGTGGCACAAACCTGCCGGCCATTGCTGGGTCACATAACAAAAGCCCTCCAATGGGTTCCAAGTCAGCATCAAAGGGCAGTCCACAGTCTGTCCAGCAGCAGCAGGAGCTTGCTAGGTCAAGCTTGCAGCAAAGCAAAGCTGCTGCAGAGCAAGAAAAGGCTCGCATCAAGAATTCCATACAGCAGCAACTCCGACCTGGGAGAATGCTGTTCTAGCTTGTATGTGTGTCGCCTCTGTATGTACTATAGCAAGTCCACTGGTTATACAAGTATACTACGTAGGCTTGACTGTTCTGTTGGTCACAACGTGCAGAATAATGCTTGTAACTGTTTGTCTACTCTTTGCTTATTCACATGTTGATTTTTTGATTGTTACAAGACATGATGTCATATGATGCATGCTAGATGACAATAATGATGCGTGCTAGATGTTGTTGATGATTGTCAAGCTATTTGTCCCAATCACTGCGAAACACATGCATCATAGCCGTGGAGCTTGGTCTTGCATCTTGCTTGGACGCTACTGGANTAGGCATTACCAGCACCTTCAGTAATGTCATGAGGCCCTTAGCTGCATGTAGCAGGCTGCTGACACACAGTCAACACTNATCCTTTTGCTTGTGCATGCTAGCTGTCAAACTTATTGCTCTATACATACATAGGCTGATAGGTATGTGGCAATCCTATATGAACAGTAAGTGCAGCCGATCAGCGTTGATGCTAGGGGCAGCACAACGTGGTCAATTGCACGGGTGCAATGGTCGCCTGCAGCTGGACTCAAATTGACGCGTGTAGTTTGTAACTGCAATGGCAGCTGCAATGAGGTGCTATACTGTGCACAGACTCACTTGACTGCAATTGATCTGTCTGCATCTCCAATAATGGGGAACTTTATTTCTACCTGCATTATGAGAGCCACGTATCACACGTACAGTCACTCTTGCACAAATCGGACTTGCCAGTGCAGATCCTCCATTTGACACTACAATGCATGAATGCGGGACAGTACTTGCTGCTGCTGCACACATGCAACATGTCTTGGTTTTGCAAGAGCTGTCTATTGACTAGCTGCCTGGAAGGGCTGTGACCATGGTTGCATGACAAGCTTACCTTGTTCTCACAGTGTGCCACAACATCCTCCAGCCACCTGTTGTGGCTGTCAACCTGTGCAGCAGCAACTGCCTTTAGCCTTCACTGCATTACTGATTTGCAGGTTACTGCAGTGCCAGACGTCAACATATCACTAGTGCTGACGCTGCATGGATGCTCTGAGCACATGAAAGGACTTACTGGATCAGCAGACAGGGTTGCTAGCTTTACACCCTTCTTGCTGAGCTCGTCATACTTGAGCGCGAGGCGCCCTATTTCAGTTGTACAGACAGGCTGCAGCAGCATCGTTCGCCAGGTNATCAAGGATGGTGTACAAGCGATCAAGCATGACCATCACCTGCATTGCAACGTCTCCAATCAGGTGCACTAGCCAAACAGCCAAGTTCAACCAGGTGGTCAGCAGTACTACAGTTCTTGTGACTGTAGACAGTTGTCATAGCAAATGGACATACAAGACTGTCAACACAACATTGATTGCCAATTTCACGCAGTGTGTCACATTTATGGCTTGCGCGTAAACAGGTGCACTGGGTCTGATTTGCTGGTGTTGAGCTGGCGGTGGTCTATAATCAACAAGAGACCACTATACATGGGTCTACCTGTATGCCTACATGTTGCATGTGCATCACTGTTTCAAAATACAAGAATGTAGCAGAACTCACCTGTTGAGGCTGCATGCGGCTTGACAGAGAGGTGAAGCCAACAATGTCGCTGAAGAAGATAGTGACACAGTCATAGGGCTCTGGCTCAACTGGGCGGCCCTCCCTCAGTGCTGCTGACACCTGCAGNCATTGATGCTGTATGCAACAAGTTCAAAGCTCAGCCCGTCAACCCAGAGCTAGCGCAGCAGGCCTCAGCAATGGCAGCTCAGTATGGTGCTGCCTACCCTCACGTTGCAGCCCCCTCAAAGGCTGCCTCAGCAGGCATACATATACATGCACCTGTGGATGTGCAGTCAAAGACTGCATGAGAACGAGTACCTATCGGCATCATTGTCAGCGCCTTGGGCAGTTGCTTGTGAAAGAGATTGCTACAGTGACTCACGATCAGTGAAAGTTGGACCATTTCAAGTCAGCATAAGAGGCTCACAAAATGCAATGTTTGAGGGTGCCTCTACTGCATACGGTCTGTTAGGGTATGCTGATAACCTACACAAGGTAGTCAGGCCTGGTCGAACATTCAAGTTTTCACATGGTCAGGTGCTCGTTATCTATGGTGCCCCAAATGCTGTTGTTCTAGATACATATGTATCTACATTTATATGAACATAAAGTATGCATTCCACATGATGTTCCCAACAGACACTAACTGCGAACGCATTGACTAGTCGAACCCTTGATAAATTGTGCTAATGTAAGCATGTTTGTGAACTCTAGTGGCAGTCACCGTCATCCGCTCTGCAATATTTGACAGTGAGCTTGGCACTGCCTCAGTCTGTCAGTTTGCCTCAGTCTGTCAGTGAACATCAACCTACTGAGTAACACACGCATACTTGCCGTGAACAGGAACCTTTTGCCACATACAGCCCAGGGCAGGTGGCATAGATGCAGGCCCACAGCAAGCTTCAACGTTGCACATACATACACACGTTGCTACGCCCAGCAGATGCCTTTTACACTTAGCCAGGTGCCCATGTAAGAACGCTAGACTGTCTAAGATCAGCGCTGGGCATACTCGTTCCAAATGTGACAAAAGGGGCCACCAACGTGGCGGCCTTTGCTCACCAGCAAAACCAGTTGAGGTGCAGCAAGCATGAGTTATGACATNGAAAGCAAGTTTCAGAAGTCTGAAAGCCAGATAGCTTCAGCATCTGACAACTGCCTGGAGATGCCATCATGCCACACATCTAGTCAAGTCACCGGCGCAGACTTGGCCCCAGCTTCAGAACCAGACTTTGAACCACGTGCTGCAAGAGATGCAGACTTACAGGAGCAGGATATACAGCACACACCTCATGATCGCACCTCAATTGCAGATCCGGTCCCTGTTAAGATGCTTGACAGAAATGCAGAGCAGAAGCAAAAGCTGCTGGAGCTGTTTGACCCAAACAGCATTGTGTGGGTTGTGTTGAACAGCAGCACTGGCAGCTCACCATAGCTCAGGAGCAGAGGGGCATCTGCTCCCAGGTTTGCCAAGCGTATGGCTGAATTGCTGGCGGTACTGCCAATTCTCAAGCTGGAGGGGACCTGTAGCGCTGTGGACAGTGCATTCAGCAGTGAAGTAGAACATGTCGTACAATAAGGCTTGCTGAATTAGTGATGTTGACACTGCGGCCTAGCGAATTGCTCAAGCAGTATGAGCAGACAGCTACTGGTCNACATCCCATGCTCGCATCAAGAGAAAGGACACTTGCAGATGCCATGTTGTTGGGTTTGTACTTGCAGCCGTGAGTGCTGGAGAGGTGGCTCACAACCCGCTGTACACCAGTCCTGAAGGGCTAGGCACACGCAGCAATCAGAACGAGAACTGCTTCACAAGCGCTTCTGACATCTGGAGCCTGGGCTGCATTCTGATGGAGCTGTGCGAGGACCGGCCGGCCTGGGCTTTCANACCTCATTGGCACAGTTGGGCACCCAATTGCCAATTCTACCAATGAGTGTGACTCCTGCAACAGTGCGCCTGCAGTGANCTTTAGGGTGCTGGCCTGCGGCGCTGATTATACCCAGTATAAAAGACATGACGCAGTAACAGCCTACTGAACCATGTTTGGCTAATATGCAGTGGGCTGGGGGAGGGGTATGCCGCAGGGGAAGGCTGGGGGGGTCAGACACCCCGCACACAACTGCAGGGCAGTGCAATGGAGAGAAATGTTGCCCGCTTGTTCAGAGAGAGGGTCAAGTTTTCAGCTGCTGTCAGCTTTACAAGGTCTAGCATCCTTGCAGGTACTGGCTGCCGAGCTTCAGCAATGCCATAAATTGTTGTTTCTTGGAAAACCAGGCTATGCTCAGCATGCCATGCATTGCATACGGCAAGACATGGCAAAAGTAACCCTGCAAGGTGTGTTGCAGTAAAGCCTCTCATGGACACAGCNGCTCGACAGTTTGCCAAACAATTCCAAGCCAGCATCATGCTTCCTGGGCAAACAATGGAGTCGCAACAGGGACAGGTGTTATCACTGGATACCAGTCTCACAAATGCGCCTGACAACAAGCCCCAGANGGCAAAAATGAACATATGGCTGGTCGGGCAAAGATGACACTTCATCTTCATCATCATCATCATCATCANATGACCCCTTTTTCTTGACTGCTGCCATAGCCAGCTCGCTGCTTGCATTCTGCATCAGTTTTGCGTCCCTCTGGTTTTTGTCATCAACAACGGCGACAACATATAGTTTGGTAGGATCTTTGAACAAGATCCCGGTTGCGCTCGTAGGTTTGATTGCGTTCAACGTACCATGGAGCCCTCAAAATCTGCTGAGTATTTTGGTCGGTCTAGGAGCTGGTATTATCTTTGTAAGGGCAAAGCAGGCCCCTNTTATGCACATTGTGGCCATGCAATGCTTACCTGCTTTGGTCATTGTGGGGATTCCTCCAAGCTTGGACCCATAGCAGGTATCTGGTGAACAATTTCATGTGTCGGTAACATGTCAGGACTCACAAGACCATTTGCAACGCTTCCTGAAGAGCACAGTTTGATGTTATCCTTGTGCAAAGACCCCAAGTTTCTGTGGCAGATATAATGATTTATTGCACAATATTGAGTTCCCTACTTTGGCTGTGTGTAGAAACACAAAAGCGTCTGGAGTTTATCTGTTATGGACGATCAGCAACTCAGTGCTCTGTCTCACTTGCTTGTATCAGACTCAGCTTGAGGCACCAGAGATTCGCCCGCTAGGCCACCTTACTTACACAAACAGCACCTAGTCTGTCACACTTTCAANTTACAGCACAAAATTTGAGCCTGACGATGGGACATAAGCACTACCAATCTGCAGTTGAAGACATTGCAGTGCATGCATTGGTGCAAATCGAATCAGGGCACCACTTTCACTGCTGGTGGTGCTGGCATCACATTGCAGAGTCACTGCGATTTGCCAACTCTGAACAGGGCTGCAAGCAGATTGATGCATGCAAACCAGTCCAACGCTGATCTCAGCGGCAGGAGGGATATACATTGCACTTCTNGAGTTTGAGCACTTGTTCACAATCTTGTGGCGGCGGGTGCCACAGTCGCTGTGCTACAGATCCAGCACAACAGAATGGCAAGATGCACACAGATCAACATGACAACAGCACTGTGTNCTGTGCCTGAGGGGCAATTGCCGGCAAAGAGTTTGCAGCAGCCAACTGACAAGCCTCAAACTGCAGCGTCAGCAGAGCCTCCTGGGATCACTGCACGATCCTCGTCACAGAGGGCGACGTCTTTTGTTGGAACAGCAGATTATGTTTCGCCTGAGGTGAGCAGGATTATGGACGCAATCTCATTCATGCTCATGCTGGTGAGTTAGCTTCGCTTGCTCAGCTGTCATGTACTAAGTCTGCATGGGCGCTGCACTTGCATGAACGGCTGCAGCATGAAGAGCAACAGAGTCAGCACACGAATCATCATAAGCTCCATCACCACAAGGCCAGGCTTGCGCTGTCAGAGCATGCTGCTTACCTGCAGGTGCTCAATAATCTGCCAGTCACCTATGCATCAGATCTGTGGTCCTTTGGGTGCGTACTGTACCAGATGCTAGTGGGAGCAACTCCCTTCAAAGCAGCAACAGAGTACCTCACCTTCCAGCGCATATCTGCTGGTCAGCTGGACATTCCAGCCCATGTGCCAGCTCAGGCACAAGACCTGCTGCGAAAGCTGTTGCTTCCTGATGCGAACCGCAGGCTAGGTCAGTTGGCTACATGCAAGCTGAAGCTCACAGCGGCAGTTGTGTGGCCCAAGTCAGCCCAACATCACATGCTCTAACTTTCAGCAAGTATATGGCATGCGTCATCTACAGTCAGCCAAAACTAGTTGTACTACTTGGCAAGGGAACATGTCAAGTAATCAAGTACAACATGTCCCCTTGCCATGTTTGCGCATGGCTACCTTGCTTTCTGTGTATATGTTGACACACTCGTGAAACATCTGGCAGCTCAATCTGAAGGCATGCTCTGGCAATGTTGCATGCTTGCTGTTGCTGAGTCCATCTGNCCTGTGCAGGGCATTGCTAGTCCTGGTGGGGCAGGAAGGGTTGGTACTGCCCTCAAATGCTTGCAAGTGCTGCCCTCTGAGAAAGGGCACTACTATTACCAGCTGATCAAGCACTACAGCAGCAAACGTAACCGGTCTGCCTTGAGCAAGATCCAGATTGCCCTGCGCAGCGACTACAGGTGGAAAGCCTTCAGTCAGAATCCCATTGCGCCCTGGTGAGCCTCTGCTCACACAGCTCAGGATTCTGTCACTGAGCTCAGGAGGTTTTGGTATATCACTCTGAGAGTGCGAGGAGCAGCAAGAAACCACAGGCGTTTCAATGCAGCGTTAGATAGTGATAGGCTGCCACAGCCTGTTGAGCTATGACTTGTGCCACATGAACTAGCACCGATAGTGGGGAGGCATGAAACCCTGAACAAAGTGCTTTTCATGGTGGCTAGGTCGCATGATGGCGTGCTATAGATTGGTCTTGCAGGGTGCAAGGTGTTCATCCTCTGTCAGCAAGCAGCACAACCGCATATCACCTGCCTGAACATGTCAATGCTCTGATTTGATCAGGTGCTGTCCCTGCCATCTATTGTGAACAGTGCCTGGACACACCTGCCTGTTCACGTGATGCATGCTGCTGCATGTACAGGTTTGCCCTGGTGCAGTCTTATGGGCAGTTGCAGGAGCCTGACTTGGCTGTGCATGCCTTTGACACATGCTGGCAGCTGGGACACTGGAAACCTCAGGATGTCAAGACAGCCAATGCCTTGCTGAATGCCCTGCATGCAGATCTGCAAGCCACACAGGATAGGTAAAAATCAATGCTGTTGGGTGTGGACAGGATTTGACTTCTGTTCATGTCGATATCCGTGAGGCAAATATTACACAGCCAGCCAGTCTGCATTGCCTGTGAACAAGCCACACATGCACAAGCAGTGCTTTATATCTCANCCTCAACCTGCAGCACTGTAGTGCATTTGCTTGGTCAAGCCATCATGGCAACATGATGGCTGCAAGCAGTGTTAGCCATCAGGAGTGTGACCTGCTGTGTCAAGCTTTGTTTTTCGTTTTCCAGGCTGACTGCTGACTTGTAAAGCTCTGCATGCCGCTGCTGAAGCACGCTTGTCTTCTGTAGCAACTCCTGCTTGTCTGACTTTAAACTGTTGGACTCCTGTTCCAATTCTGCTTGGACTGACTGCAACCTCGTGGACCTCTGCTCCAGATCCGTCTTGGCTACATTGGCCTCCTGCAACTCTGTCTTCACCGTCTGTATCTCCTGTGCAAATGTGCTAAGCTCTTCTACACGCTCGCTATCTACTCGATGCGCTGCCTTTTCTCTGCGCAGTTCCGCCTGCACCTCCTATATGCGACGATGGCTGCCGTCAAGCACGGCAGGCTATCCCACTCTCATACCAGCATGATAGTCTATGCTTGCCTGCAACGCCCCTTGCAACTCCTCCTCTTTCGTTTGCAAGACTTCGAGCTCTTTTAAGGACACCTTTTTGTCCTTAGACAAGAGCTTGCTGAGTTCCACGGCAGCTGCGCCTCCGAGAACAGCGAGCACGAATGACATGACGACCCCGCGGCCGTGCGCTGTGCACAAGTTGAGAGACNGCCTAGCGTCATTATGCCGCAGCAGACGAAGGGCAACGCAACGAAGCGTTCCTTGCAGAGAGCCTAGGATTNGGGTCCATCTGCGCCTCAGCAGGCAGCTCTGCATGGAGTGTGAACCACTTCTGGACCTCCCCAGAAAGCATGCTGACATCTCCAGATTCATCCACGGTCATGCGCACCTCCACAACACCGTCACTGCCAGCAATGTCTTCACCTNTAGGTGGAGGGCCTACTTTACCTCTGGCTCCTCAGCAGGCTATTTGTTCCTGTACTCCATCTTCTACTTCTGGACAAAGCTGGATATCACACGATATGTGCCAATGGCCATGTACTTTGGCTACATGGCAATCATCTCCTACAGCTTCTTCTGTATGACAGGCACCATTGGCTTCTTTGCGTGCTGGGTATTTGTACGGCAGATATATGCTGCAGTGAAGATAGACTAGGTGGACAGACCTGTGTCCTTCACGATGGCAAATGAAGCTGTTTGTGTGTAGATCTAGAGGCGCTGGCTGCAGCTCGTAGCTGCTGTTCGCCAAGAGTGATATGTTGACACGTTTTGGACGATACGCTTTGGACGCCCGTCTGNTGGCATTAGCCTTACAGGAGTGGCTCTCATCGCTCAGCCCCCCTTCCTGTTTGGGGGTGCTTCTGAGCAGTACAACCTCCGGCACTGGCTAGGTATGTGTACATCCCACATCCACAATACTACAAATGTTCTGGACCAGTGCAACCAGACCAATCACATGCACCCGAGTTTCTGACCGCCACACGAGTCAGTTTGTAATGGCAAATTGTGTGGAAATATTGCCAGCAACTGTCAGGACTGTTTGAAGACTTTGCTTCTGGCCCTGCAGTCACATGTTGCCTGCCCATATGCTGTATGCAATGTGTACAGCCTGAGTACAGCTTGCACAAGGCTTGCAAGAAATATGCAATGTGGCTTTGATGGCATGAGCAGATGTAATCAGGAAGTGGGCTGGTGCTGTGCAGGTGTGGCGTCAGCTTTTGGCAGTGCTTGCAGTGCTGCATCAGCCATGATTGCGATACGAGCCATCAAAAAGTAAGTTCACATGCTGCATTCTTGCATTTGGAGCACATGGCCATCAGCAGCCATCAGCAGCACTCACGACTGCTGCAGCACGCATTGCACAGTTTGTGTTGAGTGTAGTCATGTGAGCTCACAGCTGCAATGCTGTGGTTTGTCAGAACATGTGAGCTAGGGTGGTGCAAANGTTTTATTATCATTGATATATGGGAGCTGACACAGGCAATGCTAGCAGTGGGTGGGGGTTTGAGAATGTGTCACACTACTTGTGCAGCACGTCATGGCACACACCTTCTCAGGAGCGCCTCTGGTCAAGTTTCCACGCCCGTTCAGTGGCTGAAATCGATAATTGTCATGATAGCTGCTGCTGGGTCCAAAGCCAAAATCTTCCCTGTCCCGCAGAGGAGGGCCACTTTGTGTTCGAAAGACGCCAGGTCTACCACTGCTGGCAGCTCCAAAGCTCTCCCTACCAAGCTCTGTGTTGGACCTGCCGTTGTCTGAGACCTGGCGCTCTGGGNGAAAAATGGAAAGGCCATTCGCTGATGTTCACGCATGCTCTGCAGGCACAGACCAAAATCAANGTGGCCTTGGAACATGCTGATCTACCTTCATTGATATCTATTGAAGAAGCAATCAGTTTAGTTAGGAGTGGACTGCACTTGCCACCTGAAAGTGCTGTACACATGTATTGGATGACACCAGGCCATGGATTCAGCACATGTTGTTCCTGGTGATTGTGTAATTGTCTGCGTGCCCACCATCACCAGATAGCTTATCAGGGTGCCTTGCGCGTTATCTGCAGCGATCGCTGTTGCCTGTTCATGTNATACTACCTGCCTCATTCTCACGTTTCAACAGTTCGTGAATTTCAGCAAGGATAGGCAGCTTGCGCAGCTGACCGCGAGAAAAGCTCATGTGCCATGCTAACTTGTTGGAATACCAAGGCAGAGGCTTTGGAGGCTGCAAGGTTTCTCCTGCCACCTGTAGAGACCACACAGTAAGGCGTCATGCCATGCTGCGCTGTAGCACGTAGCTGAGNGATGCTCACAGTTAGAGACCTGGTCATATTCTAGCTGAAATTTTAATGTGCAGACTGACTTGCTCATTTCAAAACCACCTGCGGAGTCACAGACTTGCCTCATCCCGACTAAACCTACAGCTGCCTTGCAGATGCGCATCATGCTTCAGCTTGTCTCTTGTGATGAGGCTTGCTTAGCAGGCTTCTCCGCTGAACCATTCGTCTCCCCTTTTGAGTCCCCTTTTGCAGGTTCCTTCTTGAAGCCAAAACTCATCAGCGTCTTGGCTTTCTTGCCTGGAGTTGCAGTGTCTCCTGTGCCAGCCCTTTTCTTGCTGCTATTGCCACTGCTGTTGCCTCCTAAGGTATTGCCACTCTCATCAAAGCCAAGCGTTTTCAGCAGCCGCTTGTAAGCATCACTAGATACACTTCCACCTGAGGCCTGTGCATGCCCTCTGGCAAAGTTCTCCCCCAGGATTTCTGTCAGACCTGCAGGATGAAAGCGATCATTCTTTTGGCCATGCAGCACAACCCTGAGCTCCCTGTAATAGGGTTAGAAACTGCTGGTAGTGGTACTAGCATGCAGGACAACTTATGCTGCAGGCGATGCAGTACTTTGTGAGACATGGTCAACTGCACAATGTAAGTCATGGACTGCTTTGCAACATGCCACATGCCCTGTTAACCCTGTTGTGTGACCATGAATTATGTCTGAAATAAAGCAAAGCACGTCATGCCCTTTCTATGGTAGCTCCAACACGTTACCTGCTTTGCCTGATTTGCATGATAAATGCACAAATCTGGCAAATTTATACATGCTATACCACAGACTGAGTGATCTGGATGTGTACAAATAGTGTGCAGACGATCAAGTAACTGCAGCAGCTTTGAAGGCTGTTACAAGCTGCATAGCCTGCTCAGGCTTCACCCTGCTACACGCTTACTTGAACAGTGTAGCATTTTGTTGATGTCCTGTGTAAACGTGCCACCAGGAGCACACCTGAATCAAGAGCTGCAGCAGCTTTCAAAGCTGCTTTGAGGTCATTTCCCGCGCATCATGTAATTGGGTGTTGGCTGACTTGCACATTGTAGCGGCTAGCACAACAAAGCATATGGTCAGTTGTCTAGCAGAATATGCATACAGGAAGCTCACCTGGGTCAAGAGCTGCAGCAGCCTTGAAGGCTGCTATGAGGTCCATGTCCTCTTCAGGGTTCACTCGGTGCTTGGCAATCCTGGCAGCAAAGTTGACTCTGTCGGGCAGGTAGCCGTGATTGGCCACCATTACATAGTGCAAGTTCTTCCCTTTCAGGCTGCTGCACCACCTGGTTGATATGAGAGGGTGGATCTGGGCACCTGAACTGATGGTGATCAGTGCCACTGTGCCTGCACACAACACGTAGTAACAGAATGAGGCGGGCAAGGGAAAATGGTACGTGCTGTTGGAGTATACACACAGTTGAGCTTTGCTTCCTGGGCTGCTGCACCGCCTGGTTGCTATGAGAGGATGTATCTGGGCTCCTGAGTCGATGGTGATCACTGCCACGGTGCCTGCATGCAATGGATACTTACACAAGGCAGCATTGAAACACAGTATGTGCTGTGTACAACATAGCTTTTTACTCCCAGGCTGCTGCACCAACTGGTAGCTATGGCTGGTCCTCAGCACCTGAGTTGATGGTGATCAATACCCCNATGCTGCATGTAGGACTTCAGGGGGTATGCTTGTCATTGGTACAGGGAAGCTTGGGGTGACCTAGACTTCTGTCCACAAACAGGTTTGATGGCATAACGTTGACTTCCCTTCTGTTAATGTCATTCAACCAGGTGTTGCAACTTACCATCAGGCGCTGTGCCTGCGCCTGGGATGTCGTAGGGCTCAAAAAAGAAACAGAAAAAAGAAGACACCCCTCAGGTTTTTAAAGTTGAAATATGTCAAAAAATCCTGTTTTTTGCTCTTGTAAAGTAGGAGGGCACTTGGGGGAGTGTTGTCATAGCAGCACATGCTTGTGACAAGCCATCTGGCTGTTCACCAGTACCTGATGCCGGGTTTGAGGGTTCGCCAAGTGGTCTTGGTTCTTGAACTGGTACCAGGCTTGCAGAGGCTGCTGCATATGGCTGGTTGATGGAGGAGCTGCACCTTGCTAGGCGCTGGGCAGAGCTGGGTCTGTTGACTGGCGCAGACTGTGTCCTGGGGAGTGCTGTTGCATGTGATGCCTGATCTGANGTGTGGTACTTGTAGCCTGATGTTGGTGAGGCAAGCCCAAAACGGTACAGCACGCTTATGTTTCGCGGCTTACCAAACACAGGTGTCAGAGGTACTATTTGCTGTGGCAGAAAGGTAGGCAATAGGACGTCCGCATCAGGGTCATAACATGGCCATCCATGCTNCATGCCACCAGATACACCCAAGTTCACTGAGGGTGAGGGGAGGGGAAAAGGGCGGGGGCGAGGAGGGGGTCAAGCATGATCAAGGTACGTTGTTGGGAATTACAGCACTGCACTTTCTGAGAGAAACCCAACGGTGTTGAAAGACATAATGTTCTGCTTGACTCACGAGTTGCAGCGTCAATGCAAGGTAAGATAAGAGGAGCAAGGGACACGCTGTGTGCTGATCTCATGGCTAATTTTTGGATCTTGCACACAAGTCACATCTGAGTAAGTGCATCCGGAGCTGCTGGTATGCACATGTCAGGCCATGCCTGGCAACCTTGCACCTCATTTGCTTGTCAAAGTGCATGATGTTGGTGCAATCCACATATTTTGACAAAGTTTCATGCAGCATAACAGCAGTGCACGTCCATCACACAGGGATGTGACACAGGATACAGGCCTGGCAGACTGTGCATGATGACACTGATGTATAGCATGCAGCTACATGGCTGAAGCAAAGTGCAGTAAGACACAAGTACCTGTAGGTGCTTCGGAACTGTTTTCAGTGCCAGGTCAAGCAAAGGCTGCAAGGACTGAGCTGCGGTAGCAGGGTCATCTGCATATGAGCTCAGTCCAGGCTTCAAGTGATGGAGTGTGTCATTCTGAAGCTCCAACACACCCTGATTCTCCAAAAAGCTCACAACATGCACTCTGCTGCCTGTGCTGNCTCTGAGGTGAAAGCGGTGCTGCATCATGCCTGTGCAGGGCAGCAGGACTGGTGGGAGCATCATTGTCTTTGTACTCAGAAGTCGGGGGCAGCAATGGTATTGAGGTGCGATTGGTAACTGATCGGTGCATAAGCTTGGCCAGCTTGGCCTCGGTAAGGTAAGCTTTAGCCTTCACCACATCTGCACCATGTATAGACATGAATGAGCACAGGACTCAGACATTCAGCAGTGACAGGATCTATATCAAAGTTCAGGTACAGCTGATAAGTCTGCGTATGACTCAATAACATCATACGGTGCATGGACATCAGCAGTGTCAATGCAAGACCAGCAGTCCAAAGGTTTCCTGCTTTTCTGCAGGCAACTAACCTTACCTACAAAATACAGCACTCTACGGACAAAACCTTTGTATTAAAGCGATGGGGGAAGGCTTGACACTGAGATCTTGTTGGTTCAATCCCGCTCTTTGTAGTATCATCGAAATGGCACTGCTCTTACTCTTGACGTGCGGAGGTGTTGTATCACCATGCGTATGGCATATGGCTGCCAGCATTTCACCACTCAGGGCAGACTGCAGGTATGTGCTCCTGAGGGATGCAGGGTGCAGGAAAACTTCTCACCTTCCGCACTCTTCCCCTTCACAGGTTGCCCTGCCTTGGCAGGTTGCCCTGCTTTGGCGAGATGCCCAGCTGTTGAGACTTGCTGAGGCTCACTACTTTGCAGCAGCTGCTGCTGAGATGCTNGCTGATGTGGTGGCATACAACGCTGCCATTGCTGCCTGCGCCAAAGGCTTGGACTGGCAGCAGGCTTGGGCAGTCTTCGCAAGTGCGCCTTACTCACTGCCTGCATGCACATATGGCAGCAGCTTGTCANATGCTGGACACAAAAGCATTACAGCCATTTGTATGGACAGGAGTAGACTTGATAACAAATGAGATTGCATGTGACTGACTCTGACGGTACACCATGCAGTGTTTGAGCATTTTACTGACCGATGGTTGTTCATGAGCCATTTCTGACTCCTGCAAAGCTGTGGTCTGCTCCCAACTCCTCACAGCAAGCTTGATGCCTGACAACATGAGATGCACAACATGCAATGCAGTTCTTGAACCCACCGCAGGGCTGCTCTGTCAAACACCTCAACAGCATCCACCGCAGTCTCTGTCCTCAGGACTGAAGCAGCTCTGCAGGCGGTGTGCATGTCTGGGAACATCATAAAGGATGATGCCTGCAAACAAATTCACAAGATCAGCCCAACGAATTTCGATACAGGCATACCTGCACAAACAGGGACTGCGCCAATGTCCATGGCCATACTTTGCTTCAACAAGGCTGCATCGCAGTTTGTTGCCAGTCCGTCATGCCAGTCATGTGATATGCCAGGACCAACAGTAGTTGCGAGATGTGATCAGTGACAACAACGAGCAGAGCACCCCCACTGACATGATTGTGCTAGCAAGCAGGTGTCACCTTGTTGGGCCACTCTGGCACACAGTTGTAGGTAGCCTCTGAAANGGCATGTCAGGATCTGAAGCAAGCTGATGCAATGGCAGACCAAACATGCTTTTGTGTCGCCACCTGGTCGCCAAATGAGCGAAGCGCCTAGGCTGTATGTCCACTGGCAGTGCTAAGATGCTGCGCAGCTGGTTTGGTGTGTGATGTGATCAACACAGTTGCATACCTAGCAAATGCCCTAAGTATGGCCTTGTCCTCGTGGTTGGAGAAGCTGTGAGCAGGTCCTTTTGGCCCCCTGAACTGCCGAACAGGGTATGCACCATCTACATCACTGACAGCTGCTGATGCTGGTGTGCTTGCNTGGCAGACCTTGAGCTACTGACAGACCTGCAGCCACCAAATTGGTCTAGATTCAGACATGTCGCTAGACCCCATGTGCAGGATTGGTACCACTGATGAAAGCAAGGGGACTGCAGTGATGCTACAGCAGCAGCCTTCAGGGTATAGCGATCTGCACATGCAGCAAACCAGCACAGCTCAGCAAACATACATCACCAAGCACAGTGTGAGCAACACATCATCAGCTTGGAGCTCAAAAGCTACAAAAGGAGCCGTGTGCTCTCTGTCCTGCACATAAGCAAAAGCTGGTCAGGGCGGTGATGCACTGACCTGAAGCTCACAGCATCATCCATGTTGAACTCAGGCATCTTGTCCAGCACAGTCCTGGAGCTCTGCACACTTCTGCTGCCGTCTGTGGCAGCATGACTGGCACTGATCACGCTGCTGCTGTCACCCACCAGCAGGCTCTCCTGATCTGCATCTTCACTGTCATCTGCCTCCTGANAATTTCTTCGAAGTCACGAGAGATCTTCGGCCAGCCCAATTGCGTCCCTCTTTCTGGGCAGGAAGTTTATTCGGTAAATACGTTTTAATGGTACATCGGGATCATCGCGCCTGAGTGCTGCACATATGTTTGCTGGCTTTTCGATACGGCTTGACCAAGGAACCGAACCCCAGCACTCCGCCTGTCAAGCGGAAGCGTTGTACCACTGACTTGTAACGTCTGCTCAGCAGGACAACCCAGGGTGTTGCTACCAACATGTGCAGCTGCTTTGCAGATTGTACGCAGGGTGAGGCACAAGAGGTTATACACAATAGCGTGCACCATGGCAAAGTATGTATGTATACATGAACTCTGCATTGAGTACTTTTTGCAAATCACGTCAACATGTTTGATCACCCANGCAAAACAAGGGGATGGTGTATAAGTAACTGCTTTTTCCATGGTGGCAGCTCTGGTTGTGTCACTACAACTGTGCTGACTTCACACACACCATGTCATACAACAGGTAGAGGTAGTCATCAGACCTTGAGCAGATCCAAACTTCATGACAGTGCACACATACTTGCTTAGAAGTGGTCAGGAGTGAGGGCAGTGTGTAGATCAGTTGTTCACCATTGACAAGCTCTAGCGACGTCCATTTCATGGTCTGCATTGCGTGTCAACAGTATAGCTCTGGTGGCAACTTTGACCCATGGGTGCATGGCCTGCATCTGTTGGTGATCGCAGGTCTGATATCAATCCCAAGCTCATTATGAATGGGAGGCTGATTGCCTACCAAGCAGGATGACACTATATTACATGAGCAGCAGCAGGCCTGATGCACTGCAATATACCTTCTGAAGCCGTTTCTGTTTCCTGATGCGCCAAACAAAGGATTGATGTGCAATCTCGAGGGTATTCAAGATGCCCCTATATGTGGGCGGCCAGGCTTCCGTGGTCCAGGTGGAGGGGTCCCCCCGTTCGATGCCTGTGCCCAAGCCCTCAAGCCAATCCCACAGACTGCTAACANATCCACATGCAGCCACCCTGCTGGAGGGGCCTCATTGTGGGGTGCCAGCACGTTGATGGCATCAAATGAAGTCAGCAGCTCGTTGGTGCCGAGCAGCAGCTCAAACACCTGTGCAAAACAANCTATGAAGCAACAAAAGCATGGCATTTAGCATGGTAACAGCACTCAGTAAAAGACCCAAAGATGTTGCAACAGGGAGGACGCCAGCTAAACTACTGCACCAACTTGTAAATAGCACTTGCAATGCCTCATTCAGTGTAAGTGCNAGTCCGCAGCCTGATGCTTTGGCTGCATCAAGTGCTGTCAGGCCTGAGTTGGCTACTTGTCCTGTGCAAGCAGCTGTGCTACTGGATGACAAGCTAGTCTTGGCTAGCATGTACCCAGATAAGCTGTTGCTGCTGAGGAGAGACAGGGCTGAGGAGATGGCAGTGCTAGATGCGAGACACAGCAAACTTCTGATGCAAAGCTCAGGTATGTATGCCCTTGTGTCGTAGAAGCAGGTGCCAGGAGGGGTGCATCCTTGTGCTGCGCCTGCATCCAGTACATGCCTGTGATTGTGATTACTAGCGGACACTTGTTGCAGTGTGAGCATGTCAAAGTAAACCACAGTCTGTATTGCATACCATCATTGCCAGGGTCAAACGGGCAGTGTGTGAGTGTTCAGGACAATGTGCGAGTGTTCCAATGAGGGCAATCTTTGCAGGTCATTCCAGCCAGCTAGACACCCATCAAGAGAGCACTGTGGATTCAGTGATAGGTAGAGACGCCCTGGGCCTTGCCGAGCTTAGCTTTGCAGCAAAATGCACAACAAGCCAATCAGCTGGACAGCTGTTTCAGGCAGAGCTTGGTATCCAGTGTTCTGAGATTGCACATGCTCATACCAGCTGTCTTACCAGTAGTTCCGGTCCTGATACACATGCAAACAGGAGCGCAATANCCTTTGCAAAGACAATAGTCACACCGCCGAGCTTGTCAAGCTCTTTGGTCTTGGCTGACACCCAGTCGGCCTCTCCGAAGGCCTTGATTTTGGACATCTTGCCAGCAGCAGAGGTCCTGACCAGTCACTCCCAGCTACACTTTAGGACCTGGGGCAGGACGGTTGTTTGGTGCCCGATTTCAATCTACGTGCTTGCCGGAGTGGAGTAAATCGCTTCATCACAGGTCAAAACGGCTGCGGAACTTGCATCTATCCCGCCAGCACTGTAGGACAACGCGCAGTTCGGGACAGTGTTGTGGCGTGCTCTAGGTGCAATAGGGCAATCGGGTGCATTTTTAGTCACCGTTTCTGCCACAGCTCTGTCAGCATGGAACTNCGATGACGTGGTCATATGTTCTGCCCATAGGCGGCAGCTTGAAGTCTTGCACTGCTAGTGATCGCAGATGCGCACTCTGCTCATCACTGGAAGGAAGGAAACCGTGCATTGCAAGCATTTGCAGGGCACGCATTGCCTGCATCGTGTGTTGTGCTAGCAACAACCACAAGCCTGCCTCCAAATCCACCAAGACTTCACCTGTAAGCAACAACTCCAAGCACTCTGGGCGCATAATGCCAGATGAATCTGTACACAAGAGCTTACAATTCTGCCAGAGAGTACATGATTGCTACCTGCTCATGGCTGGTCATGGTCAATATGCAATGCTTGTACCTGCTGATATCTGGAACACTCAAATTTCGTTTCTGGCATCTTAATTTGTAATCACCGCGAAGTCTTTTGACAATGTTAGGAGTAGACTGTGATTGGGACCCAGACATGCTTGGTGNTCTGCTGTGGAGCTGAGATCACCTGCCACCACGCTCATTCTATGCATCCAGCTCTGCATATGTTATGACGCAAGCCCTTTGTCGATGTCTGTGTTTAGAACATGAATGAGTTCACAGAAGGAAAGGCTGCATCATCACAGGCTGCACACTTGCAGGCACCTCCTTCAAGGTATGGCAACCAGCCTCACTCAGGGGCTGCACAGAGCAGTGGCCAGGGGCTCCACCAGAACAGCCCTCCCTCTGCCCCCATGCAGCACACCAGCTCAGGGCCCCTCCTTGGTGCTTCCTCCACCCAGTCAACGCCACAGCTCCCACAGGTATATCCACTGCTGCCCTGTCTTGCTGTGCTATGGCTGCACTGCTGTTCGTCATGCTAAGGCTGAGTGTGCACAATCTATTGGCCACATGCAGTACTGCCACCAGCGGTCCTGNTCTCTATCACACCTGTGTGCAGCTCCAGGTGATCTGAGGGGTATGCTTTTATTCAAAACAGCATGCTGCCCATGCAATGCACTTGTCTGACATTGCCAGGCAGCGGAGACACAGCGTTTGGTGACTGCCTTTTGATGAAAACGCTCATCATGGAGCTGCCGGTGCATTGGCAGCAAGTCAAACTATCACACTGCATAAGTTGTTGCTGCTGCTGCAGGCAGCTAGGCCTTATCCTGGCCCAAGTTACGCATCAGGACCTGCTTTTGAAGTTGATCATGCAGCGCTTGCCCCACCAACACCCTATGCACAGCATCTTGCCGGCCCAACTTGCCCTCCAGCCCGCCTGGCCATGCACACACCAGCAGTACTTTCTCCACAGGTATGCATGATTTGTAAGGTCTTAAGTCGCGACTGAGAGCAGTGTCACTGAAAGGCAACAAACCCGGGCTGAGCCATTCTACCAACCCAAATGTTGTACTGCTGTACTGCCCTACTGAGTGAGTGANCTTCAGATCTGCTTCATAACAAGATTTCTTCAGCCCAGCAATTGTCGCTTTTATCTGTAGTGGCCCCCGATCAGCGATGCCTGCAGTGCTGTCGTGAGCAAAGTGTTGTAGCGACGAAACAGAAGTCACACTAATGCCACGAGCCGTGCCAATCATTTGCGTGCTGTACCCAGCAGTCTCCGTACCTTTTGAGCACGCGCCGGTGCAGTGCGGCATCTGTGTCAGTTCAGTAACAAGATGAAATTTCTGCCCTCTTACCTAATTTATTGACTACCAGTGCTCTTGCAAGGAACATTTTCTGCATCCAATCGTCTGCGAACAACTCATACAACATCCTTTTTACACCTGACACAGATACAATGANAGAATGAAGCTACAACACATACACAGCCCAAAGAGGACAAAGCAAAGAGGAAAAGGAAGAGAGCGTCTGAGCCGCAGACTCTCCCTGAGGCAGAAGCTGCTGATGCTGCCCAGGAAGCGGACACNCTTTACAAAAATGTAGGCGCAGACAGCCATATGACTGTGCGATGTGCTTTTGCTAGCCTTGCAACCAGATGCATTCTGTAAGGACATGATGCAGGTGCCTGATCATCCGGCATAATATGCCATGGCACTCCCGCTCACCACTGACCGCTGTAGCCTAACATTAAAACGGGCAGCAGCTGTGACACGGTGCTGTTGACTGTGAGGGCTCTATGCACCGCGCAGGTGCATCATCAAAGCATTGCACTCGGGTTGCACAGGCATAGCGTTTTGGGCAGTGGTGCTAAATTGCCGATAGCATGTGCAACACAGATGCAGATGCAGGATGCGGTGCTCTGCTAGTGCTCACATGACAAGCAAGTGTGGTGTTACTTGCAGGACAAGCAAATATGATATACACGGTGATAAACAGACTGCAACAGTGGATGCGCCTGCGTCCCCATAAATGTTGCATACGTCTTGGTGACTTGAGGCTGCAAGGCTGCAGATGTCACCTGCGGTAGCTGGGTCTGTTACACCGGAAGGTGCTATAAGCAAACTGCCTGCCTCCCCTGTGACTGCTGCTGGGGCACCCNGCTGATCACCAAGCTTGACCTTCTTCGTTGGCTTGAGGTGACTGCAGCAATGAACCCATCATTGTTATGACGAACCACATGAGCTATTCCACCCAATGCAACATGGGCTACACTTTGCACAACACAGAACGTTTAAGATGCTGCCCCACAACAATCAGCCAGATCGTTATGTGGTATTGTGTTTAATAGCGCTGTACAGTGAACATCAAGTTGCATGTTGCAATCGCATACTCTTTTGCTCAGACCAATGACAAATGCAGTGCATATGGTGCATGTTGCTGCTTCTCAAATGAACCTTGATCCAATTCCATGGTAGGTTTGACACAAATGAGGTCTGTCACCATTGAGGCACACCTGTCAACTGGAGCAGGCTTGGNTTGCATGTATGGTCCTTCAAAGCTGTGCCTGAGCGGTAAAATGTTTTACTTCAGTAAATGTCTGTGTCAGTGAGTGTCTGTGTAGCAAACTCATAGCTGAACTGTAGCTCAATGCATTTTGTGCTTTTCAGCACGCAGTAGAAGAATCAGCTACAATTGGGGGACACTGAGGCAGCACAGGTGATCATATGCATGCCTNGGCTGAACATGGTCGCATCATCATATCAAAGCAGCAGTGTCAACACAGGCAGCACTGTGTGAGCACAAAGCTGTAGCAGGACAGCACATCTGCCAAAGGGTTGCAATAGTGCGTTTAAGTTTGCTGCCATACTTTGAACTGCTTGCTGCTGCGCTAGCAAATGCTCGCGAGCAGTGTGCAGCGTGTGATTTAGCACGTGTGGTAATCACATGTGTGGGGCGAGGGTGTGGCTGTGTGAAGTACCGCATCCATGACCAAGCACGCTGCTACAGTAGCAAGGTGGGCTTTTGCCTCTGCATACCTGCCAGCTAGCACCTGTGTTNCTACCTGTTGCTTCCCAAGGGGCACCCACTCAGGTCCAAGGCCGCACAGTAGCCACTCATCCGCTGCAGGTCAGCAATGCATAAGCTTCTCAGAGTGAAGTCTTGCTCGTAGTTGGTGGCATGTTTGCTGTACACATCAGCCTTGTAATGCTTTTTGCCAAAGATGCAGACCACAGTGATGTTCAGCTTCCTTTGATCCCCATGCTTTTGCGCATCAGCGTCAGTGAAGCAGACAGCACCACTGCTGAGTGCCTGCACTGGTTTGTGCCAAAATGTAGAGCGGGTCCCGAGTCAGCAGTGGTGTTGCAAACGTGTGCAAACACTGCCTTGTAGCAGGTTGCTCTCAAGCGTGGAATGCAATGCTGCCTGCTATTCAGCTTCATCAAGTGGCGGTGCAACCCAACAGTGAAAGCACCGTTTAGCAATGATGCAGCCTGTGTACCAATGTGTACAGGTCACTGCAGAGCTCACCATACTTTTTAGCATGCACGCATCAATATATGCCCAGAAGCATATGACACTGACATGACTCCTCGACATCTATGATGCATCATGCTTGGGTACAACATTGTCTTCATACGCTGTGAGGAGCACTTTCCTTCCTTGTATCTCATGCCTGAAACCTATTTGAGGGGAAGGTTGACAAATCCATGTGCTAAGATATTGGGAGTCAGCGGCGATGTGCAAGCTGACAATAAATTCACTCCTGATGTTGTCGAGTATGCGCATGGGAGCAAACATAGCTTGTATAACTAGTCTCTAGGACTAGTAGCCTGAGTTCTGTACGTACCTGCGATGGTTTCTGACGTACAGACATGTCAATAACGGTTCTGTGACAAGCCTGCAAGCCCTTTGAGCCATGNCTCATGACCCCTGCTGGCAGCCCAGTGCAGTGCTGTGAATCCTTGGGGACCCTACAGCACACAAAACATGTCTACAGCAGAAGCTGGGAGTTTCCTGAAGCCTGCAAGATTGTTCTGATCAGTTGCAGCATGTTTATCAGTCTCGGGATGCTTTCAGGACCCTACAGCAAACACAACGCTAGCCTCCAAGCCAACCCTGATCTTGATATGCCATCAAAGGTCTGTTGCTGACATGTGCCTTCCTTGGCACGNTATGGATCAGTCATGGTTAAAAGTGTCTTCACCAGCTATAGGCTGTTCAGTAACACGGACCAATGGACTTCGTCACCTCCATACCATAAGCCAAGCAGGCAGGTCACAGTAAGCAGCACTCTCACCGTCAAAACNCTTCTCTGCCTGGCTTGTTGCTGATGCCCCAGGTTGTCCTTGCAGCAATGCAGTCAGCAGCTTTTGGCACTGTGTCTGTATGCTGTCCCAAGCAAACTGTGTCTCCTTGATGACATATGTGCTTGCATTGGAAGCACTGGGCAGCGCCTGAACCACAGAAGAGTTGTTTGCATTTGCATTTGCAGCAATGGTGTGGGACTGTGTATCATTTCAGTTGGCTAGCATCCTACTGGGAGGCCACTACATACCTGTACTGCAGGAGTCGTTCTGTGCTTGTTCAGCAGATCCATGCCAGCTGACCCAGGAGAAGCAGGGGCCTCTGCAAACAACCTGAAGGTTTGCATAAGGCTTTTCAGCATCTGCACCAGCCAAACTTCAGTAAGGACAGCCAACTGCTGCATGTGGCATGTCGTGCAATGACAGTTGACCGGCAGGGAACACCAGACAATTTGCAGCACGATGCCCATTGATTGCAGCACAATGCTCACTTGCAGACAGTGGTAGAAAACTCTGTCCACAGTAGCCTGAATAGCGGTGCCTGCAGAGGCTGTGTAAGCTGCAGCACCACCTGGCTTGGGCAATAATTGAGGGTTTGCAGCTGTCTGGCTCTGCAGTGCGTATATGATCACATTCATGACCTGTAAGCACAAACAGCCTCTTGAGTTAGTACAATGTGTTGTGTGCAAAGCTGCCAGAGCACAATNAGTCAGATGCATTCCACAGCAAGCTGATAGAGGTCAAGCTAACGTTCACATCTGCCTGCATGCAGCAAGCTGATGACCTTCATGAGGAATCTGCATATGTCTGCATGTAGCACTGCACTGACACACATAGCAAGTCTGTAAAAATGTGTGGTTTGCTGTGCTAGGCAAGTTGCTGCGTGCTTGACATGCAGACCCGTGCAGTGCACAACACGGGCTACACCGCAAGCTAAACGCACTACTAACCAGCAGCATGTTTACTGAAAGCAACAGCATGCATGCTCACAAACCTGCAGACATGAGCAGGCTCAAGCATCTTAGAGGCTGTCTGCAGGTGAGTTGGTAACATGTATGACACATCATAGCCACAAGCCAGCTGACACATGCAGTGCATGAGCCTCTGGTATGGCAAGGTGTGCTTCCAAAGTCTTGCTTCAATGCCAAGCCCACCTGCTGGCTGCCATACAGTGCAGCAACCTCCACGCAGCGCCGCAGGTGATTCACCGGTAAGCTGCTCATGTAGTCGCTGCACAGTAACTGCACACTTTGGAAAGCCAGGTTCACTGTTTCTGCTTCTTCTGCCTGAGGCACTACAGACAGCAGCTCCAGAATGGAACCCCAGGCAGTTGTCAGCTGCTCACCTGCACACAAGAGCCAGCTTGCTGAGACCTTGTTCGTCACGTCCCAGAGCAGGAACTTTGCAAGTTGTCGTGGAAATGCAACAGCATGGCAGGATATGAGACAGTGGCTCTGTGGGTGCATTGCTGCGGCCTAGATATAGCTCAACATGTACATGCCGCTGCGCCACTGCATGTCTGTGGAAGTTCCTCTAGGGCTCATCATCTCAGGCTGCTGGCTGCCAAGATCAGGTTGGCAGAGAAGTCAGTGGACACACAAATTGAAGCGAGTGCTCAGATGGTGTCTGTCAACAGGGTGCCTACTGTGCAGAGGTGACTGGTGTGCGTATGTATGGCACACAGTTCAAGTGCCATCAACCTCTGCGCTGACTGCTGATCAGGCCAATATGCTGACTGCAGTGCAGGTATGCTATGCGCGTAGTGTTGAAGCTTAAGGCAGGTCATTCTGGGACAAAGCTTGCAGGGAAACAGCATGCACTCACCGTGACGCTGTAGGACTTGCAATACCACAGACAGTAAGCCTAGTTGCACATCGATCTCACGATCCTCTCTGTACAGCTTGTCTATGGCCATGAGAAGCATGCTCTCAACATCATCTGGGTTTGTGGTTGTGCTGCCAGTGGTGTCCCNGCAGCAGGGCAGGATGCTGTAACCCTTAATTTACAAACACATGCATCTCCAAGTACCAACCTTGATGTGGGACTTGTCTTTCCATTCAACACCGCCCGGCCAAGCAGCAAGGGATGTTGCAACAGCCCTGCCCTGGCCATCATCCAACNAACTGGCATCCATTGCTGATAGTACCCGTGTACCACACTCGAGCCAGAAGACCAGCCTGGCTCTAGCTGCCACAACCAAAGCGTGCGGAAGTGTACAGGCGGTCAGTGCCATACATGCAAGCATCAATCACTAACGTCTGAGTCCGCACGTATTTGGGATTCCGGTTGGGCAGCAGCAATTCAAGGGTGGTTTATACACAAGGTAATCCATAGTATTGAAAGGCTGCCTGCTTATGCAGGCTCAGAAGGATGCCGCTTTTGCTGAGAGGCTGCAAGCTGATGTCAAGCGTCTCCAAGATGACATGACTGCTTTGCAGAACAAGTAGGCTTCTTTCATCACCGTCATTGTCAACATCAAGAGGAAAATTGAACCAACGGCATTGGCAACATCAAAAGGAAACTAGAACAAAATGGTATAATGATAATGTATACCATTAATATATATACAATGTAATAATTTATATATGTAATAATCCCTTGAACCAAATCCAGACAATTACTAGTTGGACTTAGTCCCAGCTGGGTACGTACAGATTCAACTAACTGACTTAGCTGAGCTCAGCATTACTTCAGTCTGGTTCCAGTTATTAGAGGATAATTGGAACCACTCTGAAGTAATGTTGAGCTCAGCTAAGTCNATTGCACAGGTCACAACAGATCACAGCAGCAGCTCAAGTTGCTTGGATATACAGGCACCAACGATGCTAGTACATGTCTAGGCGGTCACCATTGACAGACAACAGGAGCATGTATCCATTGTGAAGCAACACTGTTTAGTAATGGATGCTTTCGCATTGCCTGCTCATAATGCATATGTACATGATGCGGTGAGTGATGTTTGGTGTTACAATATTTGACTTATTTGACTTATCTGTACGTTTCGATTGTCTGCTGGCCCCCCTAGGACTCAGAATGGTAGTTAGTCAGCAAGGTGCTTATAATTGTGAGTGTGAGTGAGTAGTCCATGCCTTTGACCATTTCTTGACCACATTCTCGTTGCTCCCGAAGTAGCGGCGTGCACTCCGATCAGATCTTGTAACAGCACTCAAGGCGTTGCCATTACAAACTTGCCCGCTGCCGGTCCATCCAGTGCACAAAATACCCACAAGAGTATGTTGCTGAACCAGTGCATGCCCGTGTACGCATGCAACAAACACTCTTACACTGCGGGACGCCAACTAGCTTGCTCGCGTGGACAAAGCTTTGCCAGGAGGCGACCCTTTTCCAGGTTGAGCAAGACGCTCAAAACTTGCGCTGCGCAGGAAGCCCACCAAGCTCAAGTGAGCGGCTTGTTCTCAAATGTGACTTTCAGCTTGTCTGTCTTGCCCTGAGGTCGAACGTAATACTGCTCTGCTACGCAGCCGGTNCTGCATAGCATTGTGTGGGACTTGTCAAGCGTTGGTGGGGCGTTCATGCAAACCAAAGAGCGCACAATGACTAGCGCAAGGGACATGAAAATGTGCATTGCTTGAAAACACAGTCAATCTTCACGTATGTCTTGCCATCTGCCAATGTCAACCTTACAGCGTGACATGCAGGGGCAAACCAAGCTAGCAAGGAAGATGTACTGTGCTTGTATGCAAGCAAATGGCAGCGCAGCATTGACCAAGCTTGTGCTGCTCTGGCAGAGGCTTTGCAGGTAATTCTAGATGCGCAGTCTCATTCCTTGCAGGCATACATCAAACACTTCTGTACGTGAGTCAAAGTCTGCTGGTTTTGCACATCAGCTCTCCCTTTGCCTGAATGTTGCCAGGCATCATATACCACACTTTCCACGACATTGTTCTGTATTTTGCTGGAGTTGTGTTTAATGCTAGAGGTTCTCAGTCTTGTGATGTCAGTCTCCCTCACCAACTGACAGTTACAATTACTCCAACAGTGAGCAGTTGAGATTGAGCACATGTTGGCTGCGTGGTGTTGAGCTTGTCACAATTTCTGCGTGGCGACATTGGGTGTCTGATGTCAGGTGAAGGATGTTGGCCCCTTGCATGCTGCCATCCAGGCTGCTTGGCCTTTCACAGATCAGGTAAACTTGTCAAGTGCCAGTATGGTGATGCATGCCAATGGTGCCACNTGGGAGAACGCTCTGGTTATCATTGTCAGCACCATTACTTGCATTGCTGCTGTAGCCTTTGCACATGTCAGCTGGGCTGAATGGCTGCATGGTCTTGGAGCTTGCTCTTGTACTGCTGTTGCTGCTTCTGTGTGTGCCGTNGCAGGCATTTAAGAGCTGCCTTCTGAGCATATTGCTTTCAGCAGTTTCATGTGACCACAAGCTGTTGTGTGCAAAGCATGATTGATAGTGCTTGCAAGGTGGCACAGTTAGTGCCATAGTGTACAAGGCCAAGACCATGCTAAGAAACGAAAGATACTGTTCACACTTGGAGTTGATTATGATTGCAGCACTGCAGAATCTGCCTTCACACCAGAATCACTAGCTGTATGGTGCATTCACGCGCATGACCACATAAGCGACACGTCCACAGCAACTTTCTTCACTGTCTTATTCATAATAACGGCCTGAGGCTGTTCCTCAGAGTACCATGTAAAACGGCTTGTGAGGGCAAGGGCATTACAGTGGCGAGGTAGGTGAGGCCATGCGTGGTCTGCGCCTGGCCTGCTTTGAGCCCCTCCACATCCCGACTCANACGGCCAGCAATGATCAGCCTTGGCGTCATATGACAAGTCTACGTCATCTTTAGAGTCTCTGCAGAGGCCAAGCTTGACTTCAGATTTGCATGTAGGTGGTCGATCTGCCTCCCTGTGATGCTTCAGCCCTATCTGCCACAACCGGTACCGGCAACTGCAATCTGGTGGTGCCCAACTCATACTTCCCTGCATCTGCCTCATCAACTGCCACCCTGGTGCTGAGGATTGACTCACTGGGGTCAACGCTGGCTAGATCTGCGGGCACAACCATCCGACTGACTGCTACAGTCACACACCCGACCATGTCCAACGTTGGCATGGTGCTGACAGTGCCGTATCGGGATCTCCATCTAGGTGAGCCTCATGCTGCAGGCCTCTGATGACAGCTTGTGTCTTGCACTCAACCGCACGCTCTGCAGATGGGTCTTTGGTGTCATCATGTGTGCACATGTCTGCAATGAAAGCACATGATGGCATGCCGTTGGATTGCATGTGCTTGGCACATGGTGTGGATGTTGTTCAAGAGAGCAGCTCTTGGGACTCTCAAGAGCATCTCTTACCAGACACCTCTGATGGCCTGAGTGTCAGTCTGATTGTGTGTGCAGAATAAAAGCTTGAGTGCCCTACCTGTGCCGACATGCCACCAGCAGCCTCTAACTAAACATGTCATTTCAACGGCCTAGCATCCATACTGCAAGCCTGTGTTTGACCACCATTGTGCCTTGCCTTGCAGGGGAATCGTTCACGGTGCAAGTGACAGCAAACAGTCCTAGCGCAGCCATCGCTTCCTGGTTCCTGCCCTTGTATTACGACTCTGGCGTCATTGCCTACACAGGCAACACTGTCAACAGCGCTTTGTGGGCTACCCCCTACCTCAACTCACAGGCCTCTGTACTAACTGGGTCCCCTTCCAAGACATTCCAGTAAGCTCACTCAAACAGATAGCAAATCTCGCTCACCAGCTGCATTGCTACTGTCTGATCTGCTGCTGCATGCAAAGGCCAGTGCTACACAGTCAACAATGTGTGTATTCCCTAAGTAAATTTGTTGCTTGCAGATACTTGTCATTCAACTGTCCAGGCAGGCTGTCAGGGAGTGCTAACACAGCACTTGCACAAGGGTCATCTGTAACGCTGATGAGCATCACCTTCAAAGTTGTGAGCACCCTTACACGGCAAGGGTCTTACACCAATGTGATGTTTGCTGGCGCCAATTCGGCCTACAGCAATGCCAACAACCTTGTGCTCACCTCAGACGNGCAGCATGTGCACTCACAGTTGGGCAAGCTCGGCAAAGCCTGCACAGCACCTTTCCATAGCAGCCACAATGGCAGACACTGTGAACAAATGACTGCAGGCAATGTATGCCTGGAAACCTTACTGTGACAGGAGCCCCTTCCACCATGTCTGAGCCCTGCCTCAGCTTACGATAGTGCTCTGCCAGGATTTGCTTGGCTTCTTCAGAAAGGGTGGGATGGCAATACTGGCGTGCATAGGCTATGTACTTCTGCAGGAGCTGGAGTGGCAGAGGATCATGTGCATCATCGCTGCAGGCCACTGCAGTCCATGAGGCTAGCAGACGCAGCTACAGTGATGCTGACCGTGAGGCTGTGCTTGTATTGGCTGCAGAAGCAACACCTGACGTACAGGTCCTACAATTGCCATTGCTGTACATGTTTGGCAGAGGGTCTGTCAATGGTACAGGCCAGGGACCCATTACGGTCTTTGCAGCTGTCCAGTGCAGCAGTGTCACAAGGTTGCAACACCTGCAGCAAGGTGGACGATACCTGTACAGTTTGAGCCTTTCCTCAAGAGACTCCATGGGTTGACTGGCTGAAGTAGCTAACGACTGTGCAGGCCTAGACTCCAGCAACTCTTTGCAAGCTCGCTTGGCCCTGTCAGTCTGCCCTGCAGCCATTCCACACCAGACATAATAGTGCAAACCTATGGGGAGCTGCATGTAAAGCATGCTTGATAGGTTGNATTTTCTGATCGCCTCTGCAGCCTCTGCAGACAATGATGTGTCGGATTGTCGGGCGACCTGCGACCCGGGGCGCGATCCCAGCAACTGGAGACTTATCAGCCCCGGCAACAACATGTGGACCTGGAACAGCTTTGACACTCGTTGCAGCCTAACTCACGATTCAAGACCCGTGGGAGAGGCAGCCTGTGCGCAGCCTGACGCGAACTGCGACTGGACTACGGAATACATCACACCTTTGCGTAAAACGTGGCATTTCTAGAGCAGCAGCTGGCGCATCAGCCGTACCCCACGTCCGGCCAGCAGGCAAAATACTTGTAGTGGGCGATAGTGTCGACCAATACTTAGGGCTTGATGTCTGTGTTCTGGCTGGGCTTCCTGTGAGTTCTTTAGCCGCGCCAAACATACCTGGTTGTAGTAGGGCCCATGAAAATCTTGGTTCAGAACATCATAACTGCCTGACATGCATCACGCCCAACTTCATATATGCAAATATATGTACAATACACCCTGAACTCNTACACTCTCCTCTGTATTCACCCACCCAGATGTCTGAAAGATCAGCTTGTTGCCACTCGAGCNACCACTGTCGTGTTTTGCAGCACACCTGCTTCACTGAGATCGGCTACAACACTGTCTACATTTTCCTGCCTGCACACATGTGTGATGGGCGTAGACGCTTTGTGTCTTGTAGTCACAGCATGGTCTACAGTGTGGTTTGAAATTCTTCTGCAAGAGCGGCTGCTTGCGAGCTACAGCAGCAGTAATTACTGTTCGGACTGCCGCGTGACCATTACCAAGAACAGCTGCTATAAGAGTGTTGTACCAGGACAGCAGGGTGAAGCGCAATCAGAACAGCCTTGTGTACAGGGTAATTTACAGACTTTCAGGGTACTGACATGTTGTTCCACACCCCAAAAACACATGATCTTCCACATCCTGTGTGTTGACTTCAGACAGAATCATCAGTACGATTTACAAGGTGTGTACATGCATGCAAACGAGACAGCAGACTTGGCAATCTTGACTGTGTTGGGCATTCAGCCGTTCTGCCAAAATTGCTTGACTTGTTGAGCAATAATTTTGTGATGATCAGATAACGGAAGCAAGACAATTCCTGATATGAGATCTTTCCGAGGGATTGTGCAGTGTAATATGCAACACCTTTGCATTGCATCCCAAGTCAGCATCGTGTACACCTGCAACACCCATCACATGCAGCAGCCAACAAGCCATTCCCANTTCACGCAGTTACCCACAGCTGCAGAGCACGGTTTTGTTGCACCTTAGGCACATACGCGTGCGTCAAAATACTGCGCAGCTGCCAACACTGGCGCACTCCTGCAATATTTGCCTGCCTGTCCACTCGCACGACAACACGGTGGCCGACGGTAAAACGGCGTGGCACAGCATGACACCCTGCTTCAAGCAAGCCCGCCATGAATTGCAACACTAAGACTCGTTCCACACCGTCTGCACGTACGGAACACTCTGCACGCCCCCCGCGTTGCTGGGCGAAGATCCATCTGCAGGTTCATTAAGGTCAAAGCTTTAACCTTAAGGGTTCAAACGAAACTTTTATCCTCTAGGGCTAGGTTATTGTCTCAGTGCCGCACTGTGTGCCGCAACTGTGATAAGAGCAGCGCAAAAATCACTGCGGGGAGTATAACGGCGACTGCCACAGGAAGCAGAGCAAGTCAGGTGACATTCTCTCCACATTTTACGTTGTGTGCAGTATGGTTTCACATATAGTTGCGCCTTGCACGGAACTTAAGATCACGCCTTTAGCACTTGCTGCTCGTGGGGCTTGTTTGAGTCATGTCCGTGCTACATGGAGTGCTGCGCACAGAGCGTTCTGTTCGTGTGTGACTGCTCTTCTTAGGTACTGTGTTGAAGCACTTGCATGCTTCAGTGCTTCAAACAGAAGAGTACAATGCCTTCAATAGTCTGCTGGTTGCAGGCAGCCACTTCTCATCCTGCAGAATTGGCGGATCTGCAGTAAGCACAGGTTTCACAGTCTTGCAAGTCAAGCAGCAGCAACCAGCAGGCTTTGNCATTGAGTCAGGCTCACGTGCATTAGTACAGCCGAACCGTGTTACTTGGCAGAACAGCGCCAGATCTGTACAAATACATGTAGCATTGGGAGGTGTCATATTTTGGGCCTCGGTTGCCTGGGGTGTTGTTGAGGGACTGGCTGAGTGAAGTGTAGTGCAACAATAGTGATTGGTATGCGCATGCGCATGAGACTCACTCTGACAAATTGAACGCTCTGCAGTGAAGACGACTCAGCAGTACTGTACATCACGCAGGTACATAACTCTGACATTGACTTGGCGCATTGATACTGGCAATTTGTGATTGTCCCAATACTGCCCACCAAAGAATCTGCTCTTCACATTTGTGGTCAAGCCAGCGAAGCATATCTGACAAACCTTCAAAACCAACAGGCAGAAACCCTGCCGGTAAATAAACTGTTTGCTACCTGCAATGCTAACACACACAGCAAGCAGGCCCCCACATGAACTATATATCTGCATGAGATGTGCGGACTAGCATGCTACATATCACGGCTAATTTGCTGCAGGCTGACACGCTGGGTGCATATCATGACGCGCCATTCAGGCAGTGCACAATCAGAGTTGACAGCATGTCTGACCTGAGGAAAGGAACAATACCACATGCCAGTGCAAAGAGGGCACCTTCATGAGCAGCTTGCATTGCCTAAAATCTTTGNCAGTAGTTTTGCCGCACAAAGCGGTATATTGGCACCAGTGTAGCCGCTCATCTCATGAGCAATATCCACAGCTGAGCCCCCATCAAGCTGCATCAACACCTCCATAGAGCTTGTGGTGGGTTTGCTTGTGCTAGCTCTGGCTGCAGCCAGCTGCTGCTGTATTGCTGTGACGGCCTACTGGGGTATGCAGGTGACTGCCTACTATGCCCCTCAGTTTGATGCCCTACGCGAGCTGATAGTAGAGGGAGGGCAGCTAGTCTTTCTGGCATGCCTCAGTCGCTGCAAGAAGTGGGTGTCACAAGGAGGCAAATCCAATGTATATTTTGCCAAAACAAGGGATGAGCGCTATGTGGTGAAGCAGCTGACACGCTCAGAGAAACAATCCTTCCTGGACTTTGCACCAGCTTATTTCAGGTTGACAGCCGCCCCTTCACTGATACATGCTGTACAAGTATGCTATGCTCATGCTAGACCTTCACCATGCTCTTGCTGCATCATGGTGTACTTGGCCAGCAGTGAACTGTGTGTGCTATACGCAAGGATGTGCACGTCCTACATGCTGTTACAAGATGGCAATAGCACCCGGTGGTGGCCTTGTAGGTGCAAAGCTTGTGAAGCTCACTCTGAGTGTATCTGCGTGTATACACGTAGTTCTACTGCTGTTCCCAGACGACTGCTTTTGATGGGTGGTGCACATGATATGTAAGCTGCACAATAAACACGCGTGGCGCATGTGAGTGTCATGCGGCTGGGCAAACGACCAGTCATGCGTTGTCCAGTTGGTTGCACAGCTACAGTTGTACACCCTGCGCCAAAGATGCTCGTTGACAGCTGAGTCATGAGTACCCAAATAAGATTGAACCGGCGCACGTGAGTCAACGGCAACAAAGGTATATGCCCATCTTAGTGATGAACGCTGCGAAAGCCGACAGTCGCCCGGCCGATTGCCCTGCGCAGCTTGGAAAAAGTTTCCCGAAGATTTTCAGCGTCGTGACAGCAAGCCGTGATCCCTTCTCCTACGAGGCGCAAGACAGCTTTGATCTGAAGGTGAGTGCGCTTTGTGCAGGNGGCATTTACAAGGTGAAACCATTGGGTGCCTATGCCATGATTGACGATGGGGAGCTGGACTGGAAGATTGTCTGCATCCGAACTGATGACCCCAAGGCTGACATTCTGAATGACATTGAAGATGTAGAAAGGTGTGGCTTGAGCTGTGCCTGCCAATGTGATGTTGCATGCTATGAGTGCAGTCAATTTGCATGCTAATTATGCCATTGTACTCGACAATCATTTAGCATAAGTACTTCATGATGTGCTTGAGTCACATGCCAGAAGTCCTGCTAAAAGGTGGACTGTGGAGTTGCATGCGATCCCTACATCGGTGCTCCGGTCGCAGGGAGATGCCAGGTGAGCTTGAGCGTGTCATGGTGTGGTTCCGTGACTACAAGATTCCAGACGGCAAGCCTGCCAATGCATATGGCTATGATGCCAAGCCCATGAACAGTGAGTTTGCCAAGATGGTCATTGGTGAGACTCATGAGCTCTACAAGGACTTGAAGGAGGGCAAACGCAACAACCATGGAGAACTGGCGCTGTCCTAGTGTGTTTGTGATGTTGTTATAGTATGTGGTATCCTTGCAGGTTTAGACTCTGTGCAACTGTTCAAGTGGCAGCATTTGCAGACTGTAACTGAAACTGCAAAGTGATTTGGGTGCTATCCAGTGAGCCAAATCAAAATGCATTGGGACATAGCTCAAATAGCACTTGCCATCTTATACGTGAAAGCCTGCTGTGTGCAACTCCTGACCACCACCACCACCAACCTGTTTCCAGTTCAGACCTGGTTCCAGCTAGATGCGTACATGTCCAAATCTCTTTGCAGAGCTGTCCACGAAAGACATAACCCCTTTGCTGTGACACAAAGTACAGGTTAAAAAGGGTGCAAGCCCTGCCATTGTGTAACACCTTGTGTGTGACAGCAGCTGCAGCTTCTATACCCATTGTCATGGACACATAAGCTTGAAGCCTGTCTGCCGATCAAATTCGCTTGAGCAAGAGAGAGAGGTAACACGCTTTGGCCAGCCAAGTCTGATCANCTCTGGGTTGCCATTGCTGGTTCCAGAACACATTCAGTGTCAACACATGCTGGCCAATTTACCAAAGTACAGTCCCTACGCATTTATGCACAAGGAGCATGAGGTTGCACTCACTGCAAAATGCAGTCACAGTGTGCACAAGCATATGGCCGCCAAGAGNAAAGCAACCATCATGTGCAAAAATGATTTGATCATGTACAGCGATGTAATGCAGCATGCGCTTGACAGGCGACAATTGACAGCGGAAATCATCAATTTCAGTTGTTGGGTGCTGCGTTGCTGAAACAAAATCTACCTTCGAGCCATACCTTGTATCAGCCAGTGTCCTGTACAGCTGACTGTGATGTGCTGACCTCTGCNTGTAGACAAGCGGCAGCAGATGCTTCATGCACACAGTGAAGAGCTGCATCGGCTGCATATGGCCAACTTGACGTTATTGAATGGTACTCATGGCCTGAATGACACCCTTCAGACTGTACTTGCAAATGTGACGGATGTACTGCAAGCTACTGGTACTGCTTGACATTGTCTGCTTGTCCTTGACTTTACTCAGTGTTCATGCCAATAATGGCTGTGTGACTGCAAAGTAGCTGGTGATGTCTTGAAACCCGGTTTGGCAGCGATTGCTTGCCTGATTTTGCAAAGTGTCATCGATTTCTGCACATGCAAGACTGCCTGGAGAACTGCAACTATTACACGCTCTGACTCCTGTTTGGACAACCTGCTAATAATGACATTCAGGCATGAGCTAGCAGCGCTGAGGTGCTTACTGAAGTATAGCGTGTGTCAGGTCTTGCGTCGCTACCTCGGGAGGCAAGCTGGAATTCGTCTGTCTTTGTGGTGTATCATCACAAATATCATGCGTTGTGTTCACATATAATGCCCGCGTGACATGGTCTCGATGACACAGGCAAGAATACGTATCGGCAAAAGGCTTAGCTCGGTCACAGCAACAGAGCACTGCTGTGAGGCTGTCTGCCATAGCGGCATCAGGAGCAGTGGGACATTAGCTTGGTTATGAGCCGCGGTGCTGCAACGTCGCTTTTTAACAATATTACGGCCACTGACACATGCAGGCTGTTGTGACACCTCAGCTGTGTACTCGACTATTGCACGCTGTACGCTCAGGGCCCTATGGATGTTTGGCCTGGACGAACGTCAAACCTGTTCGGTGCATCCGTGCCACTCGCAGCTCCGCGTCAACAAGGTCTGTGAGAAACCTAAAGCAACTGGTGCTTCTGCCCGGAGAAGTCGATGTTTGGTGGCTCAGGCCAACTGATGTATGTTGTCTCATGGACGTTCAACTCGTGATTTGCCGATATAGCAGCGTATCAACAGGCCGAGGCTGCATGCAGGTGCAGGACAAGAAACTCACTCAGCAGTACTTGCAGCTGTTGACTGTGTTGACACCCGCTGTGCTAAAGTTGCTCAGCGAGTATCAAGACGCCTTGCATGGTGTGGTGAACATGTGCAACACTTGCAGAATGACAGTCACAATACAAGAGCTGTAAGCAGATGCCTCATATTTTTCTGCTGACGCAAGGAGTAACTTACTTTACGAGGCCATTGTGTCTGCTGGGCGCTGTGACCCAAGAACACTTCTGATACCTTGCTATCAACATGTTTGGTACTGCAGATACAAGGTGATAGATTATGGCCTGGCAGACTTTGAGGCAAGGTATGCAGCTGGCATGATAGGAGATGCAGCTAGCAAAGGCACTCGGGGTCACTTTCCAAGCAGGGCCCTTTGGGCTGCGCTCCCGCAGGTAAGTTTGCACTGGCATTTCTCTGCACCCTGTGTTTGTGCTGTGTCCAGGGTAAATCTAGTTTCACCTGTGACGCTGCTGTACCCTAACACTGGTTTGCAGACTTGTATGAGCTTGTTGTGCCGTAATCACACTGCCATACTGACCTCAGAATGTCCAGGCTGCTGCATGTGAAAGATGCTCTGAGTCATGCCAGCTCTGCATTGCCATATGGGTTGTCGGATTTGTCTGTTTGCTGTTGTGACAGATTCCAGCGTGTAGAATCAATTACTTTTACATGTTGCCATGGTCTTGTCGCAAGTGAGCTGTGATGTGTGCATGTAGGTATGCAATGATANTCTTGATTTGATACTGACCTCAGCTCAGCTGCTAAAGTGAGCACAGTCAAGGCTATGCATGAGTGCTAGATGCTTTACATGTTGAATATGGACAGCTGTTGAAGCTACTGCGTGCTGTACTCAACTTGACTGGCCCATGATTGCCTGCAAGCCCTGCTGTGCACATGTCCAAAATCAATGCAGGGCTCAGGACACCGACCTGACCTCACTGCTTTCCCCATCAGGAATGCACGGCTGCATTGTTCGTCCTTGCATGTCAAACTACTCATTTGCAACATCAAAGAACTGCCGCAAGCAAAATGTCAAGCACACAGGTGATGACAGATGTACCTGTACTCATTGCTCTCCATGTCAGGTATGAACGGCTGCAGCAGCCATTCCTCATTGCAGGACTCCCTGATCATTTGCTCTGCTGCCTTGAACAGCTGCTGGGCATCATGAAACACTGCATCTGTGGCAAGCTGCTTGCTCAGGACTACAGGCTGATGATGGCTTGTTGTGCTGTTGGCGCCTGTCTGGCGTGAGGCTCTTGCAGGTTTACACTCCCGAGGGGACATCTGATTGCAGGCTTTGCTGTCTGACTCATCTGATGTGCCCTTGTCTGCTGTTTGGCTGGATGCTGTGCAGTTGAAATCTGTCAGAGAAACGCTACTCTGTGCTGCTACGTGACTGCGCTGTTGATGATTTGCATGGTCTACTGTACTATTGTCTGTTGCCTGGCATGTGTTTGTGAATTGCTTGTGNGATTTCATGTCATGACACTTGCGCTTGTTGTGGCATATGCCTTGCAGACTAGGTGCTGAGTCATGTCACACTAGATCATGTATTTGCTGCTCAATTGTTCCTGCACAATGTTGCCCGGTATTGATGTTTGTGGTTCAGGGGCCAGAAACTTACAGAACAGATAGTCATAGGAGCACATGGCAGGCTCAAGAACCTGCTCAGCAAACGACAGCTGGATGTATCAGCTGTCAAGATTCTGGTCTTTGACGAGGCAGATGTCATGCTGGAGGTATAGCACATGCACTGTCCAAAAACGAGAACAGGTGCATCAAAACTGGTGCTGCTGCAATCTTGCACTTGCCATATCCTCTGCATAGTGAGCTTCCTCAGCAAGCATTGTTATGCTGTGAAGTGTATACACAGTTAGCCCTGCATGCATAACAAAGTGTCAGGGGTGACTGCTCCTTCTCAGGCTTGAACTGTTTCTGACTACATTGTATGCACCAGCAAGCTTTATTTGATAGGAATCAAACAGTGAAAATTTACGTAGACGTATGTCATGCTTGTCCAGATGGGCAGTACAGCCATGATTGCAAGGTGTGCCAAATGCAATGTCAGTAAGTCATTGCATGCAGAGAGAGGGGTTTGCATCAGACTCTGTCAGGATGGTGCGGGAAGTGAAGAAGGGGAAAACAGATGCTGTCCAAATCCTGCTGTTCAGTGCCACCTTTGCTGACCACATTAAGCAGTTTGCTCAGAGCGTCATTGGCGATGAAGCAAATCAGGTCACACTTCCCTACTGTGCATTGATATTGCATGACTGCACATTGATGCTTAAATCATGTAGGATGATTGATGACTATTACAACTTCTGCAGTAGCATTGCAACATGACCATGCTAGGCAAATCTGCCTGCTAGGTAGGCGGTGCACAGAGCAAATCTACGTAGCATCACAGTTGAGTGCCAAATACCCTCAATCACAGACGCATATGTGTATCTAATTGCTGATGTCACAAAAGCCAACAGTTGGGAGGCTAGTTACACGCAAGCACTGATGCACACAGTGTCAGCAAATGCATGCTGGAATACCATGCCTGCTATCTGCAGCTACAGACCTGCCCCTTCTTGCTGTTGGTGCATGCTGGCCCTATAGGCCANGGGCATTTACAGCATTGTCACCTGTTGCACTCTATTGTCATGCTTGGACCGGTCACTCAACCCTCAAGGAAAAAGGCATCATCAATGTCTGTATCTTGTCAGACTGAACAGGAACAGCCAAGATGTGTGAACGCCAGCTGCAAATTGCATTTCATACCCTGAGATATTGGTTTACTCTTCAGTTCGTGGCGTTGTGTATTGCATTTTGAATGGCTGCAAATGTGGCAGGAACAGCACAGCAGCCTGAGACAAGCGCAGCAGCAGCAACAACACGCAAGCGGGGACGGCCCAAAGCATCAGCTGAGCTACAAGCACCCACAATTCGGATGCGTGATGTGTCAGCTCCTGCGTCGCCGACATGGGCTTCTGCCAGCAACAGCAGCCAGCATGCTTCTGCATTCCGCCGCATCAACCGATGCCCCGATGCACCAATGCCTCAGTCAGCAACTGAGAACCTGCCAAGTGCTCATGCACAGCCAGGGCAGNTGTCATCAGCACAGCATAGCAAATGAATTTGCTGAACTAGCTTGACAGAAGCAGCGATGTGATGCAGTCCTCACCCAACATTTTGTACAGTCCTTCTGGGCCTATTTTGCCCAAAAACCACTTTATGTATGGCCCTGCAGGAGCATAGAATCTGTCTGACATGGTCAGTTTGCATTTCAAGGCATAACAACAGTGATCAGAGTTGTGAGACAGACCTGGTAGCCCCTCATATGCGTTGAAACACAAGCTTGTGTCCTCAACCATGACAGCACCAGAGATCTGCAGGTACACCACTGCCAGTCAAATAACATGTACTGTGTTGTCATAATACGCACTGCATCAGTCCGTACCTGCTGTGACGCAATTCTGCATTTCTCTTTGGCTATATCTTCAGGTTCTCCCTACATTGAGCCTGTCATGCTAACATAGCGCATTGTATATGAAGGTGTGTCACACTTTGGGTCAGCAAGAGACGCGTGACACATCATACCTGCAATTCTGGCAAATCTACATCTGCACGACGGACTTTGAATGGAAGAGGGTGACCTGCTTCAAGGATAGCCACTACCTGCAAGCACAGCAGGCGTGCCTGCTCAGTCACTCAGGACTGCAGCAGGTTCCAGCCTCGATGGCCTACCTCTCGGAGTTTGTTTTCATTGCCAGTGGCAAATGCTATCTCGGAGGCAGCCATAGTGTTTCCTACTGCGTTTGGCGCGTACACAACAGCCGATAAGTGGATCTTTCTGCGGGAAGTGCTAGGCAAGACTTCGCTGTGTACTGGAGATACTCCAAGTGTGCTGTTTGCAAGAGACGTATGGCTGGCAGGCTGCGGCACCAGGTGACAGACGAGCGAAGGGCGCTTATGACACACGCGACAGACACGGGACTGGGGCAAAGCACGCAGCTGCATTTGCGAAATATACAGCAGCGCAGTGGCGCGTTTTGTGTATGTCGTACAGCCGCATACACTTGGTCTGTGACATGAAGCGCTGACGCTATGACCTGTGCATCGTGAAGTTGACTTCAGCAAAGCACGGAATATTAAGGGGCATGGATGCTTTTTGCAGGCATGTGATTGAGTCATCACTGCATGCAGAGGCTACCAGGCTGCTGATTGCATGTGTTGCCTTGCCAAACTCACGTCAGAGTGTTGCGTTGCAAGTATACGCTTCATTCATAATCGACCCCACTTTAGCGAACAAGTCATGATGTGGCCCTCTTGAAAAGTCGTTGAAGTGTATTCTAGCCATGAAACACATCCAAAGAACCTCAGCGCAGATACAGCACTCAAACACAGTCAATTGCAAACTAGAGTGGCTGGCAGCCCTGCAATGGAGCCCTTAAGGGCAGGGCATGTTTTTTCACATGTTAGATACCAGACTGATCTTTCCCATACATCTCAAACACAGTCAGATCATTGATAGTGGAGCATTATCAGTCTGTGTGATCCTTGTTCCCGTCACACTCTATAACGGTACGGCAGCTGCAACATGTCAGCCAAAATATGCCCATGAACCTGTCATCAAATTCCAGATCATGACCAGCAACTTCTGTTATAGGCCTTGATTCTCTATAGTCTGGTACAGTCATATCTTTGCACAGACACTGACAGGCATTGCCGACACCCTGAGAGTGCCCTGGGCTGTGTAGCATGCATGTCCATGCTGCGCAGTAAGGTATATTGGCCTCATCTAACTGGCTGAATTCTTGCGCAGACAGTGCCAAAGATTGACGCACAACAGCTTGACATGNTGAAGCTGTGAAGGCCACTGCCAGCATCAATGCTGCCATGCAGAAGACCACAAGCCCTGGAGAGATCATTGCCTTGCAGGTCTGTGCTGTGCTGTGATGAGATGTGCTGTGCTGTGCAAACTGTGCTGTGCTGTGCGCTGAGCTGTGCTGTGCTTATGTGCTGTGCTGTGCTGTCACAACAGCAGAGTGCATGCTGTGCTGTGTGCTGTGCTGTGCTGATGCCATGCTGTGCTGTGCTGTGCTGTGCTGTGCTGGTTCTGCTGTGCTGTGCTGTGCGGTGCTGTGTGTGCTGTGCTGTGCTGGTTTATGTGCTGTGCTGTGCTGAAAACTGTGCTGTGCTGTGCGCTGAGCTGTGCTGTGCTTATGTGCTGTGCTGTGCTGTCACAACAGCAGAGTGCATGCTGTGCTTCATAGTGCAAGGCTATGCAGTGCAGTGCAAGGCAACAGAGAACTTGCTGCATGGTCGTGTTTGATGAGTGGCACAGCCGCACTGTAATGCAACCACTGGCTGTATGCACATACAATGTACCACACAGGCAAGCCCAGCATGAGTGCATGAACATTTCGCAACCACAACTCACTGCACAGATTGTAACCATAGTCCACAAGCAGTGCTGTATATGTCGGCGTAGTCACAGCTGCAGCCTGGCTTGTACACCCCAGCCACCCATCAACCGTGTTGCCGGAAATTTTGAAATCAACATTTTGTTGCATTCCATAGTCCTCATCAAGTTCATGCTCATGCTGCATGCTGTGCCCTCNATTCCATAGAGACCCAGATCTGAGCACAATCAGCTGCTTTGCCAATCAACTTGCAGACGGCCTGACACAGGTGTTGGTGTGAGCATTCAAGCTGTGAAAAACAATGCAATCTCGCTGAAGATGTTTTGCAGAGACTTATCAAACACATTCTGGGGGAACTGCCCCTAAACCCACTCAAAGCGCCCCTGAACCCTAAACCCACATCTGCCAAATTGCAGGTGTCCACAGAGGGTGATGCATTCACAATGGCCTTTCACGACCCCATTGACGCCATTTCATGGGCACTTGATGTTCAGCACAAGCTGCTACNTCTGACAGGGATGTTGAGCATGTCCACCTTGCTGGACACCTTGAAGCCTTTTGGACTGCATGGCAGAGTCACGTCCAATCAAAAACAGGACAACAGTCTTGTGGTGTGGGCCGTAGAAACTCCTTTGCGTTACAGACTGACGGTAGAGCAAGAGCCCTACGATACCTTAGCAGAGTTGAAGTGACCAGTGACCCCCTGCAGAATGATGGTTCCGTCCTTCAGGGTAGCCCCCACTTCACTGAAACTCAGGTTCAGCTTGGGGTGGATCTTGCCAATGGCTTGCAAGCTGAGCTGGTCGGGGTGGTGCATCCCCAGCAGAGGAGCAACNGCGGATATTATCACTTTGCATGTATGCGTGGCTTAGCAGGATGTCACTGTCAATCTGTGAACTCACCTCTTACTCAGATGAGTCCTCCAGTAGTAAGCATCTGAGCTGCAAGCAACTACTTGGGCCACACTGATGCCGAACACATTCAGTGCCACAAAGAAGCAGGTGATCCATCCCAGAACAGGTCCACACAGGTAGTTGATGACTTCGTGGTACTGCAAGCAGGCAAATTTTGCTCACACATGTTGCCATTGTGCATGCATGCGTTCATGACTATGCAATCAGCATGGTGTTCTGGGGTGACAGGCACTAAGGTTCGCTGTCAAGCCAACATCATTGCCATGTCTTACAGATATCAGCAAGCAGCATGCACAGTGTGTGGAACATGCAAGCAAATGCAATACTTTCAACTGGAATGCTAGCACATGCAGGTTCCCTCTGTGTTTTGTAAACTACCACGGCAAACCAACAGCAAAAGGTGCACCAAGTCAGCACAGACAAAATTGCTTGAGTAGTGTAGCTATCGTAGTCATGCTAAAAGACTGTTGCCCTAGTATGCACTGGTATACAGGTGTATGTGACGAACGCAGACACATGCTGACAACTTGTACAAAGCTTTGAGCTTATGCAAATGCAAACGAACAAGTAATTACAAGTGAGCACAGTATACACAGTAATTACAGTTATAACAGTAATTACACACCTGTGTGATACGCTTGCTGGCACCCTTCTCTCCATACCACCGGTCTGCCAAGATCTGTAACAGTGATCATACTTGTTGTGAGCGCTCTGACATAGTCTTGTGAGTTTGTCTTGCAGTTCACCATGCAAGCGGACTATGCAACACGTGTGCCAAAACTTTCTGAATGACATTTGCTGTACCAGGCAGCGTAGTCGAGCACACTTTGGAGGCTTGCTTAGGCTAGAGCTCTTGCGCACTAGTTGCGCAGAATGGTCCAGACATCCAGGCAGCAACTGTAGAACATCAGCTATGTGTTGGTGCAGAGACATGCTTATCCGATACCAAGCAGGCAGTAGAGTGTACACATGGACTCAGACACGCTGAAGGTGGGCAAGCTGTAGTTTCTTGNAGACAGCTTTGCGCTCGGGGACGTAGAAGCCCTGGCTCTGGAAGAAGGGCACCACCTCCTCTCGGGGCCCATGGAACAGCATGTTGCCTGTGCAGCACACAAGTCTCTGGGTCAAGGCAATGATGCAACAGCCTGTGATGACTTTTGAGGGTTGTAAGCTGGGTCGTAAGCTGTCTGTGCTTGGTGCAATGCAAAACAATGCAAGGTGCTGTGCTGTGCTGTGCTGCGCNGGTTGCTGCTAGCGAGAGTACTGTTGAGACTTCAGTTACAGTTAGACTTCATGTAACCCGTTGCCATCACAGCTAGTGGAACCTTTGCTATATACTCCTTTCAGCCCAGCACAATTGCTGGAAGGGATGAAAACATTGCCCCGATTCTGCAAGTGGGAGCCCAGTTGTGTGCTCAGCATAGAAGCTCGCCAAGCTTTTAGTGTGGCTTGTGCTGCCTCCTTTACTCGTGAGTCGGTGTGCTCAGTTGCTAGATAGGATATCTGTTCCCCAGCGTCCGTCTCGTTCAGCAGCTCAACTGTAACAGGAAAATCAGTCAAAATATGCAGATCTTTGACAATCTCTGCAATAGTTGGCTCCTGGTCTTGCAAATCCTCGTCCTGCTCTGCATCCAGNTGATGTCAATAGCTGAAGCCTCAGATGACACTGTCACAGCTTTGGAGTTCTGACTTCTGGAGCTATGAGTGGCTGAGCCCTGTCGCCCTTGCTTTTGAGCTGTTTGCTGTGCTGCCGCACCAAAAGCAGTGTTTCCATTCCTGGTGTTTGAGCCTTGCTGCAAAGAGGTGGGGGCTGCAGCAACAAGCAATTGTTGCAAAACTGTATCTGCATGAGCGTGATGNGGGTGCTGAGGCATCCTTGCCCTACACCAAACTTGCATAATAAGGCGGTGGCAAGCAGGCAGTGTAGGCTATGCTTCGACTATGCACCAAAAGTTGTCAGTGCACATGGTGCAGATGCACATGTGCTCTTTTGTGCTTTATACACTGTCCTCTTCGTTCATTGGTGCATGACAACATGGCAGGCACATGTGTGCAAGCGACACGTGTCCTCTGAGTAACCTGCAGTATGAGAAGCAGATGCGTAGGGGAATTACGCTAGGCCTGCAAAAAAAGTCAGGGTGCAAGCTAGATTGAGCGTGTGCTTTGGCATGGTGAACTGGCTCACTGCTTTCATGCCACATAGCTTGCAGGTCAGACAATTCATATGTAACAAATGAGACTGCCATGCTGTGACATACAGAAGTAATGTTGACCTGTGGCCTTGAGACCCAGCCAGAGTCCTGNCGTACTGTCCATTACTGTCAGGTTGTACGTCGTGCGGGGGCCTGTGATGTTTGCTGAGGCTGCTGCTGCTATGTAGTGACNTACTATTCTGGTGTCCCAAGACATCGCTTAGCATCTCAGCAGGCATGCCACAGCATGTGCCCACTTCACGCCTTGCCATCACTGCATGCAGGTTCAGGTGCACTTCTGATTGACTATGTGACATCATAGCACAGTGGCCTTTCATTCTCACATACCTGTCAAGATGATGAGCAAGCCGACTAGCAGCGTAGTCAGAAGCAGTGTGACCAGTACTGTGCCCTGTATAACTTCCCTTTCTTGACNAACCCATATTCGAAATGTGGTTGGCGGCTGTGTGGACTGTCAGACTCTGTCCGTAGTAACAGAGCAGCATGTCACCAATGCGGCCATCAACAGGTCCAGATATATTGTGATGCTTCCCAGGACTGCATTGCAAACTGTGCAGTGTGCCAGGTGTTGTGTTGCTNTGCTGGTAGAAGTGTGCAGCGTGCCAGGTTTTGTGTTGCTGCGTGTTGATTGTCATAGCAAAAGCTTGAAGCTTTTCAGCAAGCAGCGTTTGCTGTGACCATCAAGCCGCAGCAGCGCAAAGCTGGCCAGTGCATGGCTCTGCCTGCTGAGGCCTGTAGTCTGCGACAGCTGGCTTCTGCTCACACATACAGACTGTGCAGGTCACCGCCAATTGCTTTTCTCGCTTGTGCCTGTTCAGCGCTTCAAAGGCTTGTGCTGCACAATCCTGAAACACCACACTTGGTAGCCATTCGACACCTCGTGGCGGCAACACATGTGGTCCGCTCCATGTGTGGATCTGCAGACTAACNCCCAGATCCCAGGCCGTTGGACTACTCAGGTCAGCAGCACATGTGTCGCTATTTCCTCTCAGCCATGCATGTGGCCCCATTGCAGCATCCTGTACTAGATGCTCTTCCTCATGCAATCTGCACATGCATCATTACGCATCATCAGGCATCAAAATGACTGTCAGCACAGCATAACCTGCTCAACACGGCGTCCAGAATCTTGGTATGCATACCCTTCTGCCAGTGTTGACGCATGTATACTTCTTCCATGCACAGGCCAACGTCTCAGCATTGCAATATAGTGGTACAACAGCTGGACACTGCGAGTGCAGAGTGCCTTAGTTTAGCTGCCTCAGATCCTCCATCACACAGTGTGTGTGATATTGAGGTTGCTTGTTGCTATCTGCAAGCGGCAATTTGCCAGCTGTTCAGTCAGTTCATGGCTGATGGTAGTGCAATGTGATGACGAGCCCCATCCCCCAACACCCCTCCCGCACCAACCCCTACTGGCCTTTCCCCCAACACCCTCCTCTTGCTTACCCACTGTTCAAAGCATTGACACCTTTCTGCAACAATTGTGATGTGTAGCCACAAACCTAGCTGGGCAACAGAGTGTGTTTCAAAAGCTCAGAGATAGTGTGACCCTGACCCATACAGACCGCGACAGTCATACACATGCTTTGCCATAGCCGGGGTTACTGCTGTGCTCACATGAGCCACCAGACAAAACTGACATCTGAGACATCTGACATCACCTCTGTGATGTTAAAAGCGATGTAAAAGTTGTTGTAAGACTTGTGATTTGCTGCAGACTTGAGCAAGCTGCCGTGGGTTGATGCTGTGGCAAGAGAGACCCTTCGCCTCCATGCCACTGCACCATTTGGGACCTTCAGGTGCAATCATCCCTCTCTACCATCTTCCTGCCTTGTCCTTGTCGCCCTGCTTCCACCACAGACAATGTATAGACCAGTGCTGCAGTCAGTGGACACCTTTGACCTGGCTCCAATGGTCTTGTAGGANTGGCCATGCAAGGAGCATCCGCCTTGCATAGCTGCCACACAAAGCACGCAAGTTACATTGGGAACGTCACACATAGCAAAGCATGCAAGTCATATTAGGTGCCTCACAAACTGCACAGCATGGTCCCTTATGAACAGAAGCCAGCACCTTGTGTTGTGCCTGGTGCTTGTAATGGCACCCTGCTGTGTCAGATCCCTCAGCCTGTGGTTTGGTCTGTGTCTTCTGTGAGCTGCATCTAACACGCACTATGTTGGCAGCTGTCTTCCCTGTCAGTACCCAATTTTGTCTCAGTACAAATATATAGCCACGCGTAAGCAGGCGGACGACTGCATGTCAGGTGTTTGCAGCGAGCTGGANCTGAGCTGTCACATTTGTGTCTTGTGTGACTCATGCGGTTTGTTACAAGATGTCACTGTACATTTTACAGTGACNGCCTGGCACAATAGATACTTTAGATCAGCAAGAGTTGCCAACACCGCCAAGCCTAAGCTCAGCACAGCAATCACAGGAGTGCTGTGCTGGAGAGNTCTGGAGATCCTGGGCAGCATCATCAATGGCTTTGCATTACCACTCAAAGATGAGCACAAGGTACTGCAGCAGCTATGCAGCCCTTCCTATGGATGCTGTCACACAGCCCAGATCAGTCAGCATTCCTGTGCGGTTGTGCACAGCGCTTTGTTACTGCATGTCATGCAACATAGGACTGTAAATGCATGCCCTGCCAGCTTCAGAAGAGTCTCTGGATTTGAGATATCAATCCCATAACATCTAGTGTTGTTTATCGTACGCTTGCAACATTATGCATTGCATAGGTGTTGTGCCTGGAGATCTGCAAGCCCTTCTGCTGTGGGNTGGCACATGGTGCAGCATCAGGTAGAGACCACACCAGGTATGCATACACGCATGTAGTTTTGTATCTTCAGCTTGGACTGTGACAGACAAGANGAGTGTGCGGATGTGATCAGCCACAACACGATAGGCCATGTCCCGCCCGCCCACATCATCTGCCCCAACCTTGTCGGTGTAGGGCTGGGCTCCTGTCACTTGCTGGATCTGAGCAAAGATGGGTGCTGCACAACACAAACAGTTGGGGGCGTTGGCTCAGACACAGCACAACAGCATTCGCATGCTCTGGCAGAGATGCAAGTGTGTATGTCTGCACAGTGTTTAAACACCTGCAGAAGCCAAGCAGAAGAGAGTGTTTNGCACCAAAAAAAGGTGTCCAACAATGATACACCTGTAGCATGTATATACATTGTGTTCATGTCACCGTCATGACAGTTACACATTGACAATCACCTACACCTGTAGCAATTCCAAATCGCGATGTCACAGAGTATAACAACAGCCGAATGCAAGTGACAGCTCTCAAATCGGCCTTTGACTACAGCAGCGGCATGACGGCATGTGCGCCCTGAATGCTGACAAATTGAAGTGCTGACATTCTGCTCGTTTGCAGAGTTACAAAGAAGCGATCACAGCGCAAGGCAAGACATCAACAAACCAGGCCAACACCCAAGGGGCCATCAGGAGTGCCCTACAGGGCTGGTTTGCCTGCGCCCCGATATGCATCCCGCCCCAATCAGTCTCTCAACCCCCATGTGGGCCCCAAGTTGCNATATCAGTTTCTAGGAAGAAATACTCAACACTGTTTGTCAAGGAAGCAATATTGTTTGGGTAGAGGAAGCAAACCTCTTCTGTTCTCTCTTGCTTCCTCTGTTCTTTGCTTGAGAACGCTGGCTGCCGGTATGCAGTGCTGTTGTGGTGGACTTTGCCCTTTCTGAGGACTTGACTGATAAATAATAATAACGATAATTTAAAGGTGTGCCAGCCGATGCTGGCTACCTACTGGGTGTGTCCTATCCTAGTTGTGTGCGCACATCCTACTTCTGATCGCCAACGTGATGCACAGTCGTACAGCACAAGTGCCACTCACGCCCCTTGGCAGGTATGCATGATGTGTTGAGGACCTGCCTGTGTGCAAAATGCACTCAAGCAAGCTATGCAAGTACTCANAGCCATTACATGAGCACAACAGCCAGACGCACAGCAGCTCTCAAAAACGATCCCCCAACACCTCAGAATCCATTGTGGTCACTCCTCTTGAGAAACGTCNCAACAAGCAGACGCAAACATTGACGTTGGGTCTCAGCACGCACAGGACAGGCAGCACACAGGCAACGAACTGCAGACTCAGCAGGATCAGCTTGGGCAACAGCCAGGTGCTGATGCTGAAGCTCAGACAGAAGTGACCCTGTACAGCTGTGCATCAATGTATGCTCATCAAGCGGCAAGCCTGCTCGTACACTTTCATGATTTGCAGGCAGATGTACAGTGCACAGCAACGCTTTTAGCATGATGCACAGCAGAGCATACCAATGGCAGCTGCTTCAAGTGCAGGAGAGCACTGGGTGTGAAGGCACAGATGACTGCCCATGCATGGAAGGTGTTCAATAACCCGCAAGTGAAATGCAATAGCTTGTGCTGACCTTGCCAATGTCACCTCCTNTATTAGCTTTCACAGCTGTTGCTTGTTTTGTTGCATATGCAGGTGCGAATTCAATGCAAGCATAGCAGCCATAACATGTCNTCAGCAGGTGATGCAGCTTCCACTCTGTGTGCGGGTGCTGCAACATTGAGATTGCATGCAGCTTGTCCTTTCACTGCAGTGCCATATTGCAGCAGCTCAAAAGTCACACTGTGTCTCCTGCAAGGTGAGCTGTTTCATGTCTTCGCAGCGGCAACAGCATAAACAGGCCAAGTTGCCAGCTGCACACTGAGCCATNACTGTTGCATGCTGGGCGCGGACTGCTGTTAATGACTGTGACCAGATGCTGCTTGCCAGACAGTGCAGGAGCTGCATGTAATGTCTTGACCATAACAGAAAGAACACTATTCTGCAGACAGCCAGTCTGTTTGTTCATACTCAATTGATCACATGCTCATGATAAGCTGCTGGGTGGTGATATCACGGTACAAGGCAAAATCCTTTCTCTGTGCATGGATGTGTTGCATGCACTCGGCGATTGCCACCTGCTGGTCAACTCTGAAGCCTTGTTCTTGGCCTGCTTGGCANTAGGCCTGTATGCTGATGCATACGACAACGCAGCGCAGCGAAATCGCATAACCCTACATCACATGCAGAGATGAGATGGGCCTTAGCTCTGAACTGCTGCTGCCACCATGCCGTGACCACAAGAGCAAGCACAAGCATTGAAAGCAATGCGGTGTTGCAGGCCGCAGAAGAGGAAGCCAATCGTACATCTGCAGACCACGTGCTGGCAGCAGGCCGAGCCTCTGAGACAGATGGGGCAGAAGATCCTGCCTTGACAGCCGCAGCCAAGGTGACTGCTGCATGCCTGGCATGCCAAGACTCAGCTCAGCCTGTAGCTGCATTGCCCACGCACGTTGCTCTTGGGTGGTTCCACCAGCACGTTTTAAGCAGCACTGTGGCACCACAGTGTTGGTCTTGGTTGAGGAAGTGCATCAACTGACACTGCTGTGATACCAGAAGACCTGCTGGGCCTTGCATGATGCGGGTCGCAGTGCAGGGTGTCGTCAGGACTGACCTGCTNGGTGCACTGAGTGGCGTCAAGTATGTCACAGTGTTTGTGCCACGCTATCTATAAGCACCACACAATTGGGCCAATCAACAGCTCGAACTTGCAAGCGCATGGCACAGATAGGTGTGGCATTCTGTCGGCTCCTTAAATCAACGGTACTAAAGCATCTTGTGTTTCTGACTGCATCTTGGTGCATCATATCTGTTGTGGCATACATGCAATGTTCTGCANATTGCACATACAATGTAGCAACTAACGATCTTCAAGAATCTGTTGTGGACTAGAAAAGTTTCAAGCAGTGTGGCCCAATCAGACTGGCTTTGCCGGTGTCTCCCTTGCAGGTGCGGCTTAACCTGGAGACAATCAGAGCAGATGTAGAGGAGTTTGGTGGCAAAGCATACCGCATGGGGAAAGCTAACAAGGATGATGCTGTTGTGGCTTTCCTCAAGGATCAGCTTGATGACTTCAAGCAGGTATGCGGCGTGGGCCATGCACTGCCAACCTGTTCAGGTTTGATCCTCGCTTTCGCCTGCACCTACACCTGACTGATGTTGCAAGCATCAGCTGAATTTGGCAGCACATTGTGGTTTGGCATTGATCAAGCAGGCTGCCCATGTCCTTAGCCATGCATGCTGCATGCTGCCACTTCACTTGAAGACTGAGCTGAGCTCTGTCGACTGCAGATGCTACCCGTGGTGGAACAGCTTGCAAATCCCGCCTTGAAGGACAGGCACTGGCAAGCTGTACTTGCCATGCTGGACGCTGACAAGCCAGTAAGTGCTTCCTCACATTGTGCTGTTTCACACTATGGACATAATGACTGCAGCCCGTCAGTGCNCCTTTCACATGAGGTGTGTCAATGGGAAGGTGCTGAGGGCTGAGACCGAGGATGTATGCCTGATGATTGGCACACGCCCTGTGTACTGCATGGACTGCTGCAGACTGATGACCTGTATGCATGCATACGCAAGCACAATCACACCAAGACTGGGAGGAGCCTTTCAACGTCGCATTCAGCAATGTGGCGATAATGCATCTCGGGTCTATTTCTGCTTCAGCATCAGGTCAGCACCCACATGGNCTTGCCAGTACTTGTGCACACTGGCCCGTGCTCTATGTTGAGAGCAACATGCTCTGAGTTGCAGTTCAACTTGCATGACTGCACAGCTTAGTTTGATGGCTGCTGACAGCAATCATGCATGTAGCAGCATGACCTGGCATCAGCGTTAACTTGTGTCAAAGGGTGACTCTGGAACCTGTTCTGCTCAGAATCTATCCAAATCTGTCCTTGTATAACATTACCTCAACAACTCAACACATGCAAAGCAGGTTGTGGGAGGGCTACAAGGAGGCTAGGCAGGGCTTGCACAATGTGAGCAACCCGGGGCCCTGCCAGGCTCTGCTCATAGCCTGTGCCCACACCTACCAGCTCAAGCCTGCTTTGGCTGTCTTGGCTGAGNCCAAAGTCTGAGTTTTTCAGCTGTCTCATTGGTGACAGCAGTGATGAGATCACAAGGAACGGGGTGCAGTTAGAGCTTGCTGAGTGGGATGGTCTGTTAAATGCAACTTTTGNTGATGGCTCCCAGAGCTGTGCAAACTGCCGCAATGCACCGTAGGTAGGTCGGCACATTGAATGTTTCTGAAACTCTGCCTGTGGTGTATATGTTCAGCATTGCNGGAAGCATGGGGCAAGTGCAACTGCATTTCCATGTCCGCCGTCACAAAAGACTGCAGGTGGTCTGCCAAGTGCTGCATGCCTGACTCGTCTGTGCTCGTGTGCATGACTGCAGCAAAACTGGAAAGGCAATGAAGCCGCATGCCTGACCCATCCATGCCTGTGTGCGTGATTGCAGCAATACTGGGGAGGCAAGGGCAAGTATAGCTACATCCCAGTTGCGGCATTTGCAGAAGCATTCCAGTCAACCAAGACTGCGCAGGACAGCATGGCAGCCCTGCAGCAGCCGTATCAAGCACCAAACCCTAAGTGTGACGAGGCTCTCATTACACATACTTATGCTCTACCATGTAAGCATTTCTGCAGTCATTTCTTTGCTCTCACTCGGCCCGTGCGCCTATGAGCCACTGATAAACTCAAGAACTGAAGCGTCTTGCCCCCCCATCCAGCCCACACCTTCCCCTACAGCAAATCTCTATCAGATCAATGTGTAGTGCTACCCTTACACNTGCTGGCATCAGCGCTGACTGGGTGTGCTGAGGCTTGCGCATCCACATGGCTGCTTTCAGTGCGCTTGCGCTTGGCTTTTACCTTCTTTGTGGCGATGTCTGCAGATGCTTCTGTAGGCTCAGCAANATGGTCAGCTCATAGAGTGGTGGATGCCCACAAATTGACTGCAGATGTCTGCCATGTATTTGATCACAGTCTACTGTCAGCAATGCAGGACACAGGATGTCAAAAGCTAGTCGATGTGTCATTCACTGTCAAGCAAAGTAAGCAGCATTTGCAATCTGGAGCTTGCCCCAGCAGTCACTGGCACAGAAGAATGAAGGCCGCAATGCAATGTCATGCTAGTCTCATGCAAGCAGCACTGCTGCACCTCATCCAGGTCAAGTTTAAATGAGCAGTAGCTTTCTCATTGCAGACGCTGTGCAACCAGGGATTGCTCCTGCTGATCATGTTGCGCACAAGCATGCTAAGCTATGAAGGGAGAAGGACTGTGTCAGGCAGTGCTGCTTGTAGCCATTTGAGCAGCACTGCAGCTCAGAGCAGAAGTGNTGAGCACATACGAAGCCCACTCACAGTGCTGATGCACCGGATCAAAGTGAGATACAACAGACAGTACAACAAGCAGCCATTATAGGTGGCTGCTTTGTTGCCTGCTGTTGTCCAGGGACGCAACCTTTTGCAAGACAGAAGCAGCAGCAATCCAGAGCTTACTGACACAGCCAGGCTGTTCAGCAACAGTGAAGCAGTGCCAGTCAATGACAAGGTGCTTTGCAGCTATGCCCAAGGTGTGTGCACCAACTCCCTTGTCGCAATAGATGGTGTGCACAGCTGGATGCCATGCTTGGCAATGTTCACCTTGAACAATACAATTCAGGCATCGCAACACATGGCTGTGAGGCAAATAAGCAGACATGGATGTGAGCATGAGCTACACGCAGAGCAGCTTATCATAGCTAGCACTAATAGTCTTGCTCCCATTCACATGATGACGCGGGTTGTCTTTGCAAGGTGACCTTGGACCTGGTCACCTGTATAGCATCTAGCAGGCAAGCAATCNTCTGTGGAGACTCGATCAGCCTTCCTGGCGGTGCTCCAAGCACACAGTGTATTGGCAGAGCCTGGGGACACACAGTGGCTGACAGTGAGGGCTGCCAAGGATGACCGCTCTGCTAGCCCTGCTGGTGCACTGCTCTTCAAGCCCAAGGCTACTCTTACACTTGAAGCTGCAAGTGCTTACTACACTGCATGCTGCAGACCTTCTTGACAGCTTATTTGGAGCTGGTGATGCTTGGAGGTCTGTCCAAGGACCAATCCCTCCTCATACATGCTGGGGCTAGCGGCGTAGGTACGCGTATTTTGGCGCAAGCACGCCTAGTCCTCACTTACTGCACAGCTTATCTTGTGGCAAGATCACATAGACCATGTCTGCATCTCTCCTTCATAGCTACGGCATGTATGACATCATTGCGCTGATCTTCCTCTAACTCTGCATTAAACATGTATGACTTGAGCAGACGGGCACCTGTGGCTGCCTGTGACAAGACAATGCATGTATCAAGCTTCCATGTCGGCCGCGGCGTTAGGAGTACAGCATGTCTAATGTACTGCAGCTACATGATGGATTGGCAAGCCTAGGTATTGCAACGGCGTGTTTGCTGGTCACTCGCAAGCGCATGTGTACATGCATTGTCCAACCTGCAAATAAGAAACAGTGCTGCATTGCTGCGCGCAAGTCGGCCTCAACTTCCACAGACTTTGCAACGAAGTTCAGCGGCTTGCTTTCACACGAGGGAGCGGAAGCCTCTGCGCTAACCTGCACAGTCAACGCGTNAGTGACAACATTTGCAACATGGCATACACCGTTGTAATATACTGTGTCCAAATCTTGCACATCTGTGCACCTCGTTCACGAATATCATGTGGCCAGCAGACAATCGGTGTTGAGCTCCAGGATCAATTGCATGGTTTGCGCTTGCACGTTGTAAGATGATACACAAACACACAGAATCGTTTAGTTAACTGGTGCTGTATAAACATATAGGCAATCAAGTAGTAAGCACATCACATCGTGAGGTTGTTTTTCCCTGTGTTAAGGTTTCAATCAACATAAGGGACAACATGGGCGACTTACAAGGCAGTCATGCGATGGTTATGTGCACTACCACTCAACCTGCAGGCTGACCTGAGAAAAGTAGGCTGCACTCACAAAGAGCTTATACACGGCCATACCAGCTCTGACACAGATTTCAGGTGCACTCTGACTAAACGTACACCAAACCATAAACCAGCCTCTTGTTACAATACATCGCAGTTCAATGACCACTGACTTGCATGTACATACAGCTCTCTCATGTGCTTTGCCCAATGCTGACAGCTGCAACTTTTACAAAAGCTCGTGCTGGTGTTTGACAGTGATGTTATTTGCATTTAGATGCAGGTGCAGCAGCATGGCAGCACAGTGTTGACAAAGCATACAACCTCTGCACGCTGCAACACGTTGACGTCATTGCATGCTTGCATTACACAGTGTTCATATTGCTTCTGCTTGTCAGCTACTGACAGGTCTCAACTCTGTGTGCCAATGCCTACGAATCATCCAGTGCCAGTAAGAGTAGAGCAAGTGAGCTCATTTGCTACATTGTGCACAAATAGGGTGACGCAACGTGGATCGCTGATGAGTCACCAAATCAGACATCCATTTGCATGTGCAATCCTCTTACAATTGNAATCTGTAAATTAATGTTGTTGAGCGCTTGAGCACCTGCAACTCTACGAAATGTTTACTGCGGTGTGGAACAGCCAACCAAGTGAAATCACCCCAAGAGACTTGCCTTCTGCAGACTTTGGCTGTCTTGTCTCTCCCAGCTCAATGCAATCCTCCATTGCACCAGTTTGTACTGCCAATGAGTATTGCTGCTGATCAAGGCTCACAACAATACCTGGCATGAGACAANCCTAGATATCAAACCTGTGTTGAGCATCAGGAAATGTGATGTTTGCCTGTTTTTGCAAGGCAGACAATGTCAGCTCTGTGAGCACAAGCCAGCTTTGAGTGCGAACGCAACCAGCATGACTCGTGTCAAACACCTGCGTGCGTCCGANGTGATATTGCTACCCTAGCACTTTGTGCTTGCTGAGCTTGCTTGGCCTCAATGGCCTGCCGGAGCTGTATGGGCAAGGTGTACTCGCAGCTCGCAAGTGCGCTCGGCAGCGAGTCACTCTGCGTCTGTGCACTTTGCAGGCCAGCGACTGAAGCTGTTGCACGCCCTGATTCCTCGACAAAAAGGACTTCCTTCAGCATCTTGAACTCATGCGAGCGCAAAGGCTCGTCCAATGACACATCTTTAGGTTCCAGGTCCAGCACAGCCATCGCCCGGTCGGAGTGTTCACCGATGTTTGCGAACTACGGTACGCAGGCTTCAGTGCAATAGGCCCAGCCCTCTACACATGCAGCGCACAGTATACTGTTATCACGAGCCAGTACAGAATGCCACTGACAAGCTCGATAGGAGTCCGCTGCACTCAAGTGGAAGCCTGGGCAGGCAAGCTTCCACAGCTTCCGTAAGGACTGTAGCTGTGCTTAGAATCAATGTGTGAGCGCACTTTCACTGTATGACACGAGGCTGGGTATGCGCATGCGCATTCGCAGTACTCTAGAGCATCTTTAAAGCTGAGACAATGGCTGCGAGCGGCGCTAGCACCGAGCTGCCTACCTGCGGGTATGGAACTTTTCTTGTTGCGCTGGTCGTGACGCGCGTTTTTGGCTCTCAAGCAGCGTTCCAAGCTTTTGGCTGAGCGCGCACGAGCGGCAGGGGGCGCAGTTGGGCACGCAGTTGGTCTTGTGTGCTGTCGCGAACAGCGGATCGATGCCAAAACGAAATTCGGAATCGAGTGGCAATTGTAGACTCGCACGTACGCACTTTAGGTACAGCTGGCAGTGCCATTTGCTGCACTACAACATGCATGTCATATCCAACATGCTATGGGAGCACAGCCCAGAACAGCAAGTCATGTAGATTACTTTGATGTAAGGGACTGATGCAGAGCTGATGTGGAGCACAGCAACATCCACTNCGTGTGATGCAGCGTACCATGAGATGCTACCTGTTGCGCAGCTAGTCGAGCTTTACCCACAGCTTGCAATTCAACGCAAGGAATCAATACATTCTTGATATTTTTAAGCTATTGTGACATTCATAAATAAGAATTGATGTATTACCTATACAGTGCCATGCCTTTGGCCTATCTGGCCTGTACATTTCCATGCTACAGGCCAACCCTTGCATGCAATGCTGTCAGTATCTGCTGTCTACACTGATGTCACATTTACATTGCAGATTTTGCTGTGCTTGTATGCCTGCTACAGGTGTGCATTGCAAGTGGAGCTGCCAAGTTAATTGTCACAAGTCTGCTGCTGTGTATTTGTGTGCATCAGTTCAGGGTTACATTGATGAATGGTCACAGTAACATAGACACTGGCTCAAACAGGATCTGATTGCACACTGAGAATCCATTGTGCATACAGTGATAGCGTCGTAAGCTTTGTCAAGGACTGAGTACATGATGTAAGCAATGCAGAGAGCAATGACATAATGCAGCTGCACTCATGCCAGCTTGCACGTGAGAGTTGCAGACACATGCTGCAAGCGTCCGCAATTCAAGCTGAACTGTCAGTCATGTGCATTGCCAATCATGTGNAATGTTGCAATGCCACTGCAATTGTATGTGTGTGATTGCGCAGCTTGTCCCAAACAGAGTGACTTGATCAGCTGTAATCTGTCATGCAGGCATGCGAGTGGTGGATGCCGAGTACAAGCTACAAAAGAACATCAAAATTGCTATGCTTTATCTGGAAGATGATGATGCAGTCAATGCTGAGACTTTCATCAAGAAGGCAGCAACCTTGATCACCGGTACTAAGGTGACGTACTGTACGATGCATCAGTGACCTACGCTTACTTTTCATGCTGACGCTAACAGGAGCCTGACAAAAAAGCCACGCTCTTCATGACCATCGACTGCTCACTGTGAAGTGGGTGTGCAGAATGTCGGTCTAGAACTGCAGTACAAGACATGCTATGCAAGAGTCCTGGACAGCAAGCGCAAATTTCTGCAAGCAGCCACCCAGTATTACGAACTAAGCCAGATTGAGAATGTGCAGAGTGGGTCTGGTCAGGTATGAATCTTCACTGCATACCTGTCAAATGATGTTAAACTCCTTTGCTGTCCATGCTCCATGCTTGGCACACAGCCAGGAGTCGTGCTGTTAAGGTTTTGCTTATGTATGCTGAGAACACAATGCTGATGAAAGCATTCATTGGTGTTGTGATAACAATCACAACACCTTGCCTCTTGATATCCCAGAATGAGTCGGCATTACCGTCAACCATTGCATGGAGAGGCTTGTGCCGTAGCACAAGTGTAGTGTTGGCAACAGGGTGTAGCACAGTACTGCACCTGCACCTTGCTGCCTGCTGAGGCAATATCAGCAAAATTACGCGACGTGACTTGCAGGTTTCAGAACAGGAGCTCACGCTTGCACTGGAGGCAGCAGTGACATGTTGCATCCTGGCAGCAGCTGGGCCTCAGAGGTCTAGGGTTCTCGCCAACCTGTACAAGGATGAGAGAACAAGAGCCTTGCCAGTCTTCTCTTTCCTGGAAAAGGTTTACTTGGAGAGGATACTGCGCAGACAAGAGGTAGCCAAACAAGACTGCATGCCTCTTTCTTTGTCTCATGCGCAGCAGTGGCCGCAAGCACATCGCACCTTGACTTGACATGCAGAGGGCATGCTGGTTTCGCATCCTTGGGCAAGTGTACAACAGCATACTGCTACNTGGGTGTAACCCAGTCACAAGCTGCTAGTAGTGATGTGAGCACAGAGCGGCGGCCAGGGACCTTCACAAACCAGCAGGTCCCCAAGAATCTGGCAGCTGATGAGTCAACATCACAAGCCGCTCTTCCTTCATCAGTCACCACTGAGGCAGTGGCTGCAGTTATGAGTACCAAGTTGGCTGAGGGTCTGCTCAAAACCCTACCAGATGACCTCGAGCAATTGGGCAGTGATGTCTCTGCTGCTTTAGTCAATGCCACTGCCGGCCTGAACGGTGCTCTAAACAGCACGGCTGGAGCAGGTTCAGTCAGGCAGCAATTGGAAAGAGTTCTAGACACTGGGAAGGAGAGCGAAAGTGTGCAAGACGAGTCTAGTTTGACTGAGCAGAGGAAGCTCGATTTGCATGGCGACGCAAGTGGCATTGGTATCGGGCAGTACNCTGTAGGTCTGTAGGCTGCATCCTTGCAGAGCTTTTGCAGCGCAAGCCCATCTTTGCTGGCAAAGACTACATAGACCAGCTCAAGCTCATCATCAAGACCCTAGGATCGCCATCTGACAGTGACCTGTCCTTCATCAACAGCCAGAAGGCACAGCAGTACATCAAGGCGCTGCCAAAGGCTCAGGTGAGGACAAGCAGCTGCACTTTAGCAAGTGCTTGTTAAGCAATGTATGTGTCAATCTGCTGATCATGCTGCCGTCACTGCCTTACCATCAACCTGGCATGCGTGTTTAGAAGTGTCTGCAATGCAGTCGTAAGCTGCTGCCAATGTTGTCCGCTGCACAGCGTATGCTGCCAATGTTATCCGCTGCACAATGTATACTGGTGCTTGTGCTGATTGTGTCTGCCAGCCACTACCTTGCAAGTAAGTGAGGCTTACTACTAGGCTCCAGCTGGAGCCCTTGTCACTTTACTGATCATTTGCTTGGTAGTTGGACAATCTAGAAGGTGCTGACAAGCACTTCAGCCTGTGAAGTGACGACGTGTCTCATGGTGCACAATATTGTCCTTGATGCCACAGTGCTCTGCACAAGCCCCTTCTGAATACAAGAAAATGCTTACTTGCTGAGCATCTCTGGCTTGATCTCAGCACAGCGACAAGCGCACAAGGATTGCATAACGTGCTGGGCAGGCATTATCCTGCAGCACAAAGCAGCGTGCTGACAATGCTGGCCAGTCAACCAGCAACATGGCTGCCGATCAACTCCGTTTGACTGCTGAGGCTGTGCAGCAACAAGCCGCTTGANGGTTACACAGCCAGACCCGTCAGCTACAGCCACAGCATCCAAATCGAACTTATTTATGACCCTTGTTCTGGCATGTTCCTTAAAATGATGCTGTGGCCTGATTTGTCAGTTAGGTAGTATTTTGATAGGCATATGTGTTGTGTTGTGCATGGAACGCAATTGCATAAGAGACAATGTGACATGTGCTCGTCACGTTTGCAAGCAGCCTACGCCCTTGCGAAATGTGGTCTTACGGAGAGAGGGAGAGATTTATTACACGCTTTGACACTCGAAGGAGGCCGGGGAACGGGACGCGACCCTTCCGCNGATAAATTGTGGAATACTGCCCAGTTTGATCCAAAGGTCGAAGGCAGTTTTCTCAATTTATTAAGGCCACAAAGCAGGCTCCCAAGGCCGTNTGCAGGGTAGCAGCCCACAATGGAGCTTAGCATGACACATCATGCCACAACATAGTGTGGCAGAGCACACAATGACATAGCAGGTCATCTTTGAGGGGGACGGGACCGCCTGGGGTCCTTGTAAGGCCTCCCATCAGCCACGCCTCACAGCATGGTTGAAACGCCTAACAACATAGACATTTCGGTTTTGTCCATAGCAGGTCAGAGTGCAGCGCAGCACAGCACAGCACAGCACNGTACTGCCAACATTGCTCAAACACTGCCACTCGCTGTCGTATCTTTGCACAAGCATGCAAAGCTGTCTGCCAACCAGCACAGACCTGACACTTTTCGATTGAGTTGCAGGAAGCTGGTGAGGCTGGTCAGCAGCTGGTGGAGATGCGCTTGGAGCTGCAGCAGTCACAAGAGGCCCTGGAGCAGAAAGACGAGCACGTGAAAGAGGTTGAAGCCAGGTCCCGTGAGCTTTATGATGCCACCAACAGACTAGAGGCCCACATCCAAGGTGCACTCTTCTAGGAATGTGTGCCCTTTCAGGCATNTGCAATAATGCTTACTCGTAAACCTTTTCTCGCTGCCATTGCTTGATCACCAGGTGGGATGATGCGCACGGTCGTCACCGACCGCCACTGGCAGAAGGTGGTGCAGAAAAACCCAGCGTCAACACGCACGGGCAATCTGACAGCTTAGCCCACTGTAACGGTCGGTGCAGGCATACAAATTCAGAGCAACCGGTGGTCGCGCTTTCGTACCCCAGTATATTGCCCAGCAACTGCAGTCGAGCCCACCTGGTGTAGAGATTTTGGCTTCAACTTATGCTACCAAATTTCGGCTCGTGAGGCCAAGCTGTTGGTGAGTTCAGCTGCACATCTGTGTTGTAGGCAGTTATCTGCCTGACAGTTCTCATGCTGCTCCAAGTGCCCGGCGAAATGCTGCCGTCTTAGAGTCTTGACTTTTTGGTTCGGTAAAGATAGGCTGTCCCAAGTATTGCTGTTGCAAACATCTGTCCAGCAAGCCAATGCGCCACATTGCTATGTCCTGAGCTCCTGACTTGAGTGAACAGGGTCTTACAAAATATGCTGATATCAATGCTGACATACATATGTCTTCGGAACTAGACTCTACACGCATTTCGCTACTGACGACAGCGGACAATTGTCACTGCCCCATCATACAAGCTGGACCAGCGCATGTAAAGCAATAAAGAAAGGAAGGAATGTCATAGTAATGCAACTGAGTAATTCGTGGCAGCAGCCATGACAAACAGCTGCATCGTGCCCAGGTGAATAGGGTAGTGCCTAAAGTTCAGTGCCTCTGGAACATGTACCATGCAAGCAGCATTCCAACAGTCAAACTTGCTGTGTGGGCATGAGTACACATCAGTTATGTCCTCTGACAACAGTAACATGTGTGGGCATGACTGCACATCAGCAATATCCTCTGACAACAGTAACATGACCAAATAGTAGTCCTACATGCCCACGTGAAGCAAACTATAGTTGGGCACTGCAGTCTGTAACAGGATGTACTCAGGACGCTGTGCCTCTGGGTAGGCTCAAGCAGTGACCACTCTGCATATTGTATGCACATCAACGCACAACAAGATCTGGCTTGAGTCACAGGGCACACTGTAAGCCAGCAACCATGCTGCTTCTTGTGTGGTGATAATGCTNTCCTTCTGGACAAGCCCCTCGTTGTCAACAATCCAAACCCTGTTCCCTGTTGTGACGTCTAGAGGGAGTATCTAAGAACATGACAAATGCTGAGCATACAGCGAGGCAGCTCTGGTGCAGTGCAGGACAGGAACAGAGTCATGGCTGGGGAATGGTGGCGCTTCTACACCACCACTCTGCTGCATGCCAACCTGCTGCACCTTCTGGTAAGCACAAACCCTCCTGGCCTGTCACAGGGTTGCCCTTGGAAAGGTTATGTAAGGCAAATGCTTGTGTACATCTTTGCTGTTAGTGCGAAGGCATATCTGTTTCCTAGCATAGCTGCCACTTCAATCTCCTTGAGAGTCTATATGCAGCAAACATTGACAATGCGGAATTAGCTGGCATTGTGTACCAAGCGATCACAGNCTGTGAGCAGCCTGCACAGGTTGTCTCAGGTCATGGCATGCAAGTTGCCGGGCAGTCTTCAAGTGCATGCAACACTGTCACCTGCCAACATGTCGTACCACTCTGAAGCCATGCGCAGAGGCACAACTGTCTTGCGCGTGCTGCTGGCTCACAACACACATCAACCCTTGCAGGCTCAGCCTGTAAGGACGGGTCATGGAGTTGCTATACAGCCCAGTGATGCTCCACTGACAGTGCCGGAGGCACCACAGCTCTCCCTGCAGGATCNACATAAAGCACGACTTCTTCTCAGTGGCCATGCTATGCCATCTGTAAGGACTGAGTCCAATTACCCATGCAAGTTGACTGTGAATGACAACAGCGCTGGACAATGTGCATTCATTCAAACAACAGGCTCCTGGGCAGGTGACATGGAACAATCAAATGCCAGCACACTTACACAGCTTCGTATACAGAAGCACATGGCGTGCATGCGTGTAGCGGAAGCTATTGCATGAACCGTCAACAAGCTGTGTTTGACAATATAGACCAGTATCGGATACCACACAGGATGCTCTTTGAGCGAGAGGTAGAGACAGCAGACAAAGGGTTGCATACCTGGCCAGATTAGTGCTGTATGACGCGATGCATCTGCATGCCACAACACGCCAAGCATTGTGTATACGCTGTGATCAAAAGCTTGTTGTGCTCGTTGCTTGGCTACAGCACAGTTGCGCTACCCAAACTTCATTGTGATGAGCCCAGCACTGGTTCCTGACCAATTTGCATGAATGCGATTTGCATCACTTACGCTTTGCTGTTGCATACAGCCAATACAGCACGCTGCAAGCAAACAAAACAACTNTGCGCCATTTTGCCGGGTTGAAGCATGATCATTTTCTGCTGTGTGGGCTTGACTGCCATGCTGTGCATGCTGAGCATTGNCGGTACTAGGCCTACATGAAACATATCAGTCCACGAAGGGCAGTCATATTACCAAACAGCTGTCACTTGTAGGATTTCATTCGTTCTGTGAGCTTGCGTACGCATGCAAGCAGCAACCACAGCTGTCGTACATCAAGGGCATGATGACAAAGACAGCAAGAAGAAGTCTGCAAAAGGAGTCAGGTGTCCGCAGACGGCTGTGACAATCCATTAGCAGTTGACTACTCATATGCCATGTCAGCAAGATCTACAACACCTGATATGCCTAGGTGAGCTTGGCAGCNGTGCCGAGCCCTGGACTTACTTCAAGGCCAGCCATGTAATGTATATGCAGGTCTTGGGCAGCGCGGGCCATCAGTGTAGCTGTGATGTTTGGAGTGCGGGTGTGATCATGTACATCCTGCTGGCAGGTTATCCCCCTTTCAATGGTCCAAATGAGAGGGCCATCCTGAAACAGGTCAAGCGAGGCCAGTACACCTTTGCAGGTCTGCACTGCAAGCCNGGTGTTCCTGCCACTGCAGTAGCGCCAGAGCCAGCCCCAGCATAGATGACAGGAGAGGATGTGCCACAGGTACCCACAACGAATGTGCCGGTTGATGTCCTGCCACCAAAGCCTGACACTCCAGATGCACCAGCACCGTTGGACGCTTGCAGCCCGAAGCCCTGACCTGCAAAGTGAAGACACACGCCATCCTTTAGCTGTGACAGCAAAGGTGAGACAGCAACCTCATACTTACATCATGCAGCCACAAAATGTATACTTTCTACCATGCTGCCATGTCACAGCAGCTATGCAAAANCAGAATGTTGAAAGGCATCGCACATACACACAGCTGAGGCGAGGTGTCATACGTGTACGCTACGTTTACTGACATCTTCAGCCCGGGCTCACAGCATGCATGGACCGTGTTCAAATTCAGTGCCACGTTCCAGCTTGCGAAAACACAGCTGAGGCAAAACACCATACATGTGCAGTGCAATCATGGACATCTGCAGCTGACGGCTTGTTTGTACATTTGCGATGCTTGTTGAGGACTCATCACTGTCCCCCAGTTCTGGCTTGTTGTGTAGAGCAGCAGCAATGTGCCGCTGGATCTGCTAGCTCTTGCCTGCTAGTGAAGTCAAAAATACTTGCACAAAGTCTTGTCAGGCAGGTTCTGACAGCATGATCAGCCTCTAAGCCNATATGGGACGAATGTTCAATGCAGGAAAAATAGGGTACTAGGAAAGGAAATGAAAGCTTTCAAAATTACAATAAACAATATTAAGTTGTAAAATAAATTTAACTATCGTTTTGTTATAAAACCAACTCGACCCTCTAGCCAGCAGATGTTGTCTGTACATCTGAGTCAGCCTCTTCTTCAATAAACAGACACGTTCCACCAGATTCAAGTATGTATCACAACTCATGCGCCATTGGCTGGCAGGCAGGGGCAATGATGTATCAGAGTCAATTGTCTAGACAGCAGTCTAAATCGCAGCTGCAAGCGCAGAGTCACCGCCACAGAAGTGAGGCTGAACTGCTCCAACGACNCGCTTGCATGTGTGGTGTCATATGTCTTTTGAACCAGTAATGCTTGCTAGCAATATGCAATGAACATGCCCTTCAGGACAGAATTGATGCAACTGGAAAGCGTCTGTAGCAGCAGTGCCTGCCAGCCTGCTTANCCTGTGCAAGATCTGCTGCCTGTCCTTTGCCACCAGCCTTGCACCGAACTTGGCTGTGAACTTGTCAGGATGCCATCGCATCAACTCTGCTCGTGAACGCTTGCGACGCTCCTCTACACTTATTGCTCCATACAGCACAAAAGCTGTCAGCTGAGCTTTGTCCTCAGTCAAGTCTTCAACCAGCCAGGGCACCTCAGAGTAGTGGATGTCCCGGATTTTGTCTGCTGATGCAAACGCATGCCATTGGACCTCATACTTAGCACGGCGGGTGCCCAAATCACCCTGCAGCCATATCTCAGGCCTGAGAATTGCATCATCTTCACATCATGGGGCAGATGAGGAAGCACTGTGCTAAAATCCGCACAAGTCTCATGCATAGGCATGCAAACTTTGGGTGTGAAAAATGCTGGTGCCTCAACAAATGCCGACCCCAGACTCAGGCAAACATGTGGCACTATGAATGGGCACAGACAAGTGGAATATTGCGCTGTTCACAATGCAGCAGTACATATGCGTNTTGCTGGGGCCCATGCCATGTGCAATCGTTCCAGAGCCCAGTTGCACTGCCAGGCTGTGTCTGAGATTTGCTTGCGAATAGCCAGCTGACAGCATGTTGGGTAGCGACTGAGGAAGCCTACATACGCCTGCACGGGCACATTCTGTACAGCTGTGTCGTGCAGCAAGAAAGCAGGAGCAGCATTTCACATCGACTGGAGCCGCCAGAAATGCAAAGACAGCCAGTGGTCAGAGCAACAGCTGCAGGCAAGTCAATGACTGGCCCTCAGCACACATGAGCCCGCAGGCTGAGTTGCTGTAGCATGTAGGCATGAGGTCCTTACCTTGAGGCACAGCAGACTGCAGCGATTGGGCAAGCATGCCATCTTCCACGCCTGGGTTGTGGGATGCAGCCAAGCAATGTGCTGACGAAGAAGAGCGCAAAGCAGTGGTGGTAGGGATGTTCAGTGCTTCCTGCAAGAGCATACCAATGTTNTTGAGCTGGAGGGATCTCCTGTGACGGTGCTGAAGAGGGGCAGCTACTTTGGGGAGCTGGCCCTGCTGCGGGACNGAACTTTGACAACCAAGCGCTAGGTGCGCCTTCCTGACCATGTTCTTGTGCATTTCCACAGCGTGTAAGGCTTCAAGGCTGGGCATTCCTCCACTTTTTTGCCAGGATCGCAACACAGCCGGTGCAGAAAGTCCATTACCAATATAGCATGCAACTGTGTTCACTGCCAGATGTGATTGACAGCATGCTTGCATACAGCACTGGTCCCAGANTCATAACCACGCTGCTGAACATAGCTGTGTGCGCATGTCTACAGGTGTATGCGAGAATTGGCCTGCTTCTTGTACTACAGGCATGTTGACATGTGACTCACTTGCACACATACTGACCAATATCTGACATGCCACTGCGACAAGCATGAAACCAGCGGCCAGCACTGCTGGTAAGCGTCAGNTATCTCAATTTGTGCGCATGCCTCGTAGAACAGAGCCAGACCGTTCCAAGCTTTCCCCTGCATGTCAAAGCACAAAGCATGCTTGTTGCTTTTCCGGCTGACTCGGCATGTGCAGCAATGCGTTGAGCCAGGCACTCTTGTATAGGTGTTGCATGCTGCAAANATAGTGGCTGCAGAGCTGCGGGCATTAGGCCTGCAGCGAAATGTTGCATCATCACAAGCATATAACGCACCTGTGTCCCTTCATGCTGCACCTGCAGACTTGTCANTCAGGGAGCTGTGTACATTTTTGAGACAGCCACGCATGCAGCTATGGCACTTGCTCGTGGCAGCCATTCTTATGACACCTGCCTCTGTCATAAACTTGCTTGTCTCCAGCTGGCCTTCCAGCTCAGCACTGTGAGCTTTGATGGACTCCATGTCTGCCTGTGTCTGCTGAGACTGGCTGACAACGGCTTGATAGGCTACCTGAAGCTGGGCGTAGTCCTGGCAGAGTTGCTGGTGCATACTAGTCAGCTCTGCAAGCTAGCAGGCAGGTGCAGCTTCAATATCAGTGACATGCCAAGATGAGCGGAGCACTGCATGGCACCCTACTTGTGAGCAGAGTTTGTCTATCACTGCCTCCCTGTCTACTTGCTGTTGTTCGAAAGCCGCCCAGGCGCCACCAAGCTTGACCTCAGCAGAAGCCATGTGAGCAGTGATCAACACCGTGCGTACGCGGGATCAGGACACGTCGCACGCTGCACTTGCTTGAGCTCACTCACATCGCCACGGCCAGCGGAACTCGTTGGTCGGTAACTTTAACTCAGGCTCGGTCATTAAAGTGCACAATGCTAGAGGCTGGCAGGAGACATNGACTTCATGCTCTTGCCCAGTGAAGCGAGTCTCCACAACATACTGCATGACAGGCAATGTAGCGGATAGAGCGTCAAACCAGTGAGCATGCGCCCTTGGTGCAGACACTTCATTTCAAGTATTGCTGTGCAGCACGTGAGGTTCATGGTTTATTGTTGCTTTTGTACATGCTGTGCATGAGACTAAACGGGTTGACTAGTGATATGTGGTTGAATGAGGAGTGCAATGCTGCCAGACATCACGGGTAATGGGTGTGCTGTGTACACACAAGGGACAAACAGCTATCAGACAACATGCACACATGCTTTTTGATGCTGTGCAGCAGCAGCAGATCATCATGTGCAACACATGATGCAGGCAGAGCACTGGGTTCACTGAGGCAGCTTTTTGAACGAGTCTCACCTGTTTGGCAATTGGCCGCCGCTCCTGCACATAGGTGATGACTTCCTTTGTCACAGGGCGGTCCTACATTGCAACAAACACTTTGTTCATTTGAGCTCGCCATCAAGGTGTCCACCAAGCCTTGCATCAGCTGATCACAAACTTGTAGACCATGTATATAGATGTCAAAAGCCAGCGAGAAAGGTGAAGCAACCCAGGAAACCACCTTCTGTGGCGGCTGCACTTCACAGGCTGTAGACGTGTGTGGTGCAGTATTGATGGGTCTAGACTAACAGCCCACAAACTGATCAGGTCGTGTGAGTTGTCTCACTCACCTCAATGTATTCAAAGAACTGCTGGCCCAGTGCAGGGCCCCCACCAGATGCAAGGGGTCCCGGAGGGGGGCTGGGGGGTGCCTGGCTGTACACTTGCTGAGTCACCCTTGGGGAAGAAGATGCACGCTGAGGGTACCCTGCTGGGGGTCCCTGCTGAACTGAGCTGAAGCTGCCTGAAGAAGATGTGCTCTGCTGAATGCCCTGTTGCACAGCAAACGTCATCAACAAGACTGCCCGCACAGCTTACTTGAGGCAGGCCGTCAAGGACTGTGACTGCAGAGCAACAGCACTGCTGTCTTCATGTGTCTGATCAAACAAGGCAATCACTTCACTTCAAATTGAGGGCAGTCATTGCCTGTACAAGTCTCCATCTGTCATGTGCATGAGTCAGTGCCACAGTGCTGCTGACCTGGCTGTAGCCACCCTGGCCATATACAATGGAGCCTCGGCCCTGAGGCAGCAAGCTGTGCTGAGGGGGCGGGGACCCCGACTGCACTCTGCTGTGGACCGGGGAGCTGCTTGCCTGACTGATGTACATCTGCAGAACAACTGAANCCTTGCTTGCCATCTTGCAGACACCTTAAGCAAGCAAGTAGAAGAATCTGTTGACCTCCCCAGACAGCATAGGCAAGCAACAAGGATCTTGCTTGCNGTCTCTTGTGGCATGTCGAGTCATGTACAACCAGCTTTACTTTTGAGCCTCTTCGCATGCGGCTTCACATCAGGCTGCTGTGTGCTTAATGCGAATGAGAGAATTCAGAGAATGTCGCGATAGATGCAACCTCATCGCTGCCACAGCATATTGTGTATGCTGTTTTTACAGTATGCAGCCTGACAGCTGGTTTTACAGATACAGCAGCGTATTTCTAAAATTCCGAAAGCTGTGCTGTGCTGATTCTGACACCATAACTGTCAACATGCAGCAAGTCTGTTCCACACATGCCAGAAGGGTCAGTAACAACCCTCGCCCGTCATGCAATTTGCGCTTGACACAAGAGTGTTCAAATACAAGAGAAAACCAAACCTATCTTACAGTCCAATAATTGCACAAGTGAGTCACAGTCATGGTCATGTGCAGAACTGAGAAGAGAGATCGGCAGCGTGAGGCCAAGGCTGAAGTTGCGGCCCAGCTGGAGAAAAGTATTGAGAAGGAGTTGCTTGAGCGGCTACAGAAGGGCGTCTACCCCACTGACATAGTCAACATCAACATGAAAGAGTATGAAAAGGTCAGCTTGCGACCTCAATCCCTGCATTGTGCCTGCAGTGAAGGGCGCTCNTCAGTGCCTGCTGTCTCAGTAGCCTCACAGACCTGGCAGGGGTGGCCACCAACCTCATCTGAAGAGCCTAATCCCCACTCTGTCAGCTGTCCGACCAGAGCTGCACTGCTCTGGAGCCCCGCAGCAGCCATCGAAGCCTCTTGGGCACCTGTCGCAACACTGGGGCTGGCAACAATCTGGTCTGCTGCGCGCTGCACTGCACTGTCTGCTGTCACATTCACCACTGATGAGCCTGCCTGAACATTGCTTGCTGACTTGTGAGCAAGGCTCGGCACTGGGCTGACAGCATCTGTCATCACAGCCTCTGCAGCAGAGCCAGGGCTGGAGGAGGTTGTCAACATGATGCTGCTGTAATCAGTAGTCAACTCTGCCTCTGGCTGCTGAGCTGCAAGTGGCATGTGACTCAATGATGAGCTGGAGGCGTGAGTCTGCTCAACAGGGCTGGCATCTGAGACNAGGTGAAGCCTGTGGTGGACTCCGTGATGTGCCGCCTCTCATTCAGACAGTGGCTGAAGTAGACTGTGCCGGAGGGGTTCGCGCTGCTCTGCAAAGCCCCGCCAGCTTGTCTGCTGCCAGACCCACTGCATGCACTGCCCTGATTGGCCCCTTCGTCTCCCCGTCTGGTGAAGTCACCATGCTGACTGCCCTGAGACATGGCCTGCTGTGCTGGTGGAGGCCGGCATGAGNACAACATCTAGCCACTGGCTGTGTCCATGGTTGCTTGCCCTGTGTATTGCCGCTTCTTGGAGTGCTGCATTGTTGCACTGACAGTATGCTGATTGAGATTACAGAAAGGATTGGGAATGCCCGACCTCATATGCCAAGGCGTAGTCAGAGCCTGTCAGCCCAACTGCTATCCCAACGGAGGAGTGCTGAGCCCAGTACATCCAGCGCCGCCCCGCACCCCTCCCCACATGNAGGGCTGCTGTCCCAGCAGGAACTCTGTGCTGTTCTGTTGTGTTGTGTAGTGCAGTATGTTGAAGCATACATGCCATTCCTTTCAGCATTGCTGTGACACCTTCAACATCATGTTGTGGCTTGCTGCAGGANTCCACCTTCGCATGTATGATTTTCTCCAGTCTTTCCATATTCTGTGCTGCTACAACCATCGAGTTATCTCAACTTTTCAGGAGTTGCCATATATGATCTCTGTCATTCCATGGAGCTGCACCAGATCTCAAAGTAATCCGCTGCTGCTGTAAGCCCAATTCTGTTGCCTGAGAGCTGCATCCTCTGACACAGCATGTGACAACAACACAACTCTGTCAACCGCAGCTTCTTGTCATGCCAAGTTGTGTAGCTCCAGNGACTTTACAAGACCAACAGTTGTGACATGGGTCAGTTTGGCACGTCGCTAAAGTTTGGAGCGCACTTTCGGTAGTGCACTGCCAAGGAACTTGACATGTGTACCCCGTGCTGTCAGCCTTCCAGTACGCTTGTGCCTGAGCTCCACGACAGCTGTTGCAGTTGATCTGCCAACTTTCGCCACTGTAGCTGTGATTTCGCAGTCCTCCCCGCCAGGCAACTCACTCAGGTAATCGACTGAGATCTGTAGACTGACGCCAGAGTGCTCTGCTATGCTGAAGATGGCTGCTGAGCCAATCACGTCCACCAGCGTGGCTACAGGTGCATGCATTGTCAGCTTGCGNGCACCCATCAGTTGTCATCTGGGGCGGAAACAATGAAGTGGAGACTGCCCTTGGATCCTGGTTTGAGGCTTCCCGCCAAAACCCNACAAGTTTCACAAGAGCCATTTCACACCAGTAAGAGATGGAATGTCGACTCAGGAAACACTGATGTTTCTGCCACCGAGGCGTTTGCTTGGCCGAACGTTGAGCTCACAGGGTCTCTCAGCCACTGCACAATCTGCTTTACACAAGTGTTGCTTGAGNCTTGACTGCATTCAGTGGCCCTTGGTTTGCACTGCCGTCCCTCCAAGATGGCTACTCGACTTTCCAGTCCACATGTTGAGGGGTGATCCCTTGCCTCAATTAGCTTGCTTGCAATAGTGTCTTGGGTTCCATTGGCTTGCTGACTGNCCTCATGTATGGCTGTGCAATCATTACAGCATGGGACCCTGATCCCAAGCAAAATAAATGTGTACAATGTGTGTTACAAGCACGTACGTTGGATACATTGGCACATCAGGAACCTGCTTGTTGCAATGCATGACTGCCTGATCTAGTATCAACATAAACCAGACAGCCTCTTGCACGTTGGTGACCTTGTTTCAGCTGCAGCACAGCTGCACAGCATGAGGNTGACCAGTGCTGGTTCACCATGCAGGATGCAGCGGGGGGTGGGGGTCTCTTGCATGGGGGCCCAGAGGATGGAGGTGAAGGTGGCGGACCTAGCAGGTCTGCACTCAATTTGTTGCATCACATGCTCATCTATCCTTTATGTTGCTCGTTACATAGACATACACATATTGTGACAAGCAAGNAGCTTCATCCAGCTGCAGGGCAGCTGCCTCCAGGCCTGCAGGTGTTGCTGCAGCAGAATGTTGANTTGCTACTTCCCTCTGCATCTGCATGACCAGCAGGCTCTGAAGGTGATGCTGTTCCTGATGGTTTGTTTGCCTCTGGTGACTGCACTTCAGAGGGCTGCTGACCAGCATTGCTACCGTCATGCTTGATGCTGACGTCAGCAAACTGAGTTCCTAGTNTGATATGTGAACATAAGCAGCAGGTGAAGTTGTGTGAGTTGAGCATGCACCAAGTCAAGTGTCTGCTCACTTGCGATCTGGGTCGTTATGGGACATCAGCCCATCACTGCTGCCAGGCTGGTAATGCGAGTCCTCTGATCTGTGTTGCGAGGGCATTGCATTTTGTGAGAGGTGGTGCTGTGCTTGTGCATGTGCAGCTTGTTCCTCTACAGCCTGAGCATACACTCCTAGGCTAGACTGAGGAAACGGCAGCGCCATGCCATCAGGCCTCTGGTGCTCGCTGTGATGCTGACCATGTTCAGACAGCAGTGGCTGGGACGCTGCTTGCTGCAGATACATGTGTGAAATCTGTGCATGGTAGTCTGCAAGCGGCACTGGATGATGGTGCATCAGGTGCTGTGTGCTCTGACCACAGGGCTCAGGGTCTGCTTCTTGCTGGTCAGATGTAAGATGTGCTTGGCTGTCTGACNATGCTCCACATTTGGTGCAAAGCTGAAGGCCAGCCCACTTCACAAAGACACTGTGTACAAACAGCCAGCGCAGATGTGACAGCACATGCTGGTGCCAGATTGTACTGCATTATGCAATAATGTGCCTGCAGCTTGCCATGCATGGGCACATACGACAGGCTCAAGGTTTGTAAACACATGCTAGATGTCGTGCACAGCCATGGCATACATGCATATTGTCACAAGNTTACAAATGACAAACAAGTCGCAATAGTTACTCTGACATTGCCTATTTGCGACACCATCAGCCGTGTTAACACCATATCAGGCTTATACAGTCATGGTGTGTATGCAGGTGCTTTGACTTTGTGAAGGCCTTTCGTTGTTTGCAAGCGCAAAGTAATAAGTTTACCAAGCTTGTACACGCACCTGCTTGATGCTTTGACAGTGTGGCCGAGCTTCTAGCACAGCAAAGAATGTTTGCTTGTGGAAGATGTAGAGGTACACATCCAGCAGATCAGTGCGCAAGGTGAGGCGGCCTCTTTGCAAAGCTGACATGGGCACTCGCAACTGCCGCTTAGCTTCCCGGCTTGGTGCAATGAACAGCAGTTGATGATGCTCTGCGTCCAGACCTGCAGGCATGCAAGTGAATGAGTTGCTTGCTGGCTATGTTAGTGTCAAAGGGATCAATGCTTGAGAGTGCGATGTTGCCTGATGCTGGTCAAGCTGATTTTGAAATTAATGAGATTATAATGTGGAGGTGTCCTGGCTTGTGCCACCTCTGGCAGACGAGCTCTATGGTCACAAAACGCTGCGGATGACCAGAGCCTCGAGAAATGATGGCAGCAAGCAGTGTACTCTGTGGTNCATCAAGCCCCGCCAGGACTTGGTGCCCCACTCCCGTGTCTTTCCGCTGCCTCGCCCAGCAAGCCCAAACCAGCAGAGTGACGGCAGAGCTGAAGGTGTTGTTGCAAGCCATAATGCTCCTTATGCAATTCAAAGTTTTGTGTGCAAAGAAAGCGGAGTCTCACAACTAGCAAGCGTCTGGTGGTGGTTCTCGTACTGATTATTTTTGTAACAACAAGCAAGTGCATGCATCATGCTCCATATGTGCTTGGTTGTGTGTGCTGTTATTTGTTAGGCTGGCACAGCACCTGCTTGACATTATAACTTGTCACNTTGCTCCTACTTGTGGCCCTACAGGTGTGGGCATCATGTCACGAAGGGTCTGCAGACCAATGACCAACCTGAGTGATGTTGGAGAGCTCGCGCAGGTTGAACTGGTAGTGAAACTTGACAGCAGATGGCAAGAAGTTGTTCATGACATGGCGGTGCAGCTCAATGGAAGCGTCAACGAGCTTGGGTCCAAGCTTGGCCACATCAGAATCAAAGCTGCCCTGAGACAGATGACCCTCCACCATCGAGCAGTAGATGGACCTGTGATAGCAACAATGAGCCTGGTCAGGCCAGCAGCTAACAGAACTTGCATATAGCTAGAGAAACAGCAGAAAGATCACATATATTGGCCAGCCTACAAGGTCAATAACCTGTGCTGATCAGCTATGTCATCACTACAAGGTTGCAAGTGTGGCATGTGCTAAGGGTGTTGCTCTGGAAGCCAGTCATGACTTGGAAGCTGCGAGACAGGTGCTGCACACCAAGGTGGCAANTGGTGGTGCTCCAGGGCAACATTCAACCTGTCGTGCTGCTCTCACAGCAGCTTGTCAAACCTGATTATAACATGAGTGCGGCGTTTGACCAATAAACACACATTTGATCACAGTGACGACAGACGCATAGTATGTCCTGACAGAGGGAGGAGTTGTTGACAGGCAGCTTGCTTACAGGGACGTGCACACAGGACTGGCCTGGCTTTGCAGTGCTTTACTGCTACAGTTTGCTTGCTTGCACCACATGCGCAACCCATAAGCGTTCTGCCNTGTCAGCAGTGGCATGACTCTCAGAGTGACACAAGCTATGGACCGCCACTTACATGTGCATTGCAAGCATAGCAGAGCATTGGCAAGTGATCGAAGCAACAGGCACTGCATAGCTCACCTTGACAAGCTTGCAGAGACCAAAGTCAGCCAACTTGGCATCGGCAGTGGCAGGGTTGCTGCCTGTCAGCAGCAGATTCNGGCCCCCACCACCTCTTGCCGCCTCTTCCATCCCAGATCACCGCCTTGCCGAGCTTTGTCCTCAGACATTGACCCTGCTACTGTAGCAAACTGCTCTCCAGCTGCTAGTCTCTGCTGCGCCTCAAGGATCTGCAAATACAGCACACAAACTTTTCGCGTTATGCATGGCAGTATAAAGCACGGAATTTGAGTGACATCATCTTCTCTGTTGCCAAGTGATGCTTGGCATCAGCTACAGCTTGTGANGTAAGCATTGCTGCCTGCTCACCCCGCACACACACTGGAGGCCTGGTGCTGTTCTGTTGCCAACATGCCTCTTGTACATGCAACAGCACTGTGTGGCTTGCACTCCAGCCTGTTGCTTGTCAGCAGCATTCTGCTGGTTGTACTACTTGTCCTATTGCTATGGCAGCCATGGCTGCCTGCAGGCCACTATGCTGCTGTTTGTCAGCAAGTATAGTGCTGTCCAACTTAGCACAAGCTGTATGTTACTGGTGTGGATATCAGCTGTTGTAAAAGCTCCACAATCGCCTTGCACGTTGTTGCTGCTTTGTCACCTGTCATACAGGCAGTCATTTGCATACATGGCCAGGGTCGACGCTCTCCACACAGCAGAACCAGTGTACATGCATTTGCTGCAGGGTCATTGTCAAGTCTGAGCATCACAAGCTCTCATTGTCTTCAGTGCTTGGCTGTGCTCCCCTTCATGCTTGTGCCAGAGCTGTGATGCTGTTGCAGGGATCCCCAGGANCACTCCTACTTGCTTGTTGGAAGCATGGCGAGGCTCCGCAGGCACAGCGCAGCGACATGTGGGAGAATTGCATTGAGCTTGTGGGTGGAGAAAAGCCTTTCAGACACCTGGTTCGCCACATGGCCATGGCACAGGGAATGGATGCAAAGATGGCGCTGTTGGACTTCATGGTATACCACTTTCACTCTTGAATGTTTTGTTTTGGAGCCTACAACATTGCCAGCCAATATTGCTGGACATTTGTGCCAGCCTGTCATACTCATTCTGCATTCTGGATGACAGTCTGGTGTGAGCTCCATAGTATGTGTCCGCCTTGACCAGCTAGTAGCATGGCTCACTCGTGATTGAGTTTTGTAAGGTATTATCACAACTTCTGCTGGACCAAAGCAAAAATTACATATACTTTACAATTTGCCTGAGTTAATGCATGGCGTTGCAACATATCTGGTAAGGCTAAGTTACTGCACAGCCTGTAGTGCATGTCACTATGGCTNTCAGCATAGTCGCTCATGTCACAACACAATATGCAATGCTGTCAGGACAATGAGGCAGCCGCCAGTAGTGGCAACAACGAGNGATGGACGGTGCATAGCTACTGGGTCGAAGGATGGCACTGTGCGGGTAAGCAACTGACTTCTGCCTGCTGTACACTATGCCAGTTGTCACAAACAGCGGCGGGGTGCAGAATGCACAATAGAGCGCTGCACTCTTCATCCCTTACTTAGGCTGTTCTGGCTTGACAGAGTTTTGAGGCTACAGGGTTGAGTAGGACTACAGTAGCCTCTCAGGCTGCCTCTTGCGATGCAGATATGGCAGCGCATACAGCGGCGGCACAAGNCAGCGCACCTCCTGGAGGGTGCAGTGCGCGTTGCAAACACATGCATATGGCATTGTATGCAATGCAGACAGTTTCTGAGAGNCCGCAGGAGAGAGCACGGTATCAGCAAATGGAGCAAGTGGGCTCAAAACCGAGGCTGACCTTTGAGNGGGCGCTGGCCGCCTCTGCCGCCCCGCTTTGTACCCTTGCGCTCCTGCAGTATTCAAAATAGGTTGTGTTGACAATATGCTGCAACATAGCCAGGTGTGATGTGACAGCATGACCCAANCAGCGGTAATGAAAGCACAACTTGCATGCATGTGTATATCACGGTGCGGTTTGACACATGACACAGTCGCACAAGTATTGTTGGCACATTTTCAAAGTCACAGCAAGGCATGCAACTACACCTTGTCAAAAGCGGCAATGTGTGTCCCACTTCGACTGCAAGTAGACAGATCGTGATCAGAAAGCAGTTGAGCAGGACACATAAGTTGTCGAACAAGATATGCATGTTGCACAAATGCCACATCAAGACTCACAAATACATGCAAACCATGTCAAGGTCGACAGAACTGTCAAGACGTTGCCTCATGTCACACACTGGCACCATCATGCTACACTTCGAGNGCCGCCTGCCACCATGGAGGACACCACAGCAGACTTGCCGCTCTGCTGCTGCAGAAACTGGAGGTTGAGCTTGGTGGGCACAGTGACTTCATTGCGCGCCTGCCTGGATGAGTCACTGTCTGTGTCCATGTAGTGAGGCTGAGAGGGCTCTGTGCCGGCTGCACCTGCTGTGAACTTGAGGTAGGGCAGCTGACCATACTCTGTAGACCCGCAGCCGTATACAGTGCCATCACTGCAACACACCACACCAGGTCAAGCACTTGTAGGGCTACAGGCAGAGCAGCACAGCCACATGATGCACAGCATCACAGCCAACATCATGTGCTGCAACAGCATCAGCCGCAGCCGAGTCAAAATCAGCAGAGGCATTTACTGCAGCCTGTTGCATCAACACCGGCACATGTCATTGATTTGACACAACATGCAAGTCAGCCAAGCTTACAGCCAGACATGAGCACACCACAGGGCAACAACACTGCCTGGACACTAGGATCCACAGCTGTGCCAAGCCAGCATAAGCCAAGTGTGCGATGCAGTGGCAGTCAGCAGCACCCCAGCGTGCAATTTTTTAATTCAAAAGCACCAGCACAAGGCTTGCAGTAATGAAGGGCGCTGCACCCCCCGCCAAGGCCCACCACATGCATGGTTGAGATAATGTATATCTGCATGACGTGACGCTGGCCAATGCTGCGCAGAGTCTGCCATGCATCTTGGCAGCAATGGTGCCATGCNTGTTCACCGCGCAACACAATAATGACTGCATCAGCCAAGAACTACGGCTGGCCAGGTGGTCAGGGACCAAAATGATGGTGTTACTGTCACCACAGCACACATAGCATACACAGCGTGTACCTGGCCACAATGGTTCCTTTAGCCATGGCAACAGCCCGGTCAATGCTCTGCTGAGCAGTGCTGGCATGTACAGTAGGCACACAGACACACACAGCACAGACAGCATGTACCTGGCCACAATGGTCCCCTTGGCCATGGCCACAGCTCTGTCAACGCTCTGCTGAGCAGTGCCGGCATCAATGTCTTTGGGGAGGAGCAGCTGCAGCTTCTGCAGGCTGGTCCAGCTGCCGCCTTGTAACTTCTTTTGGGGCTTCTTGAAGCGCACTGCTTCATAGCCACTCAGGTAGGCTCCTGTGGTGATGCGGCCCGCTGCTTCTGCCTGCACTTGAGGCCATGCACAGTGAGCAACATATAGGGTGTCATGACCATTTGGTGTTTGTACTCTTGAGTCACACAGCCTTCTAGTCAGTGAGGTACGCTTGCATGATGTTACGTCCTCCTGCTTTTGCCTGTCTTTAGAGCCATACAGGACATGTGGGACCCTGACTGAGACGCTGTGGCCTTGGAAATAATACGCAACATGTCTTATAGTCAGTTGTGATTCTCCCAATGCTCATGCGCCACCAATGCATGACCAGCTCAGTTACCATTTAGCTGCTCGTTGTGGCTCTTGTGATTATTGAGCAGCCCATGGCATTGCAAACAATTGCAGCATAAATGTAAGCATGTGCCTTAATGACACCCGCCCCATCTGATGCTATCAGTGCAGTTGTATTGTGTCAGCATACGACAGCAAGCATCACACTGTCAAGTATGCAGTGCTGCGGTGNTTGATCAGGGCGCAGAGGGCACAGTCAGGCTGCTAAACAGGCTCCGTGTTCAACATGCAAAAGTGAATATGGTACTTCCTGTCCTTTCACATGAGCTACATACAGGCAATTCTATTGTCAAGGAATAGCTTTGCCTGCTTGTGATGGTGTGCCTGTCCCAGCTCTGCAGAGCCTGAGATGCTGTCATGTCATGCAAGAATATCACGCAACAGTATCAGTTGTACACCTGCCTATGCAGGATGCAATCCAGAGGCATCGCTGTAGAACATGTGTTGGCTAGGAGCCTAGGTGCATGTGTGACGCCGCACTTGTCACATGCATAGCTGCAGTGCTGCCACTGGGTGTCCTCAGATTGATGGGTCAAATCAAATGACCCATACATAGCTGCAACAACAACTGCAGGTTGCAGTCANTAGCTTCTTGGCCCGCTTCGCCGCTGCTCTGTCTGCTGAATGCTCCTCATTTGCAGGCAGTATGAGGACATCATCTGCCGAGTCTGCAAGCAAAGCCAACTCAACTAAGCTTGCTGCCGTGACAAGACAGGTACAAGCTGGTAACACGCGTGAGCGACACAAGGCTGATTGGTTGGTGAAATATGGTGTATGAAGACAATGATGCCCTGTGACTCACTGGGCGCATTGCGCGTTGAGCATGACTGCATCAGGAAGACTAGCAGCTTTTTGTTGACTATAAGCACAACAAGCTAGCCATGACATGTTGGATGCAGGCTGCAGGNGTTGTTAAGGTACATGACATGCCCTCGCACACGGTTTTGCAGACAGGACACATACATTTGTTCATAGATTGACGAGTGGATATGCATGTTAGACAGACTTGATTCTGCCCCAGGCATCTATGTGATGTGTTGTTCAAGCAGGCCAGCACACCTTGCNACAGTCAGGTCAGGCGCAAGCACAAGGCCACTCCAGAAATTAGCCTTGTGTTACTATCCACATATATCTGGCTAACATTCCTCTGGCGCTATTGACCACATGAGATGTGTGCATGTTGCTTGTGCTCTGGATGCTGAGGCACACCATGATGACGCAGCTGAGCTTCTGAAACAAACTTGCACCTTCTGCACAGACCTACCCAAGCTTTCTTGTCACGCTGTTCCCCAGAGCTATGCCTGACCCCCACTGCCTCATGTGGTGCTGCAGGTGAAAATTTGCTGCNGTACCATTCAAGCAGACTTGGGTTGCAGCATGGGAAATAAGCGTGAATTTTGTTGACTTGCACTGCGCCACCAAGCATGACATGCCTGCTGGATGTACAGCATGATGCATGCAAAGCAAACGTGCTGATATGGATGAATTTGAGCTGCCGTGCATCCCTGCCGCAAGCCATGCAGCCAGCTCAAGAAGAACAGGAGTATAGAAGAATGCAGCATGACTGCACAGCAGCAACACACAGCAAGACGAGTNCTGAGCTGCATTTCCCTGGCATGTTGTGCACTCCAGTGCCTCAGCTGGACCATGTCATGGCAAATCCCTTGCAGACCAGCACAGCCTATGCAGCATGTTTATGTCACTTCTGCTGTCAGCAACAACCTGTTGCAGTTGTGTGCGTGTCACACACTGTTGCAGAACAGCATCCCAGACAATTCTGTCACTTTCTATAGGACTCAGGGCTTGAAGGCAAATGGAGATTCAGCAAAACCTGGAAGCAGACACAACTGAAAGCCAGCATCCCAGGATACACTCCACCAAACACCAAACCTCTTCATGTGGATGGCTTCTACTCAGACCTCTTGTACCAGCCTTGGCACTGTGCCAACATACCTCTCAGTGCAAAGTGGCTGAAGCGAGACACTGTTGACAGGCGGGCAGACTTGACAATAGAAGACTTTCGGCAGCTGTATGAGGAGCCCAACAGGCCAGTCATCCTTCAGGGCGCAGTAAGCACTTAGCCCCTGGCACGCAATGCATTGATCCTGTGAACATGGTTGACATGACACATCACCTGCAGCATTGCAGGCAACTGGTATGCAAGGCATCTTGATGTGCCTGTACCTGCAACGATGCAGTGCATCAATTCTATCAGAAGGCTTATGCTGGATTACAGCTCATGTACACACAAGCTGCAGACTTTGGTAATGCCGTGCTTGGCCACAATAACAACAGTAGATTAGCAGAGTTGTTCTGATTGTTGCCGGCTTCTAGCATCTGTCGTCCATTGGCATTTGTTGCCTGAGATGTGTCCAGGCCATGCATTTGCTGCATGAATGCCTCCTCAATATTGATTGATTGATGTCACCCTTGCTCATACAAATGCAAGATTGGGTAATGAATCATCCTAATTTCTTGGGCCCCCTCCATGTGCTCAGCAGCTACGCATGGTTAGTTATCCAAGGTGCTTGTTGCAGATAAAGGATTGGCCTGCATTGACAAAGTGGAGTACCAAGTACCTCAAAGCTGCCTTTGGTGAACAGCAGACATTAGCTGGGGACTATCACATGACTTTCTCAAACTTTCTGGCTTACAGTCGGCGAGCACGTGATGAGATGCCGCTGTATCTATTTGACAAGCACTTTGCTGACAATATACCTCAGTTGGCTGAGGACTACAAGGTATGGATGCCAATATTTGTCTGCCTGATGTGGACGCTCTCAACCCAGCTGAAAATCTCACGTTCTGCAGTGATGTGGCCAGTCCTTGCCAAGATGTCATCATAGCTTGTCTCACACAAGACACATGCCATGCATGCCTGAATTTCTTACAGCCTCTGCATTGAGTTTCCTGCTGACTTTACAATCAAGTGTGATGAATGTGGCTGACTGGATTTGCTGCCAGCGCCATGTGTATACATCCTCAACGATGTGCATCAGGGCCACTGCACACGATCCGCATGGCTGACGCTACTCTGGCCGCTCCTACAGCAAAGCATGTTGTCTGACACGCATGCACCATACTGGCATGCTGCTCTTGTAGATGACTGTTGGAGGACCAGTTCCAATCATTGACACTGCAGGTTCTGTCATNTTTCCCTGCACAGCACTTCTCCATGCTGGCTGATGCCAAGCGCAATGAGGTGTGCACTGGTGTGTTAGTGAGCTCGTTCATGTGGGTCTTCCCTGCACCTTGTGCACGTGAAATGGAAGAACTTAGAACCTGCCCATGTCTCTGTTGGGCACAGCTTGAGGCTCATGGCACACCCAAAAGCTGTATTGACTTTGCAGTTCATTGCAGGCATACGATGCTGCAATAGCAAGGGTGATCAAGCAGAAGAAGGCGACAGCTGGATTTGCACATGTGATTGACATGGGCACCGGGGCANTATTGCACACGAAAACAGACAGACAGCAGAGAGGCAGCCCTGCCATGCAGGCAACTGCAACAGCTGACGACTTGTCAGTGTCTCATTCACGCGAGCATGGCCAAGCTGCAGATGTACCGGGCAGCATTGCTGTAACAAGCCCATTGGCTAGAATTGCTCCTGAGCAGCGAACAGGCACATCAGCAGTGTTGCAAAGTGTTGCTGACCCCAATGAGCTGGACATCCTTCCAGACAGGGATGGTGCAGAGGCACATGATGTTGGTCAGCAGACAGTAGTAGGGATTATTACGTCATGTGTTGCAAGGGGTGTATCAGGCAGCATTGGGTCTTTTGGGCTTTGCAGCTTGGCTGCTCTTCAGCAAGCACAGCTGCAGCAACATAGTAATGATGCTGGAGATAAAAAGAGTCAGGCTAGTCATGGTGTTGCAATGCAGATGCAGTGTCCACTCTCAAAGGCTTTACGTGATGTGACTGTATATGTACAGCAACATTCCAATTGAGAAGTCTCAAATAGGTTGAGTTGTAGCCTGTCAGCCTGCCACGCTTAGTAGGTACCTAGCTTCGGCGGACCTAGCATCGGCTGGCACCTGAAAATTATTATTATTATTTTACTATTATTATTATTCCTATTATTATTAAATTGTTGTTATTTATTATTATGTAAGTGCGTGGACATAAGTTGGGTGTTGCTGACAGAGCACAAGGCTATGTCATGGCTTGCTCAGCAATAGCAACAGTTTGCCGTACACATACAAGCTTGTACCTGCTAAAGCATTGCACTTCTTAGCAGCAAGCTTAGTCATTCTCACTGTGCATGACGGCACAGCAGCACCGTGCATCTGTGGCAGAGGCNTTCAGCACATCATCAGGTGTCATTAGTGTTGATGACAAGCTCTGTCTTGCTAGCAGGCTTCAAACAAGCTGCACACACGCCTCAGGCCAGGCTATTTGCTGCCTCGTTGCAGCACTCACCACACCTGCTAGCACAAGCGTGGCCACGTGTTGCCGCTGCAATTCTGTTGGCCAGACAAGACAAAGCCTGCTGAGTGCAGCTCTGCAACCTGCAAGCGACTTTGATCATGCGTTGACTTTGGGTGAAGCAGGCAAGTACAAATTCGAAGTGTAATTGCACGTTGCTTTCAGCATCGAACGGTGGCACCAGTACAACATTTGCACATACACTAGTACTTAATCTTTGCAGTGCGTCACAGCGACGGAAGCAAGAGAGCAGTATGCTGGGGTTTGCAATCCCACTGATTGTTTTGGGCACTTTGTTGTCTGGCACTGCCTTCCTGCTGCTTGCCCCGCCTCCTTTCTGCACACCAGCAATTCTGCTTTGCCGATCAACTAGAACGAGTGCAGGCAGGGTTGTGGCTTGAACGCACTCTTTGAAAGGGAGTTTCAGCAATAGCCTGACTGTGCGAGGCACNAGACAAGTTTTGAGGCGGCTCCATACCTCGTATTGGCTCCATTCAGGAAGTCTTTGACAGGTGTCCAGTGCAGGGTGTCCATGTGCCACTCCCATGTGTCATTCAGCATCACGCCATCTGGCCCCTGCACACCACTTGGTTTCAGCTGGTCATGATACACACAGCACAGGGGCATATCATAGNACCTCCCATGGAACACTACATGGCAACAGCTGAAAGATGCGTTTGTAGACACCGGCACCATAGAGCGGGCTGATGTCATCATTGACAGTTCAGGACGCTCCAGGTGATCCCCTACACCAAGTGCTGCTTGCTCTTGCTGAGGCGCTGCACTCAACTTACAGCTGCCTATCAAGCATGATGTTCAGTATGCGGGGTCACAAAACCTTGGTTGTTTTGCATACTGCATCAATATTATGCAGTTCCATTGTTCCTGACACCCCTGCTCAAGATGCGTGTTAAACTGCAGAGGTTTTGGCACAGTGAAGTTTGCCACAAAGGAAGAGGCTGATGCTGCAGCAGAGAAGCTTAANGGTACGGTTATGCAACTGAAAATAAGGCAAGGCCCTGTACAGCTGAGTGGGGGCTGATCAGTTGCTTACCAACTTGTGCAGGCAGGCGAGAGCGGGTTCGACTAGACGAGGGGCGTCTTGGCCGCATGCAAGGCGTAAAGGTTCCAGGAGCTGCGCACATAGGTGAATGTGGGGATCGCTGTGCGTTGACGACAGAGCTGGTGCGACATGCGTACCTCCTCAGCTGCTTCTCGGGATAACGGAGCCGAGACTTTGGCTGGAGCCTCAGGCGCGTCATCGTTCAGCCGATCTGCGCGCAATTTGCGATGAGATGCGAAGCTTATTGCTGCTCAAGCTGCGTCAAGCTGCAGACGATGGTCGAACCAATGATTTTCTTGCAAGTCTCGCGTATTTGCCGCTGATCTTTGTGTCTGCCGTTGGCAGCATTGTATATGCTAGTCAGAGCCCCCTCAATGAACACTTCGAATGCCGAGTCTCCGGTGTTGCCCCTCGTAGTCTGTAACGTTTCCGGCAGGTCGTCACTCGCGCTGCCTCCGAATAGGTTTGACCANTAAGGCGTTCCGGTTCTGATTGGAGCTGAAAACCAGGTGTTGAAGCGCACCAGCTGCTGACTGCCGTGAGTCAGGGTGGCCAGAAGTCAATGCTGCAACAACTTTGTGAAGCACAGCTGATGGAACGACAACATTGTCGGTGTATGCTGGGATGTTGAGGAAAATGCAGTAAGCCAGGCATGGCTCTTGGAACCGATCTGAGTGACACAATTCTGCAATCTTTTGAATGCACCCTGCTGCAACAACAGCATCACGAATCTGCNAATGCACAAACAGACAGACATGAGCTGCTCAACATGGTGAAGACGTATGCACCTGAGATGAATGTGTGGTTGACTGCATCAGGTGTGCAGTAATTGCGTTTTGCAACACAAAGGCTTCTGCATTGGCCGCTGCCATCATGTGCCCACTTGGTNCCAGCTAGCCCTGGCTGAGACAGCATGAGCCACAGGGCCTGCTGATCAGGGCTGTTGACATGAAATGAAAGCCATTTGCCAAGTCTGCCGAGGTTCGAGCTGGCCTGAGCCAGCCTGCAACAGTGTGCGGGTTGGGCTGTCCTCATGACATCTGTCACTGCCACTTGATAGAGCCACATTGACAGCAGTCATAGAGGCGCAGTCTGCAGGATCACTGCCGANTGTGCTGGTGGCGCAGAACCTGTGGCGTCCATCACAGTCACTCCTGAGCAAGCTGGCTCCTGCGTAGTCAGTTCATCGCCTTTCCTCTTGGCTATGCACCCCTTGTCGCCCAGTGTGACTACTGCATACTCACAGTATTGGGAAAGATAACTCAGCGCATGATCTGGGTCAGCGGTGTGACTTGAGCAATTCCCAGGTTGCAGCTCTGCAGCTTCGTCCTGCATTTGATTTTGCACGTAGCGTGACAGCCAGGAAGTATGCAGTCCAACAGTAAGTGCAGGCAGCAGACAACAAATGAGGTCATTGGCAAGCTCATAATCACCACTTGCATTATAGCAGCATCTTGCTGCTGAGCATCCTGCACATGTTCTGTACATAAACGCACATAGATTTTGGTTGAGGCTGGTGGTTGACACCACTGCACATGTATGATAATGTTTGCAGCAGCGATTATCCACATTGTGATAGACATGTTCTACAGGAAGTGCAATGGCTGCATGAGGGTTCAGGGAGTCAGCCACTGCAAGAATCCAGTCTTACCTCATTACAGAAGCAACAGTGAACATGGCCCGTTTCCAGGACATCCTTCAATTCTTGCTTGAAGTTCTGAACAATCTCAAAAGATGCCAAGTCGAGTGCAACCTTGACGGCAGCCTCGGCTGCTAGCTGCACTGCACGCTGTAGGAGGCCCTTCCCATACAGACAGTAGCCACTGAGGAGCAGCCATTTAGCCCCAGTGAAGTCTTCAAGCCTGAGATCACTGGCTGTCAGCCTTGCAGCATCGTCCAAGCAAGTGCGCATTGTCCTTTGCCCGTTGGATATCAGTATCACACATCTGCCTGCAGTGCTGACCTGGCTCTCAATATCTACAGCTAGATAAATGCATACTTGACGTATGGTAACAGATGTGGTCCATGCTTGAAGCACATGAGCAGCCACAGCTACCTGCCTGTTGTGCCTTGCTGAACCCGCATCTTGTTCATGCCTACTGAGGACCGCTTCATGCTGCTAGCAAACATAGCACCCCATTCATCCTTACCTCTGGCGCCCACCTACAAGCTGTTGCTGTCATGCCGACACATACTTACGTGTAGACAGGAGTCAACATGGAAGTGTCTGACCAGCTCACACTGCACACCGAAACCTGCTGCAAGTCCTGCACCAGGCTCAAGTCATGGTGTGCAGCAGTCAGCACCTTCTCACAATTTTCGAATGCTTGGTACTGTTGTGATTGGCTGCCTTACCTCGTATAGTGTTGGCGTTACTTCCGCCTGCTTTGCTGTGGAACTCTCCAAGGTCAGCGAGTATGTCGTGCACTTGCTGTTGGGAGATGCGTCTGCTGCCACCAATTCCTTCCTGCTGAATTACAGTATGCAGCTGTTCTTCCGTGACGCTGCACAGATGATCAACAACAGCCAGAGGCTGCAGAGCTAGAATTTCTGTCTGCGGAGCTGTCGATGCCGATGCCGCATCAATGATGTTTTCCGAAGTTTTGAGATCCATATTGCAGCCTGCCGGTCTGCAAAGCAAGGTGGNTCCGATACCACACAGGCCATGTCCATGTGGTGCACGGTTGCTTGAAGACTTTCGGAACGGTAGTGGGTGCAATGATGCCATGCTGCACTTATGCATCGCTACGACATCTTATGAAATAGCACAAGTACGCATACTTCAAGCACAAAACACAGAGCGGCAAGAAAAGTTGATGGGGCACAATGCACTGATGCATGATGGGGCACGCTCACATGCAACATGCACCAGCAGTACTGCTTAATCCATTTTAGAGCTGGATCTCCATCAAGGAACCTCAAGTGGAAGGGGTTTCTCCACCGGGACAGATGCTTCTGGCTTGCTTAGCATTGTATGCGGCCTTTCGGAGCCATGCTCACGTATTGCAGACTGCCCATCAGTGCAATCATTGGCAGTGATGCTTAATGCAGGGTGGCCCGTCGCTCCTGTCAGCCTTGGTAGCTGAGATGCAGAAGCTTCTGCTCCAGATGNTTGAGGTTAACGCTCCATTTCGTGCCCGCATTCAATGCAGACCTCCTCTCTTTTCAGGTTGTCATCGACAGAGAACGCAAGCTTCGCAAGGAAGAAAGATCTGGACGAACAAGAGCCGAGGTATGCACACTACCTGGATTCACAGGCATTCATGTCCAGCCATTGTCCACATCAAAGCTTGGCATGCTTGATCTGAACTCAACTGGTTAGGCATTTGCTTGCATGCTTCAGAAGCGACTGCGAGAAGCGACAACTGCAGCGTCCACGGGTAGAGAAAGTGAAGCTACTACTGCCTCTCCCACAACATTTCCTTTCAAGCCTATTGGGTGCCTTGAATCCTGTTTCAGGCAGCGCAATGGAACACCACGACAGCCGTTGCTTGTTCCTGCAGCCAAGTCTAGGCTGAAGCTGAGGTGAAGCCTGACGTCTGTCATGTAGCTGACAATGCATAGAGTTATATATCTCGCCTTGCCAGTAGCATGTCATGCAACATAGCGTGAATTCGTTTTTTGGCGCAGGAAGTCAGCTTTGCAAGGTAGTATCAGCACGTGATATCTACAAGAGCTTTTGACAAACAACTTCATGTGCTAAAGGGGTTGTTGACCGCCCAAGCAAACTATGTGTTGCAAAGCATAGACATGCATGTTCACTAGAAAGCTCCTGTTTTTGATATGCTGTGCAGCCACATGTGCAGCCACATGAGAGGCGTATACTGACACAGTCTTGCTCGCAAGCTGGCATACGCACCTCTGTCACACCAATTGGCAGTGGGTGCTCTTGTCTGAGACACATCCACAAGTTGCGCAGCCAAGGGTCCAAGGCTGCCTCATACCCATTTGGATGTTGATCATCCCCCAACCCCCTCTCACACACTGGAGTGGCTCCCAGTGCCACAAGACGCCGATCTAGCTTTTTGGCCACGGTATTGTAGTTCAAGTAGCCNTGGTATGCCTTGGCGCAGTCGATGTGCCTGCGAGGTAGTGGCGAAGATCACCACGCTGTCCGCAGCTCGATCGTCACGAAGGCGCCGGCGTCACGTGAAACGAATATTGTGTGCGGGACTATTGCGCCAATCAGTGCACTGACCTGTAACCGACACGAAGTGCAGTCTGAACTGAGGACTCAACCTCACCGGGCTTGCCCTTCCAGGTGCCAAGTCCAAGAACAGGCATTCTTTCGCCATTGTTCAAGGTGACTGTGGGGTTGTTGATAGTGGAGTACTCGCCGTCGAGACCCATGATTGCAATGTGATCTGCTTTGGTATCACTGCAACGCTGAGTTGATTGCACGCACGGAAGTTGTTGTAGGCTAATCGCTGATTGCCGGCTTCTTATGTTTTCCGCGCACTCACGCTGAAGCTGAAATATCTCCTTAGTACATCTTTAGTACGTGTCTCGTAGGATCTTAGTAGGCTATAGTAAGATTGTCCTTGTGGGCGTCCCGTATCGTTACTAAGCCGCCTCGCAAATAACGTGAGAACCATGTGGTGCCGCGGCTTAGTAACGATTGATTTGTCAAAAGCCCTTCTTAGCAGACGAGCGACGAATGAACGAAGCAAGAGCAACACGAACAAGATCGCTGGTTTCAGATTTCCTCTGCTGACATGCAGGTCCAAAGTCTTCGCAATGCGCTGCTTGCGCATGTCCCAAATAAGGGCCTGAGCATCGCCATTGCCTGTGCGGGTTCTGTGATGCGAACGCGTCGAATCTGACAGGCCACCTGCACGAGGTTCTGCAACGCATGTTTGCATGTATTGCTCTCACCTGCCCTGTTGCGCGGCAGAGTAGCGCTACTATGCGCTCTCCGTGTATAGTGCTCACATGTTCTGAAAAATTGTCAGCCGACAAAAGCTCGATTTGGAGTNCATGCTCATCTCTGACCATTGGTGCTATGTGCAGTGTTTGATGCACCTGACCGAAAAGATCCAAAGAAGGTTGCAACAAAAGCCAAGCCTGTGCCAGTCAAGGCAGCTGCAGCAAAAGCAGCTTGCAGCGGCAGAGGCACGACTTGCAGAAATAGAAAAACAAGAGTTTCAACAGAGCAGCTACTCAAGATGAAACATGATTGCGACACAAATGATAGACTCATAGAGGAGGGTGTGACCACCGCAGTCGCAGAGTACTTGCGAGCGGCATCAATCATTTTACCTTCAAGGTATAAGTATGAAGAACATCAAGGCGGCCTAGATGGATTGGTGCAAGGCACGTACAAAGGAGAGGAAGTGGTCGTGTTTGTTGAGGCAAAACACAACATGGACTGCCGCTGGAGCAGAGCAAGGTCAGCGTTGTTGAATGCTCATCAATATTGGCAGGAGCTGTTGAAACTGGACATACATGATCAAAATGTTGATGAAACCTTGTTAGCTGACCATGTCAGGCTATGTGTGAATGAAAATCGCAACAAGAAAACAATGTTTGCTTTTGGGGTGCCAACTTTTCTGAAACCCTTGCTAGGAGCAAGTTTCAGGAGCTGCGTCAAGAATATCTTTATGTCGTGACTGACACTCATGGGGGCTTCATTACAAAGTCTGCACCCGGCATTAGCTTGACGCATGCCTTGACAGCATCTTCACTGTCTTGACNTCTGCCCGCTGGGGAGGCTAAAGGGCTGGCCAGCAAGCAAGCAGAGGGCAGGAGCAGTCACAAGGGGGTTTTGTAATTGTCATCATCAGCAGAGACACAGAAGAGTACAGACAGACGCCTGCTGGGGTCCCGCCAGAAGTGCTATTCAAGAAACCAAAATTATGGTGAAGATGACATGACAAACGTCTTGGTGCCTTATACAGTGCAGAACCTGGTAACACGCAAGCACGTAGGTACGTGGCATATCGTTATGTGAATTGCACATGACTAGCTGCTAGAAGTTTTGATGGCAGTGACATTGGGACAAACAGTTCCAGCAGATGAGCTGCATCTTCCTGAGCCCAGGCTTGTCTGCATGACATCAGACTTTGCTATGCCTGGCAAGCATGTGCAGACTCTGATGGCTTGCACACATGCCAGGGTCCAGGAAGTTGCAGCTCAACTGCTGAAATAGCATGCAACATCACTAGCAGTCCTGTCGCAGTGACAGTTCAACTTGCGACCTTGTCAATTGTGTTTTCAGACAGTAATCTCATCAAAGCAGAGCAGCTTGCATGTCAAGTATGGGATGACTCACCAGCTGATCCTCCCCAAAATCCTGGGATGATGGGTGCCAAGGCGTTCAACATGGTTTGGGAGTGCAGCCTAGTGGCAATGCCCTTGTCCTCGGGGGTGAAGGTGGGTAGCTCATCAGCCCACCCTTCTGGCAGGGTACCGTTGATGAGGGTCTTGAACTCCTCTCCCTCCTCCTTGTACTTGCTGCAGTATGACTCCAAAGTCTGCAGCACAGCATGGCGTTAGTCAGATGGTCTAAAGTTGCATGTTGCAGCTGAGTGACCATTGCTGGTTTGACCACATCCTGCTTAACACAGTGTCGTGCATATGCCTGCAATACAATGTACCACCTCTTATGTAGCTTGTGTGCATGCAGCAAAGTCTCTAGAAGGCTAGTAGGATGTATGTATAACTTATGCAAGCAAACGTCACACCCCGCTGATTGCTCCTGGGTACTGTGGATGATTCTGGTTGCTGCCTCCTGTATCACTGCTGTTGCAGACTGAGTATGTTGTACACCACTGCCTCTGCTGCAAGCTGAGCTAGCAAGTTGAAATCAAAATGAGTCAGTGCTGTCTCTTGATGAGTGTCACACACCCACCTGGCTCCTTTGGTGACAGCATAATGAGCGCTGCACCACACAGAGAAGCAGCACAACAACTTCACCATTAGCTACAGAAACTGTGCTACGGTTTCAGAAAGCGTATGTAGTAGTCAGGTATACAAACAAGTTGTCAAGGCCCTTTGACCCAAGACCAACAAAACCTCAAGGCTAGAATGAGGGTGAAAGTCAAGCCCATGCTGCATTACAGCAACAGAGAGNGTACAGGTTTGCGAAAAGGTCACAACATGCATAGCATGGTGAGCGACATGGTCTAAATGTGCCAGGTGTGTGAACCCATGCAAACGCCTTCAGAATGTTATTGTACAACAGTGCAATGCCTGTCCGACCTACGTACAGTCTGTTCATGAATGTGTGAAAGGGCATAACTGTGCGCAAAACAACCTGAACTACGGCTTCGGCACCTGAGGGAACAAATGGATGTCCATCCTGCTGCACATGTGTGATGAAAGTATTGTCTGCAAGTGTTGTCAGCATAAGCATGCCACTTTGAACACATCTATGCAGACAGTGCTTCTTCCACATCCCAGCTGTGAAGAACATCACATGCAGGTACTCTAGCTTGCCAACACTCTTGATCTGGTCTTTGGCGCCCTCTAGCTAGCTCAACACACCTTGCATGCCTTGTTCAAACATGACACTTCCACCAGGATGCACTCCCATCCAGCCTGTCATGTTACTGCTTGTATGCTTGTTGCTGGCAGAACCGGTCCAAGCAGACACCATGCAACACTGTACAATATATTGGGCACTGAGCTAGAGGGACAACAAAAGGAAAGGACAAAACAAGTCTCACCAGCAGGCGCTGGTAAGATGTCTCCGTTGAAGATTGCCCTCTCCCCCCGCTGCCCAAAAATAGCTTTGCATGCCTTAGCATCGCTCCATTTGCTGAAGTGGAAGCCCCGCTCATGGATGCTGCGTAACCAGGTGGCATTGGTGCTGCTCTTNGGGGCTCACAGCCAAACCCTCTCAGCCAAGCTGCAAGTCATTGAGCAGCAGCTGCTGGCCATGACGTACACTGGCACCACCATGCCAGGTCTGAAGAAGATCGACGATCAGCTGACTAAGGCACAGAGGAAGCTTGATGCACGGGATCAGCAGGTGCGCCTCTCTGCACACTCATCCTGCTGTCTTTTGTGCAGCATGGACATGCTGTGCAGCATGAGTCACAGCTGCAATGCACACAGATGCTGCAGNGATTGCTAAAAGTTAAGACTGCAGGTGCATGCTCACAACAGGACAGGGTGAACAGACATGTGATGACGTTGGACGCAATGATCGTAGGTACTGTACCTGCTACATTATTCCGTGCTTGCATCAAGTCAAAGCTCAAGGTTGCAACATATAGGGTAGATAACACTGGTTTTGCTCGACAACCATAGTGACTTTCAGCAAGCTTGCAGGTGCACCCTTTTGCTGGTATGTAGCATGCTGTCGGTAAGCACTTCACTAAACTGACCCTTGCTGAACTGAAAGGGGGCCTGATAGGCGCGCTAACAGCACTGAAGCACACAAAGCTGCCACGACAAAGTAGGCTAAGGTGAAACAGGAGCTGTGCCCGCACATATTGTACGTTGGTCATGCATCTGCGGTCATCACAGTTGCCAGGCGCATCTCCCCAGGGGATGCTTGTACATATAGCCTATGAGGCTTCTGCTGCGCAGCGGTTTCTGTATGATGTGCCTCGCAGCATGTTGTGACCCACTCTGTCCCCAGGAATGCGCCCCAGGCCCGGGAGCTCTCGCGCTCACCCAGTGTGCTGTTGATAGACTCCAGTGTGCTCTCTCTCATCAGACAGTCCAGTACCAACTTCTCTTGATCTGTTGTTACTGGTGTACCATGCTTCCTGTCGCACTGCAGCTCTGGCTGCTGATGGTGCAGATCAGAGTTCTCAGTGCTGAGGTCGGTAGCGTTGAGGTATGCATTGTGATCCGGGGCTTGGGCTGAATGCTGCATTGCGGCTTGCAAGAGGCATGACAGGAGTACCAGCCTGCAGCTCGTGACCCCTTACCCTGCAGGCAGAGTGCTGTGATGGGACATGAGGCGCAAGAGTGCTTCAGGAAGAGTGTATCTCCTCAGCGAGCAAATGCAGCGGAAATATTTGCAAAATGGTACTGAGGGAGTTGGCTACAATCAAGTAAATTTTCTTGTGAAGTGGGTGGCAGCAGGACTCCCAGACGCCATGCAGAGTGTTCCACACCTGATATGTGGAAACCCTTGTAGCTGTACAAGTTATACTGACTGCGTGATGGAACTTCGTGCGGACAAGAAACAAGGCAGCAGCACTATTGAATACGCCGAGGATGAGTTTGCCTGTCACATGATATACTGTGTTGCATGTGGTGTACATTCAAAGCCAGATGCATCACCACCAGACAAAGGGCTGCCTCTTGAAATCTGAACGGACCTGTGGTGTGGTCTTGCCATCTCGTGATTGCAATGCACTGCACTGGCAGCACCTTNCACATTTTACCTGCTATTGTGGGGTGAGATATCTGATTCTGGCCCCTGATGACAGTCCCATTGCTGAGCAGGGCTCCCAGGGTGATGCGCTCCTCTGTGGAGATGACCGGCATGACAGAGCTGCCCTGAGGTATGCGGGCAACCCGGGAAAAGAGGAAGATAGCTGCTTCCAAGCTGTGGAAGAAGGTTCTGGCACCAGCAAAGAAGAAGTTGCCTGCAACAACAGCAACTGGACATGAACAGTCCAGTCAAACAGTCCAGTTGCTCAAAGCAAACATCCCTGCATGCAACACTGGCATCCTGTCAATAGCCACAGCAGTCCTCATTACTGCTCAGAGCTGCACATTGTTGTGACAGCGTGTGTCTGCATGAGGCCAATTGTGAGGTAAAGCTGGGCAACCATGTGTCTGACTGTAGCGGATTTGTGCACATGCAGCAACTGTGCACAGTGGCTGTTGGTNTCAAGAGCGCGTCAATCCGTCATGTCTCGAAGCGATGACCGCCAGAACAACAGCAAGGGAGCACATAGCATACTGTCGGAGTTTTCTTATCAGCCCGCTGCAGGCACGTATAACGCGCAAACGCGTGCTGCAAGTTGATGCATCTGTCGTGACTGCTCCCAATGTCGCTGCAGAAGGCAGAAGAGACTCGTCGGCCAGCGTGAGCACAAACGGCAAGGTGACAGTTCAATTCATTGCAATGCAGTCTGTGACCCACCTTTGACCCGCTGATACAGACCATGCTGCCATCTATGCTCAATGATCGAGGGCTGGCTGTGCAGCCAATGTGCTTCAGCCTGTGTTGCAGTCTGTCCCTGTCTAGTCATGCACGCCNTGCTACATGCAATGTTTGCTATGTCATGTCCTATCAGATGTGGGCAATCAAGCAGCTGTGTGGTGCTTCAAGTCGCTTAAAGGTGTTTGCGCTAGCTTACCTTCTTGGCACCTGCCTTCCGCACCATGTCCACAGTCTGCCTCATGGTGGTGCCCCTCATAATGCTGTCATTCACCACCAGCACGGTTTAGACGCTTTTGTCTACAAAGACAGCAGGCGTCATGTCCTCCCATCATGACAGTTCTCAAGTGTGCTGGTCTGGCTTGTCAAGGTCATGCCTACATATCTGCTGTTACTGAGGACCTTTCTGAAGCAGACCTGCTCTAGAGCTCAAGCTCATGGGAGATTTACGCGGCCGCCGGATGGGACCCACCAAGCACTGGCATCGCCTAGTCTATGTCCTCACTGACTTTCTGCAAGGCATGCTTACCTTCAGCTCAGCCACATGTGCACCTGAGTTTGCACAGATCAACTGTAACTCATTCATCTATTTGCAATTCATCACATCTGCTGTCTGGTGTCACAGTGCAATTTACTACTCGATAAAACTGCATGCGGGTGTAGGGCTTATGCTCTATGCCGCATGTCAGCAACTAGAGGTTGCAATGTCATTGAATAGCAAAGTGTGAGTAGCACACAGCCATTATTATTAAACCATGCATATGCCGTCACACAGGTCATGCAAACCTGTTGACATCAATCCAGGCTTGGCTGCTATGGTGCAACAGCGGCACTTCTGGGAATAGAAGCACAAGAGCAGCAACGTTAGCTGCTTGTATGTTATGCAAAGCCTTGGCAGCAATTGGTGTTGCGCATGAGAGATATGCAATGTCTGCACCCAAAATCCATAGCTGCAGCTGCTTGAGTAGTAGCAGCACGAGAAAACGACATGCTACACATTATGCTGTAATGAAGATGGAGGTAGCCTTTCCCCACAATGGTGGGTTGCAAAGCCTCACCTGCAGAACCTGCAGNAGGCTGCTTCAAGCCTACAACAGGAGGCTGCTTCAGGTGCACCGCGCATGTGTTGCACATTTGCATGGCAGCAGGTGCCTACCTTGACTTTAGCTTGAAGCTTGTTGGGGCTGGGGGCAGAGGCCTTGCTGCCGCCCCTGGCATTGAGGGCAAGCCCTGCTGCCACCACCAGGGCCCCAACTGCTGCCAGCAAACCCCCTGACCCACCTGCACACCAGCTTTATTGTCACAATGACAATGATCATCGTTGAACCCACTGCAGCTGGAACTAGGTACATGCAGAGCTTGGCAGCTAGACTCCAGCTGAACTTTGCTACATACACTGTATTGATGAAACACATGACGCTGTGACAGCATAAGTAAGCATTGTCAATGACTGTCCAACGTAGAAGTTGATGGGCTGCTGAAAAGTTGCTGAATGTNCTGGCCTCCATAGCATGCCTCTGCCAATGCCAGCACTCTGTCACGCACCTTGCCATTGTACTCTCGCCTCTTACTGATCTCATTCATCTGCATGCAAAGAAAGCTTCAAGCAACAACGCTGTGACGAGTCAACTGTGTGTGTAGCCAGTGTCAACCTCTTTGCCAAGCTGTTTGCTCAAGCAGGCAGCATACTGCGGCTCTCGCCAATGTGCTACATGAGCAAGCGTGCAACGCAATGGCCTAGCCATAGAAACTTCAAGCTTTGAGATGTAGCACAATACGCAACCTGTGCATGCCCATGCAGTCTGTTTGGGCAGCTTGGCATAGTAGTATGGGTCATGTGTCCCTGCATGTTGCAAAATGGTAAGACGCATGCTTTACCTTGACTTCTTCCATGGGTCCTGTTGCTATTGCCATACGTACGCGCAGTCCCCAATGGAGAATGTTCCCTGCCGATACCTGAGAGCAGACATGTTCACTGTAAGTTGGCAACAGTGTAGTGTGAGTGGAGCCTGCTCAAGAGCTCAACAGACTGTCATAATGTGCAGACACACTGCCCCAATCCAGCATCAGTCAACAGAATGCGCTGCAGCAGCACTTACGCCGGCACACAAAGTTGAGACCTCATCCATGCAAATGCACGAACTGAACAAAGCCTTTGTTCTGATTGGCATCTGGTGTGTGGAATCTGTGCTCAACACTGTCACCAGCTCGTGATCCTGTGCAGATTCACATGTATCAGACAAGATGACCTGCTTCAGACCATGGTGCACACTCCTGTTAAGTCCTCAAGAGAATGCCAACCACAACCATCAGCAGCTTAGCACCTAGTGATAGCCTGCTGGACAGGGTCCAGTGACATGCAGCCAGGCAAAGAGCATACAGAAATGGTCACCACCTCAATCCTTGATGACCAGAGGGTGAGATCAAGGACTCATGAGCCCATGATTAGTGCAACTTACACTGGTCATGCACTACAGTGCGTTCACTGCATCACCTGAGACAAGTCCAGAAACACTTCCTCAGCTCCTTCAGCCCATTTGCTTTCAACGGTCCACACATTGGCTTCTACAGAAGTCTGTGATGGCAAGGCCTTGTTCAAGGGGTAGGCATCTTGAATCTGCTGTATACAGGAGTGCTTGTGCTGCTGCATCTCCAGTGGCCATCTTGCTGTCAGCAAAGCCTGTGGCATGAAGTGCGCAAGATTCAAACAGTGTATGCAGGTGGGTAACAGCAAAATACCGCACACCAAGAGCACAGCACAGCACAGACAGCACAGCACAGCAAGTCAGCACAGCACAGCACAAAATTGCAGCACAGCACAGCAAGCATAGCAACACAGCACAGCAGCACAACATTGCAGCACAGCACAGCATGGCATAGCATGGCACAGCAGTACTCTTGTTGCGAACCACAGCACACCAGCACAGCACAGCACAGACAGCACAGCACAGCAAGTCAGCACAGCACAGCACATGATATGACATAGTCATCCCAAAGCAGCATCACAGGCATACAGGAAAGCCAGAGAGCAGTGTTTGTATTCTGCTGCAACAGCTGCACCCCGCTCANCCTTGACGTGCAACTTTGCTTGCAACATGGAACAAATGGCCCAAAAGGGGTTCATGCCGATCAGTGGCTTTTGAAAGCTGAGTCAGACCATCTCTGTTCTTGGGAATGACAAGGAAATGGATAGGGGCTTGTGGATTGATGTCTCTGTAAGCATGTAAGCATGCACTTGCTCGGGACCAGACTAAACTGAGATGAATGAAATAGTGGTGCCTACCTGATGTTCATTCAAACCCCACAACGACATGTCAAGCCAAATCAAATTTTTGCAGCACCCGATGCCCTTTATAAACGCCTCGCTGAGCACATGGTTGCCTACATGTCCTTCATAGAAGTGCAAGTCCAGCCCTTGCAAGCCCAGCATTTGCCCCAGGCTCTGCATCAAGCTGGGCATGTCCCAGCTTGAATTTGTGCACAAGGTGAAAATGTTAGACAGCGGTAACATACTGCGCAGCATGATACTGCCTGTCTGCATACCTCTGGGAAGATGCGGGCTGTGGTGTTGTTTGTTTCAATGATGACATGTTGGTTGAACTGGGTGGTGTTCATGCCGAGGGAGGAGTAGAAAGCATCTCGCTGATGATCATTCAGGTACATGGTGACATAGACAGAGAGGCAGAAGAACTTGCTCCACTGCCGTGACTGCCAGTCATTGATCATTGCTGGCTGTGTCTTCAAGATAGCTGTGAAGAAGTCACCGTGCCTGCATGGAAGGATGCCATTTCAGCTATGCCAGCCTGCAAGTGACTTGTAGCTTTGGCTGGAAGCTAAATGTACAACTAGGGCATGATGTAACATGCACACAACAACCCACTGTATAAATATGCAAGGAGTGCTGTAAGACACAGTCGAGAGACATTATTGTGCAGGAGACAGAGGGTGCCATGGAATGGAAGTGAACTATATGCGTGCACGCTGTACCTGTTCTCATCTTGGCACCAGTTCTCAAAGTACTCAAACATGGGGTAGAGCTGACAGTCTGGGTTGCGCTGCAAGTGTCTGTAGATGCTGATGTACCGCCAGTAACCAATCTTCTCAGATAGGTAAGTTGCGTAAAAGATGAACTTTGGCTTGAAGAAGGTGTACTTGCGGTTCTTTGTCAAGAAGCCCAAGTCTAGCGCCAAGTTGAAGTCGCCCATAGCTTTGTTGATGAACCCAGCATGGCGTGCTTCATCCCGGCTCTGCAAATGCGGTCACTATCAGATAGCAGTACTTGCATCAAGCGTCGAGTAAACAACAGAGTAGCATGAGAAGCAACGCTATGCCATGACATGTACCATGAGTGAGAAGATCTCTGCAACTGCTGGGTTGGTCTTTTTCAGGCGTCTGCCAAGCTCTTTGTACAGCAAGAAGCCGGAAAACTCTGCTGTGCAAGAGCGTTCTAGGAACTCAATNCGCAGCTTGTTAACAAACCACCATATGACTGCCGTCTCACATCGTAAACATGTTGCTATTCTGCCAGCTGGCTCTCTCAGAGTGTTCCCAGTGCTATGCAGTTACACCATGTCGCAGTGAATGCACTGCTGAGAGCCTTTGCTGGCTTAAGTGGCCTATATCTCCAATCAGAAGAATCTGCTGAGTTGTAGGCCAGCAATGTTAGTAGCCTAGCAGCTTTGCAGTGTTGCATGGCAGCTCAGTTGCACCATTTTTAACTGTATCCCTGCTCACAAGTCAGCTGGTTGCCACGCTTGACAAAACAAACTTGAGCACTCAAACTGCATTGCAGGCCAGCAGTCCCAGGCGGACAGCACTGGCAGCCTTCCCAATACTGTATGGCAGCTCAGTTGCAACAGTCCTGGCTCTGGTCCTGCTGAAGGCGCAGCTGACTGCAGCACTGCCCCTGTGGCTGGTGACTGTCATCAGCTTGGCTGCTGCGGTGTTTGTTGCCACAGCTGTGTACTTCCTGGTTGTGCCTGGCCTAGGAAACAATTTGCATGATGATGCTCCAGGCATTCAGCTTATTGCAATGGCCTCTGATAGCCCTCACATGGAAGCTGAGCAGACCCATGGAAAACTGGCTGCATTGTAAGTCATCTGTTGTATGCTCTAGATGACTGTAACCATGCTTTGCAACCAAGGGCTAGCTTACCTGGCTTCCTTAGCTGCAGTGCACTACGGCAGGAGTGGTCAGCGTGCAGCAATCTAGTTGTCAATTGTTCATGAACCAACATCACCAATCTAGTCAATTGTCTGGCACATGCAGTAAAAGCAATGGTTTTACTGCATGCAAGGCAGCCAGTTGAACCTCAATTGTGCTTTCTGCCTTGCCTGCACTTTGTCTCTGCCAGTAGCTGCGTGTTGTGGGACCAGACCTTGCTTGCTGCATATTCCTGTGCAATCTGCTGCATGNCAAAGTTGTGCAGCTCAACAACTGTTTGCAAACACAACCATGTTCCTGATGCAGCCAGCAGCATGAATTGTACAGCAGGAACTTACTTGCCCATGAAGAGCTGCATGCCAATGATGCCAAACACGAAGAAGACCCACGCCAGCAGCAGGACCACATCGAACAGCAGCGGGATGGAGTCAATCAGAGTTGTGACCAGTAGCCTGATACCAGGGTATGCACTGATGGTACGGAGGGGCCTTAGGGCTCGAAAGGCCCTTAAGCTGGATACATTGGTGGCATTGCCGGGTAGGTAAGGTGAGTAACTCGTCAGTGTGGTGATGAAGTCTAACCAGCTCCAGCCACTCTTCAGGTAAGCTGCATTTGCACAATCTAGATGAGCTGTGCGCAAGAGTCTCATTTGCACAGCTTCATACGATTGTAGTGTGGCTGGCTGGGGTGTAGCCAGTAGCTTGTCAGGAAGCTATGAGGTCTAGCCAGCTCTGATGGCTTCTCAGGTACACACGGACAGATTGTATCAGCTGCAAGAGTGGTGTGCAGAGGTTCGTGCGTCTCTGGCATTGCTTTGATTAGGTGAACAGCTTGTCAAGGTGGTGTCAACAATTAGTCATGCTTGCCAGCTAGTCCACCAGGTGAGGTGGGCTGCACATGTATTAGACATGTAACAAGCTGCATTGCACACAGTCAAGATTGCCTGGCTCCCAGGCAAGNCGTATTCCGTGGCTGTTGGCGCTGAGGCATACCTGAATGTTGTCTAGGATATCAGCAAATCTGGCATGCATACGGAAAGGCTCAAAGACCTCTTGCCGGTGAAGAAGAGCATACACCATCTCTGGGTTTCGTTTCAAGCCTGCAAGCCAGCTGCACCACTTGAAATCAACAGAAATGATGTTACAAAAACGGGAGCAGATTTGATCATGGAAGACGGTGTAGCAGAGCTCGTTAGCTGAAGAATCAGCCAAGGGCCTAACTTCACTTGGGTGTCGCCGCTTGTAGCTGCCTAAGGTATAGGAGCCTCACACACATGAAGTCAGCAAATGTATGTGACAAATTCCACACACAAATGCTCAAAATAAGCTAGATGAGGCATATGTTCTGACAGCATATGAGACAATGAAGAGACTGCTGACAAAGGTGACATATCACTTTGCTTCATTGCAGTAGCAGCGCAGTCACCTGTGGTGATGATGCTGTTGATGATCTCCAGGACGGTGCGCATGAAGTCAGCATACACAGTGTGCTCTGCNACACACAACTTTGTTGTTTGTGATCATGATATATGCAATTGGGCATATTAGCTAGGGTTGCGGGCCCATCTGTTTTGCAAAAATCCAGCACTCATGTGTAGCAGCTAACCAGTAACGAATGCTAAATGCACGCTAAATGCATGCTATCATGCATGTTTCTCTTGCTGAAATCTATATATCACAGTGCATGCATCTCACTTGTAGTGATGATGGTTGTGCAAAAGGATGTTGTGCAACACAGCGCTGCAGCCTTCAGCACTCAGAGCACACCTGCAAGGAGGTGATCTGGGTAAGGCTGGTGATCTGTGTGAGGCTGTGAGAGCTGTTTGGGGTGTTAGACAATGACAGGCTGCGTAGTGCTGGCAAACTGGCCAGTGCTGCCATAGCAGGCGGGAACACAGAGCTACCCTGTATCCCCAACAACTTCACCTGAGGCACCCCCTGCAAACCATGCTGACTGATTGGTTGCTGTACGACGCAGCATCACAGTATGGGTCCCTCAACATCCACTTGCTGTAGCTTTGCTTTTGGACCAGTTGCAGGATGTTGCACCAAGCAGAATGTATNAGGTCACTGGCAGACATCAAACGAGGTCACTGGAAATTTTGGGTGACGCTTTACATGCCTATGTGTGCATGTCAAGCTCAACATACGCATGCCATAGACACCTGTGCATAAGTCCTGACATTGCAATGTCTTCAAACGATTGCAGCCTGTACAGGGATAGCCTCAACGACCTTGTACAGACCTCGCGTTGGGTGCACAGCCTGCAGCTTAAACCCTGTTTGACCAAACAAGGCAACAAATTGCTCTATGGTCCGCTCTTTGCCATCTACCCCTACAAGCATATTGATATCCAGCAGATACCTAACAGAAGGTTCCAACCCTGCTACCTTGCTGTGCAGAGCTGCCTCAATCAGCAGCAGCCTAGCAGATTCATTCGCGCCGATGGCCTTCCGTAAGTTGCTGAGAATGACTAAAGCTTTGTCATCTGACCAGTCATGCAGAATATCCCGCAATATGTAAACCTCATTAGGCTGTTTGGGGGAGGGTAGCTTCCCAGCTGTCAGGAAGTCACAGTCTGCAAACGTAGTCCTGTCCAGCAAAGCCGAATGCTTTGACTGCCATTGCTCGCGAGCTCGCTGAACAACTTGAGGCAGATCACATACTGTCCCTGCTAAGCCTTTATTCTGTTTCATGACATCAGCGAGGAAAGACCCATATGCAGCTCCCACATCAATCACCCTACTGAACTGTGCCCAATTGTAATCTGTCAGTACAGCATGGATGCCCATCTTGTCCTGAGACGCCATTGCTAATGAGAACTCATGCTCCATCTCTGGATGCTTAGCTAGGAATTCCCACAGATCTCCGCCATGTGCCAGTTCAAATGGCGACCTATTTTGTTGCAGACCTTCAGCTATTTTGCCCCATGGCAAGTACAATGATTGCATTCCTCCATTGATAGTGTGCTTCACTGTGTTGGGATGGTCTTGCCTCAGCACAGCCGACAATGCATTGTTGCTGAAGACGATCCCGTTCCCTGCTAAGCTGTTGGTGGCTACAGCTAAGGATTGCTGAGCTGAGAAGACTCCAAAGGCAGCAGCTGCAGCAAGCAGCCTTGCAAGCTTGTCGGCATCAGGAATGTCAAGCTGGGATGCAAGCTGCTGTGCTGTCTGCTTGGTTTCACCCAGCACATCTGCAACGCCCAAGGTGTTCAAGGCAACAATGACTTNTGCAGCAGATGCGTCATCCTTGGCGTACCAGCGAGAACAGCTTGAGGCCCAGAGCACAGATGCCAAGCAAAAGGAAGCTGCTGCCTCAGCTGAACAGGCCAGTGCAGCTCAGCATGCTGAGCAGCTCACAGCACAGCTGCGGGATGTTGAGCAACAGCTGCAGCATGCTCAGGCATCTGCTGAGGCAGAGCGCCAAACAGCAGCTGAGCTGAAGCAAGAGCTCGAGGCTCAGGTGACGCACCTCCGGACAGACCTACAGCAAGCTGAAGTGGCGGCAGAGCAGTCTTCTGCTGAGCAGTCACAAGATGCACAGCAAACCATTGCAAAGCTTGAAGCTCAGGTTGGTGAGCTTCAAGGACAGATGCAACGTGCTGCGGCGTCAGCACAGCAGTCGGCTGCCGAGCACACAGCAGCAGCACAACAGCATACTGCACAGCTGGAGGCGTGGGTCTGTGATCTTCAGCAGCAGCTGAAGAGTGCTCAGGCGTTGGGTGCCGTAGAGTCTGCATCAGCACCCACAAACAACGAGCATCTCAGTGCTCAGCAACAGCATGAGCAAGGTGCAATGCCGACCGCAGACAGAGCTGCTCAGTCCAGCGAGCTCAGGCAGCGAGTTGCCGAGCTTGAGCAGCAAGAGCTGCATCACAGGCATGCACAAGGAACCCCAGCAGCAACTGAACATGTACAGGTCACAAAGTCCAGCAGCGAGGCGGGACTTCCAATGCAACAGATGCGTCAACAGCTCCAGCGAGCTCAATCTCAGCAGGCTCTGAATGAGCAAGCTCAGCGTGACCAGAGTGCTGCAGAGCAGCAAACACAGCTCATGCATNTCATCAGCAGAGGTGTACCTGCACGGCGCACATGTGACGTCGTGGAAGAACAACGACGGCAAAGTAATCTTGCTGTAGCAAGTCGTGCAGCTACAAACGGTTGGCGATTGGTTGTGATGAACGCGCAGGAACTAATTTTCGTAAGTAAACAAGCTGTCTTCAAGCCTCCCAAGGCCATCAGGTGAGCACCCTTGGCTGAACACAAAAAAGCGTCACCATATTGTTTGCTTTGCAGAGGAACACAGCAGGTCATAGATGCATGCCAGCATATGCTGTATGACGTGAGCACCAGCTGCAGCTAGTTGCATCTACCTCAATTGCCATGTTGCAACCCAGCCATAGCTTACATTTCATCAAATTGCAATGCTGAGTAACCGTAACAGCGTTGCCTCAACTGTGCCACTTAATTTGCACATCATGCATGCAGCTGCCATCCCAAAACTTGCATGTAGTTTAGCTTGGTTATGCGCACAGCGGTGCATATGCCAAGTAAAGTCCCGACTCATGCCTGGCGGTGCAGAGCATTATGCATGCAGTACACTTGCCTTGCACACTNGGCGATGATGACTGATACTGATAATGATGGCCACAATAATGATGGTGTTTTCTTTTTTGTTATTGTCAATTTGAAGCATTGGACAACAGTAGCCATGATCGTGATGATAACGATGTTCAATACCTGTCAAGCGAGTAAAAAGGCAGCAGCAATGTGTGGTCTGACCTGGTCTACCCATGCTGCAGGAGCATTATGAAAAGCTCAAGGCAGCACGTGACTCAGCCGAGCACCTGTGTGACGAGACAGCTCGCCAGCTGGCTCGCACAGAGAAGCAGCTGAGTGAGGCGCAGCATTGAGCTGAGCACTGCCAGCTGGGTCTATGCCAGGGGTTCCTGCTTGATGCACGTGATCAGCAGTTGTGGCTGGAAGCTGCTGCATGGCCTCATTGATCTGGACCAATACAGCATATGTTAGTTGTGTAACAACTCAACATGACTGTCAACCAGCTCTGCCAAATGTAATCAGCACTGACAGCATATTTGACTGATATAGGGCCTCGCTCCTGTAGAGCAATGTTGAGACTCGCATGCATGTTTGCTGGAAAGAGGAAACGGGCTGAGTAAACCCGCTGATGGCAAAACAAACAGCTTGCCATGATCAGAACAGGCGCTTGTCCCCGTGCAGCTGCACTGAATGGGAGCATTGACAATACACAAAGTTAGAGTCGACACACAACAGCACCAGCGTACCCTGACTAAGATGGGTGCCTGCTCCCATGCAGCTTCAGTCACTAGGCCACTCTGCATCGTCTGTGCCGAAGGTGCCTGTGCAACATTGCCAGCAACAGCAGCCACTGGGCGGCGCTGCAGGGCAGCGCTGGTGGCGGGGTCCATGGCAGGGGACTGCATCTGCTGCAGTTGCTTCTGCTTGNCGTGCAAACCAAAACCAGCGCCTTTTAGTGTTGTTTAGTCGCTGAGCATGTAAGTTGCGAGCCTGCATACACGCCTCTGTGAATCNGAAAGTGAACTTTCTTTGCCTACACGAGGTGAAGAGTGTGCACAAACACAGTGTGCCATACACAGTCATCAACACAGGTGCAAGGAATGAATAGAGGCCTGACAGTCAAGCAGTTGTTGTTGCTGACCGCACAGTGGCACGCCACAATGCGCGCCTCGTGACAAACTAGATTGACCCCATACTAATTGGCATGCAGTACATACCATGCATACATACTCTGCATGTACGCGAGTGCAACGTCAATGCACTCATCAAACAGTCGTTGCTGTCACACATAGCAAGTCTACCTCTCTTGGAAATTCTCTGTGCTATTATCATATGGCGGGGATGCACATCTCTTTCAACCCCACGCGCGCCATTTTCGTCATGCCTCGCCAAATGATGGCTGTAGTCCCAATCTTGCTTCTTAAGCTTGCCCACACAGCAAGCATATGTTTCCTCTTCTAGTTGGGCATTAGTCTCAGCCGAGAAGCAAGTCTTTGCACGAATCAGAAATCTGGCACATTGCTTGTCACTACAACCCATGTGGTCTTCAAGGAGCTCGCCAAAAGCCTCCCAGGTGGTATCCCTAGGGATTTCAAGCTGTTCTCCCACAAGCTCAAAGTGTTCAGGAAATCCTGCATGACAATACAGTCAGTAGCTCACAGCATGGTGATTTATAGTCATGGTGAAANAAGATGTGGCACTAGAGAATGCACAGAGGGTGATGCAGGCTATAATTAGGTACCGCTGTCGCAGCACAATTTCAGCAGCAGATTTGCGTGGGGACGTGCAACAGTGACTGACTCCTCCCACTGCTCACCCTGTGCAAATGTCAATAGCTGCTTGTCTTGTCTTGCTGCAATGTGTGTACAGCAGCCTGGCAGCTCATGATTGTACTNACTGTCTTTGCCCACTTGGAACAGTTTTACGCTGCGTTTCCTGCAGCTATGCTTACTGGCCTGCCTGCTCCTGTTGTCACGTATTGTGATGTGAGAATATGCTTGAAGCACTAGCTAACATGCAGGGTTTTACAGGGGTCGAATTGCTGAAGCCATAGTGTCAGCCATACAAGAGAGGGGTGGTGTCATGAAGCTGGACGACCTCTCCTGCCACAAGTGCGAGCATAAGGAACCTATACAGACCACCTACAGGGGTTACACCATCTATGAAGTTGCACCCCCAACTGCGGTGAGCAGACTGTGCCGGACTGCAGTTAACATGTTGCACAAACAGTTTGCTGCAAGCATGCCTGAATTGTTGCGTGTCAATGTTGATCCCACAAGCTGTACAACATGGGGACATGTTGTATGCCCTCCCTGCCCTTCCCTTCTTCCCCTTCCTTCCCGGCTGTGTGAGCACTGGTCAATACCGCAGAGGCAATTTTAAGATGTGGGCGTCTTGCATGTGAGCATGTGTATGTCTTCTGCANTGGCTGAACAGCAATGTGCAGTGTGGTACAGAAGATACTTCAGACTCGCCTCATCTTTAGTCAAGTCTCTGACAAACTTGGCAGGGTTGCCGGCCCACAGCTGTCCTGACGGCACTAATCTGCCAGGAGGCAACACTGAACCTGGAGCAAGAATGGAATGGTTCTCAACCAGAGATCCCTCCATGAGGACACACTTCTCGCCGATGAGGACCTCATCTTCTATTGTGGCGCTTCTGAGGACACAGCCTTGGCCAATGGTTACATAGCGCCCGACTGTGGTGGCAGCTGAAAGGCCAGTTGGAGATGTCCTGTGCATTCAGTTACCAGTCACCACCTGGCTTGCAGGAGGCAGAATGCTACACGCTGTGTGGCTAAGCACCAGTGCATGCTCCCTGAGACCGTGAATAACTTCAGTGTGCGGTAGTGACTTTGACCCTTTCAGCATGCAATGCGANAGGGATGCAGGCAGTGACTTGAGGCTTGGGTACACATATGAATGCACCTCCAGCTGTCTTGAGAGTTGCAGATCTGCCTTGTCAAGATTTGCAGTGTCCTGTCATGACTGTACATTGAGCGGCAGTATGGCACCATTGCTGAGCAGACATGTAATGGGACAGAACTGATGCGCACCTCAAGCTTCTCAAGCGCAGCATGCGATGAATCTTCAGTCTTGCCACGTTTGTCAGCATCAGTGACACTCACATATGTGAAACAAGCTCATGAAGACAGCCAACAAGCCAATGTAACTCATACCGTCACATACAGCTACCCTTGCTTCAGACTGCAGCAATGATTGCAGATCTATGTAACGTATACGAGCAAAGGGCATTGAAGAAGTGCAAGTTCTCTTTGCCCCAGTGAATGGCTGAGTCTGAAAACACACACGAAGCTGTACCTGAAGCAGAGCCAGATCCCAGCCCTGCACTTTGAGTGGTTGCTTGTACAGCTGCAGTACATCTGGTGTCAGCTTGGTCACANCCAATTCTACAGTCTACAGGCAGGCTGCCAGCAACTTCTCCAACTCAGTAATTGAGCCTTCCTTTCCATGCGGTAGCAGCGGGAGCGGTCGCGTAGGCGGATATCAGGACCTTGATCTGGACGACAACGAAGACTATGACGATGTTTCAATCATTGTCGGCGATGTGTACAACTACTTCCTGGTTGCCACACAAAATCAGACNACACAACAAGTCCTTTAAACTAGAGAACACCCTGTTCGACGCTCAAGTGTGCATGGGAGATACCAAAAGTAAGGATGGACACCATTCTCCAGCAAGTCTTACTTGGTAAGTTACGGTGGAGGTTGTGGCGCTGTGCATTTGACAGAAGGCACAAGTGCAGAACTGTGAGCCGCTACCTGTACTGCCATTCTGCCATGGAAGCCATTGCTGGCAGCCTTGCCATCAAAATGCTTGGTCAGTCTCTTGAATTGCTCTTGACCAGCTCATCCTTGTATTTGACTCAAAAACACCTTGCCTCTTGCCGCTAGGTCCTTGCTTGTGTTTGTGCCATGATTCTGCTGCTGAATGCACACTTGACACGCAGCAATCAGGTTGGACTCGGCCAGACCAAGGATTTTGTGCTTGTTGAGACGTGTTGCTATGGGCGATTGTAAGTGTGGTCGCTACTGCATACATCCTGCAGTCCATCAGTGCTTGNCTTACTAAGCCCTGCAAGGCCTTGGAGTTCTTCTTTGAAGGGGACAGCAAGGGGCGAGGCAGGGACAACATCATGAAGCTGGAAGTGGTTGCTGAGGGACTCATGAACGCTGTTGCCTTTTGGTTTGATCTGCACCTTGACGCTGAAGTCTCCTTGTGCAGCGGTATGCACCTGAGGTCGCGCATCCCACTGTGTCAACTGCCAGCATGTCTTCTCAATATCCACTACCCAGGGTGCCTACTGTGTTGCACACTGCACACTCTGTATTACGACTCATGTTCTACTGGAGGGCATTCTGCAGCTCTGCTTTGCATTTAATGTGTTTGCGTATCTGAACGCCAGCAACTATGCATGCATGATTCCTGGGTTGTGCTCTTGCACACAAGCTGGTGTGATGCAGATACCCGTCTTACTGCAGTATGCAATCAGCATGCATGTGCCCAACTTGTGCTTGCTTCTCAGGACCTAGCTATGTACAGTTGGGCGGTGCCTTTGTCACGGACACCACCCAGCCAGCTGATGCATCAGCCACGCCTCATGTAGCAGATCAGCTCACAGCTCCAGCTCACACAGCAAGCTCTGCAGCCATTCCGGAGCTCGCTCATCACGCCCATCCAGCCTCAAATGCCAAGGGACCGCCCAGCAATATTGCTGATGGGGCCAAACATGGTGGAGTTGAGGGAGTCATTGCAGAAAGTATGTATGCAGCTAGGTCAAATGCTGTCCAGACAACCACCTGTGTAACTGCAGCATCTGTCATGCNTGATGCAAGCTACAGTCACGTGGGATTGCCTACAGGGCCAGTATAAACATTCTTGCAAAGCCACAGCGAGCTGTTTGCGAAGTTTCATGCAGTGAACAGGACCAGGGCATACAGTACAGGGTTTTATACAGCAGCACCACAGTTCCTCGTCGTGCCACGCGTCTTTGCTGTGGCCTGAGCCAACAGGATGTTTGGCACAAGCTCTCAGCAGTATCGCATCCATCACATGCCTCTGCCAGGCTGCGCTCGGTTGACAGAGACAGTTGTTCTCCAGGACAACTGGAATCTTTTGCAAAACAGCGCTTTGATATGTTGTGTGGCACATATGGACACCTGACTCTTCACACAGCCATCACAGCATCAGCATCTGAAGCAGTTGGGGACTTTCACAACATTGTTGTTAGTCATGGGGCAGACAAGGTTGGCAGACCACTTTGGCAGATTGATGGCATGAGCTGCTTCAAGAATCCCCCAGCACTGGACTTCAACGCTCTGCCATGCGGTGTGCAGAGCATTGCTGCAGCGCATGGTTCCAGAGCACAAGTTTGCCACAGCTGCCAAGCTGTGTGGGGAGGTCTTGGGGGGTGTGGCTGACGGAGTCCTGCCCCTACAGGATTGTGAAGAGGTTCTGGGGGATGCCCTGCGCTGCTTGGCTTCAAAAGACATTAAGGTCTGTCGTTCCTCATTGTACCAGCTGCTGAACGACTCACGCACTACGTGAATGCAAACCTGCCTAGCAGCATGTCTGTAGAGTAGCAAAAGTCTGATTTGCGGCATTCCTTTGTGTGTGCTGCGTGACCTTAGAAGCAGGCGTTTTTCATGCATACTATCAGGTGTTACATGGCTGACGCAGCACATCTCTGTGCCTCTATGCATGTGCTCTATTGCCTGCTTTACTACCTATGCATTGTCAAATGCTGCTCTGACTCAATGGGCGCATTTTGCAGAGTGACCTGCTGTAGTGGTGATNGCATGTGTATATAAGACAGTCTGCACTGCTTTCATGTCTGGTCTCTGATGTATTACTACAGGATGCGCAAGACACGTGGATGTCTTACGCAGTGCTGCAGTGTAATGCTGTGTGTTGTCAAAACCTGAGAAGAAGAAGAGCCATCGCCACCACTCAAACCAGATGACCTTGTAGTGCTTGAAGCGCACAAGCATGACGATTGCTGCGACAAGCAACAACTCCGTGACCAAAATGCTGGCGACCACAAACCAGAACCGATGATTCTTGAACCATTTGACGTGCTCAGCCTCACTACCCACCTCAAACTGCAGCCAATGAGTCTTGATACATCAGCAGGTCAGTGATTCTACTACTGTGACAGCTGTGTTCACCACAACAGCACAGACAGCCTGCTGCTGGGCCGAGGTGCAAAAATTGGCATTTCATGACAACGTGCGTAGCAAGGGCCACAGCACATCCTCAGACAGCGACTAGTCCACTTGCAGGCATAATGCAAGTGTATCAGTGTCGCTGTTGCCGTCAGGAATGACACCAGTGTGCACAGTATCCTGATACACATCAAGCTGACATCCCCATGTGTTCAGGCTGTTTCACACAGCAAGTGGCATTAGTCACCCTGCAACCCCATCAGGTGACAAATTGCACAACTGCCATGCACATGTCCTGTGAGTCTNATGACATGCTAAATTGCATGGCGACATAGCTGAGCAGAGCCTGGGCCTAGCCTTGTTGTACCACACTTATGATTCAGTCCACCGTGCATTCTTACACTCACGCACTCATGTGCAACTTGGCCACATGACCTGATCTGGGTGATGCAGCTACATTACAAAAGCAGCATGAGGCACATGGGGTCAGAGGTGCAGCAAGCTGCGGTGTAATGCACCAGTGGTTAGCCTGATATGTCATCTTCATTTGCAGGCCAGCCCAATGTTGTCAATCAGCATGCCTCTTAGCAAAGAAAAGTGGGTAGAGCAGTATGAAGCAGCGACACCTTGAGCTGGTCTACAATGTAGCTGAGCTGAGCCATCATTTGTCCCTGAACGGCAATGCCAGCCATGGTCTTGCTGCTGGGAGCTGCCTCCCTGAAACGAGTCAAGATTGCACTGGCCCTGTCACCAAATGACGCCTCTGATAGCTCTGTGTACAAGTACCTGCACACCACGGCTTGCAAACTGGAAGGTAGCACAAAATGAAGGCAACAAGAAATGAACAATCCAGGTGCCTTTTGCAAGGCCGTGAGACAAACTGCTTCCAATCTATTCCACATGTTCCTGATAGGACGTTTAGGGAGTGTGGCATGCATGCTTACTGCGGTACAGACTGCAGACTTGCACATGATACTTTGTACGATATGATGTGCTGGCCAAGTGTACTTTTTGCTGGCGCTGCACTATCACAGCTTGCCCCAACTTGCCATGCTACATTTGATTATCCAGACAGACACAGGCAATGTTGACTGATGGTGTTACAACTCCTTGTACAACAACACTGTGCAGCAGCAGCTGTATCAGGAGGTTTCCTGGGCCTCAAACCCCAGCTCACCAGGCAGATTCTGCCTATTGCATCTTCCTTAGCAAGCAAACCAGAACCAGCAGATGTCAAACAACTCAGAGACAGGATGCCCTGTGATGACAGTGGCGTCAGCGCAGCTAAGAAATCAATTCACAAAATGAGATGACTTGCAGCATGACTCCCCAGAGACAGGATCCAGCAACCAGGTCAAACANAACACTCAGACTGTCATCAGAACACTTATGCTCAGCTGCAAGATGTGACACAATTGAGCGAGTCTAGCAGAGCCTTTTCACATTTGACTGCTGCTCAGCTCATAGTCACATTGCAACTCCTGACCTAGTACAGCAGCTGTGGCACAGTGCCAGTTTTGAAGCAGCCAGTAGTCATTTATGTAGTACCTGACCTGTCACTTCTAGTCATGGAGATAAGATTACTCTGCTGATGAAACACTGGCTTATAGGCTGCATGACAAATGGGCCCCGCACAAGTACCTAGTTACAGCTGACATGGCGGAGCTCTGGCTAGCAAGCAGCCAGTATTCATGTGATTGCCAGCTGATTTGTTGCACCCAGTAATGTAACAAACTCTTCTCCCTCCATTGCAAGGGAAATTCCCCATATTCTTGCCCAACCCTGGCAACCGTGGCCAGGCTACCGGCCACACGGTACCCCCTGAACCCTACCCACCTGGCGTGCAGGCTGCATGAGGAAAAAGCAGCACAGAGTTCCCTGATTACATGGCCTGTACTCACCTGTCTACCAACAGATCTGCTACATCCCATAATGCAGTAAATTCTGCTCCCTTGCACTGATCTACACTGCCTGGTAGGNTCTCATAAGGACAGTTTGTAAAAGGCAACTGCTTTTGCTGGCATGCAGGCAGGCTTACCTACGTATGTTGCCACAGATCCACCTCAGTTCATTGATGGTATCAAAGTTGGGCGCCAAGAGCAGCGTGACCTGTTCAACTGGGTGAAGAGTCAGCTTCATGTTAGGCCAGGGCTGGATCCTGACGTACTGCCACCAAAGCGAAAGTGTTTGCAGAAGTGGGATTCAGTCCAGCACAGCCGGCTCATCAAACTGGGAAATCTGATCAAGTCCTGCAGGGAGGCACAGCCAGGCAGCACCAAGATGGGTTTAGCTGGGCACCTAGCTGATCTGGGTACGCAATCCTATGGTTGCAATTAGCATGCTAGTCTGCTTGTACAAACAGGATGCAAATGTCATGCAATAGCCTGACACAAAATCAGCCTCGGCACTGATCAACATCTGCAACTATACAGAAGGGCTGTATTTACAGTCAACAAAACTGCCACAGTAGGCTACATGTATCAGCAGCCACCTGCGCAGCACATAATTTGAACAGCATCTGCTGCAGAAAATGCAATAACNGAAGCAGCAGAGCCGCTCTGCTGTCACCTTAAACAAAAGGTGCCCAGTCTTCCACCATGATTGGAAAATTGCCTGTTGGCTTGAAGTCAAGGGCTCAGTGCATCCTCGATAAGCCTTCCCATCAACATCAATAACCTGCTGCTTATGTTTGCGTTGTGTCAATGATGCTAATTGGTTGCAGAGCAAGTCTCCCATTGTTGAGGAATTGGAGGACCACATGCTAAGCCTGCAGTCACACCGAGCCTCTGCGGCTGCTGAGACCAGCAGCAGGAATGATTTGGAGGAGTGGCCCATCGCACAGAAAGCTGTTGAGGCTGCTAATGGCGTTCTGTCCAGGTGGGTACATGTCGAGTGCAACACATACAGAATTGTGTGCTGTGGGTGTCAATGATTGCTGCATGAGCATGCAAGACCGTCAAGGCAAACTTCAAGGCGAGAAGTTGTAGCTGCTGTGGGATGCAACAAGGTCTGTATCATGGCTGGGAAACACTGCATACAAGCTTTCACTTCCATGCACTGTCCACCATAGAGTGTTGTCGACTTCACAACATTCAGTAAGCTCACAGCTTGTATACATGTCTGTGCAACTGTGTCATGCACATGCAGTCGATGCAGGACACGACAGCTAGAATGCAGACCTGCGGGTCCTAGCAACAGGTAAGTGCTGCATGCGCAGGATCTGAGCAATGAGTCGTGACGAGAGCATCATGGGATGATGGCCTCTCAAGTTGTCCTGGCTGCTCTCAGCTTTGTTCCGCTCCATGACCTCTTCAGCTTCCCTACCAGGGGGATGCGCCTCGTCTGCTGTTGGAGACCACAACTTGATGTCATGGTCGATGCCTGTATGCACAGTACCCAATTGACCCATGTATAACTGCGATGCAGCTATCGTAAATCTACAGTATCACTACATTGCAGGTGCCGTACAATGGCACTACATGCATGCATACAGCAGCCTGCTTCAGTCAATCTTTGNTTAATTTCAAAGTGCCAGATTGTACAGTATTTAGTTTTAGGCTCCACGCATGGCGGCCAGGGCATCAGCCTGGTGGCTGGCCTACTATCCATACTGCTTTGGCTGCAGTTCATGATTTGAGCCTTGTATCATCACAGAAAAGCAATGTGTAGGCCTGGTGTCCTGCTGACGAGTCATGCACATACGGCGCAGGGAGGCATGTCAGTTGGCATCGTGGGCCGCACCGGATCTGGCAAGTCATCCCTCATGCTGACCCTGTTCCGCCTGATTGATCAGCTGGAGGGGAAAATACTGATTGACGGGGTGGACATTGCCAGCCTGGGCATTGATGCCCTCAGGTCTCAGCTTGCCATCATTCCACAGGTAGCCTCTCCTGCTGGCGCCTCTGCAGGCATGAGCTGCCTGCATAGAGGTACTGTATTGCACTGTTTGCCTCCCACTTGCTTTTGACAACAACCTGTGCTACCCTCCGCTGTTTTCATTGCGCACCCCCACTGACCTGTTGAACATGTGGGGAGCATGTAATGTGGCTGCAAATGCCTGTATAGCACAGGATGCCATGTTGTAGCATCAGCACCCTTCTGCTTTGCCTATTGGTCAGCATGACAACATCTTGGTGCTCTTAGCAACTGCGTCAAGGCAGCATGTAGGGCTCCACATATACACCTCATTATACATAGCATGGCACACTGCCAACTTTGCTGGCTGAGCATGTCTTCGTCGCTGTGCAACACTGGGTGTACAGGACAGCGTTCACATGTTTCTTAGGATGCAAGCTTGCTGAAACACGCTATGTGTACATGCCCAACTCAGATTGTCCTTGTACATGCACCAGGGTNCAGCTTGCTGCCCATATGCAACTGAGGGCTGCTGATGACTGCTGCGTGCGTGGGGCTTGCTGCTATGNACGTTTGGTCGCTGATACATTGGGAAGGCTATGCATGTGAGGGACTGGTCCCAAACATGTCAGTACTTGGCACACATGATTTCTGCGCGTCAAGATTTTGTGCCAGTCTGTGCTTTTCATGGGCGTCAATGCCTCTTACATAAACGAATACATGGCATGCAGAAAAACGGGCAATTTGCAACTGGCATACATGCAGCAGTCATCTCTCAGGACCCAGCAGCACTGAAGCAGCTGCACCACAGAGGAGCAGACATTGAGGCCAAGAACCAGGTGCACGCTGTTACTGCTTTCTGTACAGAGCTAAGCGAGTCGGGCACTGCATGTGGTTGCCAGCTGTGCTCAGGATTAACTCGTATCAAGGTCTGAACACACCCTACCACAGAAACCATAACACCAATTTAGCGACTTAAAGCATGCGCTGTGCAGGCGGCCTCAGGAAACGGTTTGAGTCATTGCAACGGCACAGTGACATTGCAAGTGACAGGGAGCACCAGCAGTGGCAAGACCCTGNCAAGGTGACTAAGACGCAACGTACCGTAACAAATTTTACGGTACGTTGCTTTTTGACCAAGGTGACTAAAAGGCAACGTACCGTAAGCTTGTTGACGGTACGTTGCTCGCCGGAGCAAAAATTTCACAACACCAACAATGTTACTCACGAGTGCTCAGCAATACCATTAGCACGCTTGCAGGTCAAATATGGGCATTGTCAATATACATGTGTACGATGAAGGCCGCTGCCTCCGTCAAGATTTCTCCTGTGACCACGCCGTGCTTGTGGCCTCCATGCAGTAAGTCTGGTTGTTTTCTGCAACTCTCATTGAGCCCTTAACTTGTTGCAGAGGCATCCGCACAATCCTGCAGGTACTTCAGATCGTACCTGAAGAAGGTCTCAGCGACACAAGACGCAGGAATATCTGTGCAGTGTGATGTGGCTGTTTTCAGTTGGCTTCTGTGTTATGCAAAAGCATCTTCAGCTGGACAGCAGCTTCCGTCCCTGAGCACAGCGAATTGCATACCAGTCCTGATCGCTAGCGATTTCCTTCAGGCAGGTAAAGCATGTGGCTTGCTCAACCTCATTTCAGGTTTTTGCAGCCTTTGTGCCCAGGCCATAGACAACATTGCATCATATGCTTCAATATAAACCATGGCACATGCTTGCACACAGATGGAGGAGCTGAAGGGAAGGACATTGGCCTTCATTGCACAGCATTTTGTAGAGGTGGCGTCTTTCTCACATGATTTGGTCGGGTTGGCAGACAGCTTGTTGTCTGGGCTCGCAAAGGTGTGCCACAACATCTAGTGCTGCAAGTGCCAGTGCTAGCATGATCTTTCCCGCCTATGACTCATATGCACATCACGAGACTACCTCATTGTTCATAGATGCAGCTCTTTGCGTTTTTTCCAGAGCAGGCACTTTCAAACTCTGCCCAATATCACTCCTGTATCTGTCATAGATCAGCGTTATATTGATGACTGCTCACTGTCAATCTGTGCAGCTTACCACAGAGGAGATCCTTGAGAACTTTTGGCACTCCCAGTATGCTGTAGCCAACACTGCAGCAAAGCTGCTACATCAGTCACCTGATGCAGTGCAGCAGGACTCAAGCCAAGGTTCAGCAGATTACAACAGCNGCAGTTGCACCCCTGTATCTCTTTCTAGAGGTCATGACAGGCGCAGTCCAGCAGCTTGAACCCAATGCAGTGCTTGTCCAGCTTGCCAAGGTGGCGGCAACAAACATGGTCCTCCACAACCAGGTCCAGCAGCTCATTGTCACCGTACATGACGGTACTGTCAGCATCGCCAACAGTGCAAGATCAGCACATGGTGTCAGCTGCCAGGCTTCTGTATGCTGCAGCAGCAGTATGCAGTGCAGCACTGGTACACAGCCACAGCTCAAGGGCTTGAAACACATGCTGTTGGGCATTGGAGTTGCTGCAGTGACAGCTGCAGCTCAACCAGCAGCAACTGCTGCAGCTACAGCTTCAGGGGCTGGCCAAGGCTTCTGTTTGCCTATTCCGGCCACAACAGCATCAGCGCAACTGCATGCAATCACAAATGCAGTGCAGACCCCTACTATCCTACCAACAGCAATCAGTGTTGTGGCCAATGACATCAGAAGCACTGCATCTGAAGTGCACATTGCTGCTGCTGTCACAGCACATGACAGTGCTCTGCTGGATGCTGCAGTCCTGCATGAAAGCAGCTCAGCACAATTGACTCAACTCAGGAGTGTGCAACTCAGCTCAAGCAGCAGCCTGCCAGGAGTCAGGCAGGCAGAGACAAGCAGTGCCCNTGTAATAAATGCTCTGCGCCTTTGTAGACTTCAACTGTCCGTGCCTTGCACTCGCAGGTGTGCATGCGCAGGCACTAAGGGGAGAAGTCTGACTATTGAGTGCAGACTGCAATCAAGAACGAGGCACGCGCTAATACATGTGCTTTGTCGAGCTGGACATCTCTGGCTACATGGTACATCCTTGCTTGAACAATGCTACAAACGAAATCAGGAATTGCCGGCCAAAGCAGTTGACTGCAACACGGCTCAAACTGCTTCTGGCGGGAACAAATGAGCAAACATGGGGTTTGAGGGACGCTGTGGCGCATTCTGGGAGCGCTTTGGCGCACTGTGGTTGGCATGAGCACTTCTGCCAGCGGTTTGCTGTGCACCAATATGCCTATCCTGTCTATGGCCAGGGTCTCTACTGCTATTGTGGTTGCTATGTGGGGCTTGTCTCTGTTGAGCATATGGTACAGCAGCCTGCTTTGGCCTTGATCTGCCTTGTTGCTGCTCCTGCTGCATTGCACCATGCGCAACTCAGGCTCATGTGGTCTGCCCTCGGTACAAAAATACACTGTGAAAAGCCTGGCAGCATAAGCCTCTTTTGTGAGTTGTCACAGCCTGTATGAGCACGCTGTGGCTGTCTGGTGCAGGCCACAGGAGTTGTGAAGCTCACANACTGGAGCCTGCCATTCAGCTGCCTGCCAATCAAGCACTCGCGCTCTTCAACAAGGTGTGTTCTGACAGCAGGACGCCACAGGGTGACATCTTCCTATCATAGCCTGCCAGTTGATAGCCTGCCCACTAAGCTGTGGCATATTGCAACAAGATATGCAGTGTGATTTCCCTGTCCTGGCACTCTATGTCATGTCTGAAATCTGCAGCCTAAACCCCCCTCCCCCTCATACATGTGCAAAACAGTGCGCAGCACACTGACCAATGCCCTGTATTGCCTTGCATGCAGGCTGTACGCAAGCTTCATGGTCATTTGAAGGCAGTCCAAGAAGCTGCTGTTGATCGCACGCTGCCACAGGCCAAGCCAATCACACTCACACCACAGGAGCAGACTCTTGATGAGGATCTAGACGATGCTGCACAGGTGGGCATTGTGTGCAATGGCAGGTTGTGCAAATGGCTGCCATGTATTGCATCTTGGCCGCAATGACAAATTGCATATGTCTGACCAAAGTCACCGCACAGTGTATGTGATAGTAGTTACGATAATAGTAATCATAATAATACCAATAACAATTAAATGATAATAGTCCACAAATGTGCCAGCCGGCCTTATAATTAGCCCAACTGGGCATGCTCATGTGTTGCACTAAATCTACAGCAGCTTGCTTGTTGTTGTTGAGAAGATTTTCTTGTTTGACAGTCTGAGAGTTGCAAACTGAGCTTGAGGTATGTTCAGGTGAGCATGGCATGAGGTTGACTGACTCTGCTTGCACAAACATGCAGGGCTACTCTGTTGTGATGTCATGTCAGATGCAAGCAAAGTGTTGGCACACCTTCAGTGGATTGTTTATATTGGCTGTGCAGGCTGTCAACGAAGCCATGAAAGAAGCATTGAACCCTGAAGATTTGCAGCAGTATGCCATCCTGGGTCGTGATACAGACTTTGACGCGGCATTACCAGGAGGTGCTGTACCAAGCAGTGGCATTGTCAATGTCAAAAGTCAGGGCAACAGGCCGCCTGCTGAGGCAGGTGGTAAACGTCAGAGGGAGGGCAAGATGTATCAAAAACATGGCAAGAGCCAAAAAGGCAATAGGAATCAGGATGGAGGCAAAAAGCATGCAAGCAAAAAGCAGCGTGCTTGATGACTTGCGTTCCTGATTTCAAACTCCCACAGTACATGCTTTGTGAACATNACACATGCTGCCTCACGACTGCTTCAAACCCATCTGCCTGGCAGCCGGGGACCCCATACCATGTTTTGGCAGCCCCCAGATGCTGGTAGTTGATGCTGTACAGGTAGTGGTCCTCCACATGCCATGCAAAGGTGGCAAACAGCATGCCAATGTACAGCATGGGCGAGCTGACGCCAGGGGCGTCCCCTCTGAGCAGCCTCAGTGTGGACTGCTTGACATGGGGTAAGATCTGCGGCAAAGCATGCCGGTGATTTCAAGCTGACAGCTGCATGCGTGTTGTGTTGAGCCCAGCACTGCATACATGCAATGTAGGATGCCAGCTGCAGGATGGGACCTGCAAATGCGGAACACCAAACTGTGGGGTTCATCGATTTTGCTTCCAAAACTTGCGACAACGAGTTCATATCATTGGAACTGGCTTGATATTGCATGCAGTTGGTGTTGAGTTCGCTCTGCACATAGTACTGCAGGTCTGTAAGCTGCTGGCATGCCACCGAAGTCAAACACTGAGGTGCATGGCAGTGAGACTACATGCTTGGTGCAATAGCGGCTGATGAAGCTTCCTCAGGTATTTTTGTGGTACTGATTGGCAGACGCGTGTGGCCCTGGTGTGAGAGTCACAGAAAGTCAAGCATTGACTGATAGCATGTTTGATGCATGTTTGATGAATAGCATCAATAGGATTCATGGAAAGTGCATCACAGCGATGCAGCACCTGTAGATTCCAGCTGCTGCTCCCAAGAGGGTCCTGCTGATCAGGTGCACAGAATGCTGTGCCTTCCACATCGTTGCCATACTCCACCACAGGGTTGTCATTGCTCCTGAACTGGCGCCAGTAGTCAGCCTGGCACAGCACAGCGCAACTGGGCATATGATATCTGCTTGTGTGACAGTCTTCAGCACGAACAGTGAGTGCATACCTCCACAAGCTTGGCAGGCAGGCAACCAGCCAACCCAAATCTGCGCCTCTGAAAGTCATCCGCGAAGCGCTCATAATCTTTGATAGTATAAGACCTGTGGGGGTCAAGCAAATATCAGGTCAAAGCTAGATGTGAGGCTCTCAGCATTTAACTGAGCTGTGACGCACTCACTTGCCGCTGTCCCAGAACCTGGCAGTGTCAAAGTTTTCCCAAGTCAGCTGCTCCACAACCTGCTCCCGAGTCGAAAAGGTAAGCTTGCTTCCCTCTGGCTTGTCCAGTACCTGTTTGTTGTCACTATACAGATGAGCACAGGGATCATGTGCATGACTGAAGAGCGATCGAAGTGCTTACCAAGCCGCTGGGGACGCTGGGCAAAACAGGTGGGACAATTTTGCAAATGCCTGCAAGTTCCAAGGCCAGTCACCCGGTTTAGATCTGTTCATACGTCCGTGTAACAGCAGCGAGGCAGCTTACCATGCTGAGATCCTACAGCTTGTATGCTGCGTATGTACGCGATGGGATCCTGGAACTGCTCGACAGTGGGGTAGAAAGTGGGTGCGGGTTTGACTTGCGCGAGCCACTCGCTTGCACTGTGTTGGTACCGAAGCATTTCTTGTTGTCGCTGCACACGCATGTGGCATATTGAGAACGCCTTTCGATCTGCAGAGAGGACTGCAGTGCAACGCAGCTTACTTTCTGCTGCTTCTGCAGTTGTCCCTCCCGTATCAGCTTTTGCTGGCCGGCGACCTTTTCTTGCTTTTCCTGCCTTGCAATTTCGGCCTGCAGCTTCGCCTGCTCTCTGTTGGTGAGCGGATCCATAGCCAGCTATCAAGTNGCTCACACTGTCACGGGTTTTCAGGTCATGCAATACCAAAGTCAGGCAGGCAGAGACAAGCAGTGCCCATATGCTGTACCAGGTTCAGTGGGCAGTCACCACGCCATGCACTTTGTCAAGGCCGCAGCATGTGCTGTTGTCGAAGCCTCAAGTGCAGCCTGTAGCAATGTGCGCAACGCTGATGGCAGTAGCACAACACGCAGCACAGAGGCAGCAGCCAGACTTCCACCTTCATATGATGACTGCAGAGCCCTTACAATCCATGGCTGTTGCCATGGCACGCACAGTTGCACAAGAGGCAACTGCCGTGTCATGTACGGCAACCATTAGCACAGCACTGACTGCTCCTGCCAAGGCTGCAACTTTTGGTAGTAACACTGCAATGTCAGCTGTCAGTGAAGTGAACAATGGTTGTGTCTATCAGCCCAGCCTCCTTGCAGCTTCTCGGNGACTGGTGCGGGCAAGTCAGCAGGCTACCATGGAGGCACAATGATGCAAGGAACAGCCTGAGATGACAGCAGAAGACTAAAGCACATGTAGGGATGGTGTTGCTACAAGGTGAAACCAGCAGAGCCGGGGCTCACCTGGCTTTGCACTCAGTGTCACCAGCAGAGCCCTCTCGGCAGGAGTCCTGGTCTATGCACACGCTGGGCTCAGCGCCGTAGGAGAAGCCGGCACAGATGGCTTGCAGCACCTGGGCGTAGGCCAGCTTGCCTCTGTACTGCCCATTGTTGATCCTGATGGTGGGTAGGATGAACACCTGCAGCAGCAGCTGACTGAGCAGCCATACCCAGATTGTGCAGTCACTGACAAACATTCGGCGTCACATTTGGCCCTTGTACATCTTGAGAACGTGTACTGACTGAGCAGCCCTGAACCACATTGCAAACGTCAAGACTTGCCCTCAGTGAATTGTTGTACATGACTGAGTACATGACAAGCACATGCTACGCGATATATCTACGGTATATGTCAAACAGCCCATGTGCACTGATATACTTGCCCAGGGTCAGCAGCAGCGCCTAAATAGGACAATATGCCAGATACTGTGTGCACTGATTGGCCCTCTTTCAACCCTCTTTCAAGCCAGTAACCCAATGTATTGCAGTGCTTGAGACGCCGTTTTGTGCAGCAAATTCCCGGTGGCCTGAACCCCTTTGTTGCTACCACTGTCACAGCGAAGTGCAATAATCTACCGTCAGACTCAAAGATGTGTGCCTGCCATGCTAGTGCTGGCTGGAACACTGGACAAAACTGGCATGCTAGAGTCTCAAGGACCACAAGTACACCAATGTGCAGTACCTCTCCAGTGTCGGCATTGCCTCTCTGGCTGTTCATCTCAGCCTCCATGATGGCATTGGTCCTGTCCTCTTGGATGTCGCCAATGCAGTCTCGCAATGCTTGCAGGCTGCTCCAGTCACTGCCATGCAACTCATTGAACACCTGCAGAGTGATATCCGCAGCTGACGGCCCTTTCTAGCCATGCTCGGCGGCTTGCCACACTCACTCCTGATGCAAATTGTCAGACAGGAGCAACCGTCATCAATGGCATGTCAAGTGAGCCAGCAGCAGCACACTGAAGCAAGTTGACTGGGCGACACAGGAATGGCTCAATTTACGCGGGATGCAACAAGTGCCTGCACTGTAAGTGCATGCAACAAGGATCTGCACAGCAACTGCATGCAGTGCTTGTCAGAGGGGTACGTCACAAGCTGGTGACGCATTGATAAATTTGCAGCACTACCCACATATGAACCAAGGCACATGCCCAATACAGTGCTATGAGGACATGCAAGCAATCTGCAATGCGACTTTCCTGTGAATAAGCAAAGTCAGATTTGGCAGACAATGCATACCCGCTCAGCACACTCTTCATTGTAGTTATTGGCTGCCATGGTACACTCTTCTGAGAACTTGGTCACATACTCCCACCATCGGTACGACTCCTGGCTCTCATTGCCCAGCTTGAACACACACAGCTGCCGCAGATTCTCCTGCACGATCATGCACGCTGTTGTGACTGCCAGGCCATGTGACTGCCAGGNAACAAAGTTGTGGGGGTCATTTGCAGAAGCATTGAAGTGCATACACGAATCCAGATCACTGGAGTGCTTCCAATGAAGCAGTATGTGTTGGGAACATGTGTGCGAGGTTGTCCCAAGTATGACTGTGCAGAGATGTGGTACTTGCAGATGCACCCATGCTGTCATGGGGAAATCCACACTTGCTGGTCTGCCTGCAGCATGACATGACAGGCGCGGGATATGGATGGCAGCGTCACCTGAAGTGCACAGAGTAATGAGCAGAGGCATACCCTGAGCAGGTCCCCAGCAACAGGGTCAGCATCTTTGGGGTTTTTGGTCTTCTCCAGCAGTTCTTCTGCTTCACACTCTGCCCGCTTGCTGGTCAGCAAGGCACGGGCAGTNATACTGTGCTCAGTGCCCTTTAAAAGTGTGAGGAAGTGTAGCATAGTCTGGTGTTGTTCTTGTACATGCCTGATCCAGGTGCAGCTAAATGTGTTGGAGGCGTGACAGTGCTGTGCCTTGTACCCATACTAAAGTGTCCAGTTGTGCAGCAGAAGAAATACTGCTTCTGTGATTGACGCTGCTGGTTGCTGCTGACAAGTTGCATCAACAAATTTCAGATTTTGCCAGTGTTGTGCAGGCATGACTACACTGCGCCCAGCAGTGCAGTATTTGGCTGGAGAGATGTCAGTGGAGGCTGGCAATGTGCTCCCGCTGCTGGCGACTCACAATACAGTGCGTATGCGCTTTGATGTCGAGGAAGCCGAGTACCTGCATCTGGCAACACCAGATGCAGCTTTCCCTGNCAATCTGCGCTTCATAAGACACCATTGTGTCCACAGGATCTGCTCCCCATGGTCAGGTCAGCTGGTCTCAGTCACTGTGCAGGAGCTATCTTGCTTTTTGGGCTGTTGCAGCAACAGCCGCCGCCAGCAAATGGTGATCAGCGGGTGGATCGTATGCACGACAGTGCTGGCAGTCAGGAAAGGGCCCAAGGTGCTGCTATGCAGCATTCTCTCAGAGCCACGAGCCTTGCTCATGGCAGCAGATCAGGGCGCCATCAGGTATGGCAACCAGCCTGTCCAACAAGGATACAATCTCTGCAGGATTGTGGTGTCTGCAGTACCTACCTCTATGTTGAGCAGTGACTCAGCTGCAGACTCAATCAGGGCTCACTGCATCCCCAGGAAAGTCCACGGGGACAAAGCCCAGGTCTGAGCTGGCCATCGCAGTTGCGCCATGCATCTTAAATACTTCCTTGATCCCATCAATAACACTCTCTTGAGCATCCACCTGAACAGCATCACAGGGGAACATCCAGCCAAGACGTTGAATGCAGGCTTCAGATCAGGCCTGTCGCATAGAGTGCTTTGAACGCGCATGCCAACCGTCACAATCACAAAGCACGTCGTGGGTCAACTGATCACAGGGAACGCAACAGCAGTGTAAGNCAGGCTGGCATGGCTCGGACACATTGTGCATGCCAGGCAAATGAGCAACAAGTCCATCTGCTGCCATTCTGTCGGGCACCCCTCATACATGCATCACTCAGGTGATCATTAAAAAAAATGACGCAAAAATGCAACGGATTTTGTTAAATATCTTTGCTTTCAAGAAACAGCAAGAACCACAGTGATGGATTATTCTCCGTGAAGTGGGGTAATAGCTTGCGGGTCAGGTATACAGCTTTGATGCACTTGAAGGTATCCTGCGCACTGCATTCACGGTCTGCAATCATTGAGTCTTGACTCTCAACACCTCCTCTAGGGATGACATGTTGACATCAATACAATCACCAACATCTGCAAGAGCATTGCTACTTGAGAAATGTCACAACCACTGACATACCTGTTCTACAAAAGGATCAAATCTGAGCTGCATGCAAGGGTTGCTGTCATTCTGAAAACAAACACCGCTTGCTGATGCACTTTACATAGTTGCAGGACAGGCAACAGACAGGTTGAGCTTTTGTCAGCATATGACCAACAATGACGTTGCTCACCTGCAGCAGGCCTTGTAGAATGCCTGGGTGGTTCTCAATCAGCAAGGGATGCTGAGAGTTGAACGACAGGATGGTGAGAGCATTCAGGCTCCAGGCTAAGCTGGAGTTGAGGCCGCTCCTCAGCGCCATCTCTATCTCTTTGGCCTGCAGACACCATTGACATNTGCACCTTGCCCTTAACCATCCTCAGCCAGCCTGCTCTTGGCACTTTTGCTGCATCATCGTCAATCATGGTTGCATTGCAGGATGGGTCAGAACTCCAAAACATAGATGCCATTGTGTACTGCACTGGGTACCAGTATGCGTACCCNGCAAAGTGCTGACCCGAGTAGATGTAGTGGTGGTCCAACCACTTGATGACCTGGTTCATGTCGTTGACCAAGTCTGTTGCCATTTCAAATGACAAATCTTCCCGCACCACACACCTCAGCATCTTTTGATCCCTACAGCACAGCACAGCACCCCATCAGATCCAGACCCTACTCATGAAATCAACACATGAAATGATGGAAACTTGCATGGACCAAGCAAATGAGGCAGTGCAGAGGTTGCCGGCTTCTTCATACATGCTGCCATGGGTTCAACAGTGGTGCAGAGACAGCTTGAACCGCTTGCCGCTCTGCAGCAAGCAACTGTTGCACTGCTGCATGCACAACANTCTCTTACCTTGTAGAAGCATCTTGTGATGCACGATGAGGCTCATGGATGATTTGCTGCAGGACAGAATCAGGCAATACACAGCAACAGAAAGGTGAGAAGCACAGCATAATGATTGCAGCTTGAATGTGTAGCTGAAATGATGAGCTGCAACTTCCGTACTTGCTGTCTGAACTGTGAGTCATAGATGCAATACCTTGGGCACTTTCAGCAAAGCAAACATGAGAATGAGCGGTGGCCCAGGCTGGCCTGCTAGGGTTCCCATGAGCCCACTCAGGGTTCCTGCAACTGATCCTGCACCAAGGATCTTCCAAACCCGGTTCTTCTCATGTTCTGCCAGCTTGTACTCAGCCATGGCTGCACTGACACCGTCCTTGCAGCCATCTGTGTCAGCAGGGATAGGTGCTGCATCTGCATCTGTTGTTACTGCCACTGCTCTTGTCTCTGGCCTGAATGGCTCTGAAGCCAAAGCAAACAGCTCAGAGAGTCTGCAACANCATTCCAAATACACTGAAGCCTTCCTTTGACTGGCCTATGCCCATTGCAGAAGGATGGTGATCCTCCTGAAAGATCTGCAATGCATGCATGGAGGCTGCATCCACTGTCANGTTTGCTTGTAGGGAACAAGGCTCTTTTGCAACACAAGGGAGCTGTGGCAGGGACAAGACATCTGATGGGGCTCGAGCCATTTCAGCAGAGTCTGTTTGCATCTGCAGCGCAGCCAATCTGCATTGGNGCTAAGCAAGCTCTGTCAGCTGGGATTTATTGTGGCTCCAGTCTACAGGAGTTCCCTTCGCTGGTGGACATGGCAGCTGGATTCAATGACCTGCTTGCATATGACTTGTGACATAGTGCTTTGGCTGCTGGACATCCACATCAGCAATGCTTCCATCTTGCAAGCAAGCTGTACCCCAAGTGTGACAAAGCGCAACATAAGATCACTATGGCAATCACTGTACATTACAGCCTTGACAGCAAGGGTGGGTCCTAAGTTGCTATGCATGTGGTTGATGCAGGGGTGATAAAATTTGCTGAGGTGCATGCTGGTGCTGGCAGGTTATACAGCAAGCGGGCAAGTTAAGGTGCAGCCATGACCTCATCACCACATGCAACACACACAGACGTGATGATATGACATGGTAACAACCTGTCTGATGTGTTGTCTGTATAAGGCATGAGCGTACGGCTGCTCAGTCCACACAGGCAGCCCAGCAGGTAATGTCTGAGCAGCAACCAGCTGCCTGCCTTCCTGCTGTGTGGTCTGCATTGCCAGTTTCCCAGCTTCTTCTCTGCCAGAATCTGCCACGGTGTTATGCTGCAGAGGCCAAGCAGCTGGAAGACTGAAGTGGGCTGAGGTAGAGCTGACTCGGTGACTGCTGGATGGGTTCATTGAGGTAGAGCGGTCTATGCCCGGGTGCTGGCAGGACTGTAGCTTCATGCGCTGCAGCAGCTTGCGGCAATCTGCCTGCTGCTGTTTGCTGCACTCAACAGTGTGTTTGCAGGAATGCAACAGATACGTGCACACCCACGTGTATGGTTGTGCGCATTGCAACTCAATCTATGATCCTTTGTACAGCTCACAAGGTTGACACGAGCATCAGGCTTGATACAGGCTGCAGTACAGAGGTGCAATTGGGATATAGCACAGCAGTGCAGTGCAGCGCCATGAAAATTTGCTTGATACAGTCTCAGCTAAGGCTACGCCCGCCAGACGGCGTAACTGCCAGCTGCCACACAACAGTGGCTGTGGCTGTCATGCATGCCTGTGTTCAGCAGACACNATATCTAAACACAGGACGGCAGGTTGTGGTATATGGCTAATGCAGCGGTGCAAAATGCAGGGAATGTACAACAGCGTGTGGCTGGGTCCCTCTGGCGTGCTGTTGCACACTGAACACAGCTCTTGCATCAGCTGAAAGACTTTGCATCACACAGTCTTGGCTGCAGGCTGATGTCGTGCCTATCTGTTTAGCTGCTGCCTGGTCTGGTTGCAAGCGAAAGTGTAATGGCAGTTTCTACCTGCCGTTGAGCAACTGCAGGCTGATTTGCTGTAGCAAGACAAAAGCTGCTGAGCCTGGCTGGAAAGATAATGCTTCTTTTGCTCTGAAAAGCTGCTTTGGTTTTGCACATCATTTGCTTCAGTGCATCTAATAGTCTGCAGTTCCATTAAGCTGCTGACAGCTGAGGTGTAGCTGCACTGTGTTAAAAAAGGCACACATGGGTCTGAGTTGCATGTCTGCACTGGCAAGATGGTGCTGACAGGTGGTCCGCCTGATGCTGCTGCTCCTGTTGCAAATTTTCANGACCCCTCAGACTGTTCTCAAGTGCTGGCCTATGGTGAGCTTGCGGATGTGCGGACCTAGGCTGTCGCAACAAATACTAGATTACACATATAGCTGCAGTGAATTGTGGCAATATGAGCCACGGTGTATACATGTCACAGTGACTTAACAAGATACTGTGCAAGAGAGCCCGGTGACCCGTACATACTAGAGTGTACATGCGGCAAGCCGCCTCAGGTCAGCATACATGGCAGGCGACACACAGATGCCAGATGTGAATGGACACTTACTGGCCTGCAAAGTCGGTGACATCATCAATGAAATTGCCGCTTGCATCAACCGGGCAGGTTGGCTGGAATGTAATCCCTGCAATGCATACATGCAGGTGGTGAAGCTCTGTGCCGCCATGCTTGGTGCATATGCAAGTGGTGTATATACAGTGTGCATGGTTTATGCTGTTCCTCCTTGAGAGAAAAGGTGATGTGCCGCTGCGGCTCTGGTATGCTGTATATGCTAGCAAGCAGATCTGGGCAAAAAAAAACTTCAGTGTGACATGCATGTGTTGTCTTAAATGGCATTTGGCACATGGGATTGACAGACTGCACCATGCAATTTGCTGTGTAAGAAACCCAATAGCAGCTTGGTCAACACTGATACGATGTCTGCTGCTCTGCAAGCCGCTTTGTCNCAAGGAGCTGCTATCGAGGGGTTTTGAACATTATCATATGATCATCATGTTAAACGTGATTATTGATCCATGCATCACAGGGTGGGCCAGACGGACTTCCACTGTATGCCGAGGAGTGGGTTGAGGAGCTGCTGTCAAGGGTTTTTGACATTCTGACTAATCTGGAGGCGCCAGAAACCCGCAGTGACCACTCCGCTGTGCAAGGCAACTCTACAGCTGCCGCATCTGACCAGGCGTCCTTCCTCATTGAGGGCAGCAGCATGTTCAGGTGGGACTGAGTTGGGCTTTTTGTACACATGTGATATGTCATGCATGTCATATATGTANGGTCTCAGCTTTCAATCTGCATGAACCATCAATTAGCGTGTGCCTGACGCCTTGTCAGCCTCATGCTGACACCATGTTGTCAGCTGATGACCCAGAATACCATCTGGATGATTCATTGTGTGAAGGGTACGCGAATTCCAGTTTGCACTGCGCCTGCAATGGATTTGGAAGCTGCTTATGACTAGCTATGTAGCGTGTGCATCCCAGGCCTGTGGGCGCTGCGTCCAATGCATCTGCATTCAGTGCACTGAAGAGGACACGGCATGCTTGCAGTTGACTGCTGGAAGATTNTGGCTCGTCTCTTTGTGAAAGTGACAGTTTGTGAAAGTAATAGTGGAGTTTACCGCATCACGGTTACCATGCACAACCTTGCGACAGCATGTTATTCACAGGACAACACTGCTGAGATACTGCACTCCTGTGCATGCATGTCTCGTCGCTCAAACAGAGAGGCACGGTGCAGTGATACTGAAACACGCTGAGTTTCTGCTTACCCTCAAGCAAGTGATTGAAGCAAAGTAGGGAGCGCCAGTATACTCTCTGCAGCCACCAATGGTAGCCACCTTGCCTGACATTCCCTTTGACAGCTCGCCTGCATGAATGGTCATTGTCACAACCTGCTCAGGTGTGAAGACGAATCGATTGATGAGCTGGCTGCATATTTGGGTGTTGGCGAAGAAGTTGCAGCTATGACTGCTAAGTATGCATATTGCTGCAAGCAGTCCTCAACTCAATAAAATCCACATCTTATCCTCTGTTTGCCTCAACTGACTTCACTTTGTAGTGCTATGGGAGGCTCAGTGAAGTTTGAGGATGCCTTGAACATGAGACTAGCTGTGATGAACACATCCAAGACAGATATGCAAAATTTCCTTGCAGCCCATCCTCCGCGTATCAGTCAAGGTATACATGTTTCTGCATGACGTTGCTTACACTGTGTTGATGCACAGCCAGCAGCAGTGCGAANAACAGACTTTCGAATTCGAACTCCAATAGGTCAGTCGTGGCATTGCACATCATTTGCCTATGTGCTCTAACGGTGTGCGCTGTGTGTTGCCCGCATAGGCTTTCGCAAGCTCTGCTAGCGTTGCGCTGCGTCAGCTTTGATGCGGCAAACGTAGACAAACGTAGGACACGCTGCATCGTATGCTGCATGCAGTATTGCAGTTCTGTGTANAAACTTTCGGCCGCATCTCTGATGCCAAACTTGCGCCGCCCAGATACTAGAGGGGCGTATGGGTCCAACAGTGTGTGATCATTGTACCATCTGCAGCCCAGAGGTCTTAAGTTGCAAAGGTTGCATACAATGTGTGAGCCTAGTCGAATAATCAAGCCCAGCTAGTCACAATCAATTTGGAGTCTGGCATCAAGTGCACAGAAAACTAGGTGATGGTCAGACAGGTCTTAGGTGCAAGCTGCGACACAACATTACACCAACACAGCCTTCTGGCCATTTGCACGCTGAAATACAGATGGTGAACAGACAGACAACACTTACCTGCCTCCTGTCTCCCAACCTCCATCACCCTGCACTCGGTAGGCATACAGCACCCCAGACAATGGCAATCCTTCTACAAGCATATGCCATACATGGCCTGTTTTGTTGGTGCTTGCTTCCAGGTTGATCTCATGCAATTCTCCATCCTCTTCACCATAGATGCAGAGGGACACAGCACTGGCGTGCTCTGAGTACAGGGCAAAGTTGACACCCTGCTGCTGCACAGGCGAAGGCCCAAGAGGCTCAGGTTTGCCTGTACGCCAGAGGCACAGCTGTGTAACACATTGGCTTGTGCAAGGCCATCTACAGCAGTGTGCAGCAAGATCTAGCATACAGAGGGCATGACGTTAAAACAAAGCTGGCTTTCTCTACCTGCTGCCAGCTTCCCTAAATATGGGACATGGCCGGGAATGCAGGCAAGGCATGTTTTTTTGTCACGTAGTGACAAACATTTAGTGAGAAGTCACCTGACTGCCAGCTGAGCTCACTGCCTTCCTGTGATTTCTGCTTCTTTGGGGCTGGAGCTGGAGCTGGTGCTACAGCACCTTTCTGTGCAGAAATCTTGCAGCCTGCCTGGTGCTGTCGGGGGCCCTACAACAAGGTGTAAACTTGCTGCTGTAAGTCCGAACATCTGTGATGTAAGTTATGCTTTTTTACGCACTCTGCCGCGGTTCAATCTGCTTCTTGATGAATGCTGAGGCAGCCTTGTCCCNTACAGAGGTGCAGTGGGCGCAAAGGTGCTCAAAGTCTTCGCTCAATGCCCTGATCCAGCCTGTCACTCAATTTGACATCGGCGCCCAGCAGCCATGCAGCCACAATGCGCGTACTGCAGTGTTGACTGACACTGAACGGTGTTTCGTAGCTCAAAGCCGAGACTAGACCAGTGTCAGGGACGGCGACGAAGCGCTGGGCGCAGAGGCGCACATGCACCGCGCGCTCCTTTATCAGCAGCGCATTGCGACACGAATATGCGATTGCTGAAGTTGCTGGCCTGCTTGACGGCAAAACCCTTGTAACGCACTCCGCAGGGTGCACAACAGGATATATGTTCAAATGCATAAACGAGGGGGAACGAAGCTTGAACAAGGCAACCCACTTGCAGGGCGGTTACAGACCCGCTCGGCATCACGAACTTTGTGCGCAGACAGAGCATTCGCTTGGCGTTAGCTGCGTGCTCTGCGCATCGGGTGTCGCTTGCCACGCTGCAAATTGAAATCCGCGAACAGCCAATACAAGTGTCCAGGCAAGGGCAGGGGCACTTTCAGCTTTTCGCCCAAGGCGTCAGAAGCTGCCCGACAAAGTTGCCCCCGATTCGCAGGTAGGGCGGACCAGGACCATCCTAGTTCTTGAGTGCCTGTGAAGCGCCGACCTACGCTGCCGTTTCTGGTGTTCACTTCGCAAAAACTTGCGTACAAAGTGTACAAACTCCCGCCTGCGCCGCACACACTTTCAACCCGGCGCGACTGCCGTCGACATATCGGCTTCACCTCTTTCTAGGATACGAGCGCAATGTTCATGAGCGACCGGACGCGCCCTTCAGGTGTCGATGGACTACAGCAACGCTGCAGCAGCAACCGCAACCATCCGCTGGCTGATCGCCTCGGTAGAAGGCCTGTGGGTGGTCTTTTCACTGGCTTCATCGTTATGCTTCGCGCAATTGGCGCAAGTAAGAGGTTGCCGTGTGTGTCTACGGTCCCGCATGCGAGGGTTGCCAAAAGCGCCATGAAAACACGGCCTGAGCTGCGCAGAATGCATTGAGTACATGTGACCGGCGCTNGCTTTTTGCTTACGCCATAGTTGTGCCGTGATACATCTTCCGTATGAGAGGCTGCAGCAGACTGCTTGTCTTGCTTTGGCAGGATGAAGTTCATCAACCTGCACGACATTAAGTTGAGCCTGAAAGTACAGTCTGTCATGCGGTACAATCAAGCTTGGCCCAGCGCGCTCCTGCCCATGTTGCAGAAACTCCAAGCCATTCGACAAACCAGTGACAAGGACCGCAGCAAGCTGGAGAAGAAATTCAAGGATCGATTGAAAGACATGGATGTCAAAATCAAGGCGCTGCACAAGAAGGAACGGGACAACATGCACTTGGAGCGCTTGAAAGCCAAGAGTGAAGAGACCTGTGCCAGGCTCAACAGCGACATACTCGGCATCAAGCAACAGAAGGTAGCACCCTGCGTGTGCTTATGAGCAATGCTTTTCACGTTGCATGGTGCAATAGCCATTGCCGGTATAAGGCTACTGCTCTGTTGTGTCTTCATTAGCTGGATCTGGTGCAAATTTAGCTGCCTCACATGACTATTCAAGACAGAAACTTTGGGTCAAAAAAGAGTGGGCAATGAAGAACACTGTGCCAGGTCAGGCAGTTGTGAGGTCCCGCCATGCTGCCTGGATTTCTGTGTGTCATTGTGCTGTGGTCTGTGCAGGTCAGCTTGATGAAGCAGATGGAGAGATCCCACAAAGACTTCCTTGACTGGCGAAGGGAGCGAGAGAAGGAGGTGCTGCAGCTCAGGCGACAGGTAAGTCACAACACTGCAATGCTTCCTGCTGCACAGAGGACCTGTGCTCAGTGGCTGCTGTCATCTGCTGCAGTGGCACTCTGTAAATGGCACAATGTAAGGTACACATTATTTGTGGCACAACGTGTGTGTCTGTTGCTCACTGTCCAAACTCGAGTTCTTGCAAGAACTCAGGACAAACAGTCTGCTATTGCCAGGTCATGTGTTTGTTTCTGCCATACCCCTTGTACCACTGTGCAACAAGCAAGTGCTGCCTTGCTTTCACTCAAAATGAACAGTTGTTGCTGTAGCCTTTGCAAAAAGATGTACATCTGTGACTCCCAGGTCAGCAATTATATTTGCCTACTCAGCCCGTGGACACTCAGCCACATCGAGCTAGACTTATTGCAGCATCCCTATAAAGATATTTGTACATATCCTATAGCAGTTTGTGATGTGCTGACTGCAGGGCCGCAAGACAGCTGCTCAGGTGCAGCGGCTTGAGGCTCTGCACGCCAAGCAACAGGCAGTGCTACGGCGCAAAACTGAAGAAGCCGAAGCGGCACGCAAGCGGCTGCATGTAAGCTCACTCGCCTTGCTCACGAACAAAGCTCATGTTTGCAATCTGCAGCTGTGAGTGCATGAGGAGTACAGCCTTAATGCCCATGGCAGGCCACCCATGGGCGACCAAGTACTGCATGAATGTCTGTAAGTGCCTGTGGTGCTTGTGAGGTCCTCAGCTGTGCACATTCCGTGTTGCAGCCACAAATAGTGCAGTCTGCTGCAAGAACACAATCAGGATAATGACCATGCTGAAGTCAGTCATTATGTGCTGGGCAAGTGCTTCATTGTTGCCTTGTGAAATGGTGAGACCACATGCACATAAGCACGTGCAATGCCACAGGAGATGCTGGAGGTACACAGACACCGTGAGNTAGCCCAACTGCTATTTGCTCAGTGATGACAATACAGCAATGAATGAGACAAATGCCATGTCATAAATTTGCTCAACTGCCTGGCAGCCAGGCTGCCTTCTTTGCCATGCCACCCACATCTCTCCGCATGGCACGTATTTCTTCAAGCATTGCTGACATCTCCATTGACATCTGCGGCAAGGCTTTCACAGCCACGCCGGCAGAAACAATTTGCAGCTTGACAGCACGTATACTCTGCTGTATCTGAGCTCTGGGCAGGGCTGGCGCTGCTGCTATGAGGCACACTAAGGCAACAACATCAAGAAGCCCAAAGCTTGAGTTCTTGAGCCAACGTACAATAGGTTCCAGATGCGTATAAAGGACACAAGCAGCAGCTACTGCCAGCAGAGCTAAGCGGACGTGGCTGGGCAGTGGTGGTGCTGGTGGGTCTTCAGGCTTTGCAGGAGTGTGCACAGAGTCTGTGTGTATGGAGGTGTGCTGTTGTTCGTCTTGGGGAACAACGAGCTTTGTTGACGCGATGTCTGCTAGCTCCTGTTCTGGCTGTGGACTTCGATTTCTGAGCTCTGACTGTCGACCCAGCTGATCAATTTTAGGTAAAGCAGCTGCGCCTGTTGGGACTTGCACAGTACGAGCAATCTGCTCGCGGGTTTCTTTTGCTTTCTCTGACAACACTTGCAGCAGCGTCATGCCGNCGACCATTTACATTCTCTTCAATGTTGTCAAACTTGTCCAAACTGCACCTGGATAGAAGACTGTCAGCAAAGTAGTCACAACATGTTTGCAGGTAGGAGTCATGGCAGCAGTGGGCAAAGCGTTTGGCCTCTCCCTTCTTCAAGCAGCCCGAGCTGGCCTCCTCCTCGCAGCCGGAGGTGAATTTGCCTTTGTCACATTTGGCGAGGCCGTCACCCACAAAATCCTTCCTGCGGCCTTGGTCAGCAAGCTGTTCCTCATAGTGGCCCTCAGCATGGCCCTCACGCCCTTCCTGGCCGAGTTTGGATCCATCCTTGCCAAGAAGTTTGAGAGCAGCGATGTGAAGGCGCTGCAGCCTAGTGAAGGCCAAGTTGAGGAGCTTCGAGGACACGTTGTCATTGCTGGCTTTGGGCGAGTTGGGCAGATCATTGCTCAGCTGCTCAGTGAGAGGCTGATACCATTTGTGGCTCTGGATGTGCGCTCAGACCGAGTCCAGGTGTGCACTCAGATACTCCCTCTCGACTGAGCTGTGCATTTCTCTTAGTAATCGTCGTTTTTGGCGAGTTTGGCAGATCATTGCACAGCTGCTCAGCAACATGCCAATGCCATGTGTCGCATTGCATGTGCATTCCGACTGAGTTCAGGCATGCTGTAAGACTGTCTATGACATCTGGTGATTGCATATGATTGTGAGTATGGCATGATCTCTTGGAAGGCCAGTTTCTGGCTGTACCCAGCAAAAGGTGTACCTTGTATTGGGCTGGATGCCTGCTCTGAATGCTTACATTGTGCCTCCTTGTGGCACGCTACACACATAAAAACCGTGCAGATCATGCTGGCTCTGCTTTTGCTTTTGCTCAGGGTGCATAGCTGCTGAATAGCTGGTACATGTGCTGTGGCACTGTACACGGTCATTGCCAAGCGGCTTTTCCTGCTTGTTGGGGTCCCAGCAGCAGCTAGCCTGGCTCGTCTATGCATACAGCGTTGCTTTGTTTTGAATGAGCTCATGTTCTGCAGGCTGGTAAAGAGCTGGACTTGCCTGTATACTTTGGTGACGCGGGAAGTGCTGCAGTCCTGCACAGCATAGGTGCGCACAGGGCACAGCGTCGAAAACAGCCATCATCAGCGGGCAATGAAGATCTTTCTTGCAACATCTTCGAGCTTTCTTACAGAATGCTTATGTCAGAAACGAAACGCTCGGCTTAGTTTGCCATCAACGCCAACACATGTAAAGTTCGTGCAGTGCCCCACGTTTCAAGTCTCGCAGCAAACCTTGCTACATGATCTGTAGGTTATGTTGCGCCCCTGCATGCCTCACTGTCCAGAAAATCACAAGTGTGCAATGCATCCATGTCATGAAGCATGGCTTGTAAATCACTACGTTGCATTTAGACCTGCAGGTCAAGATACAATGCAGCATTGTCCTGACGGCCTCATCGACCTTGAGTGTCTGAAACCATCAAGGTGAAAGTAATGCCGTGTTCCATCCCTCCTGTCTTGTCGTGTCAATGCTGTCTCTGCGAGCATGNCCACTTCAAATGAGGAAGCTAATTCATCAGGTTCTGGTGTTGAAGATGAGGGAAGTGGTGCATCAGATTCCGATAATGAAGATGAGGAAGATGGCAGTGCAGCACATTCCGGGTCTTTGGGGTTGTTTTAGACTTGCAATACTTTAGTTGGCACGTTCAGCTGTGTTGAGTATGTAACGACGGCCCTGACTGTGAGGATCATGTGTGTCAAGCTGAGGAGATGTGAAAATTGCGCCAGCTGTTTTTTTGAACACATGTGTCTGTAGATTTTTTGCTTGTTGTCGTGAGAGGGTGTGTATACACTAGGGCGTGTAAGTGGATCTTGGCGTCTCTCGCATCACAGTAACTGTGTAACAATGGTAGCAGTGGTCTCTGTAGTGTTGGGCATTGTGTGTGTGGTACTGAGCTTGTTTTGTCTGTTTTGGTGCCACACCTATAGACACCATGTTTGCTACCTCAACTTTTGCTGACAATGTCAGCAATGTCAGCACTCTTGTGNACCCTCAGACCTGTCAGTCCCCCTTCAGCAATCTAATGACAACACTCAGCCTACACAGCCGGCATCTCCCACAAACAGATCATCAGGCCCGGAGAGGCAGCGCAAGTCCAGCAAGCAAGCATCTAATGATCCCAGCAGCAATGATGGTGCTTCTGAGAGCAAGGCAGCAGACAGCACAGGTGACGCTGCTGCAGCTGATGGTGACTCACAGCATGCCGAGGACGATGCCGTGTATGTTGAGAGTAGGAAGCCAAACATTAGTATGCTGCCCATGCTGAGGGGCCTGCAAGCTAAGATCAGGTCAGATCCCAGAGTGCAGGCTGCCATCAAGCAGGACCTTCCAGATGAAATCAAGCTTGACGACACTGTGCAAGCAGTCCCACAGCTGTGGTACACGGACAAGGCTTTTGCCATGGAGCTTGTGCAGGCCGCGGTCAGCTCAGCTGCAGATGTGAAATGCTCTGCCTGACACAGTATCACTGCATTTGCATGCCTGCCTAACAACTATTTAGCAAAGGTCTGTATCAACAGGGTCTGCATGTCTTTAACACTGTACTTGAAGTATTTTTCTGGGGATTTACTGAATGTGATGCCCTTGTAAGCTTCCACAAAGTCCTGCACGACATACAAAGCTAGCATGCAAGGTTATCCTAAGGCTTGTCACAATCTAGTATTTGAAGCGCTGTTTAGTTTGGCTGACATTTGCCATATGCAAATCTTCATGTCAAGCTGCTGTATCACTGCACCTCAATGGTTTGAAGCTGTGCCATGCAGTCCAGCAATATTGCAAACACCAAGTGTAGCAGCAGCAGCAGTGTGTATGGAGNCAGCGGGGCACGTCCAAAGGTATCTGTCATGTCCAGCATCTGCCTGCCAGATGCCGAAATCTTGGCCTGACCCTGAGCTTGGTTCAATTCCCCATTGACTGGCTGATCTTTTGCTACACCGGCCGCAGCTTGACTCGCTGGCCCTGATGTCATGTGTTTGGTACCAACACCGTCCCCTTTGATAGGGTACGGGCAGGAGTTCATCTGACTTGTCTGTGTTGGCATGTTGGCTGGTGCTGTTGCTGTTCCAGTTCCAGTTCCGGCAGCAGTGGAATTAGGCAATGTTTTTGGCATACCCGGAAATGCATGTGACTGTGCTTGGGGATTTGTCATAGGCAACGAGATGGCTTTCTGGGTCACAGCAGCATTGGCATGAGGCTTGTTGCTGAGGCCATTTTGCGTCCCAAAGGGATGTTGGTGCCTGGCAACAACATCTGGCTCAGAGTCATCTGAGTCATCATTGGCTTGGCTGGAGTCTGTGACACTGCTGCTGCAGCTGCTGTNCATATGCCTACCCACCTGCTGCCGTGCCACCAAGAGGGATGTTGCCCCCAGGCTACCCCTATGCTCCTCCTGGCATGCCACCCCCAGGTATGCTGTGTCCCACACTGAAGGCATGCTTTGCTTCCCACGAGCCACACTCAGGAGCACATTTGACCTACTCATACAGCAGTGAACGCGTGTGCCAACAGAAGCATTGGCAATCATGCATGTATGCAGCAACAGTGCGCCCACAGTGTGTGTTGCAGCATGTGTATGGCATCGCCCTTCTGTTGCAACTCTATTGCAACTCTAATGCAGGTGCTACTTGCAGCATAACACTACTCTCTATCAAGGGTGGCAGTCAGGGGTCAACCCTCTTGTGATGCTCAAACAATCTCTCACCTTTTGTGAAGTAGCCTGTCTGATTTACAATATCTACATGTTGGGCCACATGACGCCACCCATGTGGCGGAGCCAGCTCTACCCTGAGCCCTGACTAAGCGGCAAAGCCTTTTCTACTGCAAGGGATTTGACACAGGGACACTGTGCCTGCAGGTTGGCCAGGGCACCCTCCAGGCAGCATGCCCCCTTTCAGACCCCCGATGGTCCCGGGTCAGCCCTACCCTGGGTCCCTGCTGCCTCCTGCTGGGCAGCAAGCCTTCAGCATGCCTCTGCCTGCACAGCAGCAGCCCCCAGGTAANCGCTAGAGTGGTTTGTTGCAACGCTGTTTTGCATTTACATTGGCAGCATCATATTCGATCTGTATCCCGCAAGGTATACATCAAAGCACAGAGCCACTGAGCCACAACCGTTGAGGCAGCCAACAAACCCCAAATATGCCAAGAACCCCACAGGTACCACAACCAACGGCAGCGCAGTTCCAATGAGCAATGGTGCTTCTATGGTATGAGGAAATACGTCTTGAACAAGAGTTCTCTGAAAATGTTGAGCCTGCAGGCTATGCGCTTGAAAACTCATGCCAACTCCAGTGTGCAGCTGGTTTAGAAGTAATGTTTTGTTCATCACCTTTGTCTTATATTTCTATCTGTGCGTGTCGAGCGATTTCCAGGATGTCAGCAAGCTGTTATTATCAGAAAGCTGTGTTTGTATGTGCTTATGCTTACGCTGGAGTGTTCCTACTTGCAACTGTGCTGATGCTGCATCACCTCACGTGATGAGGCATGCTGTCTGAAGCACATGGTGGCAGTGTTGCTAATGCTTAGACCTTGTGATCATTCCTGGGATGTTGTGTCTGTACATAAGGTATGTGGAGGTCCAAACTGTCACAACAGTGCAGTGATGATATGCAATTACAATACAAGGCAGATTTTTTGGTTTATTTTAAGAAGAATGTGAGATTTTGACTTGTGATGGGCTGAACTAATGGCACGTACGTCTTTTGGGTCCTTGATCTGAGACAGACAGCCTGGCATGTGCTGAAACTCGTGGCTGGCAGTTTCTGTACCTATAGTCTACATCTTCCTCAAGTTTGACGGCAACTCATCCACAGCTAGTAGCTTTCTGAACCTCTGCTACGTGCGCTGCACTGCGNACTGCATGTATATATAGACACTTCTGTCCATTGACAGTTGGCAACAACTTGATTGCTGAAGAGTGGCTCTACACCTGCGAGGCACTTGNGTCAGTCAGCGGTGTGAAGACCTGTAGTCGAAGAAAAAACGAGTGTTACATACTACTGTCGTCATATGCATTTCACGGCAATGCGCCTTGTCCTCACTATGCAAACCCTGTAGAGTCTTAGACCTGGCAACAGCACTGCAGCAGATGGCCGCTCAAGATAGCATTGATGAGCGCGTCGTGTACGGAGTCTACGAAAGGATGGTATATCACTGTTGGAAGGCTGTCAACCATCCAGACGATAGAGTTGGCGACGCAGCTTTCTTGGTAACAATCGGTACTCACTGGGCAGAAACCCTCAGTCAGCAGCACTTCAAGTGCAATGCATGTTTGATGTTCGCTTTCGGGTTGGAAGCTCTTCCGTTCAGGAAGAGGACATGCAGCTATCAAAACTTGTCAAGATTCCACCTGTAGCTGGAATGCGTAGAATAGCCGCACTTGAGCCAAACCCGGAACACAGAGTCTTGAAAAAGAAAATGTTGCAGCAAATGAAAAGGAACAACAACCGTATGCCTGTGTCTGTAGTCATTGGACCAGCTAGCAATACGGATTATGTCAAGATGATCTTGACCTCCAAGGGGACATGCAGTTGGTGTGCATCACCGAGAACTGACGTGACAATGAAGTGTTCATGTGGCTCAGGATACTGTTCTAAACAGTGTCAGAAGCTGCATTGGCGTCAACACAAGCGCATGGAGCATGCGTGACAGCAATAGGTACTGTCAATGTTATTGTTTTCTGCATTGTCTTTGTAAAGGATGTGCATGAACAATGAAGTTACAAGGGGCCGATGTTAACTTCAGTCCCATGACATTTGATTGCAAACATGCAGCTGGACACAAATCAGTTCATGTGCTTGCAAACTGTTCCTGAGCTCACTCCGCAGTGCTATGGTTGACTTGCGCCTGGTTTCAGCAAGCATAGGATTCTGATCTTCGAAGATCAGGCGCTCACAACTTTATGCTATTTTCATGTTCTTGAAACGAGCGTTGCAGATACCTTATCCAATGCTGTGACGCTCAAGCATATCTTTGATAGACTCCTGTGGGTCTTTCATCATTACTCATACTCCAACTTGTAGGCATGCGTTAACATGTCAGACAGCATAAACTGTCAATTGCAATCAGTCAGCCGTTCAATTGGAGACGTTGCACAAGGCTACTGCTGAGTGGCGTTTGTATAACTCTACAGGGCAACCTATACAGCAGCTCTCAATGTTGCAAGTGAGATACATCACCACCACTCGACACTGGTGCATAAAATGTAAGACTAGTGTACCAACCGCGCAGTACAGTAATGAGCCATTGTATATACCGTGACACAACTGCATCAGTGATCAATTTACAACGACCCTGGCAGCCCAGGACCTACGAGTGTGTTATCTCATTGCTCCCATACATACGGTGCATTTGCTGCACAGCCTGTTGCAATGCGTGCTGTTGCTGTGCAGCAGTGGAGAAGCCATAACGAAGTTGCATGGCTGCTTTGGCCTCAATCATGGTTTGCTTCATCCACACTACACACACAAGCAGGACAGCTGTCACACTCTTCTTCAATCAGCCACTGTCACAATCTACACACCAGCACTCAACAAACAATGCAGTTATAGCGGAAGCAACACAAGCAAATGCAAAGCAACACAGCAACCAGGTTGCTGNGAAAAGCAAGGTTACCAAATTGCAGCCATTCGGACTCATCAAAGTAGTCAACACGGCAAGAGCATGTGTCTATGTGAATNACTGCTGTCTGCTCTGGTTTCCAGCTCTCCCGGTGTGTCTGTCGTAAACATCGATAATGGTTTTGGTGGCGCAATGGTGGCAGCCCGAATTTTGAAGACCGCATCCAAGCTCAGACGCATTGGGATGGGGCAGCAATGATTGCTCAGCATTTGCAAGACACCAACATCAGTTCAGTGGACTAGGCTTCATCGAGATGAAACCTGTGGCTCAACTGTCAACATCTGTCAAGACAAGCAATGTGCACTTGCCAAAGAGTTTTCAATGTGATGCGGAGTAAATGCGACAAGAACCAGACGCAACAGGGATCAGAGAACAGCACCAGCACGATCTGTCATGTTGGCAGGCTAGACACACAGTGGCATGTGTGCAGCTTGAGCTGTTACGTTCACAACTGCTGTATGGAAACGCACTGTATCTGTGTGCTCTCTGATCAACTCATGTTGCTTAGCAAAGGCGGCCCAGTCAGGGTTTGTGGCATTGTGACAAGGTATATAGTCACAGCTTTGAGTGACATACGTATAGCACAGCTATGTTTTCTACTAGTAGGTGTTAGGGCATTTTTGGTGTACAATCAGCGTGTGCACTCTGTCCAGATGCAACCAGCTGTCTGGTGTCCGTGTGAAGGGTCTGTTGTCAGCGAATGCATGCTGCAGATTTTGCCGGTTCTAAGCTTGATTTTGAAGTGTGCTATGCCCCTGTTCCATGTTTTGACAGCTTATGTAGTCAATGACCAAGCTCGCAGGTGTCAGCATAGGTGTGTTGTGCAGTAGCAGTGTTAGGTGAAGACACACTTTAGTATATCAGGTGTACTTGTGTAGCAGATCAGGCATTGTTCGACGCTGCAACTTTGGATGCATCGCAATTGCCTTCTTTGAAAGGCAGAAAGCCCNCAAGCACGGTAGTCAACAGTGAGTGTACACGGCACTACCTACCCATCCTGATCCACATCACAGATCCTCAGCACTTCTTCATGTATTCTTGACCATTGGACAGTGATGTACCCTCGATACGCTAGCAGCTGTGCTGCACAGTGAAGCTATTTAGTCATGTATCAAGACCTTGTTACTGTATCTGGCAATGAGAAGTGGTGACCAGTACCTGAATGATGAGAAAGCCTGTGCCCAGCGTCACAGCCACAACTCGTCCAATGGCCTGCAATCACATTCCCAGGAACAGGTTGTGCATTACACACAGCGGTATGATTTGTTCACCTGATTGCCATTCCTGGCTTCACATGGCGAGGTTTGTTGACATCCTTCCACAAATTTGACCAGGGGTGTCTCACACACCTGTGCTGACATGGGTGACTGAGGGATGACAGCATTCAGAGACGCTGGGGCTTTGGGTGAAATGGTCTCTGCAGGCTGTGGTGCTAAGCCTGGGACAGAGTTTGACAAGCTGAGCAGAGGCACCATGGGGTGCTTGAAAGTGCGAGGAGCCTTAGGTGATTCATGAGAATGAGGGTTGACCCATCGGGCCAGTGCGGATGGCCTCGCATTTAGAGCTGCAGTGCTGGAGAACTTGCCAAGGTCTGGCACAACATCCGTGCTCAACTGAGGTGGTGAGAATGTATGGAAGGGCTTGACGTGCTCAGCTGCTTCAGTGTGGCAATTGCTGCTGGGCAGTCTGTAAAAGACAGGAAGCCTGAAGAGATCTGCAGGTGGTGCGGCGGTGTTGAGAAGGCCTTCGACAGGGCTGCCCGGGCGGAAGGCAGACTCTGTTAGCCCCTCAGGCCTGGTCCAGGTGTTTGCCTTGAAAGGAGGCTTTGAAGACCCACTGTTGGTGGTAGTAGAGAAAGGAAAGCTGTTGAGGCAGGGCTGCACGAATATGGCTTCAGTGTCAGGGTTCGTCACAGGAGAGGGAGTCATGTTTACTGTTGGGNGGCTGAAGTGCCAACCGGTTTGCGTGAGCTGACTGGTGCATCATGTCTGCTGCAGACCCCAATTGCAGATGCAGTGCAGCGCATCACCAGCAANTTCAGAAACAACTGCAGTTCAAAGGCCGTCGGTTCAGGCTTCGGAAAGCTAAGGCATAGCACGCAAGTCACAAGAGCTCACCCGCTAGAATCAGAGCAAGGCTAGCGCAGCGCCGTGTTTCAGGATTTAGTTGAGGAACTGTCACGGGTCCGCTGCACTCTTGTCGTGATCACCAGGGCAATCTGCAATTTAAACAGACTTGTCGAGCAAGACTCCGGAGCAAAACACACGTATGCACCTTGACATCGTTCGGTCTTACTGAGAAGCTACTGTAGCGTAGTTTCACTCAGCTTGGGCCTATGCGTCCTCAACACATCACCGACCCAATTTCACTCAGGGGTGGGTGCAAGGGGGGCACACCGTTGCTAGCCGGCAGACCTACTTCAAATGTGTCAACTACTCAGTTCCTCTAGCATTGCTAGTACTATTTGTGTTTGTGGTGTTGACATACAGCAAATTGATCTGAGGTTCAAGAACTTGCAACGTTGACATTTAGATCTTGTGTGACACAGCTGATCCACACAATTGCAATGCAAACTTGACATGCAATGTGGTACTTTTCTCACACTTCCTGGCTGCAACGCCCACAGAAGCCTGGTAAGTTGGCTTGTGTCGGGTTGTAGCCACGCATAGACTGAGTGCCTTTCAAATTCACATTTCTGTGTTTGGCCTGTCAGTAGGTACGCAATTGTTGTAAAATAATATATGTCAATAGGCGTTGAATTGGATGTGCACCACTTTTTAGCGGCAGGGCGGGATCGCATCTACGGCCCCGTCAATACAAGCTGCACGCACATCCAGTGGGGGTCGGTCCGGGCAGGAGCTAACAGAGGCCTCCAAGCTATACTGTGCTTGCGTNAATCCTCTTGGAAAAGGCGATGAGCCATCCACATGCTACGAGTTGCATATCCCGGCTAACCAGGCTCAGGCACCAGGCAAATATGCAGTAGCTGATGTATGCCATGAGACCGCAGCACAGAGNAGCCTCACCGCATGGCCGACAAAAGGACAGGCCTGTGGCAATTGAGACCCCAAAGGATCAGTATAACCGCCATTTGGAGGCAGCACGCTCCAAGTCTGGCACGTTTTCTGGANGCTCGAACGCATGTGCGTGCTTCAGCATCCAACATTTGCAGATGCTTGTGTCAACAGCGCCAAGTTACATTGCACTTGTCCATCCTGCTGATCTGCGATTACATTTATAAGTTTGACCCAAAAGCTTGATCTCCTGAAGACATTATTGCATGGGGTGTGATGGACAGTTTGTTGCGCTCATCAGCATTGTAAGATCAAACTGGTGCTTGCAGGTCATGCAGGCGATGTCTTAGGTGATAGCTGGTACATAGTTGGCGGCGGTAACAACACAAGTGGCTGCACAGACATGCTGGCTCTGGACCTGACACCCTTGGCAGCAGACAATGACTCACAGGAGCCCTTGACATGGTCTGTAGTTGACCAACAAGCTTCCAGGAGTGCCATTGTGAGCGAAGGGTTGACTGTGGAGGCAGTGCCTTCAACAAAGTGCCTCCTGGCCTTTGGAGGGTACAATGGAAAGTACCAAAATGCACTGCAGGTTTTCAAACCAGGTGCGCTGCAGCCTTGCTGTAGCTACATGTCAACACTACAGAGACCTACGGTTGAAGCCACTGCATCTGTTACCTGACATCTGGCTGCCATACTGAATTGTTGTAACACAATTTCACAACAAAGTTGTCCATCATCAGCAGCACCATGTTGCAGGGATCTTTTTGACCTGGCTGCATGTGCAAAGCCTGCAGTTATTCATGCGGNGTGAAGTGTGTGGGTATCCTTGTGCTTATTTATGCTCTTTCCTCTTATGTGACTTATGCCTCAACCTCCAGGTGGTGGCTCTTTTTATTGGCTGTTCTTCAGAAGCATGGTCTGGCTTAAGCTTTTTTCTCTACTAGCAGAAACTTCTGGTGGCCTGACAGGACGTGACCAGGTTTTCATGATGCTGGGTATTTCTTTTGTGTGCCTATGTATATAGCAAAACACAGCTCTGCTTGCCTTCATGCTTTGGAAGGACAGTTTCAAAGTATTTGTGGTTACTGCAATCCACCATTTCAGCTGTTATAAACTTGTCCTACCTGTTAACCAGTCTTGCGTATAGATGACAAACCCAGCAACTCATTGCTGCTGTCTGCTTGTTAGTATACAAGTGGTTGTCATAGTCCAGCTTGGCNTTGAACAAGCATGAGGGCTGACTGAGACATCTATGAAGCAAGAGTCAGTGGTCTAGCCAACATGAAGGGCACAGCCATAATGCAATTTTGCCAGCGATGCCTCATATTAGCCCAAGCAGACCTTTGTGTCACAGGAGGGCACTCACTGCTGAGAAGCAAGGAGCGAGACACACCTTTAATACAGCAGTGAACTGATGCTGCACAGTCTTACAGGCACCTGGACATGCCAGACATTGGCACTGCACAGCTGCAGGCATGAGCTCTGAACACCGTCACACCTTGAAGGCTTGCAGGCCAGCATCTCCCTGGCCAGACATCATGAGCTGGCGCGCCTGCCTCCCCATCATGGTGGGGCCCTGCCCCGCCGCCTGTTCATCTTCCAGCCCTTCCAACTTGGCTGCTGCCGCCAAGTCTCCGTTGCCACTTGCCATGGCGTCTAGTTCAGCCTAAGTCCACAAAAAAATGCTTGCAGAAGTTGTGAAAGTCAAGATTGCAGTTGCTGCCTGGACTGTCAATGGTGTATCATAGTGTTTCTGCCATTGCTGGGTTGACAGGACATGCAGGTGCATGTGCCTTACACCTTGCTATGTTCACATGAGATGCCCTACTACCACAAGCATATTGAAGTCAAAGCAGACTGACCAAGCAACCAATACTGAGCAAGTACATTGTGTGTGCCGCTTGGATGGGGCCAGCAGCACAATCTTGAGGTAACAGTGGCGCAAATGCAGCGCTGCTGGGTTGATGCACAATTGGTCACGGCTGCACTTTTGGTCAGCATGCACTGCTAGCAAGCTGCTTTCACTGGCATCCTGTGCTGCACAACACAGTCNATAGCACACATGGTGACTGCCAAGCCTCATATGAGAAAGGACAACAGGCTGACATACCTCTAGAAGCTGCACGCCAAAGTGATGCATATTTTGCTCACTGCCCAATGGCTTGGCTTTGCTGTGAGGCTGGACTGCTGCTCGCAATGTTTGGCTGCCCACGAATCTGCAGGACATTTTTAACACTTAATCGCTGGTCACGCAGCAGGTGTAAGTGCTCTCAGCAGGGACAATCTTGCGACACAGGCTAGCTCAGAGAGGCAGACACAACTATTTGCAAGCTTACTGTGTCACAACACAAACACTGGTGTGTGTTTTCGAATCAAGCCCATGCCAAGTCGTTGCTGGGGAAGCTTCTTCTGGCCATTGAAGGGTTGCACCGTCCAATCGAGGCACTCTTGGCACTTTAAAACGGGTTGTGCGGTACAACGCTTCCACTTCAGTAGACCAGCAGCAGTCCTGCCAACCTCGGCNGCATGGTCCACAAATGGCAGTTGCTGAGTCTGCATGAGACTGGAGAGCTGGCTCACAAACATGGGGACAGCGAGATGATGAGTACGTAATAACAGGCTGTTCTACACTACCCACACTAACAAAACCTAGTCGTACAAGCCATACAAACTTTTAATGTTGCAACTGTTTGCAGCCCGCTTTCCTGGGAGACACATTTGCTCTGAAAGGCTGATGGCTTTCACCCAGCAACAGCTTGACCACTTTGGCTGCAAGGAGCATGATAGGCTTTCTGAGCTGCAGATGTCAGCTATGATGGTATGCATCACTATGCATGTGCTCCTGCAGTCCATCGTAAAACACTAGTACGCACAGCAGCTTGTCACAAGCATCATTGGACTAATATCAAGCTGGTGTTGCGATAGTGTAAGCTTACAGTATGACATCAATATGTACATGGCGTTCCTTGNAGACGACGCTTGCATGTTACCAGTCTTGCTGCGTGGCTGTTTAGTTGCCCCCCCAGTGCAGCTGCTTACTCCAGTGATGACAGTACAAAATGCATGCCCCAAGCTGTGGCGCTATAGCACCAAGCAGGTCGCAGAAAGGCCATAACATAAGCTATAACCGCTGTATGTTATGGCATGCCTCTTGTACTGGTGTTGCGGCCATCCTGTGACCTGCTTGATGCCGTACATATGACCAAAATGAATGCCGCAGGCTATACCTGTTTTTGGTATCTTCAGTGGTAAGCTGAAGCTAATCCGCATCGCAGGTATGCAAACTCTCGCAGACATATGTACAGGGTCTGACGCTCACCAGGGGAGGGGTTGAGAGTCTGAGGCCTGCTTGTTCGGAAGCTAAACTCATGGCTGCTACTGCTTCGTGTATACGTCACAGCAGTGCTGTTGCCATGCACATCTTGTCGCACTGTATGCTCAGCAAAGTGCTGTTGCCGTTGACCCGACACTGCATAGCCTGATGCTGCATACGCACCACCTTGCACAGCAGAGTCACTCCCTGAGGGCGGCGCTGGACCTGATTGCCAGTCAGACTGCCTCTGCACAAACTGCTGCATGACTGCTGGATGGCTGGGGCTNTCAGGTGCCCCGCCACGCTTGAGTCACAAACAGACACCGTTCAGATGCCAGACATGATGCTCAGCCTCACAGCCTAGGCTTGTGCAGCTGTGTAGCAACCGAAGGGGCGACAAAACACAATACAAGAAAGTGTGAGGGACGTGAGACTCACCAGTTTGAGTGTATCAATTTACAGTAGTGTTACATCATGGCAACAGATGCAGCAGCCACAACAGCAGCAGCANCCCTCTCGCAACGTGCGTCCTGATGAACGTTGTTGGCAGTGCCCTGACTGTGCTGATCAGCGGTTTGCCTATAGGGCTGCTGATGCCTGCTGCGGTGCCTGTTGCCATGCCCAGCAGGTGCAGGACTGTGTCTGGTGTGATGTCCTCGAGCAGGACTGCTGCTTCGGCAGCTTGTGTCTGCAGTGCTTGTGAAGGGCAGATCTGAGTGCTGGTGGTAAGGCTCATTTGTGCGCCTCAGTGAGCGCTGAGCCCCCTGCCGTGATGAGTGCTGAGATGGCTCTGATGCGGCTTGCTGCTCTTGCTGCCTCCAGGAGGGCNGCATAGTGGAATGACACAGCATCCTGTGGCACAGTAATGCAGGTGTTTGGAGTTCCTGATTGCAGCAGCCAGGGCACATGAGCAGCTGNGTGTAGGTTTGTTGCAACGCCATGGGTGTGGGACAGGAGGAAGGCAGTATGGCAACTGGTTAGCTAAGGCATACAGCTTCAGGATCTATCATTTGCAATGTGATGGATCATTGCATAGCACTATGAGCAGGACAAAGTGTGACTTTGCTAAATGTATGACCCCGCATGTCGGTCATCACACAAAGAGCTGCAAGGTACACTGTCAGTATNTGTGCCAATTGTCACTCATCATACATCTGTAAGGTAGGGCAGCAAAACAATCTGCTTTTACTGCTGGAAATGGGAAGGCATTCACTAAGTCCTGTGACTGAAGCCAAATAGGCATGGGTGATGTCTACATTTGTCAGACAGAGCTGTAGCCACATACACAGTGTAATTGTTGCACTTATGATGCAGTCTGGTCATTGAGCCTTGACTCCCCTGGAAGTCACACATTTGTGCAAAACATTGCCACAAGCAAGACCAGCATGCTCAACATGTCTCTTNCGGGCCTTTGTCATCAACGCTAGTTGATGCAAGCTGCATCTGCTGAAACACGAGCTTCTTGCCAGCACGCTGCCGCTTGGAAGTGCTGCCTGAGCATGCTTGGCTTCCTTTGCCTGATGCTGTGCATGCTGTGCCTGCTGCGCCCTGCTGTTGCCCATGCACAGCATGTGGGTGCGCTGGTGCATCATTGGCAGCTTCTGCTTGCAGTGCACACTTAGCAGCAGGACTGCCTCTTGTGCTGTGAGCCTGATCATGCATGGGCATTGGCTTGTCCTGCTGCTTGCAAGCTTGCTGGTTAGCAGCGGCAGCTGGTGCTGTGATGACCTGAGCGACATCAGCAGCATTGGCTGCATGAATTGGGTCTGCAGTTTGGCGTGTTGGGTCAGCCTTCCTTGCCATCTGTTGCCTCTGCAGCTGTCTTGAGTCACCTACGAAAATAATTGCACATTGAAGCAGCGGCACAAGTCCCAAATCAAAACGTGCACCCTGTCTGCTCTTGGTCNAGGGCAGCTGCAACAGAGGTTTGAATTCAGACTGATCAACAGTCCTTGCATGTTGGGCAAGTGCAAACGTACGCAGCCCCGAATAGGGATGGTGANAGCACTTCATCAGCAGCAAGGGCCGCCGCAACAGCATCTCTCACCGGCCTGCCAACGTGCCCAAGAGCCCAGCTTCCTCACATACAGGTGTGCATGTATAGATGCCCAAGTGTACATCATGATCATGCACATGCATGCGCACATGCACTGCGCGCACAGCAGCAACATCGTTGTTAATGCAGTTCCGGACCGGGGAGAGCTAAGCGATATCCATTGCATGTGCTTGCGCACGTCGATGTTGCCGCATACGTTCACTTGTTCACGAGCGCTTGTGATCATCAGCTGATGGTGGAAAGCACGCATGTCACAGCCGTAGGTGCCTTTGTATGACCCATCAAACGTAGCTGGACAACGAAACTTGAACATGGTACTGGTGTTGTGTATCGGNCCACCACTTCCGTGCCAGCATTCTGAATACGCTCCATGAGTGCCTTGGCTTTGTCGTTTGGCAGGTTGATGCGTGGCTCTGACTGCACCACAGGTTTCGTGTCAGTGCAGACAGAGGAACTAGCACTTCACCATCTGAATGGCGCACCCGTCGTGATCACGTTGATGAACAGTATTGTATACAAAATTGACAATGCCCCGACCGTGGCCTTGTGTGATGAATGCGATGACAGGCTGGACAGCATTGCATATGACACTGACCATGTGCTGACCATTGCTTCCTGGNGCGGGCCGAACCTAGCTGCCGGGTTTGTTGATCAACCGGCAGAGTTGGACGTGGAAGACCCTCAGGTCACCAGTCACCCCTTGTGGCGCTGCCTCTCCCAGCGCTGAGCCACGAGCTGCTCAGGCAGTCAGCAATGTCCTTGCATGTGTAGGTACAAGCTCAGATGAAAGCTATGGCAGAACAGATGAAGCGACCAGAAATGCAGCAGCAGATGCAGGAAGCTCAGGCCCTGCTGCAAAGTCCAGAGTTTGTGCAGCGGGTGGAAAAGCTCAAAGTAAACCAACTTGTACCGAGACTTGTATCATATCAGCATGCATGATCAGTCTGGCAGCTTGTCCTGAGTCCAGCGTGGCTGTGCAACTGGTGCTCATAGCTTTGCCTGGACACTTGCAGCGCTGAAAGCAAAAATGTCCCAGTCATCGCGAGTTACATGTTATAGATGTACAGCTGAGCCTGGACGTTGTCATTGCAGGAGGACCCTGAGTTAGCACCGTTTTTTGACAAGGCCAGAACAGGCGATCCCTCCGCTCTCATGAAGCTCATGGCAGATCCCAGCTTAANTGTACTCTGTGCTTGACAGCATTAGCAGAGGGCAGTTCACTCTGTCCCCGCTGCAAGAGTTGGCCTGGTGAAGAAGACCACAGAGCCAAGCTGGGCTGAGCTTCCTGCATGCAGGATTGGTGCNAAAGGCACAAGTCAACATTGTCCACCTTAAGGTGAAGCAAGTCTCCTGTAGCTGGTGCAACCAACATACACTGCAGAGCAACACAAGCATTTCATTCCACAGGGCTTGGAGCTGCTGTGGATAGCGCTTGCTAGCACACTAGTTGGACTTCAGTGTGCTCTGCACAGCTGACCTTTCACCAACAAATACAGCAGGCATTTGTTGATACAGCAAATGCCTGCAGATGCATTGCAGGACGACAATGCAATTTGCAACCACATGCATCATGTACCAAAGNCTGCCCTGAATCTCTTGCTTGCCAATGTTGTAACACAGATGCTCAGGGTTGCAGCATCAGCAGTCTGTTTGTCTATCTGCCTGACTACGTNCAGGCTTTGCTGTCTGAGCACGTTTACAATTTTGTGCTGCAACTTATGGCAGGATGTCATCTTGCTTATACAGGCAGTACTCTACATAGACAAACATTCGTGACTGTGCATAGCTTCAACGTTTCTGGTGGCCCTGTGCACATAGCACATAGTCACAAATCCAGAAGCAAATGCTGGGCACCATGTCTGCTCCAGTCCAAACTTACAAGCAGTGAAGCAGCTTGCTTGCATGAANCAGGCTGTGCAGCAACCAGGAGAAAACGGGTGCAATACCTGCAAGGCTTGGTACACATTTATTGGCTTACCATTTCACCAGCTGTGTGCTGCAGGACATGCTGCCCTGGGTCAGCCTCAGCCAATTGCCTACGCAGGTCTGCATCCAGGTAGAAGCGTAACGCATGAGGTTTGGTGGAAGGCTGCACTTCCGCCTTGAGAGACAGCTCAGCTACTCCGGCCTGGTCTTGGTAGGAGGCCACAAATGTAACAAACTGAGCCTACACAGCATTGCATGGCTTGTGTTCTCACCTCACCACTAAGACAAATGTACTGCAAGACAACAAAACCGGTGTCATCAATGACAATTATTGATTATGGCCATTATGGCAATCAAAGCACACAGTGATGTTCATGTGCGCAGTGCAGGTTTTTTGCAGCCAGGGCATCATGGAAGACAATTGCATCTATGGCTGCATGTGCTTTGATTGCCAGAGGGCCAGGTTACTCAGCGTTTGTTGCTTCACAGCAACACGTAAGGTCACAATGACCCGACACAGGAGCACATCAGGCTTGCCTGTGTCACAGCCTCCAGGTCTATGCTAAGATCACCAAAGACAGCTGCTCCAGTATGTTTGTTGAAGGCCACTTGGCAGTTGCTCAATGATGACTGCCCTGCTTTAGCAGAATCATCTAACAGCCTGATGCTTGCCCTGCATGCCAACTCATCATATGCAGTACGTCATTCTTGATGCAAACCCAATCAGGACAGCCTCAAATCGTGGATTGCCAAACACAACACATGCATGTCCCATGCTCATACGTATTGCAAACACCTTTGCAGCTGCATGTGCTGTCAGCGCAAACAAGGCTTCTTGTGATCAGACAGTGCTGTGTTGTGAGACATAGGCATAATCCATGGTCAGCCAGCCAAAGTCAGTGGGTGACGTGTGTCTATATGTGTAATGGTTGAACGGATGAAGTGTGGAGCAGGTGGCTTTTTGACAGGACAATATTGCTATATGGTTTTGTCAAACAATATAGCAATACAACAACACAAAAGGCAAGCGCTGTCACCTGTCTCCTTGACTGAAGGGTGTGGTACAGAAGTCACTAGCATCAAGCAGCTGCAGAGTGAATCGTGGCACAGTGCTGTGATTGGCCAGAGCTAGGGTTCTGGTGGCATCAAACCAGGCTGGCAGTGGCTGCAAGGAAAGCTTGGCAGGGGGACCTGCAGCATGCATGATGCATAGTATCTGTTGCCAATCCTTAAAATTAGCCAGGTTTATCCTTGTCACACAGTATGCCTTGTCGTGAGGTGCTGATTGTACAGCTGTGTGCAGCAGCATGGTGCCATCTGTGCTGAGTAGATCAATACAGCGCACTGGGGTACAGCATGCAAAGACTACGAATGCCATCTTGTGACACGCAGGCTGCACTGCAGGTTCGATGCAGCTAGTTGATCATGTAGCAATGGCATTTACTTGGTTGATACAAAACAGTCATTGGCAAACAACATTGCAGGCAGGATTGCAATTTGACAATAATGACATGACTGCTATATCAAGCGTCATACCTGGCAGCAACTTCACAGTGAACTCTTGCTGGACCAAAACTGACGCCCTGCCGCTCATGCCATTGAGAACAACAGTGCAACACAAGCTTGCTGGCTGATCTGCGGCTGTGAAAGCGCTCTGTTTCAGGTTGGGGCCAGCTTTGACAGACACTGTAGGTAACCTTAGCTGGTGCTGGCCTGGCTGAGGCTCTGACCACACAGGCAGCGCCTCTGTGCTCAAACAGTCTGATAGCAAGGTGACTTGGGGCACCTTGAGCAGGCGGCACAAGTTGCCATGCTCATCTTTGAGCTCCACATATATAGAGTCAAGAGTTGCACCCAGCTGCAATGTGTCAGGCAAGCCACCAATGGCACAGCTATGGACATCGCCAGACTTGGCCTTGTAATATAGCGTCTTGGACTTCTCCACCTGGAATTCAGGACCTCCCCTGTTGATGACTGTGGCTGTGAAAACAGCTTTGAAGCTGCCCGGCCTGGGCAGCTGTAGCTGGGTCCCCTGCAGTCAATGCAAAGCTCAAGGTGGCAACTACTGCTGACAAAGCGAGTGTTCATTATTCAGCAAGTGTTCCTACTCCTGTCTACGATGCCAATCTGACAAAACTGTGTACAGCAGACTCCTGCTCTGTAGATCAGAAGAGTACAGTCAGTGAAGCAGCTGTGTGAGAAGAAATGATGATACAGCCAGGAACAATAACACCCAATACACCAAATCTGCATGGTTTGCACTGGAACCTTTGCTGAAAAGAACAAAGCAACAGTTTGGCAGCGGTCAATCTGTACTGCATGTAAGCAGGCATGCAAATAGCATGACATGGCCACCTGAAGCACAAAGCACTCCTCCCCATTCTGTTCCTTGAGGTCTGCTTTTGCAAAGCCCACCGCCTCACCCTTCTCAGCACCGTCATCATGGTACACTGTCTGAGTGACACTAAGCGCTTTGGTGGAGGACTTGTCGATGTCTCGCGCATTAGTCCACTCTACCAGTAGGGAACCTGGCCTGCAACATGTAGGCCATCTGATGTAGTGAGATCATGCATCATGCCAAATACTGGCTTTTGAGGCCATGCTTGACATCATACGCTGGAGCAGACCTTGCTAGGTGAAAAGTGCGTATGCGCGGGCATGTTACATATGTGCCTGATACTACTCTTTTTGCTATAGAGCGTATGCAAATTCACACTGTTGCAAGGCCAGGGTAGTTTCGAGTCGTACCGAGTGAGCTATGACTTAGCCTGTTATGTGACTGCTATGATGCAAGGAGACTTGTCAACAAACAATGGCTGCTGATTGTGCTGTTACAGTACAAACCTCTGCAGCATACAGTCTGCATGCTTGAGCAGTATGGGGCAAAGCCTCACGCACAATACCACAGCAGCATGATTGCACCACTCAGGCTGTGCTGGATGTGAGACTCAGCGCATCGTCATTTGTACCTAGACTTGGATTCTGGCTTGCTCCGGATGTACACTGTAGCAGCTGGAAGAGTGGTGTTTGCCACAAACTCCATTGGGCGGTCTGGGGCGCCATCTTCCAAGCGTCTGGAAGTCTCTACTGGGTTTGCAAATACAATCTCAATGCTGTGCGGGAGAGCCTCGTGAGCACGCTTGGCTTCATCCCGAACAGTTCTATCATCTGCCTGTTCCAGCTTAAAACTGCTGAACTCAAACAGCTCATTGCCATAGCAGTGGGTAGGCTCACGAGTCAGCATAGCTTTGACGTCAGCCATCCCACTGCCAATGGGTCGCTTGAAGTAAGCAACCTTGCCAACAAACTTTGACTGAGTCTTGGTTCTTGTGTTGGGCTGCCTGTACCAAGACAGTGCTCCCCCACCCAGCTGCCTGACCACCATGTGTTGATCCTTTCGAAACACTGCTCCTTTGTGCTTAGCCTCCAGAACTTCAAAAGCCTCCCAACCAGGTGCAAGGTCTGCTGGATGTACTTCATCCCTGACAGCCCACTGCAGAGAGTACCAAGCATTAGCAACTGTACAACACCTACATGAAGGCCAGCTGATGTTGAAAAGATCAAGCAGCAACAACCTATCGGCATACAACAGTGTATTGACACACAAACTCATATTGGGGGTGTACAGTTTAGCAGTAATAGTTTTCACGTTCTGCAGATGAAAAAGGACAGCTATGTGCACAGAGATGATGCAGACTGTTTGGTCTTGGGTTGTGCATCATAAGTATGCCTGTTACCTGATCATCAAACTCCTGGCTGGCTTTCTTCACCCAGATAGGGAAATTCTTCTCTAGCTCGACTTTCCTCATCTTGGAGAAACCTGGAGGAAGGGGTGCATCTGCTGATGCACCTGCAGACAGGTCTGCACCACATGCAGGAGTCTGCAGCAAAAGCTCAGACTCAAAATTTAGATGTAGCAGGTACATTGCTCTCTGGCACAGAAACGGGTTGGCATGCATATTATATGAAGTGCTGGTACGGACTGCACAGCACTAAGCAGCATGATCAACAGTAGCAAGGAACATGTTGGTACTTACTTCACCAAAGATACAAGCCGTGAGCAAATCTCATGGACGACAGCTTATCATTGTGTAGGTCTGGCAGGCATGAAAAGAAGTGACCATGGATAGAAGTGCTCACTGTGTACAACCGGTCCTCATCAACCCGGAAGTAGCAGTCGTCTGGTAAGTTCTCCAGCTGGTCATTCAGCGGCTGCAACCAAAACAAGTCTAATCTATGTTTGTACACGGCATAACAATATGTGAATGCTTGAGACACTAGGGCCTTGCTGGAGCCTTGCAACACATGTGTAAGCTTGCTAGCATGTCAAGCAGGCTTTACACCGGCGGACATTGCAAATGGCCCTGCTAATGAGTTTGAAGCTGACAGGCTTGTGGCAGCATGATGTTGCAGTGGCCTCACGCTTGCAGTGATTGTGACACTGTGCAGCACTTGACTCACCCTCACAAACCTAGTCTTGAAATGGTCCACACATACTACCCCAGGTAGAAACATTTGCATCACCACTCGCTTCTCTACAAGTGCCTTGTACTCTGGAGCGCTAAAGCCATGCCTCATCACTGGTAGCCTGCAGAATTGAGCAACACTCTGCAAGAGTGTGCTGTGAATCGCAGCACTGCCACTACTCACCTGATGAGTTGTAGCTGCAGGCAACTTGCATGACTGTATGCAGCAAGCGGTGGGTGTAACACACTCGTAGGCAGACATTAATGCACAACTTTTGGCAAGTGCTGCAGCACATGCATCGCTTACAAGGCCGTTAGGTCAGGGTACTGCATCAGACGACCTTTCCAGTGTGGCAGCCATCGAACATTGGGAGGCAGCCCCAACTCCTCCACAGACTCTTTCCCCTCTATAGGGGGGCAGTAGTGACAGTAGATCTGCATGAACCAACTCGAAACTTGTAAAGTTGTGTAAGTACACATGAGCAAAGTCACAGGCTGTAGAAAACAGCAGTATGCTCGCATTGACCAATGTGTCTGTGATGTACACGGTCAGGCACACTCCACACACGTACCAATACAAGGGTTGCCATGCAATGCTGGATGCATTTGCAGACAGTGCAATGCTTTTAGAACAGTATCAGAGAGCTTGGAAGAAAGGCTCACAATGGCAAAAGCGCCCTTCTCAGACCCTACACCTGGAATCTTGACTCCCATCACGAACTTGCTGCCGTGGATTTGGGGCACATTCTGCAAACATAGGCAGCAGCTCAGCATCAGGGTAACTGCTTGTATTGGCAGAAGCAGATGAGATACAGATTGCGGCAATCTATTTGAGCCGTTGATGAAGCATGCCACACAGTGCAAAACGCTGTGGCGCAGTGGCAGAGATCAATCCCCAAAGCATCTAAAACATATGGCCCTGGCAACCAAGCATGCAACCCTTTGTTGCCACCACATCCCTACATCTGCTGCACAGCATTGATGACTACTGTTGACTACAATACTCACATTGATGCGATGTGTGAAGCAAGATCTTTTCATGATTTTTGCCAAGGTATGCATCACATCATCCGCCTTTTTGTCTGCTTCAGACGGAGGAGGTTCAGGCCATGTAGGCCAAGGCTTGGTCCCCAACCTGAACGATACATGAGGTAGTGAGGATGGTATGGGTGCAATGAAATGACACTTGACCTGCATGTTGCAAGCCGAGACATGCAGTGCATTCAAGCTTTTTGTGTTCACAATGTGCATATTGTATAAAATGTATGTATATACATAAACATCTGCTTCAAGCTGTAGGCTTGCCATGGCAACTTGCTATACATAACAGGCAACATGCAAAAGAGCGTTCGAGAAGCAGATGGTGCTGCAGCTGTTCACAGCAAGCCCAAGCCCTGCATGGTGTTGATGCAATTGAGAGCAATCAGGAGTCTGCAAAGCAGACACTACATCTACAAGGTAATGCTGACTAGTACACGTCCTGTCAGCTGACCTGTATGTCTGTTCCTCAAGCGGATCATCTGGTCCATCTACTGAGAAGCCGACAGCTGACACACTGAAGTTGATAGGCCCATACTTGTACCCAGGGCCATACATAAAGTTGGCCCTTGCTGGTTTTGCTGGTTCGTTACCAATTGGTGGTACATTACCTGTAAGCATGGTATTCTTTCTATGCTGAGGGAAGGCAGCTTGTGATTTGTACAGGTAGATGACAGAAGCTTGACTTACCTGGCACACAGAGATAGAAGTATGTGCCAGTGAGGTAGGTGTGCAGGTTCTGGAAAGACTTAGCTGTCAGCTGCACAACTACAAGCTGTCAGTACCATGTACAAGCACTTGCAAGAATGATCACTGGACTGCAGTGTAAACTGACCTGTTTCACACAGCTGTCAAGATCAGTGATTACAAACAAGCTCCCGTGCGGCTGGTCATCAAACTGCAAACACACGAAACCCATGTTGCGCTTGTGTAAAGGACCCAGCACTGCAGCAACCAATATGTGCAATGCTGCTGCAGACACCATTCCCTTTTATACTGGCGGCGACCAGTCTCGCACGGTGTTCAAAGAAAACCACAAACCTTACGGACTGTTTCCATCAAGTCCTCATTGGCACACTCTGCAGGGGTGAAGCAAGTATGAGTGTGCGGTAGTCTGGTAGTGACATCAACATGAAAGGTGCCTGCAGCTGTCTGCTCCTGCTGAATCAAGTCTGCCTGCAGACAGCAGCAACACAGGCTTGATGACAGCCTAGCTGCCATCAAAGATACATGTGTNCTGCCAGCCCAAGGTGGGAGCCAAGGCAGGATGGCGCGTTTGGCCGACAGCAACCATCCTTTGGTGGGGATGAGGTGTCCCAGGGTGACTGGAACTGCTCAGAGTGTGGCANTGTTCAAGCCTGCAACTCAAGTCACTGTTCTGGGATATACGGTGTACGCATTAGCTACAAGTTCCAGCAGATGTGCGTTTTGCACAAGACCAGGACCACCAAATTGCACTGACTCTGATCCTGCCCGTGTTTTGGCTGAAGGACAGCCGCTTGGCAAAACCCAAAACATGTAGCATCACAGTTGATGCCCCGCTAAGCAGGACCAGCATGAGCTGTAAGACATATTCCTCTGCAGACAACGTGTGGTGTCCCAACTGTAGCATTGTTAGCTTACCCATCATAGCCACTTGTCAGGATCCTCCGCTTGCTGTGCTCAGTGAGCACCACTGTGACGGATCCACGATGACAGGGCAACTCTGGACTCTGCTTTATGACACTTTTGATCAGTGCGCCGCTCCACAGCAGCAAACATCCATTTTCGGCTCCGCACAAAACCTGCAGTAGGTCAGAGGCCCAAGCTGAACACGCAAGCATGCAGATTTTATCATGTAGGTCTGTATTATGAGTCACCTGCAGTTCCACAGGCTCAGGTGCTCTTGAAATGGCCGAAATTGTCAGTAAGTACATTGATCAGCTCAAGTCTGATGTGCCATGCCTCAAGAGCCATGTGTACCAAGTTGACAACATCACAAACAGCTACATTACCCATGCAACATCGGCTGCATTGGGCCGGTTGTCGGCACAGTGCTGTCTCCAAATGTCATTACAAGTGCAACTTGTTTGCCACAGCGTGTTGCAATATGCGTCATGTCATGCAACAGTTTCACCCAGACAAGCATGCTCTACCATCTGCTGGGCTTGTGCGCATGCAGGCTCCAAAAATCATACAGCAAGCTTACTTTGCCATCAGGCAGATGGGTGTAGCCTGTCACATCACNGGCTGAGATCACGCAGCAAGTCACCAAGAACCTGAACAAAATCATCGACATCAACTACTACCCTGTTGAGACTGCCAGGAGGTCCAACATGCGCAACAGGCCCATTGGCATTGGTGTGCAGGTACTCCCTACACATCCTGATGCCAGCTGCTTGATACATGTGCACATATCAAATTGTGGTGTGACCATAATTTACGCATGGTATATTGCGCTGTCATGATCATGTTGCTGCCTAGTGCAGGGGCATACCTATTTGCTGCTTCGTTCTTGGACTGTTATGGCTGTATGGAGGTGCTGTACGTGCCGCGATTGTACACTGAATGCTATCTTAGCAGCCTGCAGTTTATGTGTGCTCTGAGCAGCATGATCTTGTGTTCATTTGGACCCTGCCTAACAAAGCAGCTCAAGCTGCAGCTACACGCGCCCTGCACCAGGGTTGACAACATCTGCTGCTGACATTGGGTTAGTGCCAAACACTAATCATGACATGTATGCACAATTTGCAACCGTGTGCCTTAGGTGCTTCTGTGCCGGTGCTGTTACTAGTTTGCCTCCTTGTTGGTCAACATTGTGACCGTTACAGTATGTAACAGTATGTTACAGACGCATGGCCTCAGACTGAACCACGCAGCATGCCTTTTGCACTTCTGTTGAACGCCTATGGTGTTGCAGGGGTTGGCTGATACATTCATCATCCTAGGGATGGCTTTTGATGGTCCAGAAGCCAAGCAGCTCAACAAGGACATCTTTGAGTGCATTTACTACAATGCCCTTGTCACCTCATGCGCCTTGGCTAAAGAGTTTGGTAAGCTCTCATTGCAAACTGATGAGCATGACAAGAGACTGCAGGTTGTTCGGCAGGATTGAGTCATGCCTTCTGCATCTTCGTGTACAATGCACAACAGCTGTGCATCTCCAATGCNGGGCAACACGGCACATGCCACACCCACAAATAAATTGCTATCGTATTCTCGAACGATCACTTCATGACTACATATCCACCACGCATGCAGCTAAAAAAGCTCTCCTTTGCAAAATTGTGTCAGGAGGAGCAAGTCTTTGCCATGAGTCAGAGGCATAGTCATATGTCTCAACAATCTCATTGTGTTCATCGTTTTGCATACCCCCCAAAGCATATACATTGCCATCGACAGTCACAGCTGCACCATATGAGGTAAGCCAGGAAGCCCAAGCTTGTTGCCTGAAAAAGCCATCCAGTGTAGCCATGTGCCTAAGAGCGTACCAGTTCCACGAAGCCTGCTGATCTGCTTCCTCATGTGATCCACAGTCACTGCAGCACATGACTGGGTAGTGACACTCTAAACTTCTGAGCACACAGGGTGGAGGCGCTCAGCAAGGTTTCCTGGATGGAATCCGACTATGACACTGATCAGGTATTTGCAATGTGTGCTGCAACACTGGCATCGTCACACTGTACACAAAACTTTTCTCATGTATCACACTCTATACATCAGCGCACGGAGTTGCCACAACACTCACTGGGAAATCTGTAAAGTACAGTGCTTACTGCCATGTAGTGTGAGACAACGACTACCCTATGCTGCAACTATGTAGTCAGGCGTTACCTATCCGGGCTAGGTGCTTCTGGCGTGCCATCATGGAGTTTGAGGTGAAGCGTTTCCTCTTCATTCTGCGCAGCTTCAGCAGATTGCCGAGGCATGAAATCTGTGCTCGATGATGACGACCAGAGTTCTGCAGACACAGTGAGCATTGCTTTCAGTGTGCGATAGTGCCTGCTGTGCGCACACTGAAGACACAGCTGTGTTCTCAGGCTTGCATGACTTGGCGACATTCGCTGTTAGCGGTGTCTACCTGTTACTGCTTCTCCATAAACTGCACCCCAGGAAAACCAGGATGGAGCTTCCAAGCTTTGGTAGTATGACACCAGAGCAGTTGCTTGCTCAGTCCAGTCCACAGACCTACAGGCCATGTCAGGATGTTGCACAGTCAAGTCAAGAGCTGTGTATGGCGAGTTGCCACTGACATTGCCAAAGGTCAGCTTGCTAGGCTCTGTGCACCTGAAAGTTGTTGACGCTGTAGGGACATAGGCCTTCAAACTTCTGAAGGCGGTCAACGGAGCATCTCCTACCGCAGTCAAGGCTGTGTGCACACTGTGCACCTCGTCAGCCTTGGCAGGCAGCTGGAAAGCAGGCACAAAGGCACGGCTCATCTGGCCTTGCTGAAGGTGAGCACCGCTATCATTGATATCGCTAGGCGGCAGCTGGTCCTGCAAATGCGTCCCATTTTGCGGGTGCATCTGTCGAGAACACTTGCAGCAACGTTCCAGTCCATAGCACAGAGCGCTCNCAGCCGTTCCTTTCTTCAAGCAATGTCAATGCAGAGTGAACCAACAAAATTGGTGTAGCGATGTACCCAGGCTCGGGTCCTCTGACACGACAATGCACCTGCTTGTCTGGTGNCAAGTTCTGAAACTGGTGTCGCGTCATCCCCCGGTAGCTTGTGACACTGCAGACATCGCAGAGCCTGCTCAATCACATGACAGCCGACAGCACACAGCAGACTCAAACCTTGCATCCAACAGCTCCAACGCTGATACAGTTTCTGCGGGGGTGTGGGATGAAGCTACTGTGCCCAGCGTTACAGGCAATGTACAATCTCTGCCGTTTGGGGGAAAGACTGAGTCCAGTGACATCACACAATTCCTGATGAGTGCCATGGATGAGACGAATGTCAACCTTCGTGCAAAGTTCTCGAAAGGTCTCAGCATTGTGGGACCAGAAGCGATGTGGGAGTGCTATCAGGCTGCATGCAAAGAGGAAGGGGAAGGCAAGCTATACAGAAACTTCCTGCTGCAAATGGAGCGGCGCAAGAAAGATGTCAGGTCTAGGTATGCTGACACAAATTTATTGCAGCCTGCATGCACACAGTGCTCGTCTATGCTCAGTCCATCACATGCAGATTGCTGGTGTGCCAAGAAAGGCNACAGCACTACAGCACTCCTGCCCAGTATATAGCTGCAAGGCTGCCTTTCAATGGTGCCAGCGCAGTCAGCTGCTGTGTGGTATGCTCTCACACAAAGCTGGTGCCTGCAGCCAAGCCTCTCTTTCACCGCTCCGGAACTCGTGAACAGTGCTGCGGGCAACATCTACTATGCAGCTGACGTCTTCTCTTTGGGTATGCCTTCCTGGGTCACAGCATGTCAGCCACTGTCTCTGTTACACACTATGGAGCAAGGCATAACAGCAGTTATAGCTGTTGTGTTGTGCATGTTGCACATGTNAGACGCAGAGTGCTGCCAGTAAAAGCTTAGCGGCATCTGCCAGCAAGGTTGCGGCTGGCATGGCTAATAAAGCAGCAGCTGCAAAAGCAAGCAAGCAAACCAAATCCAAGCCCTGATTTAATGAACACATGAAACCGCTAGGCGCTGAACATACGTAGAGAGGCAGTTGCTCTGTGCAAATGGACTTGAGAAGACTTTGATTAGTGCTCAGAGAGGAAACTTGTCATATGTGTCTGTGTTGATTGCGTATTGTTGTACTCATTGCTTTGTTATTGTGTGTGCTCTTGCTTGTTGCGTTGTTTGCCCTGTTGGTCAGGTGTCAGAGCAAGTTGACAGCTGGCTTGTACAAGACATGCTAGCTTGTGCTTGCAACAGCCGACAAAGCAGTAGTTATGGTGTATACTGTGACCTGAATGCCTGTGTTGCACCAGTGCAGCGACTGCCAAACGGTTCTGCCAAACAACATACAGCTCCTAGATCAGAGACTACTGTGCTACAGCAAGTGGTCACCTGTTATACCGCTCTATACGATCAATGGTTCCGCGCAGCAGGAATGTATCTGCCATGCTGAACTTATAAGTGCCATCAGGCACATGCCTTAACCCTGCAGCATCCTGCATAGCCGCATTTTGATCTTGAAATCGACAATAATTTTAATCCTAATCTGAAGCTCACATCAACTTTGGCAGTGCATCATGGATGTTAGCAGCCAACATTACTGAAGTTATCAAAAGCCCAAACAAGTGATGGCGTTGCATGATGGGCAGCTGGCATCCATGGGCAATGAGTACGGTACTTGGGGATTGGCAACCGAGTGTTGGGGTTATACACATTTGTAGACAGCATCTGCTGCTGACAAGAGCAGCCTTTGTGGCAATCACTAAGTCCAGTCACCAAGACTGACAGGATCTCATACAGTGAACACGTTGCATGAAATATCGATGTAGTACAATATGCGGGTCATGCACACGGCGACACATCATTATGAGTGATGTGGCCAAACAAGGAGTCTTGCAATGTGCAGCACAACAATCAAGCAGTGTGCAATCACATTGCAACAGTGATGCCTTGTAATGAGGATTGAGGGATTTGAGTGCTGTAAGGGTAGTGTCACGCGTAGAGAGTGCTGTGTGAAATGACACAATGCTTTGTGTGCTGATGCATCGCATGAGACATGTGTGTTGTATGCAGATCATGCAGTGTTTGCATGGGAAGCTTACCAAAGGTGGTGGCGGGTCCAGAGAATGGTGAGGCACCAGATTGCCTAGCTGCCAGTCACCACGCAGATGCTGCAGCGCTACTGCGTGTAGCAAGCTTGCAAGATGCACGACGCTTTGTGCAAACCACTGTGCTCGCATACAAGCTTTGGGATCTGCTGCTGTGTGTGAGTCTAACGTTCCAGCGTCCATGAATAAAGCCTGTAATGAAAGCAGCTTTCTGGCACAATCATAAGCACCAGTGTTGCATGTCATTGTCATGTTGGAATTCTTTCTGCCAGGCAACAAGCTGTTACCTCTGTGCAGAAATCTGCCCAGCGCGCTGTCATGCTCTGCAGTTGCAGGCGCCCTTCCCAGTATCTGGCATAGCTGAGNCTGACCACACACTCGATTTGCCTGGCAGCATGCTTTACCAGACCTTGAGTCAGCTCAGCTTGTTGCAACACCTGACTTTCAAAGACGCAGACGAAACTATTGACCTTGAAGCCCTGTCAGGATTGCTTGGCCTGTGAGTTCTAGAGGTATCCGGCAAATCCGAGTACAAAGACATTGAATTGGTGGGATCACTCAGTACTCTTCCGTCATACATCACTAAGCTACAGATGCGCAACTGTGGACCATCTGATGATCAACAAAATTTTCAAGTGGAAGACCTGGCGCATTTGATTNCACAAAGTCTTGCAATTGCCATTATTGCAGCTGTGTAGATGCCAGCATGAGTTGCTCTGGCGGAAAATGCTGTTGTCACCCAGCATGAGTTGCTCTCAGCAGACAACAGCATTTTCCCCAGAGCAACTGATGTTGGCACCTACACAGCTGCAAAACTGGCGCTGTGCAAAGCGCCGTCAAACTTTGCAGCCAACAGCAGGGCCGTTGTTGCTGCAATGATGCTTACTCATCTCTGAGTCATTTTGTCCATTGCTTGACCTTATGTGGCACGTGCAGCTTTCAAATTGTGCAAAAGCTGCTGCTGTCCTCAATTGCGATGCAGAAGATCTCCTGGAGTGCTGCCCACTGTCTTTGCCTGCTTTCTGATTCAAAGCCGTCGACCAGCACCATCGCAAGCTCAGCACAAGTCGTCTAATGTATTTGTTGTATATTGACAATGTTCAATTTGCTCCGCAAGTAAGCTCATGGGAGGCCACCCAATTCAGCTTAGACGCCTTTTGGGTGTCATCAAGTTTACACGATACACATAGTCGATTTTGACAGTTGCATTGCTTTGTGTCTGACTTCCTGAATTTCGCCCTCACACGACCTTTCGTACGGTCGACTGTAATCTGTAATCTGTGGTCTTTCTTTGGTCAGAAAGATCATATGNACACCGACAGCCAACCAAGGAAACAGCATAAAGCGTGCAAGGCTGCAGCTGTCATGTTGCCCGCCTACAGGGCAGCACACAGTCCGCACCAGGATTGCTCCGTGGCTTGGATCACGTCAGTAACTTCATGTTGGGGGCATAGCAGAAAAAGGCAAAACGTAAGCACGACACACACACACCTCGAGTTGTTGGCCAGCTCAGACACTGCTTCGGCAAGTGATGATTGCCGCAAACAATCGAGCAGAGAGTGTGTTACACCGGCACGTGCAAGAGCGTGCGAGAAACATTGGATCACGTGCGCATACTAGAGTCAGGTAAAACGCTTGGATTATGGCCTGAGTGAGAGGCCTGCCATCGATGAACAGCGTACCACGGATTCCAGTCTACCTATGAGATGCACACTGGCGTGGCTTGAGGGCAATGATCTCATCGTATTCAACTTCCTGGTGCAGTACCCCTGGCTAAGGCTCAAGTGTTCGCTGCTCATAGAATTATCAGCAACGCAAAGATGCAATTGTTATAGATCTGGAACTGCTGGCCTGAGCAGCACTGCAGTGTCTCATTGCTGCACTGAATCTCAGCCAGTTGGCCTGTCTTGAAGACCCTGATCTTGTCAAGGAAGGACACGGGCAGCGTCACCTACGCAGAGCTAGCAAAGGGCCAATGGCAGCAGCTGCAGAGGATGTGCTANGTACAACAGCACATAGCACATGCAAACATGCCACATGCCATACACGCAGTGTCTGTGTATGTGCAATGCACTAAACAGGATGCATGGTCAACTCACTCACCTGTGCTTCCAGGCTCTGCTGCAGCAAGAATATGCCCAAGACAACATCTGGCATCGGCACCACATCGTATCTGAGATGCAGCCTCGCACATGCGCTTGCCATGCGCAGCAGGCTGACCACAGTGTGGGGGCCAATGATTTGTCCATTAACAGGCTGCACTGCGTTCTGCTGTCTGATGAATGCATAGTAGTCCTGGATCATGGTCATTGCTGCCTCTGTGACTTCTGGACATTGCATGCTGGCACTATGCGCAACCCTGTGCCTCAAGGCATGCTGCGAGGCACTGATGTTGTCCCTGTGTGTGCGCAGTGAAGTAGATGTGCGCCTGAACCTTGCTTTTGCCTGGAGTGTGCTTCTGTGCGGTGCGAGGCTGGCTGCAACATTGCATGCTGGGGTGTGTTGCTGCATTTGTGGTTCCAAATCCCAAGTGCATTTCAGGTCAAAGGCACCAAAAAGGTCCTGGCCCAGGTCACGTTTTGCGTCCTCTAGCATGTGCTGTTGGCTGCCAGCAGTGCCTGCTGCATAGTTGCTAGCGTGGGCTTTGCCTTTGCTGAGGCACTCTGCTGATGCAAACAGCCACACTGCANGCTGTGACCTCTTCCTGGTGCCCTCTGTGTTTGAGCCTTGTGGTTTGACACAAATGATTGCCTTCAGGTAAGCAGCATCCCCCAGGGAAGTAGGTCACATCCCACTTCTGGTCTGCGGCATGACACATGTGACACTTGGCACATCACTACCGTGGCGCCAACTCAGCTTGTAAAGCACCATTGCTTGTAATGCTTTGCAGCACATTGCTAAAACAAGCATGGGGTACTGCCTTTGATAATACTGCAGCATGCTCACTCCTGCCTTATGTTGAAACCTGAAATGGCCGTTCGGGGACTTAACCAAGCACCTGCAAAAGTACACCCAAAACACAACCACACATGGTGCTTCATTCCTGCTCAATCAGGCAGAGTCCCTGCACACTGCTCTCAACTGCAGCCGCCAAAAAGTGTTGCTTTATCCCCTCGGTGGACACATCATATCTCCACACTGCAGCCTGCGCTGATGTCAACTACACTTGCACCCTTTTGCGTATTTAGTATGCTCCTTTGCCAATTCAGGCGCCTTGTTTGCACATGGTTCATGTAATGCATCTATTGCCTGACGCAGCGCCAAGCAAAGAATTGACACAGCTTCAAAGCTGTGTTAGCAAGTGGAGCAGGATGCTGCACTTGTACTGGAACAGGTCCCATGTGTCTTCCACTGTGATGCCAGGCTCTGTGCCTCTGTAAGAACCCACCTTTGACGTGTTCTCTGACAATAATGTTGGAAACCTGACCTTGTGTAAGCCCCCGGCTGGTTCCTAAAACTGTAAATGTAGTTAGACTGATTCAGTGAGCGATAGTCTCTGCTCAGGTGGGAGGGCCACGCACACACAGACCTCAAGCCGACCACACAGCGGGCGGCAGCGTTCAGGCCACAGAGGCGCCGCAAGGTACTCTGGCCAACTCCCCCAACAGCATCACTGGCAGGACCAGCCTCACTGGCAGCAGCAGGTCTGTAATCTCATTCGGTCTCATTCTGGTCTCGATAAGCAGCACATGCTGTGGTTGTGCTTTGCTGTATGTCGTCATCCAACATCTTGGCTTGGTTCAAGCTTTGCAACTCAGTTTGCTGTTGTGGCATCAGTCGATCACCGTGTTTGGCATTTGGCTCGGATTGCCTGTTTTGCCCACCNACCTATTGTGGGTCAAAACTGGTGCTTCAATTGCACTTGTGAACACTTGTCATGCAAAACCTTGCTGTCGACTCACATGCTAAAGCCAGACATGTTGCTCAAGCTGTACATGCTGCAGTGTTCACCATGCTGTGCCTGGCTCTGAACCGCTGCATGTTCTGGAACTGCAGGTGAGCTGCTGGCACGGACGCAGGCAGAATGTCATCAGTGCCGAGACGTACCCCGCTTGTGCTGTGCAGTGGCTGTGCTCTGCCAGCTGATCACATGCCAACGCCCCACTGGTAACAGTGCTTTGCAGAGCCTCATCAATTTGGCTGCTAACAAGTACCCTAAGGTGACCTCTGTGGTGCCTGTACTTGGCACACAGCATACTTCACTCAGCCACTTGACCGTGCAGGGCAAGCCTGCATGCGTTTGAAAGTGATGCGCATGTTCCAGAACTCAATCTTACTTGCAATACCATGTAGGTCATTTTGGCAGTCAGTTGCTCCATATTTAATACAAGGCATTTGCTGTGTTTTGTTTATTGTGTTTATGCATTTTTGTGCCTCATATCATTTGCATACACTGCACTGCATGAGTCAGCAGCAGGGTGATCATGGCAACCATGTCAGTAGGTCAGCAAGTTCAACACAATAGGCTTGCACGCTTTTATAAGCTGTGCATCTATCCCACTGCAACGATTGCACAGTATCAGACAAATTCAGCTTGCAGCAGCACAGTTCAAGACCCGACCCATACACAAGTAAAAGCTGTTGGCAGTTCACACTAATACATTGTCGCAGCGATAGAGTTATGCACAATAGTGATGCAGAGTATCTTTGTTCAAGTTTGTTCTACAGGTCCTTTCACATGCTGTGCAATATGGTTGTAGGTACGTAAGCAGGCCGCTGAGCAGCTCTATGTGCGTCTGATGACAGTTGAGGATGATGGTGTCTATGCTGAGGATGTTATTGAACATGCATACGATGTGCTAACAGAAGTTGCTTGGGACGGCCCCACTGAAGAAGTGAGACCAGCCAGGAACAGGTTGCTTGGCATCTTTGGACTTGCTGCGGTTGATGATCCTGCATATAATGTCAAGCAACAAGTTGATACCTTACCAGGCAGCAAACGGCATGATGAGAATGNGTGCCTACCTTGGTGCGCTTGGACTTGAAGAGAGCATCAATGAGCTTGAGGCACCACTCACTGCTGCGGGGCTTGATGTCGGGATAGCTGGCCATGGCCTCCTGCAGCTGGTTGATCTTGCCCACCGGCAAAGGGGAAGACCGCATCTCCTGCACAGCAAGCGCTTATGGGTACGCTCCAGGGTTTGCAGGTCATGAACCCTAGACACATGTAGTTGGTTAATCTTGCCCACTGGCAAAGGGGAAGACCGCATCTCCTGCACNTGATCATAAGCAAATTTAGGAAGAACATCGCCACATCTGTTTTGTGTTCTGAGTACACTTTAAGCCATGTCTTGTTTGCGGCTTCATGCATTCACTGGCAGCTCACAGCTGAAGAGGTCTCAGGTTGATGCACGAACAGCGTACCGCACTGCTGAAGCTGCCATTCAAACAGCCCATCTGTGCATCAGTGTGAGCAGACATGGCTGGTTGTTGAGCCTATGCTATAACATTTACATAGCTGAACCCTGTGGCACTATGCATTTGATCCTCATGCTGATTGGCTGCACTGCAGGTATGGGAGCAAGCTGAACTTTGAGAAGGAGCTGGGCCTGCGTCTCAAAGGCGAGAACGGCATCATGAAGAAGAAGTTCAGCGCTCTGCAGAAGGACATTGAAGACCAGCGGGAGGAGATTCGCACCATGTTTGCTCACAAGAAGGAGCTGTACCAGGTGAGTTTCAAGTTCTGCTCATTACCCTCCCAGCCAGGAGATAGGTGTACCAGTATGAAGCTGCATGTACTGATTGCTGGGTAGCACAGTGTTAGCTTGACGTGCTGACATGTCAAGAGAGTTGCATGCTCTGGGTCGTAATCCTTGATGTGGTAGTGCCCACTGCATATGTTTACATACAATTGCACGCTGCCCACAGCCACCGTCTGTATGTGGTGCTGTAGCCACCGTGCTCATATGGCGTAGTCCTGAATCCCAGCAACAGGTGGTGTGTGCTGCAGACCATCAGCAGCTTGGAGAAAGACATAGCAGGGCTGAAGAAGGAGATTGGGGAGCGGGATGAGACCATTGGGGACAAGGAGAAGCGTATCTATGATCTCAAGAAGAAAAACCAGGTGTGTTTGCATCACCAGCCATCTTCACCGTGTGATGTCGCTACTATGCTGATGGCTGCAAGATCACCTGATGCATTGAATGAGACGTTATGCCAAAGATGGCTGCATGCTTGTCTTGTGTGGCTGGACAGACAGTACAATGCCGCCATGCTGTGCCCACATTGCACTCACAAATGCTCTCCTGCTAACAGACGTAGTCTGCGGTGAACAAGTTGCACGACTTGAACACAACAAATAGCCATGTCATCGGCGGGAGCATGCAGTTTAATCAGATTCTGCTAGCCTGCCTGGAACTTACGATGCTAGGCATCGGGTTTTTTTGGTGACAAGTACAGGAACACCGCCCAGCTGTTCCCCTGCTTGGAGGTTCATATATGCCATTTGTAGTATTCTGTGTTGTATTGTCCCCAGTTTGGGCTTGGGTGCAGCCATGAGAAACAATGGGCACGTTAGCCTCTGCACACATGCATTGCAAGGTGGATGCNTAGGATGACATCAGCAGAGCTGGCTTGTGCATTGAAACAGGACCCACTGGGGCACATACCTGCAGAAGCGGAATGCTGCTATTCACCATTGACTGCAGTGCTTGATTCAGCATTAGGCTGGAGCTGCCATCTGCAGCGCCGCACAGCTGGTGCACAGCATTGGGAGGATCTGCCCCACCATAGAACAAATCCCCCAAGCTGACTGTGCTGCACCCAGAGGTGCCATGAAAGGCTGCAAGCGTCAGGTCCACCTTGAAGAGCAGTAGTGAGGCCAGCGGGAATGACGAGGTTGACTGGGCAGTTGACTGCAGCAGACCTCGTCTGCTCATGTCCAGCATAAGCGGCTCATGCAAAAGGTGCCTTCCAATGTTGCTGCTGGCATTCCCTTTCAGCGTATTCACAAACACTGATGACAGTAAGCTGGATGTTAGCACAGTGACTTGCAGTGTCACATTGTACACATAGCTCTGCACTGCAGCTGTGCTGCTGTGGCTGCTCAGCTGCTCATCAGTGCTTGTCGGAGCACAAAAGGCGAAAGGAGCTAGCGTTAGCTTGGTTGCCAAGTGGCCTGGCACTCCGCTTTTGCTTGAGGCTGCAGAGTTCGTGGTGCGTGGTCGCTGAGGCTCTTATGTGTCAGCCGTTTTTGCGTCCTTCACACATACGTCCCGTGCCCAAAATGCCGAGTTTGGCAGGCAGACCAAGATCAATCAGCGTTCTGGAGTTTCGTGGATNGCAGTGCCAGCTGTCGACCCAAACCTGCCCAAGTATAGGTACTGCTTGAAGCTTACGGTCACAACATGTCATGTTTTTTGTCAACTTCACGGTTGACTGCACCTGCCAATTGCCTTTTGTCTAAGTAGGCTTCTGCTAGCCTCTCATTGGGCATGGCAAGACACCCTTACAAGGTCGGTCTTAGCTGAAATACACTACTTGGGTGTATCCAAACTCAAGTCCAACGTAGCATCCCCATCTTGTGGCTTTCACACAGGTAGCGTATGTGCCTGGGTTTGTCAAAGCTCATGCTCTTGTGTGTCTGCCACTCAGAGGGAGCATCCACACCACACTGCATCACCTCATGACAACAACAGGATATTGCCATTTGGGTGTGCTGCTTATTAATGTGCATGGCTCCCGCTGATGCTTGCTGGATGTCTCATGCCCTTTTCAAGCACTGGAACCAGTTTGTTAGGGTTGGTTTCAGATTTTCAGGTTCTATATGTTGTGGGTGTAAGTCCTACAAGGTGCTAACGAAGGAGTCCACTACATGTGCCTGCTGCAAGGCATGTTGCTGCTTTATAGCAGACTCAGATGTCCTTGCTTGCATGTTCAGGCACCAGTGGTTCCAGACACAGACTGTGGTGGAGGTGGGAGTTCTGGCCAAGAAGATGACAAAGGAACGCGTGGACATCAACATCCAAGAGCAGCATCTGTCTATTGTGATCCGGGACACTGAGGGCGANTGCATGGCTGCAAAGGCAGTGATGCATGTGTGCATGCGTTGTTCAAGCTACAATTTGAGGCACAGTCAGTGATGACACACTGTCAATGTCACAGAAGTACCAAAACTGGAAGTGTCTGCAGCATGCAGGACTAGCACACAGCTTGTTTTGCAGGTACATGCAATGTACAACTGGCCCAGGATAGCTGCCAGAACAGAAGTGGTGTACGACGCTGCTGTGGTGTCCTGGCGAGATGACTCGCTGATGGGCAGATTCTGCCGCTACTATCTCTGTGGTTCATGGTTTGGGAAAATTTGCTGCTGTGTGGCTGCAACCATGCATCTGTACTGGCGCTGGCTTGAGTACATGCATCCCAGAGCAGACATTGACATTGCACCCACCTTTCCAAAACTGAAGGTGGTGAAACAATAATGGGCGAGCCTCTTGCACGCAATGTATGCAGCACTGTGCTTTGATCAGCAAGTCTCAGGCTGTGTTGCTGTGGCTGTCTGTCGTCATGGTGCTGAGAAATAGTGGCAATAGGCAAGCAAAAGCCTGTGTACAAGGTGAACTATCACAAGTCATAGTGTGCTGCCCTGCAAACCCACNAATGGGTCACTCCCTCTGCTGGCCAGCCTATCTCAGAGACATCACTCATGATACTGCATTATCTGTGGTGCTTGTGTTCACATGTAGGGCGGTTAGTCAACAGGTTGTTTGCTCTGCCTGCTGTGCAGACTCTCAGTGCCAAAATGGTAAAAACCCTTTCAGGCCCGTGTGAACAATGCAGACATCTGCATGTGCAGGGGCCTTGAACGAGATTGCAAAAGTACCTGGAGGCGCACAGGCTGTCTCAGCTACAGCAAAGCTGCAGGATGATGTCAAGTATCCTGTGAAACTGGTGTAGTGATGGTTGCTGCTTGTGGTGCAATGCGTATGCATGCCACGATGTGTCAAATGCTGCTAAAAAGCTGATGGAATGAAAGCTGCTGTACCTCGACTTGTGAGGNCAACATGCGCTTCTGAGGGAACAGGGGATCGCTGTTGGAGATGGTTGCTGTGATGGTCATCTTGTCGTTAGGGTTCTGCTCGTCAACAATGCCATAATTAAGCAGCAACCGGCTGTTAGGCTGGGGGCCACACCAAGCATACACAGGCTCCCCTGCATGCAAGTTCAACGAACTTGGCCATGCCTTGTCGTTTCCAGTATTACATGGCCACTAGCAGGATGCGTGAAATGTGTCAGTCTGCAGCAGGATGGAAGCATGTACTGAGCAGCTGGGTTGTAGCGATTTGGAGCGGTTGTAGCCAATAACTGACAGTGATGCTTGCTGCTGTGCTGTATCTACAGTAACTGTCCCCTCACATACAACAAAGATGCGCACCACACAGGATGCATGCAAGGATACAGATGTCGCTGCCTGACTAGACTGGTACATCAAACAAGATGCTGACTGCCTGCTATAGTTGATTGCTTGCTCTACAAGAGACAGATACCATAGAGCACGACTGTGTGAAAGTGAGCAATCTGTGGGATGGGCTGAGTTGGCAGGGGATGCAGACAGGACATGAGCATGTCAGGCGGGGTTCAACAGGTGAGTGTAGGCTGCTGCTGGTCCAGGGTACCCACATGTCCTGTTTAGTATGCAGTTTGCAGATCAATATATACTGACCTGCTTTGTAGTCTCTGTCTACAGTCAGCCTGACCTCACGAGAATCTGCATGGTATTTCAGCATGGCCTGCAGGACAGAGAACACACTGTGATGCCTGGTCTGTATTTCCCTGCTTTTGCATTTGCAACTAACCAAAGCATGTGATTGCCTGCAGCTACAGTCATGGGCAGTTATGTTACTCATTGTGTTTGCATCCCAAGGCAGGGAAGGGCGGTGTGTTTTGCAAGACATGCAGCAGTCATTGATGAATGGGAAGGAAGTGCAATGTTTCGCTGTGTCAGCACCACATGCTCAGGCTACACCTGGGTAGACAGGCTATGCAGAATGGACGCACCAGCCTTGATGCAGCTTGAGTACATACAGGCAAAATGTGGTTGGCTGATTTGCATGTCCAATGATGAGCATCTACGTATGCTGGCCGATTAGCAATGTATGCAGATGTCATTGCAAACATCAGGTGCAAGAGCGCATGGGCTGCATTTCATAACATAGGTGTGACTGACACCGTCAAGACCACTTGACGCACTCGCAAGATGCATTCATTTGACTGTGGTACTGTGGCNGAAAGCTGGATTGCTCTGCAGGTCACATAGCGCAGCGCTTCTTGGCCAGGCACCACACGGTGCTACAAGTTGGCAGCACAGTGTTTGTGCACGGAGGCATCTTGCCAGCGCATGCTGACTATGGACTAGAGCGCATCAACAGGTCTGCCACTTGACATGCGCTGAGGCACTTGTGTCTGTAGCTTGCACATGGCACATGCATTTGCAATGTCTGTGACAGCTTTTATGCAGTATGTATGGTGATCCTGTACAAACCGCAGCAAGTTCTAGGGCGACAGCAGTCCCAGGACAACAGTAGGCCTGGCAGTCCCAGAAACAGGTGTTTTATGTCATGGTTTGACTCTGGCACATGTGCATGGCAGACCCTGGTTGCAAGCAGGGTTTGCCAGACTTACCTTACATCATGCTTCATGTTTTCAGTGACATTTTATAGCTTGACTTCTTTTTGCCCTGAGCCACACGCGAACCCGAGAGCCAGCATTTTCAAACTCTGTAGCACAATCAACCATCTGCAAGCAGTCATACGGTGTAGCGTCCCAGACCTGCTACGTAAGCAACAAGTGCATATTGTCACTTGATGCGAGCCCTGTTGACATCAGCTCGTCACTGTAACAAGGCTAGGTTGCAGCAGGCCGGAGACCAAAAACCCTGGAACCTTTGCTGCTGCATGTATACACTTGGATGATATACAAGAAACAGTTGAACCATCGAGGCATTCCCTGCACTCCTGTATCGGTGTGGTTTGCAGGGAGACACAAGAATGGATCTCAGGTCAGAAGCCGACTCCAGAGCCTGACTTCCTTGCAGGCAGGTCGGCAGTGGTCTGGGCTCGAGANCCACCAACCTGCACATCACTCGCTTGAGTCAAGAAGTGACACATGCGGGAGGACACCACAAGACCAGGGCAAAATCATCTGGTGCAGTCATCTGAGCTCTCGCCAGCCTTTGTGCCTACACCAACCTGCACATCATTCACTTAGAGTTGAGACACGACAAATAACGGAGGAACCCATAACATCAGGACTACAACATCTGTTGCAGGCGTCTGAGCTCTAGTCAGCCTTTATGCCTGCACCAATCTGCGCCTTACTCACTCGAGTTGAGGCATGACACATACAGGCGGAAGCCACAATGTCAGGACTAGATTAGCAGATGCAGGCATTAGGCCTCCAGACAGTATGCCTTCAGCAACCTACACATTCATGCACACAGGTGCAGGAATGTCTCTCCCGCATCGTGAGAAGGGAGTAACAATTCTGTGCATGACCTGTAGCTGTGAGCCCACAACAAGTGTTGGCTGCAGCTATGCCTGTTTGGTTTTGCCCTTCGAAGAGCTGCCTTGTGCTGAGCTTCTGCATCAAGCAGCTTGTATGCGTCATGTGGCACTTTTGCTGAGCATGTGATGGTCTGACAATCTGACAGCACCAGCTTGTATGCTGTACAGCTTGAAGCGTTGCTGCATCCTGTGTGTCTGACTACTTGCCAATGGTGATAGTACGCGCCTTCTGTAGCTGCATGGGCTGACTTGTGCAGGCATGCAACATTGAGCTGAAAGGGGCTATGCATGGCAACTCAAGCTCCCTGCAAGCCTCAGACAAGATTATACAGCTTGAAGAGCCAACAAGGTCCAGCAGAGGTGGAGATTATGTGTCGCTGTAGACGCTGGACAGCTTGTCATGCTCAAGGGGCTGGCCTGTACTCAGCTGGCGTAATTACATTCAGCTGGTATGTTGGTGCTCAGCTGGCACTATCAGTTTGGGTTCAGCTGCATCAGTATGCTGGGCTGATCTGCCTTACAAACTGCCAACCTGACATGGCACAGATTATGCTGAGCTGATGTAACTAGTCTCAGCTGAGCTTGACTGACAAGCCCTGCTGGGTCAGCCAGAATGCTTTGGAGTGAAGACCATTAGATCAGGGTGGTGCTGCAAAGCTGGCCTGCTTGTGATCACATTGCTTAGTCTGTTATTCGCTGCTATGCTCATTCACAGAGCCGGCTTGAAAGCGTGACACCATTCCTGATGTCACTACGTAAACTTACCCCAGGTATCGTTTGCTTGCGTTGCCTGCGTTTTTGCACTCACTGCTTCTGCTGATTAGGTTGACTGCAGATCATGAAGATTTGTCCGGAGATGAGACAGTGTGCAAACAGTGCAGGGCTGATGCTAGCAGGATAGCAGGGCAGCAGGGATAACCTGGCGGCCCAGTGCTTCTCCAGGAGCTGCTGCTTGTGAGCCCNGCTTCTGCAAACCTTGCTTCCTTCAAGACACTGTATACGAAAACATTACCGGATATACAGGTGGACTTGAGGCTCCGCCAATGCCACCCACGCCGCCTCCGCCTCCAGCTGCCACCTCCACACCTGACTTCTCCTGGGGGGGCGCCAGCCTTGGCCGCGCAACATCCACAGCGTCTCTCAGAGCCATTCAGGATCAAGAAGCAGCATCTACAAGCAAACCTGGTGTGTGCACTCCTTGCCATCTGAAGCAGTATTGACATGCAACAGCCACTCAATGAGCTAGACGTCCTGACACTACAAAGGTACCAATGGGTCACTGCTGCAGTACACATTCCGTAAGTGCTACTGCCATCAGCCACATCATGCAAGCATGCCAAAACTTGTCTGTTACGTCACAGTAGGCATAGGCAGATCAATCAGCTAATGAGTCATTGACGGCAAATCCAGGTATGCAGTGTTTGGCTAGGCATATGCACAGTCTGTGTTGCTGAGCCCCTCATGATACTCCACTGCCTGCACAGCTGTGGTGCAGCAGCTGCCAGCTGACGTCCATGTGTGATTACTGCAACATATGCTCAAGCAGGCAGTGTGATGCAGAGTTGCGCAGCACGCCTAGCAGGACCCCATCATTGCTATCTGGCATCCGCCCCCAGCAGCCTAAGCCACAGCCTAAGCCAGAAAGCAAAAGTAGACCTAAGCAAAGCAGCGAGCTGGGTGTGGAACCAAGCTGGAATCATGTGNCAAGACTTGCTCATGTGCTGCTATCAGAAATGAACAAGGACCTACTGGGGCTTTGGTGGTAGTGAGCTCTTGCACAGTAGCCAAATGAGGGTCATAGGCCAGCAGCTGGAGGACAAGAGCTGTGATAGTGTTATCTGACTCATGTTGCGCCTTCACGAGCTCTTGACGGTGTGCTGCTGTCTTGTCAAACTTGGCTGTTGCGTTTCTGTACAGGTAAGTAATGCATTCACTTCCTGAAGCACTGTGCACACCTAGCAATTGGCACATACACGCCCAATAAGATACCTGAGCTGCTCCCGGTCTTGCTTCACAGCATCGTGACTAGTTGAAGACCAGGTTCTCACAAGTGCAATGAGTTTTCTACCGGCGTCAAGCCCGTGAAGGTACCCCTGTGCTTGTCGTGTTCGCTCCTCTTGCTGAACTCCGAGCTTCTGGCTATATTGGTCCAACAACTCGAGTTCTATCTGTTCGGTGCGATTCTGTGCCTTGGTGCGCTCGCATAAGCCTGCGCAGGATAAGCCTGCGCATGCTGACCTTTTCGAGCACTTGTCACGCGTTGCCTCTTGCAAAAGAACCATTCTATTTGCTTGCAGCTTGTTGGCTTGTTCGTAACGGCGTTCGCTAGCCTGCAGAGCTCGCACTACTTGTAAGCGTTTGCGAATGGCTTTGGTCATTATGGAATTTCAGCTAGGCGACCAAATCGTAGTTTTGGCTCAGCTTCCTCGAGGTCCCAGACATGTTTGCCCCCATACCCAAATGGGGGCAAACCGACCCTACATTTGCCCCAATTGCCCCATACCCGGAGTTGACATGTTCTATCAGGGTATATGTATGCTCAATCTGCACTCAGTGCTCGTAGCTGCGGCTACGTCTGACCTTGAGAACCATCNGAAGTTTTGAACACAGCACCTTCCACTGTAAGTTTGCACTCTGAAATCTGGCATGGCACAACTTGCAAGCATGGCTGTGGCATGCTGCCTCACAGCAAGCATGAATAATAATAATAACAATAATAGTTTACANCACCTTGGTTTCGCGCAGGGAGCTTCGGAACTCCTGCTGCAGTTCTGCATCTGCTGCTGCCTTGGATGCTTTCTCTGCTGCTGCTGCTGCTGATGCTGCTGCTGCTGCTGCTGCTGCTGCTGCTGGATGCTGCTGCTGCTGCTCTGATGCTGCTGCCCTGCTGCTGCTGCTGCTCTGCTGCTGCTGCTGATGTGCTGTTGCTGCAACAGCCTTGCTGTTGGAGTCGGCATCTTCCGTCTCAAGTAGCCCTCTTTAGGTGTGCTATTGCCGCTTGTGCTATGTGTGAGGAGTCTTGACCAGCTGCATCTGCATTCATGAATGGTAGCTGGGCATGAGGCTGTTCAGCATGCACGGGTTCCATGGCACCGTTTGGATGGTCTATGTTGTCTGCATTGGGAATGATGCCATCCTCGGCATTGAATCCAGATGCACCCCCATGTGTGCTCCCAAGTGTGACATCAGCAGCTGCATGCGCATGTTCTGCCAGCCCANTCAAGCATGCACCAGGCTTTATTGCCTTGCAGGGCCACCCTCGGCAGGACCACATGCAAGCTCTCAACTTACTCTGGACAATACTTCCGAAAGACAGAATGGCCTTTTGGTGCATCATTCTGATATCGAGAAAGCACAAGAGCAAGAAGATTACTGGTTTTGGCCAGCCAACAGAATTGATCACCTGTGCCACCTAGTCACCATTGTGTTGCAGAGAGATTACCGACACTGACTGATCTCACAGCTGCAGTGGATATGCTCACCCCAGTGCTGAGGTTAGGGCTGTTGCAGGTGGAGGGCCAGTGCAAGGCAGGGCAGATGCTGNTGACTTACATGCAGTGCAAAAGCGACAAGTCTGACAGTACCATGACCACCAGGTGCAATATGTGGGCAGCATTGCAAGGATAATTGGTGCAACAACACTCTCCTGCAGGAAGGCATTGGCCAGCTGATTGAGGTTAAGCAGCCGTTCAAGACAACGTTGCCGTCTGGCCTCAGCTGTCAAGCAGAAAGTAGACAGGGACAACTTTGATCAAGTCTTCAGGAAACAACACAGGCTCATGGCGAACCCTCACAGACCGTCTGAAGTGGTTTGCATAAAGGTGCTGTCCATCCTCTGCATGTTCATGCCAAATTCATCTAAATTGCCGCTGAAGTCTGTCAAAATCTGTAGACACCAAACGTGTTATGGTTGTCTATTACGCCAGTGCACAGTCTTACCGACAAGCACTCTACTAGCAGAGTACAGTCTTACGCTCAAGTCTTTTGCCGCAGGTCCAGACTCGACTTCTGCTGTCCTTTCAGACATCTACACTCAGGTGGGCCTTTTCAGATACCGCATTGAGGATTCACGCAGGATGCTGAACAAAACATTGTCTTTACGACTGCGTAGTACCTTTGGCGAGCTGAGTGAGGACGAATACAGCGAGTACTGCGGAGAGACAACATCGGTGTCACTGCTGCGCTCGCAGGTACCAACAGGTGACGGCTCTCTGTCGTCAGCGCTGGTCTTGCCGGAAAGAAGACTAAGCAGTTCTTCACTTTGCGCAGGTCGACTACATATTTTCGAAGCCCCCACAGAGCAAGTCAGGCCAGGATCACTGCCTGCACTCTGCGTCTCACTAGCACTCAGGCTAGGTACACAGAAGAGCTCGCTGTCGTCGTCATGCATATTCTGTACTCGACCGTAGTCAACAATGCAAGCTGCGTCCGTCAGGGTGTAGTAGCGCTAAGCGCCCTGCGGACAATCTTACCCACTCGCCTAACGTCTCCTGCTGCCACGAAAGCGTTGAGCCATGAAATCTGCGTCACGTGATACTGAGGAGCTTAATCGAGCGTTTTATGACACCCAACGGCCGCTTTGCCTACCATCTATCATGTAGAACATTGATGTAAACTTGCATNTTCACTAGCTTGACCGGTCCTCAAGATGCCTATGCCAAGCTATGTGAACGAGCGGCCAGTCAAGACAGGCTGTTGGACAGAAAGAGAGGATGAGCTGCTGGCAGAATGGCAAGGCAAATATGGCAATAGGTGTGTGTGTAGCACTATTGGCCTATCTGTCACCTGTGTCAGCTGCGCCTCATTACAGCAACCTTCAGTGCTGCAGCTGCGTGAAGTGCACGCTGTCTACCTTTGCTGCCCTGCTGCAGATGGTGCATGGTAGCCAAGAAGATTCCAGGCAGGACCGGTCAGCAGTGTGCGCAGCGCTGGCGTCACAAGGTAAGGTTGTCTTCACCCACTTCCTACACTCATTGTTGACACTCCTTCCAGCAATGCGCAACATTGAGTCCAGAGTCTTACATGCTTTCCTAGGTGTTCAGAGCTGTGTTTTCAAGTGTGCTGAAAGGTGCAGCTTGAACCATATATGCAACAGTATTGCAAGCAAAGCTTGCTTTGGCTTCACAGCCTGTCTTACAAGAGACATGCATTTTGTCCTGGCAACGTGGGTGTTGTTGCGTGAAGATTCCACCTATTACAATCTGCACAGATGTCAGGCATTTGCCACCTAGTTACTAAACCTTGCGCTTATTCAGTAATGGCTGGCAGAAGTACAGTTCAGCAGTGAGCATACCATATAGCAACGACAGTATTGTCTGCACATTTGGAATGCTTCAGCGTACATGCCTTAACATACAGCCGTTGGGAACTGCATTGAAGTCATAGACTTGCTCATCAGCGTGTCAAGATGACAAACACTCTGTCAAAACTGCTGAACACATGTGCATGCTTCCAGCACTTCACTTATGTTTGCATGAGCTACATGTCTTGCAGCTGCCTCTGGCAGTCCTGACAANATGATTTCAGCATTCATACCCTCCATTTGACTCTGCAATCCAAGACATGCACACCTTGAGTAACAAGCTTGAATCACAACTTCTTGTGGCAAGTGGGACATACCCAGCACTGCAAATGTGACGTCAACTCAATACAGCAGTTGGAAATATGCAGTGAGAGAATGTACGATTACACTGATAATGCTATATACTAGCACTTCATCTGAGCACTGTTGCTGCCCTGTTGTTGGCAGTCTTGCCACATTCACTGTCACGTAGTCATGACTTATGCCATTACTTGTGACTCAGCAGTGCAGCTCAACGCATGATCCATCATGTGTTGCTATTTGGCCTGAGTCTGGCCAGTTTAGAACCAAGCATGGTCATGTCAAACAAGCACAAGGCCAGGTGCAAAACCAAAGCTTGCAACTTGCAGCATGTCGTCATAGCTCAGAAACAGATCAATGCTGTCTTGCACAAGGGCCACCACACGTGACTTCCAGACTCAAAACACGTGACTCACTCAGCGTAGCTCTGGTGCAAGACCAGTGTCGGTGCAATGCTCAAGACCAGTCTGCTGGTTACCTCTATTGCCTTGACCCTGTTCTGCTCAGCCTCCAGGGCTGCTCGGCTCTCTGCTAGCCTGGCATTGGCAGCTTCCCGCNGTCTGAGCTGGCTCAGCTACTACAAGATGTGTGTGATAGTTCAGGGTATGCCCACATGCAACAGCGGCACTATATATTATGATACATTACCTGCTTGTTACACATGCTGTGCTTAATGCAGGCAAGAGTCTGATGATGTAGTCTGCAACAAAGACTACGGTGCATTCTTCCATGCTATTGCCAAGAACTACCCTACGTCAGGCTTTCTCAGCCCACCCTATGCAGCATTGCATCTGTATGCGCTATTAGACAGTACTGGACCGCTACAGCTCACAGATTCTATACATATGTCTCAGGGATTTCCAGTGCTGCACTCAGTTGCACAGAAATGCAGATGGGAAAGGCTACCACAGGCATGGAGGCCGTACCTCAAGCAGCTCGCAGACCGTGCTTTGCGGGCAAGTACTTGTGCACAGGTAGGAAAGCTGTCGTACACCAAGCTCGTGCTTTGTGCAGGCAGATGCATAGCTGCCTGAATTGCGCAGCACATGCCATGCTGGTGCGACACTCAACATGGTAAGCTCATATTGCAAGCTTGCTTACTTCCAAGTGCTCGCCGCTGCAGATTCCAGACTACCCAGTCAGCCCTGCCTTTGTGGATGAGCACTGTTACATGCCAGCTCACCCACCATGCAGGGCGCTGCCTAAGTTTGCTGCAGACAAGACCAAAGGTCCAGAGGGGAAAAGCTGCAATAAATTCTACAAGCACCACCCTGGCCTTACGCCCGGCATGTTCACTCTGTTTTGTGCCCATAGAACATGCTTAGGTTTCAGCCTCATGGCAGACCAAGAAGGGCCAAGCACAGCCTTTGAGCTGATATACACCCGCTTCAAAACCGGTAAGCGCTGACACATTGTTTGTGAGCTGCTGTACATACGTATGACCAAGCCACAAGTGTTCGAAGTTGCGCTGCAGCTCCCAGCATGATTGTGTATGACAATGCTTGCAATCTGTGCTCACCTGTTTGATCAACAGACAAGTGCTGGCAGCATGGCTGCAGCAATGCCGCAGGACAAGTGGGCCAGGCATGGGTTCGAAATCACCTGGGTGTATTTTGGGGGCAACAGGGCCACATCACCGAAGATGGCCCCTTGTGCAACACCATCACAAATCCCCACAAGTACAACAAACAACAGTATAGCTTGTAAAGGTGGGTGCTGGTCAGCAGTGGCATCTAGCTGCAGAACATGCACAGTATGAGTCAAGAATCAATCAGCGCTTGAACAGCAGCCTGCAACTGCATGCAGAGTTGCAAATCATACCACTGGAACAGCTATCATTGAGCAACAAAAGCCAGCCATTCCCAATAGGACACGCAGTGTCAGGTTTGTGTAGTGATTGAAGTGAATCATCAAAAGTAACATAGCCAGTGTCACCGGCAGGTAGCATACTGTGATGAGCCTGTCTGTATGTTTCTCCTGCACAGATCACGTTGAAAATGATGTGAGGCCATCCATCACACAACACTTCAGGACACTGCATCTGCAAATGCCAGAGCAGCAAGTGGTACCGGGAACTCAAACTCAAAGTAGTCAGCAGCGGTGATAAAAGCGTTCCAGGGAAACAAAACAGCTGTGCCCAGCAGCAGGTAAATTGTGTATGCCGAGTACGCCTGCACAGCAACGTTGAAACATGAGATTAGCTGCAACGCGGTGACACAGCAAATGTGCTCACAGACCTTGTCCACAGGTGCAGCCATGTCCTGTGTTTCGGCTCTCCACCATGCCACCTGCTCAACAGGCCACGCACAGGTAATCCGCTTTCGTGTTGCACATCAGAATCAAAGCCAGGACGCTAGGGGTTGTGCACTCTACCGTCAATGTCACAAGTACTCGCCCTCGTTTGAGTTCAATCCCGGAACAGACAACTCCGAGACCTACCTGCTGCACATCGACCTGGGCGTGCGCATACGCAAGCGCCAACAGTGACTAGCGTAACAGGCGAATGCCGTTGTCATTGACGACGAGAGCGGAGTCACCACAGCGACGCGCAGCCTATACTTTGAGCTATATGCAGCGTGTACACCAAGCGTATACACCGTGCATGCAGCGCTGAGATAACCCGCCAGCACATAGAACCCCTACAACGATGTCGGGAGTTGTGCGATAGCGACTCGAAGCTGACTAGTCCCACAAGTCACTGACAGCAACAGTACACAGATCACAGTTGAANCTTTCAGCAATTTGAGGACACAGGTGTTTTGGAAACCGCACACAATGATTATCAATGCTGACCGTATTTCTATTACAGAATACTAATCAGTAGTTTGAACGGTATTAATCAGTATGTAAACCAGGCCACTCTTGCAATATCACTTGCGACAACACTTGCTGGTGTTATTGCCAATGCTGATGGGAGGCCTGAATTGGTACAGTGCTGGTGGACAGGACAAGCCTGAGCGCATGTGTGAATAATATCAAGGTGACCAAAGCTAGCGGCATGCATCTGCTGCAGCCATTCCCATACCGTATATCAATACTAGATTATGATTGCAAGCTTTCGATACACATATGAATGGGTGCAAGGAAGACTTGTCCTCTAGCTGTAGATAGTATCTCATCTAAAGTATGAAGTGAATTATATCTGTGGTTTCAGAGAGATTCGTATGATTTCGTGGGCAGTCGTATGATGGCATCGTACGACAGCAGTTTCGACATCGCTTTGTACGTTTACCAGAGCGCAGGGTGGATACACTGATCGGGAAGAGCGACTTTAGTAATGCCTCGCGTCAAGCATGAAAGGCGCGACAGCGCCAACCCCGTGGTGTTCTTCGATGTGTCTATTGGCGGGGGACCATCCGGTGCGATAGACTTGGGCAGGATAACATTTGAACTGTACAATGACATTGCGCCAAAGGTACAACAGGCTTGATCGATGACAACGTTGAAGTGTCAAGTATACAATGGAAGGGAAACACGATGAGCTTGAGTATGACTGCAGTTGCCTGTAGACTGCAGAGAATTTTAGGCAGCTATGCACAGGGGAGGCCGGTGTTGGCAAGGGCACCTCCCTGCCCCTGCACTTCAAAGGCTCCCCCTTCCACAGGGTCATAAAAGGTTTCATGATTCAAGGAGGGGACTTCTCAGCCAAGAACGGCACGTAAGTTACCTTGTATATACACCGCACTCAGCTGCTGCTTACAGCCTTGTGCTGCATACAGCCTTGTATTGACGTTCAATGGTATGCATAGTGGTGGTGAATCTATATACGGCACCAAGTTTGAGGACGAAACCTTTGAGCTAACCCATGACAAGCCAGGACTGCTGTCCATGGCCAATTCAGGACCCAACACCAATGGCAGCCAATTCTTCATCACTACTGTGCCAACTCCTCACCTGGATGGAAAGCATGTTGTGTTCGGGCAGGTTATCCACGTGAGCAGCCTCACAGTCTTTGCACGACTGACTTGTTCATGTAGTTTAGCATCACTCTGCAACATCAGCATAAGATGTGTCACATCAAAATCTTTTACCACAGGTCTGTGCTGCTCTGCATGTCAGTAGCTCACGCATGACGCAGCTGCGCCTGGCGTGCAAAATGCAAATTACACACTAGGTTCTTGTTCTGCCAGTCTGTGATCGGAAGGATCTGTTGTTTTCTCCAAGCAGACTTGTGCAAAATGGCATCATGGGGCACCTTGTGCTTTGCCTTTTGCTCTCAGATGCAGTCAAATACGGGCTAGCGCAATACACCAATTTGCGACACATCTCCAAAGGCATGTTGTCTCCTGTCACTTGTCTGCTGATGCCTGGTCGCCAATCCAGCGTTGCCATGTGACCATTGCATTCCGTTGATTTCCTTCAAGTCTGACCTCAAACAGCATCGGGAAGGCAAGGAATATAACACTGAACAACATATTAGGGTACAGTAGTTGAAACCTGCAACTGCACAGTAGAAGTTAACTGCGCTACTGAAGATTGATCAAATGCAGCATGTAGCAAAATGAGGGTGTAACAAGCAGGGCGGCATGCTCAACAAGACCTGATCAGTGCAGGGTTCATAATTTAGGCAACCCTCAACAGGCCTAGCCTAATAAAGTCAGAATGCAATGTTGATATTGCCAGGCTGCATTGTGCCAAATCAGCATATGTAACTAGGGGTTGGCAATGCGTGTTGTGGCATGTATGGTCTGTTATTGACAAACAGCATTGTACCGGGTGGGTTGCACAGTGCAGAGGTGTGGAGAAACATTGCACAATACAAACTGCGGCAGGCTTGGTCCTGTTTCAGCGATACACAGCATCAAGAAGCTGGGCTGCATTGTGCAGGGCAACTATCTGGTGCATCGGCTGGACCCAACAGTTTTTTTTTGGCAGGCACTTTCCCTTCTTGCTGACACATCAGATTGTTTGAAAAGAATAGAAGTTTTGAAGTGGCATTGCTAAGCAAAGTGGTGTTGTGCAGGGGTACGGTGTGGTGCGGGAGCTAGAGAACGCCGCCACTGAGAAGGATGACAAGCCGACTCACGAGTGCGTCATCAAGGACTGTGGGCAGCTGCCATCTGACTCAGACCTCACCACCACTTCTCAGGTGCCTTCGCATGCCATACCCTAAGCTCTATTANCAGCAGGTATGACTTGACTTAGCCAGAGCAGCTGCAATAAGGTAAGCGCATGCTCGACCATCTGCTTGTCTTTCAGGCCTTTAAGTTGCAGCAAAAGCAGAATGAGTGTCAAAGAAACCATATGCGGTTACTGAGAGAAGCTGCAAAGCTCAGCAGTCCTGCCACATTTGCTCAGAGCGCCAAGCTGCAGCGCATGGCCATTGTTCAAGAAAAGGAGGCAGACAGGCTTGAGTCCCAGCAGGTGCATTGTGCTATAATGTTGCTCAAACTAACATCAACCTGCACCTAATTCAACTGACTGCAATGCTCAGGCTGCTCTCCAACAGCATTGGCTGAGCAAAGCGATTACACCAGGGAAAGCTATGCTCTGCCTTACTATGGTATGCTGGTACTGGCGTTCACCAGTGGCATACGTTGACATTGCCGATGTGCAACCGCTGCAAAGGTGGCTGTCAGTGAGCCGAACTTGCATGAGACAGCTGATATAGCACAGCAGACTAATTGTGTTTGGATCAGCCCCGGCAGATGCAAGCAAACAACAACACTTCCTGTTACCGAAATTACAGCAGCAGACATGAACAAGACAGGTGACATGTGATGTAGCAGGACTGACACATTCCAAAATTCCCTGGCGCAGATTGGGAAACAGCCACAAACGTCCTGCACAGCAGAGTTGGTGTGACTAAGCTATTGATCATCACTTTGATCTGTGATAGCTGCAGAGTGGGTGCCTGGTTCATCATGCTGATGGCCTGCAGCATGTTCATGCTGAGCATTTACATGGCTACCCTCGCTCTTGCTATCATCAGCAGTGTCCTCTATTGGCTCCTCAATTCTAACATTCTCCATGCCTGTCTGCAGATCAGCCACATCCTGGTCCACAGAGGTGACAGATGCAGCCTTGGAATGGCCTGGTTCTGCAGTTTGATTGTCCTGCTGTTGCCCATCTGCCTGATGATCTGAGTAGGTCACAGATTCTGTTGCCTCTGATTCACTCGTCTCTGGCTCAACGACGTATGACTGTGAGGGCTCATCCAGGTGTTGCTGACTGTCTTGAGTCTCAGAGGGTTGCTGATCCTTTTCATCAGTGTCCGCTTCCTACGTGTACACAGGAGGCAAGGTGCAAGATGTCTCTCAAGATCAAAAAGATCAGAAAGCATCACAACAATGGATGTACATGCAACCATGCCCACATACTCGCCACCAAAGCCTATCATACGGTTTTGCATGACAGGAAGAATGTGGTAAGCTGCCGTGCGCGCTTGCCGGGTCACGGGCACATGTATGAGTAAAAACAATGCAAATGTTGCCAGCACAAACCAGCACTACTGGAATTGAGACCACAGGCTGTAAGAGTGGTGTACCTCATCTGGTTTGCCTCCAAGCAGAGACTTGGCAGCACCAATCACTGACTGCATGAGGCCAGGGCTCTGAGCCTCATGAGGATCCCCTGGCTCAGCATGCTGTTCTTGAGGTGCACTGACAGCCTCAGCCTCAGCCTGAGTCACCTCCTCAATCTCCATGGAATCCTCTGCAGTGCACTTCGTGATGATGAGTATGTTAATCAGTGCCTTGGGTCAATAAGTGGCCATGAGGCAAATGCCATGCAGCATGACCCAAGAACAGCTNTGAGTCCGATGCGCAAGCAACCTGCAGCCGCGAGCACGCACCCGATCCGCTGCGGCAGTGCGGCCCAACCTGTTTGCACAAGCAGCGGCACAGTCTGAAAGTTTTCGCAAGCTCTGAGAAAGCCAACGCGCGTGCACGTGTGTAGACGCGGATCGTACGACGATAGCGAGCTGTGCAGGGACAGTGTCACTTGCGTGCGCTTGAGGCGAGCTAGAACTTGCAATTGCGGAGAAGAACGGACCTATGCTGAACTCATAGCTGCACGGAGTGACGAGCGCCCAGCCTATGCATGATACAGGAGCCACTCCAAGGCCGAACAAAAGAGGCAGTACATTGACACACGCAGCGGCCATGATTGCTTGTCCGTTATCAACTGATCAGTCGAAGTGAAGCGTGGCTGATCCTATCTTGTACATGTGCAGCGCGTGCAGTCCGTCAAACGCTTGCCGGACATAGCACACAAGCGCAAGATGTTTAGCCACAGCGCTGAACCTGCTTACTGATGCAGGGCGCTGAGCAGCACAAAGTCGTTGCAGGTAACATGCATGGCTTGAATGTCACGGCTTGCACCTGCTTACAACGATCGGGTCGATTGCAAGACCAGGTGATCATGTCGCCAAGGAGGCGTGCGTCACCACTGCACGCCCGGCCGGCTGGCGGCACGCATCCAAGACTAAGCAGAAATGGAGCGAAGTTGGGTGCGAAGCACGTGCGTAAGCAAAAGAAGCTGAGAGGGTAACCTGGAAACGTGCTTAAAGCATCTGACGGCGTAGCCATGCAAGCAGCTGTGTGCACATACAGTCTAGCCACGATGCTGACAGAGCTAAGGATGCCTGGGGATGGCATATTCGCGAGTTGGTCTGGAAGCGCTGCTTGTGTCAGACTGCGTTGTGTGGCAATACCCCAGTAACTGCACTGCGAAATCACGATACCATGGTGGCCAGCACACAAAACAGAAAAATGCTGACCTCAAATAGTATGCTTGGGTGCTGCAGCGCCTCCATGCGGCTGTGCAGCGGGAGTTGATGTGACTAGTATTGCAAGTGGCATCTTGGAATCAATGCATCGATGTGGCTTGCTCATGCAGCCAAGTCAGCCCCGTTCTTCCACATGAAGTTGATCATGGACCTGGAAACAATTCAGTGCTTGCAAGTTGCAACAATGTTGTGTNCCGGCGATATGTGACTTGACACTGACAGTCCCTGTGGAATGCGCACCTTTCCTGCGGTAATGACCATCCTCGTCGGTCTCGTCAGTGTCCTTGAGTGTCAGGTTGTTGAACTTCTCGTGAGCACTGTCGTCAGGCCTGTTCAAGGACTCTGGGTCCGCAACGTTCTTGATGATAGGCGGCATGACTTTTTTTCACCAGCGCGTACGAATTGTGCAATACTCGTAAGCAGTCTGCGATCGCGGAAGCTAGGCTTGAACAGTAGGTAGATAGTCGTTTCGAGCGGTCTCACTCTCGTCACGCGTTGTAGCTGCGCTCGAGATCCCCCACTCAGCACATCCGGCTAGATGCGAGCCAAGTCAAGCACGCTGTCAGTTGACGGTGAGCCTTTGTGTTACGGCGCCGGTCAAGGCGAGAAATATCGTTGCTTTCTGCAGTCCAAAACGCTCGATCCTTTTTACTCATTATGAAGTAACCACATGCACTCAATAGGTGACAAGTCAGCCACCGTTTAGCCCATCGCTGGAGGAATGTCTGCTATTAGACTTGGCATAGGGGGGTTTGGGACACTGCCATTAGTGACAGCCATGACCATACTATGCTTGTACGTTGTATGTATATAACACATATACTAGCCTTCGCGGCCAATAAGAGCAAGGAACTGGACTTGACATGGAGCCAGCCGTAATGATGATTTTGATGCTGTCATGCAGTCATGCATGCAAAGCAGCCACAGCAAGGCAGGGGTGAGTTGTGTCTGTACAAGACTTTAGTTTCCTCATATGAAATCAACTGTCATTGCAGTTAACGTTGGGTTGGTTCTGGACGAGATCCTATTTGCATGCCAGTCTGTAGCTCTGTCCTAAAAATACAGGACCTGTCGAACACGTTGCGGCTAAAGCGAGTCTCAAACGACAACCTGAGCAGTCCGCTCTGGATCACCTGATCTGTACCTTGCAACACGGCTTCAGGGCTAGCAACAGGATTCTGGTTCTGCGCTTGCATGCGTAGCTTGTAATTGCGTCATGGTCGCAGGGCGCCTGTTACTGACGGGTGAGGAGACATCAAGGTGCTGTGCCTGTTGCTGTGTTGTGGGATGTACACGCGAGTGAGCGGACTCTGCCGTTGCAGTGCAAAGCGCCAGAGATTTGCAACCGCAGGAGGCACCTGATGTGCTCACCGAAAGTGATGCNACTGCTGCGCTCGGTTTTCATGCACCTGAAGTCAGATGGCATTTCCAGTATCACATCAAAAGGTTCTGCCTCAACTATTGACTACAATTGTGCATGGCTGTCAACAAAAAGCTTGGCTATGCTGGCATACAGCTTCACCTTCATCACATCAGCGTAAGCAGCTACATGGTCTGAGCCATCATTGTTGTCAGGTACGCCAGATCCCATCAAGCTCAACTGCTGTTCAAAATGATGCTCGGCAGTCTCCAGATCCCCAAGCTGCTGCGCCAGCATGCCTACAAGTAGTAACATAGCAGCAACTTGCCTGTCAGTGGACCATACCAAATTAGCTTTGAGTGGTACAGAGAACTCAAAATGACCCCAGTCATACTTGCAGCTGCAACGTTGTATGTTATTGCTCAACATTGTACAATAGGCAGACACCTCAAGCAAGAGCTGATTCTTAGTGACCTGAATGTGTGTTCTTACCTAGGTTGGTGTGTGCTGCTGCTTGTCCTTCTGTCCATTTGTGCTCGTCAGCCACTTGCAAACATCTCAGGTAGAAAAAGTTGGCATTTGGCAGCTGAGCAAGGCTTGTGAAATGTTCGGCCAGCTGCTGGTACGAGTCATATGAGGCCTCACACTGGCCAGCTCTGTAAGCTGTATGCGCNTGCATCAGTCTTTGCTACACAGGTGGGCAGGAAGTTCAGCAGCAACTCCAAGAAGGCCCATGGGCCTGGCCTGCTGCAGCGGCTTGCCTCCAGGAGCTCTCGGCGCAGCAGCATGCAAGTAGAAGAGCGGGACATCTCTCTGCGGGAGCTGATGCTGGAGACCCCCCCTGAGATGGGCACCCCCTTTACCCAGCGCAGAGAGCAACACACAGATGGCATGCACAATGTACAGGTATGTACTTGATGTATCTGCACTGGAAAGCAGTCGGTTCTGCCATGCAGTGTGACGAATCACAACCAAAGCAGCTGCACATCACGCTTATGCTTGGCACANATGTTGTCGGGAAATGTTTGAAGTTGTGGGGACAGCCTGTCCGTGCGCATCATGCCTAAGGAGTAAGAAGCATGTTTTGCACATATACAAAAGTGGGGTCCATGATCTGGCTGTTGTTCAAATATAAAGCACTTCTCCAATCACATGTCACAATGGCGCTCAGGTCTGTGATTGACACTTCATCATGCTCAATCAGCACAGCCTGCAATCATGCAGAGCTGTTCTTGGTTTACCCTCGAGCCAATTTGTGGGCGTAGCCTTGACATTTCACACATGTGCATGAATAGGATGCAGAGCCACATATTTGCATGCAAAGATGGTGCCGATGTGAAGCTGAACACGAACACACATACATACCTTTGGATCAGAAATGCTGGAGCCGCCAATCCATTTTAGGGAGTTGTGCAGGCTGAACGACCCCAGATCAAGTTGCACACAATCCTGGCTGTCAGAATTCCTGGGCATACTGATGACTGGTGCCTCCATGTCAATGTCCATCTGAAGCACCATACCCACTTCCTGAGCACCTTCTGTAGAAGCTGCTGTTGTCTGCTTAGCAGCTTCCTTCTCAGCTTCTGGCTTGGATTCTTCAACAGCTGTGTCGGCAGTTGCCAAAGCAGGCACACCAGTGTTNAGCTGTGCATGTTTCACAGCAGCCCGTTCAGGCTGACCAGTCACCACGTCAGGATCAAGGTGGAGCGCTCATTGATGCCAAGGCAAAGAAACAGACTCTCCAAATGGCCAATGTAATGGTCAACAAAATCACAGAAAAGAGGGCTATTGCAAGTGCCAGCAAGAAGGCTGAGGCTGAGAAGCAGCAAGCGAAGGCTGAGAAGGACCAAATCAGGGCACAAATTGAGAAGGCCCGCCAATCCATGTCAGAGGTACTGCCGTCCTTGTGTCAGTGGTGTATACATACTAACATGGTCCAGTCAATATGTACCATAGCACTGTGCTGTGCGAGTCCCTTGTGCACATGCAGTGCCAATCTGCCATGCTGATATGAGTACTGACAGGTTGCCATACTGCGCTTGCACGTGTTCCAGTTGGTTCATCTGGGCTGTGCTGCGTGTACAGGTGAAGCCCAAGGCTCAGCCAGCCAAGGCAAGCATCCATGCTGCCCGGCCCCCACCTGCTGCAGCCAGGCAGTCAAGCCGCCTGCAGTCACAGACACAGCCAGCCCACCATGCTCAGCAGGCACACCATCGACCCTACTCACACTCTACAGCCACTCAATCGTCTGGCGGTTCTGCACTCCTCAAGCCCTCTTACCGGGATGTTTGTCCCCAAGCTGAATTTCAGGATGTAGTGGTCCCGTTGATAGGCAGCCCCGTCCAGGTGCCACCTGTTGACAGTGGAAGCCCGGACTCATCCCTGGAGAGCGCCTTCTGCCTTGCCAGGAAAGCAGACTGGAACACTGTAATCAGCATCAAAGGTACCCAACCTCTGCTCCTGCATAGCTGCTGAAGCTGTGGGAACAGCCTTATATGCTGAACAACTTTATTGATAACAAGCTTTGAAAAAGAGGGTCAGCTGCTACATAATATTTGACATACACACAGCTTGACTCCAGCTGTTGCTTTTGTATATCATGTTCGCAAGCATGACACCCTAACCTCGAGCTAGTATCAGTGTGCATAGAACCATTTGCACGAGCCTCTTTATTGTCTTGCAAGTAATTTTCAACCCCAAGTGCGTGCTTGGTGCAGGGGATAATGAGTGCGGGTGGCGTAGCTTTGGAGTTGGGGGGATCAGGGCGCTGCATTCACACCCCCACTTCCCTGCAGCAGGCCAAGCCTTCCTGGAGCATGTTAAGGGGTTGCTTCAGCGGGTCCCCCAACATCTGCTGCAGCTGCAGGAGGGNGGGTGTGCCTTGGGTCCTCCCAGAACTCCACAGCTGTGTCGGTGACAGCTGGCAGGGCACCCTGGTCCGGCNCTTCACAAGAGCGCTGTGCTGCCTCCCTGGAGGATGCCTGAGGTATAGGGTTTAGGTTTTGCCTGAGACCTGTTGAGGCAAGTGTGACGTGCATGGGTCAGTTTATGAGGGCCTTGCTCAATTGCAGCAGCAGAACTTGTAGTGACACAGGTCAGCGACCAAGTCATCCAGAATAATGCTGTGGCTATTGACATCCTTTGCTGTACTGTGCTGTGCAGCTATGCTGTGCTGTGTATGCTGTGCTGGCTGTGCTCTGTGTGCTGTGCTGTGCTAGCTATGCTGTGCTGTGTATGCTGTGCTGTGTGTGCTGTGGTGTGCTGTGCTGATGCCATGCTGTGCTGTGCTGTGCTGTGCTGTGCTGGTTGTGTGTGCTGTGCCACAAGAGGGGTGTGCCACAACCAGTGAGCCACACACATGATGCAGAGATCAGCTTGTGGCCAAGCTCACTTGCCAGCGCATCCACTAGCCAGTCAACAATAGCATGCAGCCAGCAGCTCTAAGAGTAGTGATGTTGCAGTGTGGCATGCAGCTTGACCCAGCATGCATGAGCATGGCAGCTACTAGCTGTCAGGTGGCATGCTGGCAGACTCAAAAATGACATGAGCTTTAGGAGTAGAGAGTTCAGCATTTTGAACATCAATTGCAGCACTGGCTACTGTACAAAACTTTGCAACCACCCTCCTTCAGCAATGATCACACGATGCTGTTCAGTACAAGGGAGCCTGCACCAGGTATGTTGCAATTGGCTAACAGTACCTTGTGTCCAGCTGCAGTGAACTGCCTCTTCAAGACTTTGATGACCACCAGCCTTGGAACCAGGGCTGCTGTGTCCTGTGCCAAAATCACCTACAGCAACAACAAGTTTAGCATCATCGCAATCAGCTTGAAAGCACAATCCACATCAAGCTTAGCTGTAACAAGCATAGCATCAGTACCACCCTGAGCAAGATGTTGCTCAGCGGTCCCTGGCTAACCTTGTCAAGGTTGGCAAGCACTGTGCCACTTATAGTATCAAGCACTGAAGAAGCAAGAAACCAAGCCGATTGCAATGCTAGGCGTTCAAAGCGTGTCACTGGCATTCAAGTGTTGAGAGGGGCTTGCAGGTTTCTGGNACACCACAGGCAATATGAAAGACAGGGATGGAATGAGTTGTGTCAGGTCAGCAATAGTTCCTTGATGTCCAGGTAAACTTTGCTGCAGGCATGGAGCAGGAGATAAGATGCTAAGGTAGTAGAGCTGACGGGAAGCAAACTGTTGTGTTGTGAGACAAGACAAGATTGTTGGGGATCATGCGTATGTAGCAGATTGTTGGTGGCAGAGGCATTGCGTGCCATGTATTGCAGTCTTGCATAGTGAGCAGTGTTTGCAATGTGAAGAAGCTTGGTGTTCTTGCTGATGTAATTTTGTAATAGACACGACTGACCTGCCTGATGTACTGTGGAGCCTGAACATGGTGGCTAGTGTACAAAGTGGTGTGGAGTGACTGGACCTGATGTCATGGCNACAGAATCTGCCAAGCATGCCATGTCTGTTGATGCATGTGTCTTCACAGCATGCTTACAATGTGTGCTATGCATCACTGCCCTGCAAACATACGTAAACATGAACATGAGTACTCACTATGCAAAGGGGAGCTGAGTTTTGATTTCTTTGAGCCGGAGAGTCAACTCACCTGCAGCAGGCGGAGAACCACGCACACCAGAAAAGGGCAAAAGATGTACACCAGGCTGTCCAGCACGTGGGCTACCCACTTCAGCGCTTGAGCATCGATTGCCTGCGTTTGCACTATGTTTGTTAAGCTGTCAACCTTTTCCAGTGGCGCCAGCAGCATGGTCACACAACAAAAGCATGACTGCTCATGATGACTACCCTGAGCCATTTTATGGCACCACTCACGAGATGCAGATGACAGGCCTTGTCATATGTGTCAGGTTGCACAAGGTAGCTTTTAGATGAAGATGTTGCAGATGACCAATGGAATGCTTTGCAAAAGGAGGTAAGCACATGGCAAGCAAGAAGTGGGGCCAGCTCCAGTCAAAGTCATGCAGCACATGCAAGAGAGGCAACTTACGCCTGCAATAGATGCAAAGGGTGGATGTCCGGAGATGACAGTTCCANGGAAGGCTGCGACTGGCAGAACAACCGTAGCTACTGCAACAGCTGAACCAGCTAAACAGTTGCAACAGCAGCACAGTTCCTCGTCGAGCACTCAACCCAGCAGCCCAGGGCACACCTGATCCTTCCCTAGCCTTATCAGCATACCTGAATGGGAGCTTACCCAATCTGAACAGCACCATCAGTATGGCAATTCTGTACTGCCAATATCTTTGGCTGCTTGCAACACCGCTAGCGGCGCTAGCAGCAACATAAGGATTTGCTGCTATCTTGCATATATCTAGGGCTGACAGCTCAAAAGCCTGGCTGTCGACAACTTTGCAGCCTTGCAGGGCTTGGAGCATGTACAAAATGCGATGACACCAGCTGCAGATGCATTGCTGCATGTGTGCCNGATGCCCTGATTGCAAACGTTGTACCTAGACCGCCACAGAGAAGATCCAAAGCTGTAAGCCTGAAAAAGCAGAATTTGTCAACCTGCGGTTATGCACATGATATCTTCCAAGGCTTTTATCAAGCTGTAAGCAATCAATGGCAGGCAATTGGTCAAGACCTCCTTGTGTATGACACTGAACAAGGCCGAAAAGTGACACTGATGTGGCCTCAACTTGACACCAGCNTGTGCACAGCTGGCATAGCTGACCAGTGTGTGTGCGTGACCATGTTGAACAAAGTAACCTGGGCCTTGCCATCATGATCCAAGTGTTGATGTTGCAACACATGTGATACAGCATGCTATGTTGCAGAAGCCCAGCATGTCGTTCTGACAGAGCCACTGTTGGATCCAGCAGTGGAGGCTCAAGCAGTGGGCAGAGTCCATCGTATTGGTCAGACCAAACCCACTTTTGTCCACAGGTCAGTGCAGTTACATGTCCTGTGTGCCAAGGGAAGCTTGGGGCCTGCATGTTGTAAGGCCATGTCTTGCTGTCGCTTTGCCACGCACATATGCTTGTTGAGCATGGGACGCGTTGCTTACACAGGAATGAGGAACTCTCTGTGCAAAACTTGTACCTAGTGCCTACTGCGTGATGTGCTTGTGAGCCCTGNCGGCACAGCCCGTTTTGATCAGTCCCTTCATGTTGCTTATGTCTAAATCTGGGCTGTGTCGACGGCGCAAAACTTTCTGTTTGCAAACTTTCTGTTTGCTTTGCAACACATAGATTAGCAGCATGACAACAGACAGGCAATAAGCGTTGGATGGTGCCCTGTTTCCAGGGACTAAGGTCATCAAGAGCAGACCAGAGCAATACAGTGGTCATGCAACAACTACCAAACTCTTGGCGACACACTTCTGTCATTGGCGCTGCTTCTATATTTGCTGCAGGCATTGTATCAGTTGAGCAAGTTGTGCTGTATGCTTGCATGACCTGTAATGATGCAGTGTACCTGGACAAGCTCAGGGTCTGCATGGCTGCCCAGCTTGGCTTCACAGCTCATCAGCATCTTTGCAATGGCAAGGTGGCCATGCCGCAAAGCAGCAGTGAGAGCCGTGCCTCCCCACCTGTCTGCCAGATCCACATTNAGATCTGGCTTCGAGCCACCTGGTGTATCCTGCACAACCGCTGTGAGCAGCACTGAGCAGCTGTACTGCTCCTCAAGAACAGACGGCCGCTTCTCAGTTCGGTTGTGTGCACTGCACCAGCATTGTGTACCAGCTCGACCGTCTGGCTTCTAGTCGGTCAGCAATCGCCAGGTGTTCAAACACCGACCGTCCGCATGGCTGTGCCATCGGCAGACACCTGATGCGTAAACCGCGGTCACAACTCTATGTCCAGTGCGCATGCTTGCTGATCCTTCAGGTACGGCGCAAAAGAGTTTGGGCGGGGACTCATCGTGTTCACGACATACGACAATGCACGCGACCGCTTTTGTGGCTCGTAGGTGGTATGTCCTCTGTCCGCAAGTGCAGAGCAATGGATGAGTACAGCACAGTTGACAGCTAGCCGTGTGTGGCATGATCAGCACTATCCTCTCTGGTCAACACAGTCTGCGAGTGCAAACAGTCGCACAGACGCTAAACCCTCCAGGCTTCTGTTGCAAGCCAACGAACAGTCTGAAGCAGGCAGCGCCCAGTCTCTTGCTGGTGTGCAGCAGCATGACTCAGCAGGTGGTCAGTCTGTCTCGGTTGCCACACAGGCAGCAGTGGTGTTGGCAGACAACAATGCCGCCGGAATNTGGAGACGGGCGCGATGAGTCCAACAGAAGCTTGCAGGAGCGCCTCGGAGATGCCACAAATGCCCAGGTGAGGGTGTGCACACTTGCGCTGCTGAAAGCCCAGGCTTGTAGGTTGCATGAGATGAGGTCTGCCTGGTGCATTGCATGCACCTTGTGAGTTTGCTGCAGATCTGAGTGACAAGCATTGACTAAGAATCGCAGCTGTTGCAGCACCTGAGTGGTGCACAGCAGCGCTGCTCGTCTAACTGCCATGTCTGCAGTTGGCATAAACCTGGGTCAGCTGTCTCACAGCAGAGGTGCCAAGCCGCAGCATCGGGTGTGCTCTGATTGATGCAAGATTGATACAGCACACCCAAGGCAGGTGCAGTTGTATGCCAGCAAATTGGCTGCTTGTCTCATGGCTGAATGCATCGCTACACCACACAGTCAAGCCACACAATGGACACGTGTGTCACACTGACAGCAGCAGTGAAGACAGCNAAGATACACCTAGACTAGGTAGTGTTACAGTGCAAAGGCATCCTTCACAGCCTGCATACAGCATAAGCTTATCATCACAACACAATCGGGACGCTGGCCGTGTGGTCCTCAGGTGGCCTGAACAGCCCTGTGCGAGCCGTGCCGCAATCTGACGGCACAGCAGGTGCAAGTACAAGCGGCAGAGGGGCAGCTGCAGGTGGCAGGGGCNAGGGGCTGTTAGGGTTGCCAAGGGTACGAGGAACCCATTGACAGCTGGCAGCAGCCGCCGCTCCAAGCCACATTGCCGAAGCCAGTTGCCTTGCACCACTTTGACTTGGCCTCGGTGCTGCTGTGCATGCTCCTTGATAGCCTGAACCTCTGCTTCAGTGCGGTCTGATCCTACCTGGAACAGCCATGCATCATGCACAGCAGATACATTACAGGTCTCTGTACATTACAGGTNAAATGCAGAGTCATAACCTACCTATTGGAGCATTGCAAGATCACTGGTCTATGAGTATCAAGTTTCACACCAGGTTATAGCACACGCTGTACACGACTCAAAGCACACGATTCGTGAACTTTGACGGAGCACATCACAAAGTGCACGAAAGTTAAAATGTCTGNCATGAGCAAATTTGCACTGGGCCTGCATTCACCAACCAAAAAAAACCAGTCCACAGCTTCAGCAGGTAAGGCTGACTCCTACAGCCTCAAGACGTAACTGCACAGTGGCTTACACCAGCCCTTTTTGAGGTGCGATATTGCTGCTTGCTTGCACACTCATGCAGTGCAGCAAGAGATTGCCATCCATGCAAGCCTGATGCAGAAAGAAGGCCTGCTGGTTTGAGTTCTTGTGCGCAAGGAAGTTGGCGACTAACCTCCGTGCTAAGAGCAACCTGCCCATAGCCCTCTCCCTTGAAGTTGTCATAGTGGTCTTGGCCATAGTTGTATGTCAGCTCAAAAACACATGTCTCCTCTTCCTTGCCATATCCTGAGCATAGCCATACATTACTATTGCTACATTGCGTCCAAACCAAGGCAATCTTGCGTATCAGCACATGTACGAGGAAGTATGCTTCAACAGCAGTCAAATGAAGATAAGCCAATGCCCAGTTACATGCCGCATTTATGACCACCACACATGCACATACTGTCCACAGCACTGACATGACGCCCTCCCTNATGGTCATGTGCATGATGACAAGGACTGGTACAAGCAGGATGCAGCAATGTTTGGGGACAGCACACAGCGAGACAGCAATCCCATCGCAGATCTGCAGCAGGAACCCAGTTACGCACAGTCACACAGGAGTCAGTGCAGCAACAGGCGAGACAAGCCTGGTAGGCGCCTCACACGTCCTGTGTTGCCAGCTTGACATAGGCTTACATCATTCATATGGCCATGTGTCTGGTGTCACATGAGCTGTGTCCATACATACCCCGTCTACACCACATGCTCCAACAGCGTAGGCAAGACAGAATGCTATCGGAGCTTTTGCCACCTTGATGCACATTGACATCAAATTGTCGGACAATAAGCTGTTGCTTCCCTGAGACTTTGCAAGCCTGTTGCTGGTATTGTAGCATCACATGAAAAGCTGTTCGAGTTTCAACAGCCGTGCCCTTACGTGGGCACTACCTGTTGCAAGGCTATTGCCGGTGCGTGCATGGTGCACGGGTCCCTCTGTATTGTGCAGCATTGCTTTGCTAGGCCTGGCANAGCACAGGGTGCTTGAGTCAGTGCAGATTGCTTGAGTCAGCGCACCACTGTTGTACCTTCAAGCAGTGATCACCCTGTTCTCTTCTGTGATTGTATGCATTGTTTTGTCAACTTGTCACAGCATGTGGGCATGAGTCTTGTTGCCCAAGGCTGCTGCCATTGTGGTATGCAATCGCACGTCTTGTCATTCAGACATGTGCCTCTGCAAAAGCTTCAGAGCAGGCTGCATCAAAATGCCTGGTCAAGGCAAACAATAGCAGTNTGAGGTTTCTCATGCACTCCATTGACCATAGGCTTGAAAGTCACTAGCACCTCAAATATTGGCCCAAGTGCTGTTCAATGCTGAGACCACACTCAGGCTCCTTCAGACGTGAATGTACGATTGTCTGTGGGACCTGCAAGCATACTGATTGTAACTGATTGTAAGTGCCTGGCTAAGATAGAACCGCAAGGGTAGTCGTCTACAGAAACGCTCAAGTACCTGTAGTAAGGGGCAGCTCTTGCAGACACGAGCTGTGCAGCTGAAGCATGCTAGTAAGCTGTACAGTTACTGGTGATCAGCTGATCACTTGATTGAGCATTTGAGACCAGTCATCTGAGCCCTCACCATCTCGATACCTCAAGCTGGATGGCATAACACTCAAGGCGTGTTTGTAGCCGTTAGCACAGGAGCAGCGTGGTTCTGCGCATACCGTACCTGACATTGTGAAGCAAATGCTGCTGTGTACTGGAGATCTTGAGCCATATGCAGATCAATATCACAATCTGCAGGTTTGTCAGCCAAAGCTGGGTACTTACTGAGCATGTCTTGCCTTNAGGCAATTTTGAGGCATTGTCAGTTCCTGCGTTCAGATGTAGTGCAGCGTGAGGGTGCTTTCTCGTAGTCTGGCCTGTATGGTGTTCCACACGCTTGCTTTTATGGTACCTGGGCTCTCCAGCAGCATCATACATTTTCTGGCTTCGACGTTCATTGTCTATACCCAGTCAACGGACATGAGTCTCACAGTAAGCCTGCCATATGTCCAAACCTTACAGTTGCACAGTGGTCACGAGGAGGGGGGCTGAAGAACAAACATTGTTGTGTACTCCCACATTGAACCCACAAACAGTTCAAAGTGTGCTGGTATTGTCTTGCTGTAACACTGTTTGCATCAGACTAGGAAGTATATGACTGACATGCCTGAAACCTGTAGACTCACAGTGTAAACTTTACAGTGAACAAACAAGCAGGCTACAGCCTGGCTTTCTGAGTTAGCAGACATCTTCACAGTTGACGCACATGACTAAGCATCTGCTGTCAAATAATCACCACCCAGCTGTATCTTTTTGCCCATCTCGAACTGAGGCAAGCCTCTGTAAGGGCAGCTAGCACACCGGAATGCATCCCCAAGCCCACACTGCAGTAAGCACCAGGTGTTAATTCCACGCAAGCACCCTGCAGCACTAGGGGTGAGAGCAAAGTCTGACATCTCTGGCAAGCCAAGGTTCAAAGATGTCACTTACACTGCCACAAGCTGATTGAGGGTTCTCTAGCATGTCCTGGGTCAAGTCCACCTTCTGTACTGCAGCCTCTGCATCTGCCCTGCCNGCCTGTGTCCGCACTGCAGCAAAGTGCGCGTTGTCCTATTACACGTATACATATGACAGCCTTGCTGTTTGTCAGAGGCTGGTGTGGCACAGTAATTTACGTGAGTCATCAGTCAAAGATGTCTTGCTTGTAGCAACAAGCTCTTGTCATCCACATATCCCAAAAATCAAAATTGGAAGTTGACAACCAACATTTCATTTTCACCATGCAAGCAAGTGGACCAGTTTGAGTGCCGTGCGTTAATCTGTGTCTGAAATGCTCATATTACAGTCTTTGTGCAAGCAAGAAGACAAAGAAGAAAGATTACAGATTGCAAGGCTGATCACCTCACCGTCAACGACGTACAGGACCGCAAGTAGTCATACAAGACAGTTGATGGCGGCGCATTGGCAATGCAATGCTTTCGCCCGTTGATCGAGAACATGTGGAGCTATACTTTGTCGCTGAAAGCAAGCAAGCTTATGAAGCTCCGAGACCGAAACTTTCGTTGGTGACTTCACACGCCACTCGGTTCAAAAGCCCGAGCTGATTCCGCTACCCCGTCAAGCACTCATAAGGCTTATTCGCTGGCTGCGTAATGGTCCGCACGCATGATCCAACGCTCTTGTGGAACAGCATGCATGCACACCTCAGCCAGGGCGGGTCANTGTTTCGAGTCCTGTGCTGGGCCTTTGGGCTGATGGGGCCATTCCTGTTTCAGGGCTACTGCAAAGTGAAGTTGCCTTGTTTCCAAAGCCCCTTGTTTCCAAANTGCACTGCATGGCTAGGCCATGTGTGTGAAGCCAGCTATACCTCACTGTTGTGTTTTGCACAAGGAAGCCACAATGCATATAGTCTTGACGACAGCTCTGTAACGCTTGCTTTGTCTGATAGCAATACTCATGCTGCAAAGTAGCAAATGCCAGGTTTGCTGCAAGCGGTCAGTGATGCCTCATCTTGAGTAAGTAGCTCACAACATCTGAGTGTAGAACAGTGACAAACCCAATGCAACACTGGCATGTACATGTCAAACATGATGTTTGATAGGCTGTGTACCCCAAACAACAATGAAACGCAGTGCTCATGTGACAATTTAGCAATGCAAATGAGCATGAAATTTGTTTTGAGTACAACTGACACAATAATCGGTTGGGGGTGCAAAGCATTGCTGACCTGCAGTGCGGTGTCAAAAGATAGCCTGAGCTGGTGCTTCATGTCCGTGAGAGCTTTGATGCGTGTCAGCTGCGCTTGCATTTGTGTCAAGGCAAAGCCTGTGAGACTGCAGTGAAACAACAATGCCTCAGAATTGCTCTACATCATCATAGCCATGTTACAACTCTTGGGCTGCAGGTGCATTCTCTCAGCCAAAATTCCTGTTGCAGATGCTTTGCACTTTAGGGGAATTCAGACCGTATGCACTTGTTGAGTTTTATTTTCCACAAGGGTTGTGCGTTGGGGCAGTCAGAGTTGTGACATGTTACTGGGATTGTGCAACAATAGTCATTGGATGCTGCCAAGCCAGCTGGAGTCCAGTTTGACATTCAAGTAAGGTGTACCAGTACTGCTCTTAATTAATCTTGCATACATGCGCATGGAAGGGATGGCCTGTAGGGGCATGATTGCGTACAGCTAGACTATACTTGGTTTGTACTTTGTTTGTGCTGTACATTGCCGTGGCTTGTGTTCTCAACATTGCAGACAAGTACAGCCTTTTGCACCAGCATATATCATGTGCGAGGAGCTGAATGTATACGCTAAATACATTTCTTGTTGTGAATCACGTGACCCGTTCAAGTCGATGGCATTTGTGCAGCCGGTCACAACACCTGCTTTGCACGCTGTTATAACGCCTGTAGCGGTGTCGAACCCCGCTACTGGATACGAGTGTGTGTCGGGAGCACAAGCTGCGCGTTTTGCGCGTTAGCACCGCCTGTGGTTTGAGCCAGGCGGCCGTGTGCATATTTGAGGANTGTTGATAGGCATGTTGGGCTACCTGTTGATTCTATTGTCACTGGTTGTCTGAGGAGGGCTGCTCAATTTCACGAATTCCTCCTTGGCAGCCGGAGGCGGGTCAACAGCCTGCCTGCTCATGTTGCCTGCCCCCCTGGGCTGATCCATCTGGGCAGTGCTACTCATGGGAGGTGAACTCTGAGGGCTGCTGACCTTCTTGCCAGTCACAGCAGCGCTGAAGCTGAAGCCTGAGCCTTGCCCACTCCTCCTGTACCCCAACAGCTGATCAATGGACTGACAAGTACGTGCATAATGACACAAGGGCACATGCACAAGTTCAACAAGGGCAGATGTGCAGATGATGCAAGGGCAGTGCATTGACAGCCCTGGCTGGCGCTGCTGCCTTAGGCTGCAAGCGGCCACTGGTCAACAGGGGTGTATTCAGTTGGTACCAACATATACACCACTGTCAGCAAAACTTTTGCACCACAACGCACATTCTAACAACACCAACGTATACACGTGATGCACAGTTCCGTTGCCTGACCATACACTGTAAGTGCAGATAAGCAGACAACACTTACTTTTATAAACAGTCTGGTCAGACACAGAAGGAGAGGAGGCACAAGACATACAACCACAGATCAGGAGGGATGCTGCAACACCTGTATGAGTTTGATAGGAAATGCAGAGCAACATTGTCAAGCACAGCACCATCTTGGCAGCAGGCACACACAGTGAATGGTGCTGCACCTGCTGGAGGCATCATCTCTGGCGGCAGCTTGGGCCTCCTTGAGCTGCCTGGCGGACTCTGCCTTGCGCACCTGCTCAGGGGACGCCTGCTGCCCTGCTGGCACAGAAGCCTTCCTGACTGCTGCTGCCACAGGAGGCGTAGTAAATTGCATGCCCTTGGGAAGGTGTTGAGGGTGAGGGTGGTACAGTGAGGTTGAGGACAGCTTGTTGCCTGCCTGAGACTTGCGGCNACCGTAGCAGCTAAAATGCATCGCAAGCTTGCAATACTTGTAGTGCTGCAACAGGCGTAGCACATATTGTTTGCATTGCAGGTGCTTGAACTTCAAAAGCAGCATGGTGCAGCTGAAGAAGAGGCTCAAAGAAACAACAAACCACTGGCACAAGTATTGCTGGAAGCCAAACAGGCCAAGGATGAAGCGTTTCAAAATCAGTGGAAACAGATGAAGCAAGGCAAGTCTGTGAGCTTCCTCGCTGTTGCAGTCTTGCTGTTACAGCCGCAACTCAACAAACAACTTGCAGACTGGCCATTGAAAGTCTTGATCACTCAATTGTTGTAGTCAAGATAGTAAGTGCAGAGCCTTGTGCAGGCAAGAACAGGCCACTTGATGAGGAAGAGATTCAATTTGTTGATGCTGTTGAGGCAGCAAGCAGGCAGCGCGAGGAGCATGAGCGACAACAAGAGCAACAGNCCTGATCACGCAGGTACCAGTCAGGCAGGCGCAGGGACCTGGCCACTGCAGCAGCCTCTTGCCTGCGCCGCTCTTCGTCTTTCTGAGCCACCCACAGGCTGTGCAACTCCGCCTGCAACATATCTGACTTTCTCCAGACAAAACATCCAGTGTCTACATGCATGACGTGCATGCATGACATTTGCACATGATCCCTGGGAAGTGCAAACAGCTGAGCGCCAATGGTGCTTTGTGAGACTACAGGGATACGAGTTGTGAGACAGGACAGGTGAGGCATGCCATGTGTTCATTAGTGTACAACCAGTGCAATGTCACAACAGTTGGATCTCATCTCAAGATGAGACATTATCTGTGAACACGGCATGAGGTGTGAGCAAGTCCATGAAGCAGCATCTCGAGTGGACTGGAGCATTTGCCAATGCATTGACCAACAATCGCTGGTGAGGATTATCCTCATGGCGCACCTGCTCATCATCATGCTCCTCTAGCCTTTGCGCAACGTCACCAGTGAGCAGGGACCGTTTGCTGACCCCCCTGTGCCCCTCTCGCCGAGGTGGGGAGGGCCGTTTAAAGCCATGCACTGATCGTGGCCTGACAGGGGATGCTAAATCACGCAAACGAACTAGACTCTCCTGGCTGCGAGGGGACCCTTTGAGGGATCGAGGGGACCAGGGCACAGACCCCCCTGATGCGCTAGCTGCCAATTGCTCCTTCCGCATGATTGCATCCTGGACAAGCTATGCAGCTTGTCAAGCAAGTGCAGCTGAATGCATCCATGCATGCGTGTAATGATGTGCTGGCACGGCCGGCAATCATTGGCAGGTGCTGGTAGCGTGTAAGTCTTCCACAATTAGGCTGCAAAAACATGGCAAACAGGTATGCATTTCAGCACCACTGCTGACCTCACTGTAAACTCGTACTTGCAGCACAACAGAATGTTGCGCATCTCCCCATGATACTGTGAGCTGTGTTACATNCAGCGTGTCTATACTTGTTGCCAAATGTGTGTGGCACAGATGCTTTGTTTAAGCTGTGCTAGCCATGATTGAGCAGCTATTGTCAAGATCAGCATGGAATTGATAGTACGATGCCAGTGGCAACTAGCAGCGCAACAAAGTGCATGTGAACACGCATGTGATCATGCCCTGTGATATTGTTGTCATGTTTGTAGTTTCTGCAAGGGAGCTGGCAGCACCTTGGTTGCAGAAGGTGTCCAGCACTGCGCTGCTGGTGGCTGCTTGGAATGCGACACGCATCATTTGTAGCGTAGGGTCCCTTAAGCCGAATAAGCCACGTCTGACAGGAGGGTTGTCACACTGCTTCATCCACAGGAGTGACGATGACACGAAAGCTTGCAAGTTGGCGTCTGAGGCAGCATCAGGAGCACTGTCTGTAGTCATGCATTTCCTTGCATGTTGCATGGCTGCTTGCGGCATCAGGTCTGGAGGCAGTGCACCTCGCAGCAGAAGGCACATCACTTCCAGCAGTAAAAAGTCAGGCTGCGGTCCACTGTGGTCAAGCAGGGGCTGTATTATCATCTGTAGCTGCTGCACCATAATCAGGGCGCCTGTCACGCAGTCCCTTGGAAATTCGCAGCTGGGATGCTGTACGGATGTCGTATCGCTTGGTACAAACCGGTGCAGACCTTGCATGAACTCCATACACACCGCAATCATTGTCTGCGCTTCAGGCTGTTGCTGGTCAAGTGTGAAGCTGACTGGCATGCAACTATGCGGCAGGAGCTGATCAGGCGCCAAGGGGCTGATTAGAGCTGCTTTGCCAGTCACATAGCTGGCACATTCCACTGCAAACTTTGCAGCGCCACCATGGTTGAAGCTGTTTAGCCATTGCTGAGGGAGAGGCTGGGGACAGAGCGCATAGAGACAGTACCAGGTAAAAAAGCGCAAGGTTGGCTGGAAGTGCACCAGCAGAACCACTGATGCCTTGGCCACCTGCAAGAGATCTTGGGATGTCTGTGTGCAGATTTTAGCCTGGCAGCATGATTTGCACAGAGTCCCAGGAATGCACAATGAAGCACTCTCTGACTGCATCAGATGCTGCAGCAACAACTGTGAATACTGAACATGTGGTAAAATTGCAATGACAGGAACAAATCGCTTGATCACCTCGTTGAGGGCGATTTTGGTCCCTTGGCAGTCCGTAAGCTCAGCATTCTGGTCAGACAGGCCATGCTGACTGCAATATCTCTGTAGGACTGTNGTCCACACAGCGTAGTCTTACATTTTGCAAAGTCCTCATTGTAAACCCGAACGTTCTGGGCGGGCAAGTGAGTGGTGATCTGGTAGTTGCGATAGGCGTCAGCCTTCATCTCTAGATCGTGCTGACTGGCCATGCTGCGAGGCTGATAGCAGGTGTATACCACGTGGCGCCAGCTTTTGATCTCTGCTGGGTATGTGTTCTGCAGAGCAACCATGCTGATCACGAATCAATGGCAAGACACAGGCACAGAAGGAATGTGCAGCTCAGTACTGTACATACTCAACAAAAGTAATGTCACCCAACAAGCTCATGCATGTATGTGTTGCTGTGGTNGGCTTGAAGTCAAACACACTCCACCCTGAATCCAACAGGAATGCACATGTTCAAAATCAGGTAACCAATGTCATGTCACTGCGCCCGCACTTCAATATCTGTACCTGATTTAGGACAAACAGCAGCATCACATATCTGTGCAAGCGCGTGCATAGTGATAGGCTGCTGTGGTNTTGCTATACTCATTGCTTTCTAGATGCGCCTGTGGCGTGTGCCATGTTGAGACTTGCAAATGAAGTCATGCACACTTGGACCTGTTGCGAAGTGTTCACATAGCTTGTCACTATTCTTATGCGCAGACTACGCAAGCATGCACTTGCAGCCTTCTTGAGCAGGATCATACAGGACAGCAATACAATGCAAGACAGCTTGTTGTGCATATTCATGCAATTTTGCTTCATGATACTGGGCTTGCATTTGCTTGCATTTTTTCTTCAACCCAGCTGATTTGTGTACGTAGCAACATGGACCTGACAGCTGTCAATACCTGCTGGCATGTGCGACAAGCTGTCATGCTTGATGCCCCCACCTGGAAAANATGCAAGTCCCAGCATGTCCTGTGACAGTGCGACGTCAAAGGGCACAGATGCAAAGCTCCACAGCTCAGGAGGAGCAAGCACGCGACAGGTTGGTCATGTTACTCACTCAGGATTGTCCCCGGCTCGACTGCATCAAATGGCACAGGTTCAAAATTGACAAGCTCAGGTGCAGTTGACCCGCAACAGCTTTGTGACAAATGGATTTTTGACCTGTGTCATGTTGAACCTGGTTCATTTGTATAAACTGGCACAGCCAAAGCCAAATGCAGCATGCTCAGGAGAATCTTGCAAATGCCATGTTGCTGTCAACTACTTCACTTCTGATATGGTAGCACCATTGCAAGTGCTGACACACAGCAGAGCATGAAACAGTGCAGATGCTAAATGGATGGAATCGATACGCAGCAGCTTGCGGACAGTGTCTGTCATTCNAGGTGATGGAGCAATTTCGGCAGCTGCACCTGCATCACAGCAGGATTTGTGTACACGGCCGGATTCACTTGAGACAGCAATGCTATTTTCTACACATATGACTTGCTAATGTAACAACNGCGTCATCAAGCTGACATACACGTAGATACGGACTGCCAGCTGGTGTGCACAGCCCTGCTACTGCAGCTTGAGGTACAGCACGAGGTCCATGGCAGGATCTGATCGAAAGCACACACACAGGTGCAGTAATAACAGGGAAGCTTCAAAGTGCATTGTGGTGGCACCACGGCCTGCTGCTTCACAAGCTGGGTATGCACTCAGCTGTGTACTTCTAAGATAGTTGTTGCAAAGCGGCCATTGCAGTCGTATCATACCATAAGTAATCCTAGTGACCTATGTCATATGTGCACCAATATCAGTAGTTACCAGAACCTGTGTGATGCCAGTATCTGAAGTCAATAACATGCAAGCTGCAACTTCATATTCCAGTAGCCTAACCAAACATTGTGGTGCACCTGGACTGACACCTCACCACCCCTGGCTCTCCTGACAGCAATCTTCTCCGCGGTACAGCAACGGTCAGCTGTTTTGTCCCATTGCCAATCAGGAGTCCACCAACCACCATCAGCTGATGCTGTAGCAGAATGTAGTGAGTACCGCCTACTGGTTTTGGGGAATGTGGAACAGCTGTTCTGAGCCATGCTTGATCGACCAACGTACATCTAAACGCATGACATGATTGCTGCATAGTTGTTGCTAGTTGCTGCGCAATTCAGGGTCTAGCTTGGGACCGTACTGCTCTGGAGATCTGGCCAGATTGAGCAACACCAATGAGTGATCAGTGTGTGCAAAGGTAGCATCTGCATTGTTGAAGTCTAAGGCTGCTTCAATTTTTGCACACTGCGCCCAGCTGTGACTGCAGCCTCTGGAGTGTTTGCTCAGCAGCATGTCTAGCAGCTTTACCTTTGGCTAGTTGAACGTTGGTGGAAGCTATGCTGTCGGACATGATGCTTGATTGCTGGTTGTTGCTACGAAGCTGAGCCGCAGCAGCTGCTGTTGCAGCTTTGCTGCCCTCAANGCGTGGCAGCGCTTCCCGCCCCAACAGCTTGCAGCTCTTCGCACAGATGTAGTCCCAGTGGCAGACAAATTGTACAACCTCAGGGTGACAATTCCAAAGGGTTCTGACCGTTCCTCGTCCCTGGTGCTTGTGGGGACGTCTTCCTATACTTGCTAAAATCGTGCAGGTCAAGACTGCAGCCAAGTTTTCACGTGCAAGTCACAATGGGTTCAAAGAGGGAGGAAATGTCGCAAACTTTATCTTAAACAAGTTGTAACATCGCAAGCAAGCGCAAACTTGTCAGTACAGCCAGAACCATCTTCACCTTCAGGGTATATGTGGTCCTGGCATGTTCCATGAGGAGCTTGTGCTCACGTTGCGCTCAGTCATGCATGCTTTGGTGCATNCGAAACCTCTATGCCAGCATGGCTCCCTAGTCCATCCTCCCCACATGCATCACGTGGGCTACTGAGATCGCTCCTGAATCAGCAGTCAGTGCCAGCAGATACGTTAGCGCATCTGGGAAGCCCTGTTGGCTTGGATGCAACACATGGCTCTGCAGCAGCGGCCGCTGTTGAGCTGCTCACAGCCTCTGAATGCGAGAACAGGTCGTGCGAGGGCTTGGTTTTCAAGCTGCATACTGGGAATCAAGTTGCTGAGCTGACTGCCCAGAGCGCAGTCACCAGCATCGCTCAGGTATCAACACTCTGAGTGGNGAATACAGAGTCAGCTTGACCTTCAAAGTATTATAGTCAGCGGTGGGCATACCCCAACTTGGCGGCATGTTGATGCTTTGCCATCTCAGTCTAGCTGCTGAATATGAGCCTGCCTTCATGACAGGGCTGACTATGCAAGATGCCGGATAGAGCTAACAGCAGCGCGCCTGACAGTCCTGGCAGCAGCGCATGCTCTTGACAAGTATGGCAACAAAAAGGCACGCAATCAGATAGCAGCTGCCAAGGTGTATGCGCCCAATGTTGTGCTGAAGGTGCTGGACCAAGCAGTACAGGTACCGACCTTGATGAGGTGTGCATTTGGCTTCGCGTCCCACAAGCCTTGACGCAGTCACAAGCCTTGGCGCTGTGAAACATATTGTGAAAACAAATTGTTGTAGAAGCTCCATGATGATGTAGGCCCAGCTGTTGTGGGCATCTGCATGTTGATGGTGTATTGCGCTCAAAATTGTGCAGGACACGTCTTGTGCCTGCATCACATCAGCCACTTCGTTTCTGCTGCTGCGTGTGGAACACACAGTGGTATGTGCAGATGAAGAAGTAGGGGTGCCTGTCTGGAAGTATGTTTCTTGCTCACAGCCGTCCGGCCTTGTCAGTGCCACATGTGTTTGTTACTGTGCAGGTACATGGAGGTGCAGGGGTNTAGACTAAGGTGACATGAGCTGCAATGCCTTGAGACTCTAGCTGCTTGGCTGCTTGAATGCCCTGCCATGTAGCAGGCAATCTCATGAGGATCTTGTCTGTCTTCACGCCATTTTCATTGTAGTTTGCCACCAAATTTTGGGAACGAGTCACTAGCTTGTCTGCAAGCCATATGTGTGTACAGTGTGTGCTTGACAATGCTGATGTGGAAGTCATAGTGTTGCATGCTGCAAGCGGACAAGCATGAGAACTTTTGGGGTATACCTGTGTCATATGCGTGTCTGGGATCAACCTCAGTGCTGACACGCCCCTCAACTTGCTCAGCAAAAATGCTGCCTACATTGGACAAGGCTTTGTCCAGCATGCATGCTAGCTTGCTGCCTGTCTCCAGCTGACATTTGTCATACTGTATGCCGTGCTCTATAGCCATCTGCAAAGCCATTTTCAGTTCAGGAGCTGATCAGTACTGGCACACCCCAGGAAAGGTGCCTAAGGGTAAATTTTCACCAGGTATCACCTGGTACTCTCTGGACACTCCTGGGTTGCCGAGCATGCCGCCGAGCACACCGCTGCTGACGGTCGCGGCTTTCAGCTCCAGCTCCTCGACTTTTTGCATTAGCACTGTGTCGGGAATGACCACCGACCACTTGCTGAGAGCTTCCAGCTCAGTGGCTGCGGTAGCGCTCGAGGGAGGCTTGTGCAGTATACGCTTTTCGATAGTCTGAGCCATGCATCGAGCATTTGCGGCACGGCGTTGGTGCGACACAGGGACTCTGCGACATGGTGCCTTGTGGCTTTGACGAAACAGCTGTCCAGATTTGCTCGGTGCTGTGACAGGTCTTTCGATGCTGCCCAACATGTTCAGGCTCATCGCACAAACCAGCGAATAAGATGCGCACAGTAGCAAGCTCAGTCAAGATGTCACTGCCCTCTGCATGCTCAACGACATTAACCGCTGACCTGGACTTTGGTCAACTTTTGCAGTCAAAACCCGAGTCGATTGAACATGCCATCAGCCTCAACGTCTGGTGGCAAGTACAGCTCTGAGTGAGACAGGTCGCGAATAAGAGCGAGTTATGGCCCCAAAGGCTGCGCCAAAAGCTGCTAAAAAGNAGGGCAGCCGAGCACCACTACGGCGTAACAGCAAGGAAAGGGAGCGGCAAATCACAGAGACATGGCTTCTTCTGGAGTACTGTGATAGCGGCTCCTTGCAGGTCCGTTGGCCTTGTTTGTTTTTGCTATTTTACCTTTTTTTCAAAGTGATTAAGTTAAACTTTGCAGCATCCTGTCAGACTGAGAGATGACTGCAAGCTACCACAATGCAGTCGCTGTTGGATGCAGCCAATTCTTGTGATGTCTATGTCCCGTTGTACCAGCAACAGCGCTTCATGACGACTTGATACTGATACCACAGNTACAGACTCGCAGCATCAAATTAACCTAGCTCGAACCTAGCAAGGCACAGGGCTCTACGATCAACTGTGACTTACAGGAACTGCGGGTGCGATACTGATCACCGCTTGCCAGTGCGCGCTCGCTATCAGCACACGTTCAACGTCCAGTCCCGGCGTCACTGCGCAGTTCCAGCTCGACACGCTCGTGCCTCGGTATTCTAGCGTACGCTGTGCAGCTCAGTGCTGCCGTATATACGCGGTGTGCTGTAGTGTAGCATGCTGTACTGTGCTGAAGTGTTATGCGTCGGATTGTATGATGCTATGCTGTGCTGTGCCCCACTGTGCCCTGCCGTGCTGTGCCCTGCTGTTCTGCTCTATGCAGGTCTGGTGTAACCAGCTGTGCAACCATGATGCTGTGCTGTGCCATAGCTATGTTGTAGCTGTCTTGCCAGCACCTGGGTGTTACGCTTCTGTGTGGCTGTGCTAACTTTGATGCATCTCCACTTCGTGTTTCTGGACTTGCAGCACACCGCTCTCAGCATCCGTGCATGCTGCTGCAGTAGTCTGAGGATGCACTCATTGTCTGCAATGCTTGGCAGATCCTTCATTGACAACTCAAATACTGATTCTCACAGGTTATTGAGCATTTTGAGCAGATGCACCCCATTCAAGAGAATGCATCCCCACGCACTCCTCACTACCCCCAGCAGAGGCGTCAAGAGGCCCTGCAGCAAGGGCTGAATGGGGAGCAGCCCCTGCCTGAGGCCTCCGAGAGTGCCCTGCACCAATTTCAGCAAGCCGGAGAATTTTCACCGCTGCTTGAAGCAGTTCTAGGACATGGTCTCAAGCATCCCAACATTGTTCAGACCTACCAGTATGCTACACAAGCTACGAAGGTAAGCTCATTGCTGTAGCTCAATCTGGGATATGACTGCATTCATTGTGGGGGCCTGCTCTGGGTTGCGCTGTGCTATGCTGTGCTCTTGTGTGCTTGTGCTGTGCTGGTTGTGCCACGCTGTGCTATGTTGTGCCACGCTGTGCCACCCTGTGCCATGCCATGCTGTGCGCTTGACCAATGATGAGCTTGCAGATTACAGCGGGAGGCAAGGTGGACATGGCTGATGTGGCAGGAGCAGTGAATGGACTGGGCAGCAGGCTGGCAAGCCTTGAAGCCCTTCTGGCTGCAACCCAGCAGCGCATTGCTGACAAGGCAGACACTGCTGAGCTGGACAACCTCAGGTCAGCCTGGCTTAGGAAAGCCAGGAGTCAGAGATCAGTAGCACTGCAGACATAACACTGACTCATGTGATGTTGAGATCTGCCACATATGCTTGTATCTAAGGCCGCCCATTGCTGCAAGTCAGCCTGACAGATGTGGCCATGCCAGTCAAACCATTGCTATGGTGACGTGTAAGCTTGCCTTGCCACATTTACATGTACAAGCAGAGGACCTGTCTTTCCAATGTGCAGAAACTCACAACTGCAATACACTGTANTAATTTTCGGCATTCTTTCTGAGGTGACACAAGCACCCATACCCTGTTGCCCGGTGTAGGGTGGAGGCACCTGNGAACATCTGAACTGCATACAAGCGCCAGTAGAGCAGGGCGTATTGTGTGACAAGGCAAACAGGGCTGAGCTCTGTGACGCTGCTTACAAGGTCAGAACCGCTTTCTTGTTGGTACAAAGCAATGACGATGGCAAGCAGACCTTGTGGCTGTAGTGCACAGGGCCAGCAAACAAACATGCTCATGATGCACGGCATGCATATCTCTGTGACATTGCTGAAGGACAGTCGAGAAGGTTGGCATGGAGTGAAGACAGGATATGCCATAGAAATAGTGCTGAAGCTGTTGGGCCGTATTCAACCTTGCACATGAAAATCCCATGTGATGTTATATCAAGAGTGTGCGTGTGTTTATTATATGAACAAACATACGAAGTGTCGTGTAGTTGGCCGCAAACCTTGCATTGACTGCTGATGCACACAGCTTGCAAAGCAGCAAATAGGACATGTGTTTTATTATGAGCTGCAGATGGTGTTCTAGTGTGGAGATGACAGATCCTGCTGCAATGCCTCACCTTCTGTGCTGCACTGCTATAGATGTACGTACCTGGTTGACAGCATGTGACTGAGCACAACATGCTGAAGAAGCAGGCAAGGGCAGGCTGGCTAAGCATTGCGCATGTAACAGTGCATGCATGGTGCAAAGCTTTTGAACAATGCTGACCAGACCTGTGACTTCTGCTCTGCAAATGCCTTGAAGGAGTTGACAATGAGGCCTGCAGCTGAGCAATCAAACACGAAGATGCATGGTGTCCCGAGCCAGGCTTGCAGATCATAGATGGACATGGGAATGTACTGAGTGTAGCTTTTGTTGAACACCCAAATCTCTCCGTTGACGGTAGGTCTGGGTACCCCATGACCATTGTAGTGGAACAGCACCCTCTCATTCTGCATTGACACCAATCTTCAGCAAACCCCCAATGAAACCTCAACACCTTGGAATGGGTCCAGACAAACATCGACTTGCATGCAATACAAGGCATAAGTTGTAAGCTTGCCGGGATACAAGAAAGTGCCGTAACAGCCTGCAAGCAAGGCGCAGTTGTTTGTGTGAATGCTTACCTCGCAGAATGCGCTGCTGTGCAGCACTGTCAAGGTCCATTCGCTGGCGCGGCTGGTTGTGCCGGTCATGTGCACTGTCCAAGCGATCATATCCTGCCCCCTGATTCCCCTCGTCATACACTGCAGATTGAATGAGGTCATCCGGGCGTTGTACTTCACCTAAAATCAGCAGTGTCCAGCATTCATCTCTTTTCATCACATCCCTAACTTTGCAAACATTGCATAGGAAGCATGAAACTCAGGCCTAGCTGCATATAAGGCGATGCCAGAGTGTGTATGTCTGCATGCTGCATCAGTTGTAGTCATGACCCATGCAACTGTGCTGCAATGCATAGCACTTTGCTTAAAGACTCTGACATGGAGGCCGGCTTGAGTTTGGTCACAAGACTTGTACTTTGCAACCTGAGGGGCCAGTGTAGCCCAACTTGCAATTGCATCTTGTTCAGGCAGCAATGGTTAAGGTGAATGATTATTACAGCTTTGAACAGCCCATGCACGAGACACGCTACATCATTGCCGCTAAGCTCTGGACCCACGTAGTTGCCTTGGAAGCCTTGCACAAGCTTGGTTGAGCAATTTGACCAAGCACGTCTTGCAGGGACAAGTCTGTTTGCAGCTCTGGCAAGGCTCAGCATGACAGTTGCTGTTGGTCTGGTGCAGGCATATTCAGCAGAGCATGCACAGCGCTGTGTGGCCAGAAAGGCGGCAGAGATAGCGTGCTGGCAGATGCTACAGCTCTGAAGGAGAGCTTGATAGACAAGCTCACCTCTCTCCGCAGCNACTGCAAGGACTGCCTGCACAGACTGCAGGCTCTTTCCTGAGATACATTGAGGAGTCAGAGTTTGCAGATATAAGCCGGTACTCTTATTGCACAAAGTTCAATTGACCATGCATGCTGTTCAGGCTATGGTACACTAGCAAGGCTTGTCTGTAGGTGCTTCAGGGTCATGAATCTTGTCATGNAGCGGAAGCGCTTCATACACAGAAATTGTATGCAGCTACCACTACCCACGTTGCATGCATCTCATTACCTGTTTGTGCCACCACAATACTAAGTCATTGCAGCACAGCCATGTTTTGCATTNCAAGGCTAGTGTGCTTACTGATCAAAGAGCTTGGGCAGATTTTTGGTCGGGATGCGCTTCCTGTCAACAGGCAGGAAGTAAGTGCCATGACGCAGTGGTGCCTTGAGCCACAGAGGTGGCCGTGACAGAACAGCAATCATCTCCTTGATGAACATCACCTGCATGTTGCTGGTCAGGTTGCAGATAGATATGCCATGAGGTAAGGCGTAGTATAATGTAATGCATGCAAATCCAGGCGAAATGCTTCATGCGCACCTGACAAGTGCACGCCGTATGTGGTCATACGTTTCTTTGCCATCAATGGACTGCAGCATGTGTCAGCTATTGACATATTGTGATGACCGCAACCCTGCTGATATGCACACAGACCAGCTCAAGCGTCTGTGTGCATATCGGTCATGACAATGTGTAAATAGCTGATACATGCTGCATTACCTTGATGGTACAGAAGCAATGCCAGACAAACTTGATAACTAGGCTGCATGTGCAGGCCTGAGCCTGAGAACACGCGGCATGCATGACAGGGCACCAAGCTACTGATGTCTGTCACAGTAAGACTGTGCAGCAATAAGAGAATGCTAGAGCCAATGCCTTGCTTGCATCACAGCTGCCATGTGAGCAGACATATGTGCAGTAAACACATGGTATGCTGACATATGCTGCACCATGTGAGAGTACCATACTTGATGACCACCAAGAAACAGCATCGCTGATCCATCTTCGACAGTAGCACTGTTAGCTGCTGGCAGCACTTCTTCTTGATCAGCACGTGACGCTACTCCACTGTGGTTGCCTGATTACACCAGTGACAGATTGTGTGCAGTGTTGTGCAGTGTGAGCATATCACTTGATAGGGATTGACAGGTTTTGTGCCATGTTCTGCAGCATTGGCATGTCCTCACCCTAGGCAAGCGTAGTGCAATATAGTGTCGGGTCGGCATATGACAAACGGAGTGTTCACATTGTGTGTGTGCATTGATATGCCCATCAGGGCATATGTCAGGGCTTTGTCATCGGCATTTCTAGACAGAGCTGGTGTTGATGCTCTCACTGAAAGGTGCTGAGCTGCAGCGCTTCACAACACATGAGCCACAGACAATGAGCAGCACGGCATGTTACTGAGACATGGATCATGCACAGACCGTGCTGAGGTGATTCTTGTTGTAAATGTACAACATGCTCAGTGACGTGCACAGGCAAGCACACAGTATGAGCTGTGTTCACACATACACAACTCAAAACGGTTGGCAGGTCAGTCCAGTGAACATGCTGCTGCAGGCAAAATATGCTATTCAAGTCCGCAAAATGCGCACCAACTGTGATCTGCAGATTGACATCTACTGCCTCTGTCCGGTAATGATCAGCAGGCAGCATGGGGGCCTGCCTTGCATCAGGCCCCTCAGGCACAGGAACTTGAAACAGGTGGTGGTCATCTTTGCTACGTCCATGCAGCATATGCCATTTTGCGGACATAACGTAGTAGCCATATGGGAAGTCCAACACTGGCAGGGCATACATTGTTCCCGCAGGCTGGTCTAGCCCTGCTGCCTGCACACATCACAGACTGTCAACTGCTGCTGGCAGCGCAGGTGTTGTACAAATACAAGTGCAATGAACATTTGAAGGGTCTTACATGGGCATGGCGAACCTTGTGAGAAGTGCAACAACCTCACAAATCTTCGNGAGGCTTCACCTGAACTAGTGCACTATGCCCAGCAGCCAGGCGGCCTAAAGCTGCAGCTAGCTCAGCTCGCACCAGAGGCGAGCCATCATATGTAACAGAGAGCAGCTGAGCAGCTATGCTCTGCTCTGCAGCCTCTCTGCTGGACTCATTTGTACCAGCGCCAATCAGGTCGCCAGTCTCTGGCTGATGCGTCTGCAAGGAAGGCACTTGGTTGGTCACAACCGTTACAGCTCCTGTTGGGTTACCATGGGTATGTTTACAGGATCCAAATGCAAACTATAACATCTGCTGCATGTCATGCAACCTGCCAGCACAAAAGTTGCGGTGTAGGCTGCAGTGACGCAGTGATGCAGTGCTTGACTGTAGGACAGGATACACGCAAAGACTCGCTGGTTGTTGCATGCATACAGCGTATACATGCACGACATGGCCACCACGACTCATGCCCACCATGGGGAGCATCACCCATAAAGTGTACAGCAGATGCAGGTACTTGCAGTGAACTTAGTGTGCATGTATGTAGCTTGGTACATGTACGCTGATCATGCAGGTATGTCAGGCATATAGCAAACATTCAAAGCCCAACTTGCAGATGTCAATGGCTAATGACTACATGATTCAAAACGTCAAGGGTAGGACAGTAGCAAGCGAAGGTGAGGTTTACCCTGATGAGGGCTCCCAGGGTAAAGACTGCAGCAGCTCTGAGCTCAGGGTGGTCNAGCACCTGTCCTGAAAGTCACTTTTAGCTTACTGATGCTCCAAATAAACCCACGTGTATCTGCTGCAAGACGATGACTGAGAAACATCACCAACATGTGCAGGACTACAGGGGTGACGCTGTGACTGCTGCGAACTTCCTGTCAGTACTTGCCGGACAAGAGCCTGCAGTCATCGGCAGCTCTGGTAGAACAATCAAGTCAGGCCCCAATGACCGAGTATTTGTATTTTATGCTGACCATGGCGCTCCAGGTGAGCATTGTATGTGCACCAAGTATATCCCAGACACCGTCTGAGGTGACCGCATGCAGCAGTTCAGCCACAGCACATGCGTAACAAAATGGGATAGGCATGNCTGGGTTGAGCTGCAAGCTGGGTGACACAGGCAAGGGATACCTGCTGATACAAGGACAAGTAGTCAAACTCTTGCAGTGCAACAGTTTACCAAACAGGCTAGCACTGCAAAGATCGACGAACAGCTTCAGCGAAGCTTGACAGGAGACGAGAGGCTGTCGCACCGGGTGATCAGGCTGCACAGCAGGTGGGCACGTGCACGGCTTACCTGAACGCCGCCCGCTGCAAGGTAATCAACAGCTGGTTACGAGAGTGCAGCGACAGCAGAGGTGACCCACGACAACTGCAAGCTTGTGCACGATCGTGACAACAAGCTGCGCTTTTTGTCTTCCGAAAAGGCGCGACAGGTCAACGCAAAGTTCGAATAAATTCACAGTCATGACTGCGTGAATTCAAAATCTTGAGGACTTCAAGGTATGTTTGAACTGCGACAGCGAGTGTTCAGAACAGGCGGTGTGGTGTGCCGATATTGCTGTTGCTAACCGCGAGCGTTCAGGGAGTAGCCCTGCGTGAAAATAGAAACACACATATGCGCAATGTGTCAAGCAAGCTTGCTGACAGACGCAATTGTCCGGACACAATTGCCATGCCGCACGTTATAATGGTTGCATGCCACATCCATACTCATTCAATGATATTCAATAATTCAGCTGGACAGGCATTCAGGGCTACCTCCTTGTGCCTATCTGCCTTGTGTAGGTGACACCTGCCTGCTTGCGTCATTGCATGCATCATGATCATCGTTTGTAGCTGCTGTTCAACAGCCGTCTCGTAAGTGCTTGCATAGGCACAACACACTGTGACGTTGTGGCGTACAGAGCAACTATGTTGCAACCGTGTACAACGTGCACAAACGCGTTGTTACTGTCCACGGTCACACAAACGCCCGCCAGAGCCGTGCATGCAAGCTGTGAGGCAATACCTACGTGGCATAACGCACGCTCGAGGTCACGTAACCAAGAGTTTTGCCAGGGTGTACTACTGATCAGACCACGTGTGTTGTAATTGTATTATGGAATCGGGTCCTGAGTCCCTTCCTTCGTAAAATTGGGCCTGATATCGTAGATCCAGGCGTACTAAGAAGCTCCACGTGCACCCAATACCAAGCTCCTGGCGCAAGCAGCGTTTGCGCAATCACTTAGCAGACGCTTTCTGCAGTTATGTCAAATACGGTAGACACCATGAATGATTCAGGGGCACATTAACAAGAGTTGAGCGTGCAGAGTAAGCACATAACCCTGCACAGTTTCTTGCCGTGTCAAGCCGTACTGACCACACGGGTTGGTTTCCGCGGCAAGATCAGGCGGCGATAGCAGAGGTACGACATCTCAGGTGCCTGATCTTTGTCACTTCACGCGTTTGGCCTGGCTTGCCTAAGTGCACCCTGGTGGAAGCAAGGTCCAGGCTGCAGCACCGAGGCGTTTGTCAGCAACGAATTGTTGGCGTTGCCTTTGTTTCATGCAAGCTGGTCAAATTCGATTGCAGGGTGACACAGGCAGTGTACATCGGTCATACGGGAAAAGGGGCGCCTTTGTTTGAGTGACCGTGAGTCTTGATCACCACCCAATGGCCGCGTGAAGCTGAATGCTGCATGCAGCTCAGCACCANTATTGCAGCTGGCTCAGCATTCGACGACTGCATGTGAAGCTTGCTATGTTGCATCCCTTGATGTGCCTGCTTGTCTGGCAGGTCTACCATTTCAACATCTTCTGAAGCNAAAACAGAACATGTTGCAGCTACAGAACCAGCTGCAGATGCCGGCCAAGGCATGTCTGCAGGGCAGAATGATACAGCAGTCAGCAGTGTTTCATCAGCAGTAGTTGAGGTTCAGTCAGCTGCTGTGCAGCCTGTATTAGCGTTGGATACACCGCAGTCAGCAAGTGACGATGAGCAGGTCTCAACAATGTCGGTCCGTCAGCGCATGGAGGCAGCACTGCTAGCTGTACATGCAGCTGAGAGAGCTATTGATGCAGCAGTTGTCTTCAGACCTCGTGTGAAGTAAATAGCAATACCAAGTCTACCATGCAAGTATACACTGTGAGAAAGATCGCTGTTGCTTCTGTAGCTGGCAATGTGCTAAACACATGTGCAGACCTAGCTTGTGACGATGCATCAGGAATGGGTTGTATTGCTCTGTTGTTTGTGGACAAGCATCAGCATGGTTGATGCTGCAGCTTGTCACTGCCTAGTGTATATATGGGGAATCATATGCTTCTGCTACTGCAAGTACTTGCTTAACATTGTGTCGGTTCAGCGGCTGTCAGAGACGTACTTGTGTTGAAACGTGTAAGCCAACTGCTTTACAACCAAGCGTTGAAGAACTCATTACAGCTTACATCAAGGGTGTAGTGCGCCTGTGTCAAGCTGTAATGTATATGGTATGTTACATTTGGAAAGTCAGCGTCTTTTACTTCAGCAACAAGATACATAGCTTCACATGTCAGTGACACGCATGACACAGGCAAGTGACAGGTGACAACAGCTGCATGGACGCGGTGTCATGTGGACGTGGTCTCCCAATTTAATCCGCTGCTCATGACTCAAAGGCTGCTGCCCTCCTCAATTTTGCAGATTCAAAACCGGCGTGGTACCAGGCTGACGGCAAAGTCTGCTGAAGTTGCACGTTGTGCTCATGGCACCCTGACCACATCATCTCCTTCTGCAATCCTTTGACTTGTCTGCATCACTGCAGAATCGATTGTCATACCTGTTGCATCACAGTGCCCAGGCATGCTGTTTGGCATGCAGTCATGACAAAGGTGCACTGCANGGCGTTGCAACTTGATGCATGCCCACAAAGCCAGGAGTAGAGGACTACCTCTCAATCACAATGGCCACGCACGTGTCATTGTTGATGTCAAGCATGCTGTGCTACAGTACAATGCTTCACACAGCTCGCGCAGTCATGCCTGCTACCTTCTGTATGCATGGTTGCTCTGCACTGTGTGTTATGCAGTGTNCCAGCCACAAAGCAGCAGTAAAGTTTCTATGCCAATCAGCTATATACAAGCATGCATGCATCATCGTGTGGTTTCTGTTTGCAGGCAACTTTCTCAGAGTCCATATCAAGAGTGTTGCTGAGCACATGCATGCTGTGGCTTCCTCTGCTGCCCCTCTTTTGGTTCATGCGCAAAACTCTCAGCGCCCGGACCAATACCAAGTAAGTTCAGCCTCCTGCCATCCTTTGCTTGTGGCCATATTCTCCATGCCAAGATGGCAGAGTGAGATCTTGTACATCATGGGTGGATTAGGCTATAGGGGGCGCTGGGCTCAATGATACTGGGCGTATAGGGCTGGCTGGGGTTTGCAGAGTCTGCTGAGTCAGCACAGCTGGTGCTGCTGCATAATCCGCATCCAGATGCCCACCGTTCAGGGCCCAATCCTGACAGTGCACAAAAGTAGGAGCAAACCACGTGACTAACGAACAACAACATGCCGATAAACCATCAATACCTTTGCACAGGTGCACTGAAGCATCAGGAGCAGACCGGTCACATGTGCAGATGCAATCAGGGGTGATTTTTCTGCTGCACAGGCTGCTGCATGCTGCATGTCCCAATTCTGACAACACCATGTAATGCAGGCCCAAGAAGCAGAATGACAGCAAGAACAAGCCCATCACATTTGCAGANTACCAGTTCTATCAGGTTTGCCTGACAGCCTCAACAGCATGTATGCAATGCTGTTTTGTGAACCTGTACTCAACTGGCAGATGACCAACAAAACTGTCTGCAGGTAAGAAGCTGGCATCCAGTCAAGTGGACAAGATTGCATAACAGTGCAGTCATGTCCAACTACTTTGTCTACTGGAAAGCTGATGTTGTGATTGGCTGCTTACACATACACAATATTTCCACATTCTGGCGAGCCATCTTGCGCAAAATTGCATGTTATGTGCGTGGCTGTCATCACTCAACCCCATGTTGTGGCACACGTGTGTAGATGTGCCAAGTNGCCATCTCAGTTGCATTTGTAGCTTCCACGTATTTAATACATGGTCATGTGGACAGGCTATAGCTTGTGGACCAACAGAAGCTTCAAGCTGCCCCTTCTGGCTGGGGCATTGGCCTGCATTGTTGGCAACTGGCTCTACTCCACAGGCTATGACTCCAAGGCATTGTGGCTGCTTCTTGCGTCCAGATTGGTGGTTGGCCTAGGTATGCTTTCCTACCGTTTAGTATGCTTCCCAAACTGCAGTACACACTATTTGTGTACGCGACAGACACATCTGCTGCCTTGTTGCACTGTGTGCTCAATGNTACAGATGTCTTAGCTGCAAGGAGACTATTCACGTTGTGGCACAGTCAGCACCACCAACATTGTCCAGTGTTCACTACCACTCACAAACTTGACTGCATGCAGGTCAGCGCGTCTGGCCGCTATGTGGCCACATTTTTCAAGCACACAGTATTTGTATACTCCACTGAGCGGCCAGCCATGCAGCCTCTCAAGCTATACCACACCAAGCTGATCACAGTAAGCCTCAGATATCACCTCTAGTTCAACTGTCACATGCATTGCACAAACCTCAAATNAAGTTATGATGTACTGTTGCAGTTTCCGTGGGCATTCCGGTGGAGAACATTTCTGTATATTGAGGGTGGTATCACAGTCTGTACAGCAGTTCTGACGGGGCTGCACGGCCTTCTGAGCAGGAATGAGCAAGCCAAGCAGCGCTGTCGAGTGCTACCAAGCCTTGCTGCTGCTGCTCACTCTTGACNAACCTGGATCAACAGTAAGGTTGGCAGTCTGTGCAGTTCAGTAAAAATAGGCGACACAACCGAGCTGTGTTTGCTGGTACAATGGTAAAGACAGTTGTGCAGAGTGTCACAGCCCTCCTGCACAGATTGTGTAATATCATCTTAGCACATTTGGTACTGCTGCCTCTGCATCAGACTGACAGCCTTGCCCAACATCATCTACCTATGCTGTGGGTTGCAACTCAAGTCACCATTGCGGTGTTGCTGCAAGCAAGACTGCTTGCATGTGCATATATGCAGGCTGTAGCAGACTTGCAGGCAATATCAAGATGCTGTTGTAGCACAGTGTTCTGCTGATGAAACAGCTATTGCAGGGCGCATGCACAGCTGCAATCCTTGTATGAAATGGTGTACATCACTAGCGTAGTAATTGTGTGGCAACATCAAGAAATCGTAGTTTGAGGCATACTCATATCTTGGTGTTGTATAATGATGTGCATGCTGTCTCCAATAACAGTATGTCCGTTGCTTTCAGGTCAGCAGGTGAGCAACACAACACCTTTGTCATCTTCATTTCATTTGAGATCCTTGAAATGTGCAGCATGGTGACCGCAAATGAGTTCCCTCGGTGCCAGTTGACTGTGATTTTGGGCACCGCTGGTTGCACCCCTGCAGAAACAACAACTTGCAATCAAAAACAGCCTGTTGATATTTGACAACTGAGGTCAACTCCACAATTGCTCGATCAATGAACAGTGGTGCTGACTGTTGCGGTATGTGGTCATGCTTGTGAACATAGCACCAGCTGGCTNTTGCCATTTCATTGCTGCAGATGTTGCCTAGGGCACACAATGCCAGCCCAACGATATATTGATTTCTGGTGTTCAGGTCATTCTTGAGGGAATTAGTCACTAGCATGAGAACTTCCTGCCGCTCATCTAGAAGAATCATGAGCCCAAGGTAACCGATTCTCTGCAGCGCAACACGACATGACTCATGTGTTGATAACATCAAGGCAGAGCAAGCATCCAGCAATGTTGAAACCAAGTTGCTCCAAGCGAGCTACCTTCTCTGGGAATCCATTGGCTGCAATGAGTTTCAAAGTCTCCATTTGGCCAAAATGTGTGGGATACCCCAGCATGTGTATGTACATAAGCTTCGCTACATTGCGGTGTCTATAGGTGGTGTCTTGGTCTTTGAAGGCATTCCTCAAGGCAGCACTTTCTTTGGCGATGACAGTCCTTTCTTCGGCTGCCGTTTTGCATTGCCGGACTTGCCTGATGAGCTCCCTGTGTCACGCACAAGGAGGTTTCAGCTTGATTGATCACTGCGAAGCAGCTGTAAAGGCTGCGGTGTTCAGGAAGGACGTGTTACCGGAGTCGTGATGTCATGATGCTTTATCTCACGACCAGCACGTTGCTGTAGCTGCCGATCCTATACGCGCTGTACAGAGGCAATGCTGTATTTGCCTGTCGCGCTGACGCACTGTGGCAGCTTAGCTGTACACCGTACGTTTTGCAGTCACCTTGGCCTGAACGTTAAAAGATGCCGTTGCAGCTCTCGTCTAGCAGCGTCAAAGGTGTCGCGAGTGCCTGCGCNGGATACATAAGACAGTAGAATTCTGCTGCAGTATGCAGTTGTACAATGGAAGGCCTTGATGTAATGCATTGCTTTTGACTTACACTTGCAACAGTGGTGACAGTCCTTGTTTGTAACTACTTCATGCTGCACAATCAGCGTTAGTACCCACAGACGCCTTACTTGCACATGAAGTGAGTGGCATCCTTGTAAGCATCTGCCAGTGTGTCCAGTGTATCAGCATATGTAAACCTGCACCATAAATCAAACTGGATCTGACAAAGTGCATGCAGGAAACCTCAAACAGTTTTGCGCAATGTCATTTGGCAGTCCCTTTCCTGCTTTCAGCCTTTCTTGTCTCCCGTCGCACCTGACCTTCAACCCACATGCTTGTGCCATACAGTTTTATCTCAAGTGATGTTTGGCGCTTCAAGTCTCAACTTGTCTCAACTTGTATGACGTCCAGGACACACCATTGATATGAGTCTCAAGCCAAAGAGGTTTGAAGCTCTTGCCATCCTTGATATGACTAACCTCATTAAGTGTTGCATTGTGAAGAGTGGCTGCAACCTTACATTGACTGCTTTGCAGACGCGGTACCCNCACCATCAATATGTGCGAGACCATATACAACTGCAGAAACAACTCATTGTGCACACCCATGACAGTCAGCATCCAGCCATCCAGAGAATCTCTGATCACCTGACGAGGGTCACCTCCATGGCCCATCAGACGCCGGCCATACTCATTGCTGACACCAGTGCCGCCAGTGCCGNTGTGGTGTTGCACATGCACGGCATCTCAGGACTGGCTGACACAGACACATATCCGCTCTATTCAGTCAGCTCCTGTCTGGATGAGGTGTTGTTGCGTGACGAGCCAGAGCAGCTCCATACAAAGTGTGCACCCTCTGGTTGCCATGCAGCACACTGACCANCTGGCTTACCTGCAGGGTTGCGGTTTCATTGCTGTCCAACTTGACCAGCATTGCAACTCTTACAAGGTTACTTCTGGGAGTAGCTTGCTTTGCAAAGGACCTACAGTCAGAAGCGCGACTTGTGTTGTTGCTTATGTGTCAAGATGCGCCATGCTTTCCTCAATCAGATTGTGGTCAGGGATGATAGACTCAAAGAGTCAAGAAGCATGCTGCTCATAGACTCTCAGAGTGTGTTAAATTGGAGCCTAGCTTGCTGATGTTGTGCTCCATGCAAGGCTTTAACACGCCGAGGGGCTCTGCAGACAACTGCTAACAATGGCAATAATAATGCAATGAGGCCAGGTCGGTTTGCAACAAGGGCGATGATGTTGCAAGAGGAACAAACACCATTTCAAAATCAACATCAGGGACCGTGCAAGCTTGCCTTGCACTGTGGAAGACTTGTGCAGCAACATTGGCCACCAGGCGCGCTATTTCCTCCCCTGCAGTGGCGTGCTCCACCATGTTAGACTGCCAATCAATCAGGAATGTTTTATCATTACCATAATGCAACACAATACATGAGGTACCATCAGCACATGATGAGTACAAAAATGGGACCAGGTCAAAGGTGAATGCATGCTGGAATGAGCCATGTATAGCAGTCTCTGTGGATTGTGTGTAGCAGTAGCTGTGCATTCAGGAGCAGGGTACCAAACAGATGTGTTAGTGACAGCTGGAATGCATAGCAGAAGCTGCCGATGATAACATGACGGGCAAGCTAGCAGGCATCCGCTTGTCCAAACCGCACAANATGAACATCTGAGCCGCGCTTGAACCCAGGGTACGCAGCTGTTTTGCCAGTCATGACATTGTACTCGTCAGTGGCTTCAATGTGTCATCCGTCATCACGTATGAGATTCAACACATGTGGTGAGCCACTGTTGACCTGTTTGCAAGTTGTTCATGTTTGCCAGCAGGTTATAGCTCTCAGCTTTCTCACTCTAGCCAGGTCATGATCTGTTATCCTTTGTTTCATGTTGAAGTTCACTCATCACAGAGCTGCAGACTTCAAAGTCAATTCGGTGGCAGATTGTTTGGACATGTCTGCTCATCAGACATGTAAGTTTCTAGCATTTCACAACGATCTACGCTACACGGCCACCTTTACTGCGTCAAGTCTTCTGGCGTTTGAGGGCCGAACATGAACATGACTGATGGTGTTTATACACANGATGCATGTGGGGACCGAAGCCAGGTCCCGCTGACTGAGGTTCTTGTTTGACGCTGACAGGAAAGCCAGGTAAAGGTGTCTGTTGCTGTAATGGTGCGAAGCTGTGGCCAGAATTACCATCTGTGTGGCTGTCATGTGCGGGTGCCAGGGGTGGTAAGGACCTGCAGGAGCTAGGCGAGTTCTGGCTGCTGCCCACTCTCTCCCTGTGCAGATGTGTCAGGGTTGAGAATCTAGCATACCAGTTGAATGTATATGGGCTTTATATGTGTGCATGCTTCATTGTGTGTAAATGGAAGACAGGACTGAGGTGATGGTGGCCAATGCTCACCAAGTGCCAGCAGTGAACTGCAGCAGTGACTTCGCAGCAACCAACATAGCAAAAGCAAATTAAACAGCTGTGCACAACAGACTGCATGGCTGCGCAGCATGGCTGCATGGGATGACTGTCCAGCATGGCATTGTGCATACTATGCTGGCTGCAGTCAGGAGTAGCAACAAGCGCACCCCTATGGCACAGCATTGACCGTTGCATCGGCCTGTATGCCACTGAGCAGCATCGCCCAAGTCGTGTTTTGACCAAGCCAAGACACACATGAGGTTGTTGATGTACTCACTTGGCATGAGCCCGCTCGATTGCTCGAGCAGCCTTGGCAAGCTTGGTGCTTCCCTGGCCAGGCCGCTCCTTGAAGTTGACATAGCTTTTGGCCTCCTTGGGCTTGAGGCGCCATACAGCACCATCATAGGCGCGTGCAGCTTCTTCCTCGCTGTCGAACAGCTCTCTGTAGGCCCACTTGCGGTTCACCATCACCTTGGCTTCCCACTTGCCCTTCTTCTTGCTCACGCCTCTGAACCTGTGAAATACAAACAACCTGTGACATGCAAGACATGCAGAGCAGAANGTTGCTTGTGTGCATAGGTTTGCATATGCGCATGCAGCAAAACATGCTTGGCATGTGCACTTCACTGCATAATGACAGCACAACAAAATGAGTATAAGGTACACCACCCTCTGCAGACCTATCAGGCATGATCCAGCCTTGCCAGGACTGTTGAGTCACTTGCCAAGCTTCTCTGCCAACCATGGGCGCCACTTTGGCGAGTTGTATGTGAACAGTCCTGCCACAAGTATAGCACTGCCCAGTGCAAACTGTGGTCCAAGGTCTGGTGAGTCTTGCAGGTATGGAATAGAGAATGTGAACGCAAAGATGGTCAAAGGGGTAATGCTGGAGTTGGTCAGGGTCTGCACAACAGTGCTATGTAGTCAGAGCACAGCGGCACTATCACGCTGTGCTGCAGTCAGCGTTGCCACGTTGCTGAGACTCATACAGTCCACCCATCAACTCAAAACTCCATGTGTATATGAATTGATGCATGTCAGGACTGCCTTGCTGCATGCTGCAGCAGGCTCGNCAACTGGCTCCGACTAGAAGATGCCTGAGAGTGAGACAGTCTGCGTTCTGCCAGTTGTGGTGCTGTGCAGCTTTGAACAACCTCTGTGACGCGGTGCCATCGGTGAGTGGCAAGGTTCGTGTGCAGTAGCAGCTGGCGCATGTCACTGGCTGTAAGAGCAGCTATTGGCCGAGTAGGCGCTGTCGCAGTGGACGGACAAGAGGCTCTGCAAGGTCGTTGGTACGCTCGTAACACGGGCAGTAGGCTGTGGTTGGATACGCTTCACTACACTCTCCAAGCACAATGCTGCTGCATGTGAATGCATGTGTGCACGTAACGCTTGCCCTCACCAAGTTTCTGGCATGCCCGCATTGCATACTGCAGGCAGAGCGCTACTGGAATGTAGGTGTATGTGCACGGCAGTTGTTGATGCAGCATGTGAGACACACACAGCATAGCAAAAGGCACTTGTCAGCTGATAGCTGTGCTGACAGCCTGCCAAGTCTCCGGCTGCTGCATGCGCACACTAGCAACCGCACCAAATGCAGCACTGACATCACAGTCGTGACACAGCTGGACATGCAACAGTGAGTTTTGACAAGAGTTCCCCAACAGTGATCACGCCGCGCTGCTCCTTGTATAGTGAGCTGTGTCATGCTTCATGTACAGTGGTCACCTTGCACGCTTGTGGCGTTATGACAAGCGTGCAGTGCAGCATGTCATGCTTTCTGAACAGCATTCATCTCAGAGAGCGCTGTGTTTGCCACCATGCCACCTTCAAGCCTCCAACAAGCAATCCTAACCTAGTTGCCAAGCAACATTTGTGATGCCACTCAGGTTGCCAGATCTCCAGCAGCTTTGTATAGGGTGGAAAGGATGGGTAGCCGCAGCTATCTTCTCCCCTTCCAAACTGGACACTGTAGCACTGTCATCATTAGCTGATTGGCATGCCCGCTTGCAGCAAGTAGGTGAGTTAGACAGTGGAACTGTCGCTCTGCCTTGGTCTGAGCATGTTGCCACACAAAGGAATACTGAANGCCACTAAGATCAGGCAGTCATTGCTTGCACAAATAGGAGATAGGCATCGCAACAAACCGGTGTATTGGACACAACTGTCATGCAATGTGTACTTGAGGCCTGCGCTGATAGGCAACACTCAACAGGCAATGTGACAATGGCTCACACATACGGTCAATGCATCACACTTCGCCATACCAATCCTCCTCATAACCAACAGCAAACTGGCTCACAACGACAGCACACCAGATCACACGATTGCCTGCTGACAAAGCGCCATGCGGAAGCGCACACCTGAATTGGCAAGTTGACTGCATCCTCTGCAAGGTAAGCTTCATTGTGTGTGGGCCATGGCTCATATGTGAGGGTATCACTGTGCCCCAGCACCTGCATGACAGCAGCTGATGCATCCACCATACACCTTTTACACACCAGTTGCAGCCAACTACATGGGAGTGCAGATCGAAGCTTCCAGAAGTGTGTACTGTGGTGCACATATCGCAGAGAGTGTGCATATGGGTAGCACCTGCAGCACAGTAATGAAGGACAGCAGTACAGCATACGCAGCTATGCTGCCAATGATGAAGCTGCCTTACAGCGTTTGCTGACAATGGTGCCTTGCATGATAACTAACACCCATTTGTGGGGCAACAACAAGTAGTAGCCCCGTGTTGTGGCAAATATGACTGACTGACACCAATGAGTTGGTCAGGCATACTGAAGACATCTTGCCAGGGTTGGGCGCATGCATTAGTAGCCCAAGCTGCCAGTAGCAAGCATTGATGGGCTGCCAGTAGTACTAAGTAGCCACTGTCCTCGTGAACGGCAGGTTCCTGAGGATTTAGGTGGGCTTCCTGCGCTTACTGTGGCCAGGGTTTGTAGGGATGATATCAACTCTTGGCCCTGCTATGCCCGTGACACCCTTGACAGGGTGAAGACTAGCAGCTTGCAAGGTCTACAATGTCATACAGACATGCTCCTTGATATGTACCTGCCACATTTCTTCTGCCAGGTGCGGTGCGTATGGGGCCAGCAGAAGCACAAATTGCTCCAGTGTAGCCTTCGGCCTGTCCTGCCACTTGTAAGCACCATTCACAAACTCCATCATGGCTGCAATGCCAGTGTTGAAGCGCATGTTCACAGTCTCCTCGGTCACCTACACATCAATGTCAGAGTCAGTGGTCCCAACTCACAACAGATTTTTTATATATTCTAATATAATAGCCAGCATGATGCTGGCGAAGTAGCATCACAGTGTACATAGGGACAGTGGATGTAGGGTTACAATGCAATGCAGAGCAAGACAGAGTGNACAGTCGACAACATTGTCACAAGTGGCTTGGAACCTCAGACCAGCCATGAGATGAGTCAGCACAGCTTACACGCTGCAACAATTACAGACCAGTCCTACCTGCAACTCAATAGCCTTAGTACGTTGCCAGTTGCGGGGCACATGCTCACCAGGTGTTGAATACATTGCACTGTGAAGTTGAGTCACCAAGAACTGGTTCAAGCTTGTTCTGAGGCTTCTAGTATCATGAAACTTCAGTACACGCTCGCAACCAGTTCTCGCTGCCTTGCTCATCTCTGCAAGGTTATCAGCACTTGGCAAGCATCAGTAACGACCAGTAAGCCACAATGCTTCACAACCCATGTGTATGGTTGCCAGGCTCTGGTGCTTGATAATGCAATGTCAATGCAATTCTGTCTGTTATTCACAAGTTTTCACACGTTCAGGTGCATATGTCACTGAGCACCCTCATTGCACCGCTGCTGCAGACTTATCGGTGGCCATATATCCATTAACATAGTGACTGTGGGGCTCTGTCATGGACTCCTACTATGTTCTCCAGGGTTTGTGCACCAACTGCACCCAGAACTTGGGGACAACCGGGTCAAGGAGCGTGCCTGTTGCTTGCCTTGTCCCTGCAGCAGCTGTCAACTCAAGAGAAGCATTATAAAATCTGGCATATCAACATGACTGTACTGCATCCCTTACTCATACTGGATTTATTACCTTACTCCAGTATGCTGGTGTACTGCAGGTGGGTAGCAGTCTGTGTCAAGAAGACAAGTTACCACAACCCACACGGCCTCGCTTAAAACACAGCAGCACTGCAAGTCCATCTGACGTTCAGTTGCGCTATGAGGTCACACTTACCTTGCGATGAGTGTCACAGACTGCATTCATGAGCTTGTTGCTCACAGAGAAATTTCAGCTTTCAGAACATGTATGTTCCTGTACAGGGCGGAGGTGGGACAGGTGTGATGGCAAGCATCTTGTCCACCACTNATTTCTGCCAGTTCTGGTATCCAAGCTTAGGTCTTTTGAAAATTCAGGCGCAACAGCCGAAGTTTGTGACTGTTTTCTCATGCAACGTGCCCTGTCCCGGTGCGTTCCATCCAGGTGGAAAGCGTGATTTGAACCTACACACCAATCCAGGTGGAGTCACGAGAAAGCAGTTCAATGAATTACGTGCTCACATGGCATGCAGCTGCTTGCCATCTGTGTCGCAGGGGCAACTGGGCATGGCCAGCTGTTTGCCTGATGGATGAAGCTGCATGTGCATTTGCATGCTTGCTGTTTGTTATGCCACACAGGGAGTCCTGCTTGTACAGCATATAGCATGTGCACTGATACATTNCGGGATCATGGAAGGCAAGCGTGAAGGCATCCCCCTCTGTTGTCACCTCATAGCCATTGTAGTGGGAAAGCTTTGCTCGCATGATGCGGTCATGCAAAGGCGTAGCTACTTGCATCACCTGTAGCACCGTTGACGCATTGTGAGGACTGCATGTAGGAGCTATACAACAACACAATTGGCAGCAGCAAACACATGCAACAATTTGCTTGATACACAGCCATCTCATTGCACTGGCCACACCATGCACTGTCTGCTTGTGCCACGTGAGTGAGAGACTTGTTACAAGGGACTACCACACAGTCATCGAGATTGTATCATGACCGGGCTGGTGTCAGGTTGCACAGCACCTGGCCAAGATACATTTCTCATGATGCAACACTCCTGCAAGGGCGACAAGCTGTGTGCAGGCATCGATGCAGACGATGCAGCCTCAGCTGCACAGACCTCCTGAAACGCCTCCCACAGTTCAGTGGACCCTTCAATGTCAGTCAGCACCAGGGTTACAACGTGCCCTGCCTCAGGAGGCCCCTTCTTGCGGTTCCAGCGACCCACATACTTTGGAAGTGACATGCGAGTCCACAACACAATGATGGGCACAGCCACGCACAGCAGTGCTACAAATGGGATGATGAAATACAGGAAGCGCTTTCCATGGTCTTCGTTGATCACTGCACACCTGCATTGAATNGCTGCATGGTATTGCCACTAAGGGTCTCAGCAAGCTGCTGAGAGTGCCTATGCTGCAGTGCAAGATCAGCAACAGTGCAAGATAAGCAAGAGGCAGGAACGATGCCAGCAGGGCAAAGAGGACAGCTGGCAGTCTCTTCAGGATTGCAGAATGGTAATCAGCAGCCCATAAGGGGATGATCATCAATCTCGTGTGGATGAGCGTGAAAATATCATCATTAGAGACAGGCTGTACAGCTTAAGCTGGCTGGAACTGCCATTTGCAGCACTATGCTATGTTGCATCTTGGCAGACCAACCCATATTCTTTTCCCTCATGTGAGCACAGGTACAGTCATGTTCCGGGGGATCTGATGTTCATAAGCTACATGTACACACCTGAAGAAGTTGAGCTTCTCAGCAACCACAGTGAACCCCGTCGTCTGGCTCATGTCCAGACCGGTATTGGTCACTAGGTTGCCAGTGTTTAGCATATACTCCACTTTCTTGCCCAGATCTGGTAGCTTGGTAGCAAGTGACTTGATATAATCCTCATCCTGCATCACAAATTTTCCATGAGATTCTGTCACAAGTCATTTCAAGCTGACTAGAATTGGCTAATTGGATGCTGATGACAAAGAATGTCATTGCACAGCAGGGCTTATGTGACAGGTGTACTGTATGACAGCACTGTTCTGGATGAGACCGCCATGTGCACTGCCAATGCTAGCATCAGCCAGAACCCATGGTGGCCTTCAAGCAANCCCGGCTCTGTGTGTATGCTGGCGTGTGCTTGGCCGCTGCTGGCTTGTTTGCCATGCACAATTGCTGGCCTCTGAGATATTCCCAAGTGCGCATTTTGCTTAAATTCTACAGTGATTAGGTTTGTGAACCGTGTGCAAGCATATCAGGTGTGGCATTGACAGTTCACACCTGACAACTCTGACAGGCCTGATTGACCCTTTACCCTTCTCGCCGCCTGCTTGTTTGGCTTGCTTCACACCACGAGCAGCAAACTTGGTTTGGGAGCGCTGAGCCTGTTCAACTGGCTTATGGGTAGATGCACCCTCAACAGCAGGTGACTCTGGTGGTGTAGGCGAAGCTGCAGCTGTGCTTGATGCAGTCATGGGCTTTACCATGCTACTACATGCCAAGCCATATCTGGCATGCAGTGTTGAGCAGGATGTGGGCTGTGNCTAGCGCAGGTAGAGGAAAGGCAGTAGTGCAACCCTAACCACCAAGAAGAAGGCTGCCTGTCTCCATCGATGTGATCTGCGAGGCACGTGCAAGGACACACGCACAGCGGTTTTCACGCTTTTTCGGAATTCCAGTGAGACATGATATGTCCCAGCATGAGATCTGTGTATAGCGCATAAACACCGAATCGCAAGTAGTGTTGCCAATTGCTTAGCAGGCCATGTACATGGCTGAATAAAGCTTGATCCCAACGAGATACAATAAGCATCAAGACCAGAGCATGTCACCCCAATTATGAACGCATCCTAAGGTACACTAAGCCTATGTCAGGTCTCAGCACATGTACAGCTGTGCAGGTGTCCGCATGGCGTGCACGGTCAGACTCATCAACATTTGTTGTACACATGACCTGCACATAACCAAATCAAACATTTACACTTTTGTTCCGTAACAGCATATCCCTCTCATGCAACAGATCACGGTACTTGTTCTGCAGCTTCTGTTCGCGATCTCGCTGCTGCTGCACAAGGGACTGTAGTCCAGCTCGCCGCAGAGGTGCTGCACGCTGCTCACGGACAGACAGAGTCTGAAAGCTCACAACTTCAGTCGCAGCATTTTGCACCTTGTCAGTCAAGTCTGCAAGTTCATCTTCCAACAATTTCTGCCTCTTTTCCAAGCCACCAGTCACAAGAGCAACCTTGCTCTCGATTTTTGATGCCCGCTCTGCCTCCTTCTTCATCAGGTCAAACGTGGTGTGGTACTCACCCCGCACTGAGTCCAAGCGGTCTGTGTTGGTGGCTGACGCTGCTCGGCCATACTTGTGCTGCATTGGGAGGTAGATAAAGTCCCGCACCGCAGTCGTCCAGGCATCCCTGTACTCTTCTTCAGTTGTGTCGGTGTGCCCCATAGCTTCACGCACAAGCTCTACCTCTTCCTCTATCATGAACTGAGCCTCGTTCATCTCTGCTTCTGAAAAGGTGTTCCAGTCCCGAAGAAGAGCAGAAGAGTCATGAGAGGGCTCAGGCTGCTTTCGCTTCTTATCTTTCTTGCTGGTCTTCTCCTGTGCATGCATGGGCTGCTATCAGTGTGCTGCTGTCAATGGGCAGCTGTCAACACGGTGTGGTGATCACACTGCAGGGTTTTGAACGACTCATCATGTGACCAGAGTACATTTTGCCTGCCTGACACAACACAGCAAGCACAACTGCATCAGCAAGGTGTGCAATGACCAGGTGTGGGTTGTGACATGTTGCTGCTGCTGCCTCCTTCAGCCCTGTGTGTTGACATCACATGTCCAACACTTCTTCTGCTTGCCATGAGCATATACAAAGGCTGTCATGGGGGACTACACCAAGTGAGAATTTCACTAGCGCATGAGGGCCATCATTCATGCAGCGCTGTACAGCGTTGGCGTCAAGCAGCAACCAGCAACCATAAAACGACAGGTCAGCACTGGCAACATGTAGCATACATAAAAATCTGATGACATGTTGGTGGCGTACCTTGATGGGATACTTGGCAGCATCATGCTGCAGCAACAGCATGATCTCATTTTGCAGGAGGGCTTCAGCAGCCTCTTTGAGGGGCAGGGCATCCAGTGTAGCCTCTGGTCTGACTGCCGCCACCCCGTCCAGCACTTTGGGTCTCGGCAAGCCTCNTCACCAGCGCGTATCGATTATCGCATGATGTATAGCACGCAGGGCGCTGTTTTGAGTGGCAACTCGCTTGAGCTGAATATCTGATCATGGCTTGACTATACAGTACAGAGCTTGCNTGTGCATGACACACATGGAAAAGTGGGTTGCAGAGACAGTAGAGGCTTTGGACAGCAGGTCATGGATCAATGTTCCGTGTATGTTTTGTGAAAAACTCCCAATGTTGGATAAGCTATCAACTCTTCTTGCAACCCAATGGTACTGTATGATAACATGTATTGAACATTAGATATTTTGAGAGTCTGTTTGCTTATCTGAACATGTGAAGGGGGCCGCTGCAGGCAAAAGCAAGAGCGTGCGGTCATCTTTGGACGCCTTTTCTACAATGCCAGATGCAGAAACTCCATTGCCTGTGCAGGATACATTGGCTGGATTTCTCAGCAGTGCTCCTCAGGAAGGGCAGGGCGTTTTGGAGCAGCCCAATGCCCCTGAGCTTGAGCAGCAGGAGGTTCAACCAGGACTACTGGATCCAGAGGGTGCACTGTCTGACACAGCTCCCACTGACGACCTCTTTGGGGTTGGTCCTGTGTCTCAGGTGACCTGCTGCTCACCCCAACTTTGCCTCACGCTTCTCTTGTGTGAGCACGTTTCACCGAGCAGGCAGCTGTGCCAGGTGTGCAAGAACCTGTCAGACAGTTGACCAGTACGAGCTGATATGGTGTTGCACAAAGCCTGGGTTTCTTACGGTCTGGCGTGAGCTCTTATTTGCAACACATTGCAACAATGCATGTTGTGCAGTCATACGCTTCACCACGTGAAACCTGGACCTCAGCGGGATGCAGGATAACAGACAGTGGGTGCGAGTTGCAACTCATCAACCATGCATGACTCAGTTTCTCATTCAACAGCTTTGTCATGTTTGTATGCGGAAGGCCGCTGCTATCTGCCAGTGGCAGCTTGAGTCATGTGCGCACTGCATACTTGTACCACTACACTCCAATTGAACATGCTGCACAGTGCCAAGCCCACATGTACTGCTGACCCTGCTGCAAATCTTGTGTCATTGTCCTACTAAAGGTGCTGTTTTCCAGTCGTGTCTGCAATACAGAACAGCTAATTCTGACTTTGTACTTCTTGCTGTTGTTCTGCAGAGTGCATATCTGNGCGTTTAATTCTTGTTGACCAGCGGAATCATGGCAACTCAGCATACGGCTTCACACCTCCTCACACACTCCAAGCTGCAGCACAGGACATTGTTGACCTGATCCATCAGAAGTTCAACAGCCAGCAAGTTTCAGCCATTGTTGGCCATTCCCTAGGTGGCAAAACAACCCTGGCTTTCTTGCAGCAGCTATCGAATGGCAACACTGGCTTGCAAAGTCCACATCAGGTACTTGACTGACACGATGGATGCTGGCAGACAATGACATCTGTCATCAATTGCTGACATGGCTCAGCAATTTGTGTCTAGTGCAGACAAGTGCAATGCCTTGATGTGTAGTCCTGGCAGATGCAGTTTGACCACAGCGTAACATCAAGTTGTGTCTAGCATGGTGATACAGCTGAGCAGTCTGCATGTGAAGAGCATGCCCTGTCTGCAGCACAGCATCTTGTGAGTCAGTCAGCCATCAAGTGGGCTCAAAACTGCCATCGAGTTTTGTTTCGCAAGTGTCTTGTGTGTGCTGAAGACTTGCAAATTAGCAGACAGGGATACAGTGCGTAGCTGCAGCCGACACTTCACAGCTGTTGAGAAGCCTAGCAGCATAGCAACATCCTCATGCTAAAGATGTTCTAGGTGACAACAGCATCGTCATCGCGGTAGCTCAATATACACTGAGCATGACCAATGTGTGCAGACTTGGGCATAGGCACATTATGAACAAGAGCATGCATACACATTGTGCATGTGGGCCTGCCAATGTATTGCTCACACTTCAAAGAGATGCAAGATTTGTGTAAGGATCACTGTGGCTGATCTTGTGCAAGCTGCTACTTGCTGCATGCACGGTCCATGTGGCAGTTACAGCTTCAGCGCCATCACTGGACTCCCAGAGAACACCTGCTGCGCTGACTTTCACATGTACATGACACATCTCACATGCATCATGCTTCACCTGACCCTGCACCTTGTCTTCCGTCCTTGCGGCATCTTGGGCCTACTCAGAGCACTCTTGTGACCTTGACCTGCAGTCATGCTGATCAGCATGTGGGTGATAATNGGCAGCATTCTGTGTGCATGATTGGCCGGGCTGTTGTATGTAATTTTACAACGCACATGAGTAGTTGTGTGGATTCATCAAATCTCGATTTAGGGCTTCAAAGCAACAGAGACCACATTTGCTTGGCTCAACATCCTTGCATATTTGACAATACCTCTCTGTTGGATGATCTCTTCGAACATTGCTGGCAATACACCATTAACCAGGCCAATATTTGAGTGTGCAGGTCCTACAAGAGGACATCTTGCCTGCTTTAGAAAAGCTGCGCAAAGAGAAGGGCCAGTACATGGAATGGCAAACAGCAGATGCCAAATTGGGCCATCTCAAGAGGTTCTGCGCCGCTTACAGATACACAGAAGCTCAAAGGTCAGAGCTTAACACCTCTCATGGCAGAGCTCAGACTGAGCTGCTAGTAGAAAGCTACAAGCTTACTGCCCTTCAGAGTGTCTCACACTCATTGACAAAATCATAGTATGCATACATCAGCAGCATTGCTCAAGTTGCACTCACAAGCATGGCAGCTTGATGTCTTGTGGTGTTTCATTATGGGCAAGGACGAATTGCAGGGTCAGCAATTGTGTCGCACATTCTTGCATTCTTTGCAGACTGCATGCTGATGGGCAAGGGGAGATCAATGCTGTGAAAACAGCAATTCAGCAGACAATTGAGGGCCAAGCAGCACTGGAAGCTGAAGTCAGGGAGAGAGATGCAGATGCTCAGGCACTTGAGGTATGCCACTTGCCCCTGACGTGCTGTTCANTAGTCATGGTAAGTAAGCATTCAACTTGGTGGCAGGAAGACACATAAGTCGCAGGCAGCAATATTGCAAGCCGTGCAGGCCTATGGCACTGTAAAGTGTAATTCATCAAGGGTGTGATAAAAAGCCGTTTGCTGCAATGCATTGTACAGCAAAGCTGCTTGATAAGCTATGGATAGTCTTCAGCACAGCCTGAAGTGACTGCGTGCTGAACTGTAGATTAGCTTTGTGCACAGGCAGAAGGGCTGACCTTGAGTCCAGGCACATGACTGTACCATGCTGCATAGTCTTGTGAATGCTGTGCTGCCACTCCAGCTCACCAATAAAGCAAAATTTCTGCTGTACAAACTAAGAAGCCCAGCATAGTACCCGCAGTTTCACATCTTGTACCCCCCTGGTCTACCCTGTGATGCAAATCTCAATATACCTGATTTTGCTGTGTTGCCAGGTGTATGGTCCAGAAAGCAGTGGCAAGACCACTTTAGCGTTGCATGCCATGGCGGCTGTGCAGAGGGCTGGGGGCACTGCCCTTCTGGTAGATGCTGAGCATGCCTTTGATGCTCAGTACTCACAGGTGACAACAGTCAGTACAGTCACAACATGCATGCTGAACCGATTCATCTAGTTGGTTCTGAGCGCTTTGCAGCTGCAAACTGATCGCACACGTCCTGTCCAGTCTGCGGTCTGTACAGCATCTAGGCGAGGTGTACACCAAAAGTTTCTAACTAGCTCCCCGGGATGAGGCGTGATCAACGCATGCAGCTTTGACTTCTGACAGCATGTGTTTGCTGCAGCGGCTTGGGCTTGATACCTCAAAGCTGGCGCTATGTCAGCCTGACAGTGGTGAACAGGCTCTGGAGGTGGTGGACCAGTCGGTACGCAGCAGTGCAGTCGATATCATCTGTGTTGACTCAGTAGCCGCTCTTGTGCCTCGAGCTGAAATTGAGGGCGAGATGGGCGCCCATCAAGGTCAGCACAGACCGTCTACTGTCTGATGTGCATGTGCTGAAACACACATGCAGCACACAGTAGCCGGATTNACACATGGGCACTGATACTCACATCCCACATCAGGCTCTGTGATACCTCACCTGTGGAGCGGCATCCCAGTCGGGTACCTTCCGCTTGTATTTGCGACGCTTCTGTGGCTCTTCTGATTCTTTGGCTTTTGAATCATGCTCAACACTGACAGGCAACACTGTGTGTGATACCTGCTAGTGAACATGCAGCCGTCTGAGGATCACAGTATTAATTTGATGAACACCACATTGATCAGTTTGAGTTGCGGTATCTCCTTGCAAAGAAAGGTGTGCTTGCAAAAGTTTAGGTGATTCAATGTTAAAAGCACGATGCTCAAGCCAATGAAACCAAATGATGTGATGCAATGCAGAGCAGCACATTTGTCNTTACTGTGCAGACTGAACAGGACAGCGGCCACCGTTTAGTAGGAAGTCGACTGGCAACAGCAGCCGAGTTTAGACGGGGCTGCTCGGTGATGAATGCGTCTGAGCCTTACTTACACTCACAGGACATGTTAGGGAGGCTTTCGGCGATAGCTTGAAGCGGCGTGGTGCCTTATCGTTACGGGATAAGCGAGGCCACCGCGGCTGTCTCTCACTGAGTGAAAGGTCCTCTACATACGCACACGCCATACTAGTCGGCTTCCACAGAACCCCAAAGACACTGACACAGTCGAACGTGATCTGAGCGAGAGTTGCAAGCAGTCCGTAAATTGTCTGGTGACACAGCAGCTAGCAGCTACTTTCACCAAAAGTACTGCTGGGCCTGCCGCGCAGCCCTGAGCACCTCTAGAGATCTGTGTACCTCAATTTGGACCATTCCACTGCCACATTTGCATGCATTGCTACGCTCAAGCTGTTCACCAGATTGAGTTGCACAGAACATGCCATGCACTCCACCACAGCAGCCAAGACGTGAAAGATCTAGACAGCACAGGCAGCATCCGTCAGTGAGCAAACAGCACACCGGCAAAGCATCAATAGCAGCCAGCAGTCTCCAGAACAGTTCAGCACACAACAGTGCTCCACAATACTGCCACCAGTGCTACACAGCTACCATTGGCAACTTCATTCCTCACTATGCCTTCTTCATGTTCATGCTGATGTCAAATTTGACAGGCCACTCGGCAGCCAGCAGTGGGACCTGCCCTGTCAGTATAGAGTATGCAGCTTCCCTGGGGCAAGGAGGGGCCAACTCGGAGGTGCCAGTGTTTGTAGGGAGCTTGGGCATTACCAACAATGCAAACGTAAGCTTGCACTGTGCACTGTGCAAGGGTGTTCTGCGATTTACTCTGGCTGTCTGTTGTGAGGGGTTTGCATACTATGTAGTAGCTCATAAAGAACAGCTCTGCTCAGGTCACTTCCACTGATCCAGCTGTTGTTTGCAGCATCTGAGCTGACAGACCTCACCTCTATAGAGCAGAAAGGCTGTGACAGAAGATTGTCCAGGTGTNGTACACAGGTGTGCACACGGTGTTGTCTCCTGAGATTTACCTTATGCAAGCTCATGCGGTGCATCAATGTGAGGCTGGTCAGATCCCAAATGATGATGTCTGCTTTCAAACCCATAAAGTTTAGCTGGCCAGACGCCAAGAATCTCCCAGAGGGAGAAAGTGCCAGACATGACACCTAAAAGGCAACAACGAACCTCGTCAGGGAGTGATGCTGCTGTCCTCACAGTAAGTTCTGCAACATACCTGATCAGTATGACCTTGCAAAAAGGATTGCTCTTGTTCGTTCTGCAGGCTCCTAACAACGATGGTTGAGCCTAAGGGGTATATGATAGACGCACCGTCCCTGGTCAGAATCAGTCCGCCGTCAACGCTTCCATTCAGGCCTATGCAACTAGTGAGAGGCAGCGCAGCCGTAGTGGACGTCATGGTCTCGGCGATGTCAGCCAAACATCGCTGATCTTCGACCAGCAAGGAAAATGTTTTCTGGTTCAGAATTCTGAATTCAGTCAAAACTGCTTTGACCTTGGTGTATAAAACTCAGTGCATCTGAACGCCGAGCGTCAGCGGTGTTTGTGGCCATCATATCTCAGTGCTCGAGCACACGCTGCACAAGTTTCAAGCTGAAAGTTGTGCGAGGTCAATTCTGAACTGGCAACATTGACTGAACTTGCAGTGTCCCAGTGAGTCTTACCAAGCGTCAGGCAGACTTACTGAATGCGGGAGCCTCGGCGAAGGCGCAGGAGCTGTAGCCCGCTTGCGCTCTGCCATAGACTTGTCGCTGGGTGCGTTTAGCCAGGCGTCCTCGAGCAAGCCAGGTCATCAAGCGATACCCTGGGAAGACTCCCTTTTGAGTTACTGCTCACAGCTCTCTGGTTGCACGCTACCTCTGAACCGGGTCTGTAGCCATCATATAGTTTCGAGGTGCGTGTCCGCATCTCGAACGCTTGACGAGCTGAGAAGTCTTGCCTCTGCAGCTAGTGGCATTGACCTGCAGATGGGAAGCAGCAACTCTAAGGAGAATGGACCCGAAGCAACAGGAGTTGTTGGCAAGCTTGGAGGATTGCCACGTGCAGCTGCCATCACAGCAGGTGGTGGCAAACGAACAAAGGGTGGTCAGCCTGTGCTGCCGCCCAACACAATTAAGTCACAAGCTGATGACTGGCAGTTCATAGAGGTGACAATCATGTGGTCCCTGTGCTTGTGCATTCTGCATTTGTTGCCACTGTTATATGTTGTTGCCGTCTGGGACCATGATGTCCCTGTTAACAGTCACACACAAGCACATGTATGAGTAGCAAGCTTGCCCGTTTGTGCAGGGATGTCTATCAAAAATGCTGCTTATGGGCAAGCTAGAGGCATCGACTCAACTACGTGTTGTGCAAGAGATGTATGAGCGCAAAGTCACAGCTGGTGAGATTCTGATCAAGGAGGGTGACACAGGCCTGGCAGCAAGTGAGCTGTATGTGGTCAAGGAAGGAGAGTTTGAAGTGTTGATGCTGACATCAACTGTGCCTGGAGGTGGTGGCGGAGATGGAGGAGTAGCTCCTGATGTGGAAGAGGAGGTAGCTGGGCCTGGTGCCTGCAGGAAGCATTTACATATGCATTTGACAGCCACTTTTGACGAATATGCAGCTTGCATGCACAGTGGTGACCTGGCAACTGAGTCGGGCACACTTCGCATGCATGCAGGACTTTCGCCTTCCTCTGATACTGCTGACGTGACGACGTAGACTGCGCACACAAGTACGAGCATGATGTTGGAGTTCAGTTGAGACGATACACATGGTTTCAGGCATCTTATGGACTATGCAGAGGAGGCCTCAAAACCTAGCTCTCTGCAGAACAACATTTGCGACTGCAAATGCAGGCATCACATGCCTGCAACTGCATGACTCACCAGCTGCTTGCTTGCGCTAGGGTTTGGCCAGCCTGACACAGGCTTTACTCTTGTGGGCAGCTCTGGCTGACTGCTAGATTGCCTCGCTGGCTGAGAAGGCTGGCAATGAGGGGTCTGCTGCTCTGCCAACACAGTCTGCAAGCACGTCAAGCACACTTCAGCCATGTCGCCAATTGCTATGATATTGTTAGACTTGAAGATGTGAACAGAGTTCACAATTAGGTCAAAGTTCAGCATCAGGTGTTAGACAGGGCCACAGACACAGCAACGAGCTGGCTGGAAAAGCTGTTGTAAAGCTGACGGCAGTGGAGGAAACTCGCAAGACATCAGCACGGGCATGCAGTAGTATGGCAAGACACTGTTGCAGGACATATGGCTCTCATACCTATGAGGGCAATGCAGCCTAGCATATGGTGGACAGATGTGACCATGCTTTCTCGCTGCAACACCTGCAGTTTGCCTTACATGGTGTCCTTTCTTACGCACAGGCAGAGCAGCGAGGCAGATCACTAGCTGGCTGAGGGAGTNTCAGCAGTCACATCCACCTGTGTTAGCGGTGGAGCGAGGTGTCCCAGCAGGACCCGACATGAGCTCCAAGCCTTTGAAGCTTTGCAGCAGATTGCCTTGCACATCTGTCTTGGACCCAGAAGCCTGATGACTTCTGACAGCCTTGAGCAATTCATCCCCTGCTGGGTCTGCTGCAGCAGTGTTGCGGGGTGTGCCCGCACCCCCATCTATCTGTCCTGAGAAAGCCCCCTCCACACACTTGCTGGCCAGGCTGTTTGCCAAGCCTGTCTTGGCACTGGAAGAAAGGATCNTGGTGTGGTCTGGCTTGCAAGGGGAAGCAATGGTAGTTCAGTTTGAAGCCATGTCGGCAACCCCGAGATCTGCATCAATGCATCAATACAAGTTGTATCATCAGCATCCCTGATTCTGATGATGTATTTCAGGCGCTGCTGTGTCATGGTCAGGGTTGATAACATCTGAGGAGTTGATGTTTATGCATGACCTGAGGCCTGGCTGATGTAATAAAGCAGGCGTTGCTTTGGCTTATAGCGGGGTCCAGTATCCTTGTCTCTGCANTGTGGCAATTAACTCAATGCAACGTGCGTTATGGTGCTTGAGATGTTCCCTTGCATTCTGGACAGTTTGTGGAGCACATACAAATGGCTGTAGCTGACAGATGCCAAGCAAGCCCACCTTGCCCGTCACGACCTGATCAACTGCATTGCAGATGCCCCCAGCAGCAACCAATGCAGCGTGGAAAGTGCCATGAGAAATGGCTGTATCGCCATCAAGACGCCCCACAACAGCTGGGTCATCTGCGACGCTGGCACATAGGTGCTGTATGGATCTGACGTAGCTCCAGTCATGCACCCGCAGAAGGTCTGCCATGCAGGCGGGCTTGGAAGAGGTGTCCCACTGCAAATGAGAGAAGTTGCGGGTACGCAAGATGCCGGAAGCTGCACTGCAAGCAACAGCTCAGTCAAAAGCAANACAATTGCTCAAAGCGTGATATGCAATGCGTACCGCAAACACTTGGTGCCGAAGCAACTCAATGACACCCTCCACGCAAAGAAACAGCATGTCACAGGAGCGCCAAGGCAGCTCACAGTGATACTCTGACGTCAGGGAAGTTGAGGTGTTAGCGTTGTCTGCTGCCAAGCTGCAGGGACACTTTCGTACAAATCCGCAGCTACTGATCGATGCGAGTATGTAAACTCCGTAACCTGTACGTATCAGCAGGTGCTTGTTCGTGCGGAACCTTGTAGCGCGCGAACACGTACATATTCGCGCTGCACAGATATGTACCTGTGCTTGTCTGTACGAAGCCGCCCCAGTGCGGCTACCCACGAATCCGCACGGCACGAATCCGTGCGGAATAGNATATGCTGCCTTTACTGGTTCTTAGTTATCAGGTGTGTGTTTCAGCATCATAGCTGTCATGTTGCGGCTTGAAGTGTCTGCCTTGCACACCACAATCAGTGCTAGGATTTGACTTGCGTCCTCTGCACTATTGATGCATCTGAGTGCTCTGCATGAGCCCTGTTGGAGCTGAGCACCAACTCTGGTTGAAGTGAAATAGTACTCTTTGCTTGCAGCTCACAGTGGGCACCAACCATTTTGGGCCATTCTTCCTCACACATGCGCTGCTGGACAAGCTCAAGGACAACAGGCAGTCACGCGTTGTGTGGACCACCAGCAGCACCGAGCTCATGAATGATATTGACTTTGATGATCTGGAGTAAGTTGCCCTGTCCATATGAAACCACAGTGGTATATATACCACACTGCAGTGTCATGTTGACGACAGTGGNCAGCACCAGACAAAGCAGCAGCAACAGTTTGTATCTGGCCAGGTGCGAGCAGCTTACTCTTGAAGGGTCCGTATCAGGACACAGAAAGGTTGCACTGTACTGATTTACCTTCTGACTGGCAGGCTACTGGGCAGTGGGATGAAGATGAAAGGCATGGTGCATCTGCCCTTATTGGCAGGCCACAAGAGCCTCAAGACTGGTAGGTCTTGGCAGCTGTGTAGTTGCCATACATCTCAATTGTGCATATTTTTTGGGCCAGCAGTTTGTGCTGCAACGTCAAAGTACTCATGTACATTGGTAGATTCCCTTGTTGCATGCTGCTGTGATGCGTCAACAGTTTCGCACACACTCTTCCAGAAACTACAGAATCTGCCGCAAGCTTCCGACACAAGGATGCATGTCACAGGTGTGAGCGGCTTCCAAACTTAAACTTGAAGCACGATGGGATTATACGATACAACGATACTGTATCACGGTCGGCTGCTCAGCACTGCAGCTTTCAAGCGCTTGGAAGGGCTTGCAACAAAGGGTTATATTAGCAAAGTGTGCAAGGATCGGTGGATCCTGCACGCACCTCACAAACACATCGTGGTTGGAAGTATGGATCCTGTGATAGAGATCCACGAAAAGCGAGCCCGACGCATACAGCAAGCCGAAGTGGATAGAATGCTATCCCGCAGCCCCAAACACAAGCTACAGTGGGAGTCGACCACAGCTGATGAGATCCACAGGTTGAACGAGCTTGTCAAAGTTGCAGCTGATGACCAAGAAGCCGTGCCAGGCACATACATGTGTGAAATTGCGTGGAGCACGTTGGACCCAGCATCGTCCCATGAGTCTATATCATACAACCTGAAGGTGGTGTGAGTGAGTTGCAGCATGGTTTGTACTGCTTTTGCAGAACAACAGGATGCTGCATACCTCATGTCTTGATGGCACCAATCACCGAGGCATGCTTTCAACGTGAGTGGCAGCAGAAACCGGGTGCTACAGTTGACCCAGCTGCATGTGGTGTGTTAATGCGTGCNGCTGACTCTGGTGTCCCTGCTGCTTTGTTCACATATGCAACACCTGCTAATGTAGCAGCAGACGCACTCCTGAGTCTGTGCTTGAGGTCTGGTGCCGTCTGACTGACATCGCAGGCAGCTGTCTGTTGAGCACTACTGACTTTGCGCACTGATGCCAGCAGTAGCTTGGTCCCTTCAGCTAGGGCTGTCATGGGATCAGCCGAAGCTTGTTTCTCTGAATGCTGAGTTTGCTGACTGACATGGGTCAGAGGCAAGCTGCATTGGTCCTGACTACTGAAGGACTGCTGCTTTGCCAAGTGAGAATTGGCTTTGCCATCTTGGTTACATGCAAGCTTCTTGCTGACTAGCTTCAAGCCAGCTCTGGTGCTGTACTGCTTTGCTTGGCTGATAAGCTTTGACTTGACAGCCTGTAGCAGAAGAAGTCCAAACTGTAAGGGACTTGCATCAGTCAGAGTTAGCACTGCTCAATGTTGCCAGAGAAGTACACCACAGCAGCAAGATTGCAGGATGCACTGCGATGCTTACCACATTGGTCACGGAGGGAGGTGCAGGACTGTGGGAGGGGTTGCTGCTTTAGCTAGTGGGGATGCTGCGGTGGACAGAAGTTGACACAGAAGTTGACCCTGAAGCCTGGCTTTCCTGCTTCTTGATCTTCTGTCTCAGCTTCTNCTATTGTTTGCAACAGTAGCTCATTTTGAGCAGTTCTTGCTGGTGTGCTGCAGTCTTCAGGTCAAGCAGCTTAGACAGATTATGGGGTTTGCATTTTGGGACCGTCCTTCCCCAAGGGCAGCAGCCTGTTGGAGAGCAGATATACCGTTTGCCATTCCAGAGCGGCTCAGCCGACAGGTACAAGTGCTTGCTACTGTTTTCCTAGGAAGAAGGCTTTCAATGTGGCACTCATACAAGTTTTGTGACGTTGCGTTAGGTGCTTAGACTTGACAAAGTGACATGTGCATCAGCAACACCAGCTGGCCAAGATGNAAAGATCTGTCTGTCCAGAGGCGCTGCTTGTCTGGCAGCAGCACTCAGGGCAAAGTCCAGTAGCAATGCCATAACTGGTGCAAGGACAACTACTGCCAGCCAGAAGGCTGCCCTCACTGAAGCCCTGCACGCTGCCAGGTACGGCATGCCTGCTCACAGATGCTTGAGATGACATCAGCTGAACATATGACGTGATTTGCGTGCTTGTGTCCCACCGCCAAGTCAGATGCAAATTAGTAACTTCGCATATGAGCTGTTTTGTATAACAATGATGGTTGCGGTCAGCTGAGCAAGGCGCCGTGTATGGAATCGATAGTCACGCAGTCTGGCTGATTATGCGGGATGGCATGTGGGGACCAGCCAGCTTGTGTTAGTGAGTGAAGTAAGGGGTCTACTATTATGATTGGTTTTCCACAACAGTTCAGCCCCATTGGTTGCAAAGCCAGTGTAGCGTCATGTTGTTTTCATGCTGGCATCAGGCAAGAGGTACAGACAGCAGAGGCAGCCAGCCAAACCAAGGCACAGCAGCTGGCAGGCAGCCTGCAGGACAAGGCGGCTCTTCAGGGCCAGCTGCAGCTGGCTGAGCAGCAGCTTGCAGAGGCGCAATCAGCTGTGGCTGCTGTTGGCCAGCAGAAGGACCAAGAGCTCAGCCACCTTGCAAGCCAACTCAAGGTAAGCTGGCATCAATATATGCACATAAGAGTGTGTTTCAGTGACAAGGGCAGGGCTGGTGTACCAAGGTACATGTTGCATCAGATATGCAAGCTACTGGAAGCATCTTCAGAATGCTGCTGGTGTGGGTGCCATCAGCGTTGCGATGAACCGCTGTACTGTGTAAGCCATTGTTGCAGACANCTTGTCAGGGGTAATGGCCACCTTGTTGACAGCACTGCTATGTGCTATGCCCATGGCATAGCAGTTGCCCTCATCATAGCCCCAAAGCTTGACCAGCCTATCACCGCCACCACTGGCAATGGCCTCACCATCAGCATCAATTGCGGCAGTGGACAGCTGCTCCTCAGCCGAGCCCTCAAGCTCTCTAATTGCAGTGCCATCAAATGCATCCCAGTACATGATTTTCCTGTCTGTGCCTGCAACAATCCAGTCCATGTTCAATATCATTGCATCCCTTGCGCAGGATTTGTGCACTGCGGCACTAGCCAGCCAGAAACTGCTCAGCAGCATAGTGCTGTGCACACAGACGCAGCTCAGTGCTTTCATCATTGTACTGTCCAGCTGGATGCACCCATGCCTCAATCCTCAGTTGCAACATCCTGAATCACAGCATCACTAAAAAAACAAAGTGCATGCATGCAAAGTGACTACAGACAGGTCTAAGTCAGTAGTGAAAGGCTGCTCAAGACCAACCTAGTTGAAGCTGCAATGCGTTCCACCGCTTTCAGTGTTGCTGAGCAAGGTGTTGACTAGTGAAGCCAACCTGCTGTGACGAGCTGGCTCTCATCTGGATGGTACACCACTGCCTTGAAGAAGGTGTTAGCAAAGAGGCTGCTGCGGCGTGTGAAGGTTGCCATGTCCCAGATGATGCAGCTGCCGTCACTGCTGGCTGTCACAAACTCCTCCCCACTGCTGGCCTTCACTAGTATGGAATTCACAGCGCCTTTATGCTCCTGCACAATGTTGTCACAGCAACATGCAAGTACCTGACCTGCAACCAGACGGCTGTCATGCTTGGCATCCATTTTGCACAGGCCCTTTGCATCCTCTAGTCTCCATTGCTGTCAATATCATTTGCTTCTTGTGCCAGTGCAGTCCTTGACAGGGCTGGTGGAGCTGAATGCCATGGCATGGNTGCACAGCAATGGTTTCTGCGGCCTCTTCTGCTTTGACCTTCTTGCCTTGTTCAGGTCGTGCCTGCTTGACATCATCATAGTCCTCATTCTGCTCACTGGCTTTTGCAGTAACGTCTTGTTTTGCACCTGGCTGCACCACAGATAGGGCTCCGCTAGCCTTTGCCCATGCTTTTGCATCAGCCCGGCCTTTCCCTACAAAGCATCGAGGCTGATGCCACACAAGTCTTGTCAAATGCAGTACAGGACATGCCTACTTGAGACCACTGCATACTACAGCACCGCAAAGGTCTGAATGTCAGCCAAAGGGTCAGCACGATACTTCACCAAGCAGCACTCAAAAAGCTGCCATGAAGTTGAACATGGAAGCTGGCTAATCAGCAATGCAATTAGCCACCTATTACCTATAAACTCAAGCAGCAGCTTGTCGTCTGCTGGTTCAAACGCCCAGGACAGCATCTCTTGCAAGGTGTGCGGCCAGTCTTCGTAGTTGTCAGGACTGATGCCAATGTCGTAGATGGTAGTGATCTGTTTGGAGGGGAAGCAGCAGACACGCACGCCATGTTGTGTTGGGGGCAATGGAATAAAGTTGGTGAGCCCCCCATCATAGCAGCGCTTCCCACGGAACATGGTGAATAGTGTGTTATCAAACCACCTAGACATAGCAGCTGATGGGAATGCTGTGCAGTACTGAAGCAAACACGTTGCACCCCACAGACACAGTCACATGCTGTTGTATAAGCTAAGATGTGTGGTCCCGATGCTTGCATGTGTGTGATCAATGCAAGCTTGTGAAAGCTTGCACACAAGCTAGCCAGCCGCAACCAGCATAAGCAAGTGGGGTCAGGCTGTAATGCAACTGCACGCATGCCTAGCTTTGCAGACAGCAATTAGGCACTCACCATGGTATATGACACGACGTCAGTAGAGCTTCAATCAAGTCATCCTGCACTCCGGCAGCATGATGTGAATTGCAGCAGCTGTTGGCAGATATGCACACATGAGCAGCNAGTGTTCGACGAGCTGAAAAGCACCTGTCAAGAGCACTCTGCAGCGACTGTTGCACTAAAGCATGTTACAGTTTGTGCACCACAACTGCATGGGCAATACACAGCCAGCCAGCACTGCAAGATTGTATACCTAATCTTCAGAATTTCTGTTGCGTCAGTCCATTTTGAGGTCACTTCACGTCACATTAGCCAACTGTCTGCTGATGGTTGCACAGCATGTCCGCACTCTGCTATTGGTGCACACCATGTGTCCCCTACCAAAGCTGTGATGTTCTTTTGTAGCATCAAGGCGTCAATTGCATGAGCTATCGGTGTGCAATGCAACTGGCTTTATGTGCATGGCATGACAGTTCTGTATTTGCAGGTATGGCTGTCTTTGACACCATGCGGTATGTCAAGTCGAATGTCTCCACAGTATGCGTCGGGCTGGCAGCCTCCATGGGAGCTTTCATTCTGGCATCAGGCCACAAGGTAGCCTGCTCTATCCCCACTTGTGCTGTGCCAAGTGGTGTGGTATGTTGCCATGCTGTGATGTGCCATGCTGTGCTTTGCTTGCTGTAATGTGCCATGCTGTGTACGCTGTGCTGTGCTGCGCTTTCACGGCGCGATCATGACTAAACACGCCGGATTCACGTGCGTACAGCAGGACCAGCGTGGACTCCAGGTTGAGCAAGCACAGCAGGTTAGGTTGCGACTAGCGTTGCGTAGCTGGTCCAGCGAGCATCCGTGCGCGAACGTGTTTGTTGAAATCTCGCTTGTCTATCGAGNTACTGTACTTGGCCCAAAGTAGGGAAAATGTGTGACAGCAGTCCCCAAATATATTAGCTCCTCCTGCTGCCAAACACAATTCAATGTTGTTGTCAAGCATACATGTCCATGTATATATATGTGAGCTGATGCAAGGTCGCTTGAACAATCTTTTGCAAGCCATCAAATCATGCAAGGCACAACACCTGTGTGGCATCCAGACTGCATGGTATGCTGTGGTCAACATCCGCTTCCATGCTGCAGATGTACTAGCTGCAGGCGGACTTGTGAAGGAGTGTTAAAAGTGAGCATGCCTTCCACTTATCCAGCTTAGCCACAGTCTCACTGACAAGCAGCATACCTGCAGGTCATTTTTTTGGATAGTGACAATGTGGCAGTGGCTGACCCTGAGATGCTGTTTGCATCGGAGGGCTACCGCCAAACAGGGGCTGTGTTGTGGCCAGACTACTGGCGCTCATCTGCAGCGCCGGATCTGCAGATCATCCTGGATGTGCCCAGCATGGCCGAGAACACCTTTGAGAGCGGCCAGATGGTGTTTGACAAGAAGAGGTATGCACCTCTGGGCTGTTGATGCCTGTTTATTGTTTGCAAGTGCAGTGTTCAAGTGGATGCTGCGAGCTCTCGTTAATGTGTGTTTCTTTGCTCGTTTCTCTAAAGATGTGGTGGGCATGCGTCATGGTCAGTGCATAAATTGTAAAGTCGTGTTGTTGCAGTACTAATTTGCGTGTTTTTAGCTTTCCTGGCATGTGTCTTGTTGCTTACGACTGTGACAGTTTCCCTATTAAGGGGAGTGTGCATTCTTGAATTGTACTGACCAGCAGCGCACCTGCTAGACAGTCACAGCTTCACGTCGCAGTGCATGCTGCTGCCACTACATAGTTNAGAGCATGTCTCCAGTCAAAACCTGCACAAGGCAGCGCGCTGTCAAATTAGCAGCGCCAGGAATGAGCATAGGCACTCACTAGCTGTACAGACACGCTGGGGTGATTGCAAGGTCATGCACAATGCTATACAAGATCCTACTTGCTGCTGCAATGCAGAAGGTCGAGCACTGCACTGATTGATTGTGTGAGCATCAGCAGCGAGGTTGGTTCAGTGGTTGTTGGCAGACCTGGTAATCCTTGCGCAGCTGCTGCACAGCATACTTCCATGCCTCTTGACAACTGTATATGTGTGGAGTGCTCGTGTGTATACGTGGACCTGACAATGAGTGCACTGTCAGACTAGGGGAATGCAAGAAGTAGGGAGTGCGTGTGCAGCTCACATACATGCATTCACCACTAGGGCTCTGTGAACACATGTGGGCAGGCATGGCATCTTGNGATCCTGCACCAGATGGCAGCTAGTGTTTTAAAGATGTACAGTATTGCCAACCCGCCAGGATATGCACCAGTTCACTCTCGGTCATGTGTGTGTGCGACATGTACCCTGGTCTCTCACAGCCCATATTGTCAGCCCAAGTGAGATTCACCACCACCATCAACTCCTTTACCATGACATATATCAGCTGTGATTAATCAATATTGCTTGAATGAGCTCAGTGTCAATGCTAAGTGCTGAAGACTGCGTACATTTATGAAGACTTGTTCATCATGTTGTTGAGCAAGCTCGACCAGGGCTGCTCAGTCCTACTATACAGCCAAGATATGGCAACGCGCCATGCAGCCAAACCTAATGACCCCGGGGGCCCATCAGCATCTCAACACAAAGAGCACATGCATACGAAAAAGGACATATGAACAAGCTGCTGGCATATATTCGACAGTGCCTGCAGCTTGCGATCGCACAAAACGCACAGTCACTGTCGTTGTGCAAGGGGCGGAGGTCTCTTGCCTTGCACAAGCGTACACGCCAAGTACAGTTTGGGACTCCGAGTCAAGATGATCAATGTGGCTCCGCACGNCAGCTGTAAAGATTTTGCAAGATATTTACGTCTGGCAAAGTTGTGCAGATATTTGATTAGCTCAACCAGCTGTCCAAGACACGGACAAGGAGACTTCTTACTGTTGTGTATTTGTCCAGACAATTGCTATGTCTGGCAACATCAACTGCAAAGCAACTGATATGTCAATTCATGTGTTGTACAGGCAGCATTATGGCAGTGAGAGTGCTGAAGCTGACATAAAGCCCTTCTTGCTTCCTCTCCTGGTGTTCATGCCTCAGAACGCCAATGATGCGCTTGACTTCCCCCAACATGCATGCTACACAGATGGCACAAGATTGCTTCAGAGACATTGCACAGCATAGCTTTGCCAGACTCTGGTGCTATCTGTGCACAGCATGTCATCGCTCCACATGATGTTTTGCACGGCGCCATCAGAAAGGCAATGAGGTATGCTGCCGTGCCGCACAGCCTCAATGGTTACTTGACAGCAANCCTGCAAGTCTGCAGGCAATGCTGTGTCCCCTCCCTGCCAGTCACTGGCATCCCAGTCAGCATATCCATGCTGGTCAGAATCAACAGCAGTCTGCGACTGTACAGCAGACTGCAGGGGTGAAGCAGGAAACGGTTGCCCAGACTTTGCATGGGATTGTTTGGGGAAGGATGGTGTTACACCAGTGTTTGGCTGACTAGGCAGGTCCAGCTTAGCATCTGCAACGTCTTCTGCACCAAATGCATCAAGAGAGATGGGCACAGAGCGGTTCATGCTTTGTAGGACTGAGTCATGTGCTGTGGCTGCTATTCAGTACTTGCTATGGAGTGTGCAAAGTCAGCTATGTCAAGTTGGCCAAGTAGCTTGCCATTGTTACATGAATTCTGCAAGCTACACAAGAGACCCCTGAAACCCAGTCTGTGCTCACATGCAATCAGTCAAATTTGAGCAAGCCACTGCAGATCAAAACGTACCCTGCTTCTTTCCATTCGACAGTATGCAGGGAAAGTTCATGTGGTATGACAGACCTTTGGCAAAGAATGCATTGTACTGTCTTATGATGCCATATGGTCTGTGAACTACGGTCTCAGCGACATACAAGCAATCATTTAATGTTTGCATGCTCAAATAGGGCCCAAAACTACACCAGACGTTCAGCAAAACCTTTCTGGCTTACACGCACTACAATGTCAAGATCACAAAATAAAATGCACGTATGTAAGGCTGGGCCACACCGTCCAGTTATTGTCCACCAGTCGTGGCACTGAAACAGTACCAGAGGTCTCACAAGTGCTGTCACCTGCACGTGTGACATCTAGCTTGAGCGCATGCCATGTAGCTGGTGTGGAAGCTGTTCTACACAGCTCAAGACTTGTTAGATGAGGCCACCTGCCAGCAAGCAAGCATCCCACCCTTATGCAGTCAAAAGGGTTCTCTGATAGGTATAATGCTGTAAGCTGCGGCCAACAACCTTGCACAAGGAACATCATAGCCGTGTTGTTCAAGCGGTTGTGCTGCAGATGCAAGTGTGTGAGCTGCGGCCACTGCCCTTTTGCCAGCCGTTCTATTGCACGCGCATCAAGGTCATTGTTGCGAAGGCTGAGGTAATATAGCTTTGGCAGATCGCCAGTCACTAACACTCCTACGGCATGTGCATCTAAAGCATTGCCCACAANGTCATGACTAATACTGGACCCAATAAGTGCTCAGTACTGAAAAGAATTTGAATCTCTACCCAACCTGACAGGCATTGCACTGCACNACAGCAGGTACAGAAGGCTGCCTTCACTGACGCATGCGCCACATTCACAGTGTTTTCATCACCAGTATGCTGTATAGGGTGAGTCAAACCAAACACTCAGGTTTTGGCTGGACGAATATGCTTTCACACCTGGCGAGACAACTCTTTTGAGGGAGGAAATTCAGGTGCAGTCTGAAAGTGAGGACTTGACATCAGCGTCACGTGTGCCAATCATATATTGTGGTAGTTATAGGCAGCTGGCGCAGATGTTGCAGTGGTGTCTGGGGAAACCAAGAGGTTGCACTTTGCTGTTAAGGGATATGACGCCATCCGTGCGTGGGACATATACTGGACAGGCAGACAGGTAATTTGTAGTGCATCATATTCTGCAGCATGGCTTGCTGAGCTGATTATGCTCAGCAAACTGACCTCTTCAGTGCTTGAGTGCTTCAGTAAACTGACCTCTTTGCCCTCATAATCTGGACATTGCGTAGCTGACACTTGGTTGCCTGCCTTAAAGACAGCCAGGTGCATCAGACATGTTGCAGCACGCTTCCCCTTAGCGCACTTGCACTGACATGCATGTCCTGAACACAATGCAACCACAGCGCTGCATGTTTGATGGGGCAAAGACAAGTGCAGGCATGTGAGAGGGCTCTCACCAAGGTCCAGGGCCACCAGAGGGTCAGCTGTGTGCCGGGCATCGCAAGCCTGGCTCGCAAGAACAGGCTCATTGCCACCTTGACGCAGCACTATGGGGAAGGGGCCTTTGAGCTGACGCCCCGCTCTTGGCTGCTGCCCGATCAGTACTGGCAGTGGCGAGTGCAAGCTGAAGCACAGGTCTCCCATGTNAAGACCGTGATCAGGCAGCGAGTTTAGCATCTGGTCAACACTTGCACAGTCAAGATTCTGCCCAGCTGGGAAGTGTTATTTCTGAGCAGTCAGCATCACACATGATGGCTGCAGATGCATCTGCAGCATTGGACCATGAGCAGTCAGCACGCAATCAGCTGCCAGCAACTGCTCAGCCGCTGCCCAAATTCTCTCAGCAACCAACCGTCCAAGCAAAGGCTGATGAGCATGCTGGCAGCGCGCACAGTGNTCTGCAGCGAGTGGCCACCCCAACTATCAAAACATCCCGCACCATGCAGCCGCCGGTCATGCCCAGTATGCAGCAAGCCCCTGTGTATGATGTACAAACAACAGTCATGCGCAGCATGCAGCAACCCCCTGCATACAACATGCAGCCAGCTTCATATGCCATGCAGCCTCAGCCCGCCTCTGCCAATACAGCGTATGCTGTCAACCAGGCCACATTGCGCCAGTCAGCACCTATGATGCAGCCTGCCCAGGCTATGACTACCCCAGTTCCCTACTCAGTAGGCCCAGGAACAGTTGTTCAGCCCATGTCAAGCACTGTCATTGTTGGGCAGCCCAATCAGGAAACCCAGAGGCTTGCACAGTCAGGAGCAGGCTTCAGCATTGTCCCTCTGCAGCAGGCTGCACAGCAACAGNGTTGCACAGGGCGGCTGCCTGCTTCAGGGCTTCAGGCCAGCGGCTGGCAGACTGCTGCAGCCCTGTAAAGCAGCCCTCCTCCACTGGCAGCATGCCATGCAGCTCAGGCTGCACACACCATGCTTGTGCTCAGTCACTTATGAGCTTGCAACAGCCACATGGGTGGTTGACATTGACTTGTTGGGGGATACTGCCTCCCCCATTGACGATGTGTGAATCAAACAAGAAGCCCAACAGCAACTTCCAGCANAGGGCCGCTTTGCTCGCGAGCAATGACTGAGACCCAACAACCCAGTAGCATGCTGTGTTGAAACATCTTGCACCTCCAAATGGCTGGCACTCTCAGATGTTTCATGTATATCAGGTCCCTACCGTAGTACACACTTCCTCATTCCTGCAGGCGCTATGATGCTGACAACACTGGTAACATTGATGAGAAGGAGATGATGCAAGCCTTGCAAGAGCTTGGTGTGCTTGACCCTAAGGTATACCCTTTAGTCCAACAGTGTGTGCGTGATACACAACACCCACAGGTTTTCTGGTATCTGTGTGTCAACTACAGCTTGTGCATGCGCCATAACTTCCATGGCAAGTCCCGAGAGTGATACTGCCTAGCAGTGCCCACCAATGCCCCTCGAGCTTTTACAGGGGGGCAATCTGTCTGTGACGTGTCAGAAACCTTCTGCGTGCACTGTGTCTGATTGACTTTTAAAAGGCATACGAACAGACACAGATACATTGCCCATATCAAATTGGCTCTGGCGCAGCAAGGTGCATCTGCGAGTGCTGCTATCACAGAGTGCCTATACAGTGCTCAAGCATGCCACAGGCCGGCTAGGTGCATGAGTGCCGGGCTTGCACACCTTCAGCATTGGCNCATAGGATACGCTGAGAGGCATGTAGTGCTGGCTGGAGCTGTTCACCGGCTGTGCATTCAGAGTACCCTGATGCCAGGTGGAAGCTGTCTGAGGCACAGTCAGCTGTGGTGGCTGCTGTTGCTGCTGCAGCACTGAGGCAGGGATGCTGTTCCAGGACTCTTGAACACCCTTGCTGAGCGGGCCCTGGGTGTCGACAGTCACTGCAGCTGTCATGGGCTGGAAGCTAGCAGAAGCTGGTACGGCACCTGTGCGCATGAATTNCCAGCCGTTCAGCTTATCAAGCAGGGCTCTGCAAACGAACCGCGGACTCTCAGCAGAAAACCAGCACGTCAAGGCCGCAAGCAATGACCGGTCGTCCGATGCCAATGTTGAGCATATCAGCCCACCAGAGTCAGCAGCCCAGGAGCAGGAGCAGGCTGGCTGTCCATTAAAAGAGCCAGTCCGGCAACAATCAGGGACTACCTTGTCAGACTACAGTAGCAGCACAATTGCAGATCTTGCTGCCAAGTTTGATTCTAGCCACATACAAGATGGAAAAACCACTCAGCACCCTGCCGCTGTGTCTGATCCGCTGAAATGGTTTGGCTTCATGGTGTCGCCATACTTGCGGCAAGCTCAATCATGTTTCATGCAAGCAGCAGAGATTGCTGTCCAGCTGGCAAACTCACAGCATCAGGTTGTGGCTGCAACAAATGCGTTTCAAGAACATGCTAGGCATGTCCCTGAAGTTGCGACAAAATCAGGCTGAGGGACAGCCCCTGAAGCTGCTGCTCATACACATGCGTCATTTGTCATGTAGGGCCCTGCCTCACATGCAGCAGTGCAGCCTGAACGTTTTAGACGTTGTGCTAGTCAGCCTATAGGAAACCGTACCACATAGACATGCACAGCTGCAAGTCATGAGGTGTGCCAGAATGAGGTTGTCCGACATATCAATGCATACTGTGGGTGCCAGCTATGCACCTTTGTCGACCAGAATAAACAGTGTCATGACCAAATTGCATGGTCAATGAACAATCAAAATCAATTGCACAAGGTCAGACTTATTTCGAGCCCTTATATTTGTGGGGTTAAAGGCAATACGCACAGACTTGTACTTTCCTTCCACTTACACTTATCCCCAATGTCCACAATGCGTGCCGCGTTTATTGGAGAACACTCATTTTTGTTAATGATGCTTGTCGTTGGTCAAGGTTGGCCTTGTTCATGCAGCTGAGCTTGCAGATCAATCAGCGACTCAAAACTCAGTGAGCCTGACTTTCTCAACAAGGCTGAGAGTGTGTGAAGCAACTCCTGCTGCATGTTGCTGACCATCGACTTGCTGAGGATTGCAGAGCTGACANATGCTCTGTTGTACATCCCCTGTCCATGCCGTGTGCATCACTCTTGAGGCAAGTCTGCACCGCTGCACTGGCAGCATTACGTGACATCATGTTACATATCTGGCAGTTGGGCTGCAGCAACTGTTNTGTGAAATGCTTCTTATGGAAGACAACATACATCACAATAGTTGGCCTGTTCTGTGTACTCAGGGTGAATATGACCAGCCTTGTGGCTGCACTGCGTCCATGAGTCAATGCAGTCAAGTACTAACAAAACCTGTTATCTTCTCCTCCTAAACCTGGCACTGCAAGTCAACTGGCCTCAGCTGCCTGACTGAGATACATTGAAGCATGGATGTTTCCAACACAGCAGCAGCTGAGACCTGTTTGGCATCCTTCTTCCCCCGACCCTGCATGGCATGCAGGCAATTTCAGATGCCATGTAAGGATATGTGAGTGTCTGTGGAAGTGCAGACTATAATCTTTGTTACACACACTGGCAAGATAGGAAAACATGTGCAGCAGAACAGATGCATTAACAGGAGGACAAAGCTGCCAAGCAAGCACTTCAAAAGCACTATATAGCAGCATGTCTGTGTTTACAATTGTTTTTGGCCACAGAGCAACAGTGGAGCCGTACAGATAGATCGTGAGCAAATGACAACACCTGCAACGTCAGCTGGGCACAGCTGCCAGCAGCCGAGCTCCAGCCAGCGCCAGGCTTCTGCACAGGACCAAATCAATGCCACCATTCTGTTACGCCTAGGTGAGCGAAATTTGTGTGCATTAGTCTAGCGCAGAACTGGTTACAATGTCAACAAAGAATAGCTGAATCTGAGGAGAGGGCATTTACAATACCTGCCTTGTGAAGCATGCTGGCATGCCATGTGAGGTTCAAGCTTGTAGTGGTACTGTCATCCTCGTGTGTGGCGCTCCAGGTAAAATGGTGGCTGGGAACAACTGTTGCTTATGCATGAGCAGCGAGTACAGNCTTGTAGGCAGGGGTGCGGACCTTCCCTCATTGCAAACATCTTCACCTATGTTGGACCCACCGTGTTACTGAGTCCTCACAACACATGATACACGACAGCACAAAAAGACATGACCACAGAGTTGGTATTCACCACAAGGTCTTAGCACTATGCACCTGTGTTAGGTATCTCTTGCAGCAACATAGCTTGCATTGTCAGCAACGCTAGACATATGTACAACATGAATGCTCAGAAGAAGTCTCATCGCACTTTGCCATGCACAGCAACAACCTGAATGCAGCCAAGAATATGTTGCTGTACTGAAAAGTTCTTGTCATGTCAGCTAAGCTTGCATTGTGTGAGGAACATGTGAGCATCATTGTCAGCTTACCATGAAGAGAGCCACAAGTGGCATGACCCGCTGCACCTGCTGTGACACCAGGGGATCCTTTGTGAACACACCAGACACCAGAGACTTGCTGGCAAACGCAGCAAGACCAACAGTCACACCAACAGCACCTCCAATCTTCAAGATCCTAAGGAGGACTGACCGAGCTTCCTTGCGATTGTCCTGCAGCATGGCATAGCGGAGCTCTCAGATATGCACAGATGAAATTTGCAGGAACAAAATGGAGTTTGCATAGTGCGATGGCATGAAGGAACTGACCATGTAGTCCTGCAGCTGTCACTCATATAACACTGTGGCCAACCAGTAGTGTTCAAGACAGCCCAAAGCATAAGCCTGGGTGCCCTACCTGATGGTTTCACGCATGAGGCAATTGCAACACAGGCTGAAGAACAACTCACTGCTGGACACANTGCGTCCCGGCACAGAGAGGCACACCCCATTGACGCCACATCCGCCTGTATGCAGAAACCGTTTGCCTCCCAGTCTGATTGGTCTGAGGAGCCAAGCTTGTACATAGTTTTTGAGCAGACACATGTGCTCGCTTCAGTCATCAGCTGCTTCAGATGTCAAGGCATGATGTGAAGTTGTCCATAACTTTGGCTCTAGATGCCATTCAAGCAGCACTCGCAACAGTCAAGCTGAATGTGTTGTCACCAGTTCACTACACCAGTTCACTCAATCAGTCACTCACTCAAGCGCAAGGCATCAGTACAATATGATGTCTTCAAGTCAATCAAAAGAACACCACTGCAATAGTGGTCAGATCAAGTGACTGCAGCAGGGTGTGGGCTGTGATGCATGCTATTGTGGTGAGTCACCTTGGCTGTGTCTACAACAACATGTTGCTGGGTTTCTAGGCCAGAATAGCAAGTCAGGCATTACAGAGGCTGAGGCAAAGCATACCTGTGCTGTTGCAGAAGGCCAAGGGGGTATTGCATGGATCCGTAACGACCACGGTACGCCTCACTGTTGTTGTGAGCCCCGCTGAGTTAGTGACGGTATACACAATGGTGAAGGGATTTGTGCCTGTTGGTTGGCTGGTGTCTATCACCCTTCCATCTGCAAGTGGCACTACCGTCAAGAGCAGCTCATCACGCCATATGCAGCAGTCAAATGCACTAGTGACAGTGCTTACAGTATGCATCATGCTGTAGCTGAGCTCTGACTAAGAACGGCCACATCTGGGTGCATATATGTCAACACAGCTGAGAGTCAAGCAAGGCCGAGATCAATCGCATTTGACTGGCCCACAACATCAAGAGTATTACAAAGCCACACTCAGAATCAGCATGTCGGCACCTTGTGTGTAATATGTCACATTGCTCCACACCATGCCATCTGCAGCATCATTAGCTACTGCACCCTGCTCTGCATAGGTCTGCCCCAGCCTTAGCACCACAACACCGGGTCCAATCAGCTGAAGGTTGGGAGGCAGCCTTGTGGCGTTAGTGGTCANTGTAATGCTCAACATTGCCAGGCGCTGCTCTTGATTCAGATGTGCCGTCTTTGAACTGAGTGCGTAGCTGCTTCTCTCAGTCATGTGTTTCATATGTCCCTTGCACTGGTGCACCAGTTGTGTTAGGCATGTCATACAGCAAACGTGTAAATCTAGGTGAAGCCTTGCATGCTTGTCATTCCCATCTCATGCAGCAGTATTCACAATTCATTGATAAGGAAGCATGCGTTCTCTGTGCAGGTCATTTTTGCGGCTGTGGCACAGTTCGTGAAGGAGATCAAGGCAGGCGGACCTGCACAGAAAGGCGGCAGCAATGAGGCCCATGACAGACGTGATTGCAAGAGCCCCAAGTAAGCCCCCTGCGCTAGCTGCCTCTTTGTAGCTGATGTGGTCACCTGCAGTGCCCACATGCTGTTGCCACTTACCCCATCAACCGAAGTGAGTGCATGTGATGAACATTGTGCAGCGCATGCAGCATTGTATCTGCAAGTGGGACCTTGAGTCTGGCCCATTGTCCAAGCAGGGTATGTCTCATGTATAACTGAAAGCAAGTTACTGTATGCATTGTCACTGACCGTCCGACTGCAGTACGTCATTGACCTGATGTGGAGGCTACAGTGTGGCCCCTGATACCAGGCTGCAACTAGTCACACATCTGGTGATTTGTGTTATCATTGCCACATAGTGTAGACTTGTGCTTCAGGCAGGTGAGCTTGCAAGGATGTGTGCCATGCATACCGTAAAGTCCCCTTTGCAATGCAGCGCTCCGTCGCACCACTCGGGTGTTGACTGGCGACATGATGAACGGGTAGCTCCATTTCTGCTGATCCTGGTGGTACTTCACAAAAAACTGGTCTCCAGTGTCTGGGCCTTGCCTGAAGATAGCCAATGAAACGTTTGACAAAGCTGGCAGACAACAGCTGCATACTCCCAAGGTCAACAGAGGTGAAGCATGCAGTTGACACCGCCAATAGAAGCAATCCCAATCCACATGTAGGAGTTAGGTACGGTATGAGTTCAAGGTGCTGGAGAGCCGTCATGTGGTGCACCTACAGTCCCGCATCCTTGCATGCAGTTCCTGCTGGTGCAGTAAGCTTCTGTGCACACGGAGCGTTGACAAGTGAAGTACAGGGGAGGTCAACCTGTCACTGGGGGGGTTGAATGCATAGGGGTGGGCTGCACCCTTCTGGTCCGCTGAAGACTCCTGAAATTGATTCAGCAGAGATGCAATGGTCCCTCCACTAACAGTGGCATTCATCTTGCCAAACAGTGTGGTGACGGCTGCTGCTTTCCTGCAGCATACTTGTGCNGCCGATGACTGACACTCTCAGCCTGTGCTCTGCGCATTTTGCGGACCTTATGCTTCATGGCATGCTCCTTTTCTTGCAGGTCAAGGTACCAGCGTGGCGATGTTGCATTTACCCGGAGAGGCTTGGTCTTGGCTTTCAAGACACCACCAATAGCTTGGCAGTAGTGATCTGGGTTGTGGTACCGTGATATAGCGCCTTCGTGCCCGTAAGCATTGGGCTCGCTGAGGGTGTCCAGCGGATGAGGGTAATTCATCAGGTCCATAATGGCTTCCTTCAAAGAAGCAGCAGGCCGGCCCTCCTCACCGGGAATAGTAAGGGACGCCACTGGGTGGTCCATGACAGCCGACTGCTTGCCGTTGCTGTTGCTCTGGCCTTCTGCCGCCATCTGCTGCTTAGACACATCAGCCTGAGATTGGATGCCTCTCTGTGATGCAGTCTGTGTTGACTCAGCTATATGCTGTGATGTAGCTAGGCTGGAGGGGTGCTTGCGTGCAGCAGGGGGGTCCCCATGGGGCTGCCGGAGTACCCATAGGCCAGGCTTAGCTGGCAGCATGTCATGGTACATTTCATTGCGGTAAACAAAGTTGTGGTCTCTGTCGGGTTGCAGGACCATCATTTTGCCGATGAAGAAGTACATGACGACGCGGCCGTCACCCTTGAGACATGTGTGCTCTCTGAAGCCGTCGCTGACACGCCGAAGCAGGTCTGCCACAAGGGTGTAGTCACAGGCGAACGCCCTCGGGACGATGTCCTTGTTCATGAAGATGTTGCGCACCATGCCTGTCTCCAAGCCAAGAGCCTGAAGTGCGCCTTGCTCCTTCACATGGCCGCTGCCGTCTGTGACTGGCTCTGTTGCTGATGTGGCAGGAGCTGGTGACTGATTGGAGCTGGCAGCAGCTGCCTGGAAGAATGACTGCTGCTTTATACTGCACAACTTTGACAATCAGCTTTTCGCCTTGACAGGCCACACATTGCTGCAGGAGCTTTGCTGGAGCAGAGACGNGGGTAGCATTCTCTGTACTGTCTTGCAGATGTGATCAGCAACACTTTCAGCTGTAACCCACGTGTCACTGAGGCTCACTTAGCTACTGCAGTATCCACTTTCTCTTCAAGTTTGCACAGCAGGACCAGGCAGAAGAGGTACGGCAGAAGAGGGACGGTGCGCTTTGTCTAATATTTTTCTCTGTATCCTCCCCTGAGGCACAGTATTGCTAAAGAGGCTTTGTGGTAGTGAGTATATGTGTCTGTCGGGTTCAAGGTGGGTGTTGTGTACTAGCTCGTGAATCACCAGGTGACACAATCTTCTCCTCAACTTTGTGCAATCCATCCGTGGCAAAGAAACGGGGTTATGGGAAGCTGCACAAAGGTGTAAATCAGCACTTTGGTTGGCTCTACAAAGCCACCATTTGATGAGCATGGCAGCCCATATGATCACAGTCAGCCAGCAGTAGGCATGGTCTGTTAGCATGTCGAGCAGCAATAGGAAGGTCAGGGATCCTGAATCGAGGTTCAGCCAAGCTGTTTGACAGCTGTGGAACGTTTCCACTGTAATGGAACCCTTGCTCTCTGCACACTGAGTGAAGACTGTGCGCTGTGTACTGCAGGACTGCAGGACTGCAGCATTCACAGCACATACTGCTGTGTGACAATTCAATTCACCTCGAGACTGCTGGCAGAGCAAGAAGCACAGCTGGACACTATGACCGGTGGCTAATGCAAGGCTTGCAGCGACTATGCTGGTACTCACACTTGCTTGGCAAAGTCAACAAGGCTTGCATAGATGTCAACAACATATGACACTGTCCAGCGTACTGACCTTGTGACCAATTCCTGTTGCAACAGCAACAGCCTTGCCAGCAACGGTGCCCACTAGGCGGCCAAAACCCCCGGCATTGTCATGAGCCTTTTCAGCAGCCCACTCTGTTACATGGGCACCCTTGTTGACTGCATTCTTGGCGGCCCACTCAGCAGTGTCTGCAGCTGCAATGGAAGCTTCTATGGCAGCTTCCTCAGTTGCTGCAACAGCCCTGCAAGTCAAGCACNTACACGTTTACATATGTGCTGCTTCCTTGTGCATTGCTCCTATGGAAGGCAGTTGCTTGATTGCGACTAACGCTCAGCAGTACATGTAGTACGTAGGCACCCGTGCAAACTGCCTTGTATCATCACTTGACACCTGTACAACCTTGCCACGCTGATAAATCACTACAAACACACCCTAGACTGCCAGACACTCTTGCTTGTCAACTGCTAGCGGTCAACCCACGCCTGCATCTCTAGCGTCATGTGTATTCCTGACATGCTGTGTTTGTTGCAGTGACCGCTGATGCCTTCGCCAGACAATGCCAGTCAGCGTGACGGCAGCTGCTGTCAGCACCCAGGTGTCCCAGGAAGCTGTCCAAACATGTTTGGTCGGCATGCCAGTTTCTGCAGCACAAGCAGCATTGATACACCCAGAACCTTGCAAGCCCTGATTTGCATGGCGCATGTTCATCAGACTCATACAACATGTTATCATTGTGGCCGTGGCTGTCAAAATTGCTGGTTCCACAAGCAGGCTGTGCTTACCAATAATGGCTTGGCTCCATTTTACAGCAAGCAAGCTTGGCAGAAGCAGCAAGGCCAGAAAGGACGGTGCTGCGTGCTGCCAATCAGGGGCCTGTTGTACAGCACGCCTGTACAATGATACTGCCAGGCTGATGTTCCTTGGGAGCCCAGCTGCAGTAGCATGCATCCACGCTAAGCTGTACCATCCTTCAGTGTCGCCTGCTGCAGCTGACTTGTGATACANTTGCTCAGCAGCTGTATAGTTGGGCGAGGTGCCTAGTCCCTTCAAATACACGTAGCCTAGGTTGAAGGCCGCCAAGCCATCACCCTGGGCTGCAGCCAGCTCAGCGTTTTGCATTGCCTGACCAGGATCTGCCTGCATGCAGTGTTACGCAATCAATCTTTGATGATGATTGTCATCAAATATTTGTACTGCTTTATCACAAAGATTAGCCCAGACACCGTTGGGCTTAGCATGACACTCTTTGAAAACTGTGATCCGGCAGCTTGAGGGCATCACGGGCTGTTGATGCATTCATTAGACTAGCAATGTGATCTGTTGTTGCTTGCACGCCATGATTGATTGCAAGGCATCAACTGATATGCAAACGTGGCAGTCCACTGTATGTTTGGCATGAGGTGTGTAGTACGCCTGCAAACAATATACAATATGCACGGGTTGCCAGTGCAGTACCTCCATGTCTGGCGCAAACAGCTCCCTGTACCCCATTAATCGCTGGTATGCATCACCCCTGCACTTGCTCAGCCTCAGGATGGCACACGTCGCACACATGCTGAGCCACAGCAGAGCCACTTGTATGCACAGCATTGCATATCATGCCATCTTTGCGGCAATCTACACTGCCTGGCAGCATGGGACATCAAGTAAACATGGACCCAGACGTCATAAACTTTTGGCTGTATAAGTTGGGCTCAAATAATATGCAAGAAACCTGTACCGTTTGTACCATAAACTTGGTTTCAGCGTGCACATCTGCAATTGTGCATGAGGTATGACACCATCAGCTATAATGAGGTCAAGCCAAGCCGCAGACTCTCCGCGAAAACATGTAAGAACCAAGAGTTGCACGCTGCCTGATGGCGGTGCTGATGTGCACATCTTCACAGCCAGCACATTCTGTGAAAGCTGTCAAGTCATTGGTACAGTGCATGATGTGTGGTGTACCACTGCCAGTTTGCTGCGCACTGGACGATGCCAGACAACATTGCATACTGGCAAGAAGGGGGTGACATGCTTACATGTTGTACATGTCAGCCTGCATTTGCAGGTGCAACCAGGCGTCTTGAGAGGAGGAGTCATCGTAGCTGCCATGTCGATGTCGCATACGCAATGACACGGGCTCAAGAGGCACCTCTGGGGAACTTACTTCCTCCATCCTGGCCACATAGTTGTCTGCTATGGCTAGACCCCGTCTGCAGGACCAGGACTTGCAATTGCTGCCTGTGTTAGCAATGCTGCCAGAACGCCCTTCCTGCATTATGCCTATGCTTTCATGCCGTCTCATTTGCTGACATTGCACCTTTACACTGTCCTGATGCTAGAACTGTGTGCAGCTTGAAGAACTCACAAAGGACGCAATTTGCACTTGTACCTGACTCCCTCAAAACAACTTCTGGGAACGCCATCTCCATAGTAATAGCGATGAGCCAGAGCAAGCTCAGCTCCCTCAGACCCTGCTCTAGCACCAGCATGAAGAGCTTGCAAAGCCCATGTGTCATTGAGGGGAACAGTTGGAGCAGCAATTCCAGTAGTTGACAATACAGCCAACATGAAGCCTGCATCAGCTGCTGCTTCATGCCCCNTCCCTACGGAGCCTCTGCTGCTGCCGGCATAAGCAGCCAAGGGGGTGAGCAGTAGCTAAAAGTCTCTGCAAATGGCAGGCAGAGAGCGCGAGAGGGTCTCATTGTGTGTCAGATACACTGCATGCAGATAGGGATTGCTGCGTGCACCACGAGATCAGTTACCTGGACAGGCAGACAAGTATGCATTGCACACTGCATCAGGCCTGACCTGGCTAAGCCTAACAAATATGCACTGCACACTTTGCAAATTTCTGCACACACACACAGCAGGCAGTGCAATGGTCAGCGCACTTGAACACATCATGATACATGTAGCACCAGTGCAACCTAGCAGGAAGAAAGTTGGCGCTGAGTGCGGCTGTCGCAGTCAATAAGATGATGTCTCACTGTAACAGTACATATCACACTTGACAAGGTGTGCAACTGCTGGGTTTTGTTGTTTGTTAGACTGCAGATGTGAGCCTTTAGCCCTATCACACAAGTCTCGCATCAGCAATGAAACATACGTGCGACCCGATGCCATTGAGACTACATATCTACATTGACCTTTGCAAGCAAGCATGCATGCTCATACGACCTTGTCAATGCATTGCACATAGCCTTAGCATGTGGAGGCCTGAGTGAATGTCATACCTGTTTGGTGGGCTCAGGAGTGCCTTCAGAGGTGGGAGGGGTGCTGGGCTTGGCAGGGGCCTGCTGCTTCCTGGCACGGCGCTTAGGCAGGATGGTGTCTGCAACAGTTGGGCCTGCAACACAACTCAGTAACTTGAGTCACATGCACCCTGAAATGGTGACAAAGGTTATGAACACTACTTTACTAGCAGTTTTCCGAGATGACGTGTTCCAAGATCATTCAAGCTGGCGTGTCATACAAGCATGTGACAACAGGCCGANAGTTGCAGATCTGCTCACAATGCTCACAGCCCAGTATTGCTGGTCCAAGAGACCCTTCACAGAGCAAGCAAAAGGTAAGAACAAACACACTGAAAACCGACTTGACAGGCTTTTCAAGTGGGACACTCGTGCTTTATCAGCCGTGAAATACACCAGGTAGGATGTACAAAGTCAGGCCATAACAGATAGGTCCCCCTGGTATCGACCGCAAGGCATCGCATGATGCAATCCAGGTTGACTGAACTGAGTTTCAGGCCTGGTGAGTGGCTGCCATTGTGCAGCATATGTAAGCCCGACCGGTTGGCATGAGGCTAGCACAACTTAGTGCTGCTGTTGATATGACATCAATCTTGAAGCGACTGCATGAAGCAGTCTGCTACACTGAGGCTCTGAATAACTTACATCTATGTAAGCTTTATATGTCCTATCCTTGGGGCACATGCCCAGGGAGCGGCCCAAGACCTTGCGAGCAGCATCCATGCTGAGTTGCCGGATTTCGAATTGAGCTGCCAGGATCCAGACCTGCATGCGTGCCCAGCTTAGCTCAGCAAGCATAAATTGTGATGTACGTCCCTCACAGCTGTGCCCCTACGCAGTCAGACTGCAAAAGAGCAGTATGCAATATGCAAGCGAAATTGCATCGTATAAAACCTGAGGGATTGCATGCCAATCCGAAGCGGGTGCTCAAGATGTAAGTGTGCCTGCAAGCATGGCTGAGTGTGAAGAAAGACTGTCTGTAAGCAGGAGCTGTACCTTTGCAAAGGTGAAGACCTTGTGTGGTATAATTCTCAGGCAGGCAGTGTAGACATCCCTGGTACGCTGGATGTCTTGAGCTTGCAGCTCCTCAAANAACGCTTGCGCAAAGCCTCATACCACAGCACAGTCTTTGCACCGAAACGTTGTGAAAAGCAGAGGTCAACTTGCTGGCTNCAGGAGTCAGGATGGCTGCCTTTGACCGCGGCACGTCGACTGTCAACCAGCCCCAGCCAGACTCTGCCGGAGGCTGGGGCCACTGGGCTTGCTGTGAGGATCAAACTCAAGCGCTGGCAAGATCTTCAGCAACAGGCGCAGCGCTGCTGACTTGCATGCAAATTCATACAAGGCAAATGTATACATGCACTTGGACTGCAACCCTCACCAGATGTAGGGCTTCAAGCTGTGAATGCCACTCAGTACCGGCTGGAAGAACCCTCTTGGATGACCAGAAGCGTCCACCTCGCCAGCCTCCTGCAAGTCAGACACTGTATAAGTGAAGCACATGTGCAGAAGTGCACCTACAGAAGATGTGTTGTCATCCAGCAAACTAGCAACAGTGTAAGGCATGCTGTGCAAGGGTGCGGGACTGGGACAAGTGCCCTGTACAATCTTTGTACCGTTCACAGCCTATCGTAACATACTGCTGTTTGTTTGAGCATCACGCCTTTTTTGCTGCAAATGCCAATGGAAGTCTGCACACCATAAACTCTGCAGCAATGCTATGCATGCCAGCTTATGGCTGCAAGATGCCTGAGGAGCTGGGATGCAGGTTGCTCACCACCACACATGTATGGTACAGCAGAGCAGCAGCAGCTACCTGGCTGGTGTTGTAGTACTCTCCCTGCCTTCCAATGAGCTCATAATCCCACAGCCTGGATGTGGTTTTGAAAGTAGGGTCGTGCCCCAGTGGTGCATATGTTTTGTGGGCTTGGAAGTAGGATGCAGCATAGGCAGTGAAGTTGCTCACGTCATTTTCTAGATCTGCAGCAGCACATGTGGTAGATGAGCGTATGGCCAGCAGCAGGCACCCTTGTGTTAGCATATGTCACATGATACATGTCAACTGCCAAGACAGATAAACTTGAACATACATAGTCGATGTGTGCCCAGTTCCCAAGCTTGTAAGCCTCATGCAAGGCCATGCTGTGCACAAGGACAGTCATATACTTGATGGACTTGCAGCATCATTTACTGTCTCGACAAGTGTGTGTGAGTCATACCAGCAAAGTTGTAGTAGCCAGTCTCAGAGCATGAGGTCGACAAATGTCGATACTTGCTGCGGCACGTCAACACTTGGCGATCCTGCAGCACAGGTGGAACATGTTGGCATCAGGCTAGTCCCAGGTAAACAAGGGCAGCCCAGTCAGCAGAGTTTGCACTGCAGACATGTCAGAAGTGCCAGTTGCAATCTTGAATTGTACAGTACTGTGGCTTCACAAGTCACATATAATAAAATGACGCATGAGTAACATATTGAATTTCAATCCACTGCTGAGCGGCATTGCGATGAGTGCATGCCATTCCCTGACTTGGAGTGCATGTCAACGACCAACCCAACATACATGCAGTAGCTCAGACCGAAGCATGGTGTGCTTCATCATGTGAAAACAAAGTCAAGGATGCCTTGCCTGCTGAAAGTACAGGCCACCCATGACTTGGTTCCTGCCGCCAAGGTATCTTGGTGTGAAGTTGCCATAATTGACAATGGACTGCTCTGNCAGTTATTGTTTATGTGGCTGGCTACACAGAGGGGCCTGTCCAGGCAGTTCCCACATGTGACGATCACTGTTCGCTGCGCCGCAGTTTGGAGTTGTACTGTTGTCTCTGCTATCTACACCGTGCGCAGGCAAGCAGTTTCCCCAATATAGCTAAAACCCCTGCCACGAACCTGGCCGAAAGAGCCTAATGTCATGTAGCTGATGTTCAAAAAGGGGCAATTGTAGGTATACAAACATGTCGTTCAACGTCAGGTGCATGCCCATTTTGCCAATCTTGTGTGCTTATGGCAGAGATTCCTGAGCACTGCTACATGTGTCAGCAGCTATATGCCCAGCAGACAAACACAGTAATTCCTGACTGAAAGCATATGTGTGTGTCACAAGATTTGCCTGCAGCCATACCTGAGCACTGCTACATGGGCTTCATCAGCATTGTCTCCCAGATCAGAGCACACAAGAATACAGTTTGGGGATACCCACATGAGGCTGTCCACACAAGGGTCCTCGTTCTCCGGATCCTGCAGCGAGCCCAAGAGTTTTCCAGGTCAAGGGTTCAAATCCCATGCATTGCACAACTGAGTTACCTTGCATGGATTAAGACATCATATATCATGCCACATGTTAGTGCAACAATCGAGTGTCACCACCAAGAGCAAGTGATTATGTGCTTGCTGTGAAGCATAGCACCTACTGCAGAAGTGAAATGGAGCTGGCATGATCAAAGGTGATACACATTCTTCAGCTCATGCCGTGGTATGAGCTGCATGAAGCATCAAGCAGGTGTTTGCAAACAGATGTTATTCAGGTCACGTGTTTTTCAGACACAGGCCAGCATGCTCAGACATGCTCTATTGGGCTGCCACAAGAGAACAACAAATTTGGGCATGCTCTCAAATGCACCAAAGGGGACTTTCACAATGGGCATGCTGGAACACCGCCCAAAAAGGCTTCAGACAGACATGGGCATGCCCAAATATGGCACCTGGACGGCTTGAGGAACGATCTGTGTAATCCAGCACTCAGTTGAACTGGCTGTGTTGTACACATGCACTTCATTGCCCCAGCCAAACACCAGAAACTTTCCATTGGGTGACCATGCCGCACAGCTGGCAATTGCAGCAACAGCCTGAAGCTCTCTGCCCAAGTCTCCAAGCAACAGCTGATCTTGCTGAGTAAGGACTATACATCTTTGTTTGTCATTAGGACTCCATAACACCTGCACGTTCAGTCGTATGCTACTCGCTAGCCTCACACTGGTGTATGGATGCATACACTGTGTTTAGATGAGTCAGTCCACCACACTAGTTGCATGGCATGCTTAGTGCGCACATGCTGCACATTGGGAATGTCTGCATGGAGTGTATGCTGTTACGAAATTAGGTAGTCCACCATTCTACGTGCATTCCATGCTTACTGTACATATGCTGCAGTACAGCCTGCAGTGTATGTCTGCTGCGTGCTGACTCAAGTCATGGTTGCAAGCGGTCAAGCGTATGCATCGGTGCGGTGATCAATGCGCACAAATCTGGGCTCGCCCACCTGCCGAATGCGTGCACTGTCATCAGTGTACCATGAAGTCAGCGGCTGTGTGGTGCCGTTTTCCACCACAGCTTTCACAGAATACACGTGGATTGTCAGGCCAACCCATACAGCCAGGAGTGAGCTGTTGCAGTTCAATGCCACACCCGCAACAGCATGATCTCCTTTGAAGGGTATGGATGTGTATGCAAGCCGGGCCCAGGTGCACCTGCAGGTGTGACTGCACAGCTAAGCTGCAGGCAATTGAATCAATGGCATGTCAATGACAACGTCTGCCACTCACATGGCGTCCTTCTGATGCTGCGCGTCTGAGATTGCCTGCACCATAGCTGGAGTTCTGCAGACATATACATCTGCACAGCAGGCAGAGGTTTAGATCCAGCTCAGCCTAGCCAACTTGGTCAGCATTGTTGCAAAGTAGGGGGAAGGAGGTGGCTAGTCGCCCAAGAGACCAATGCAGCTTTTCGCGCTACATACATTGCAACAGTTGCGTGTATCGTGTAAGCTAGCAACTGCACGACTGATCCTGAACTTATGCAGAGCGTCAACCAACAACGAACTGTGCAGCCCACCGTGTCCGTCGACAACACACATGACACCGTGAGATGCTGCGACCGCCAGCGGGCTGTATCGTGCAGGCTGTAGCTCGTCATCGGTCTGCGCAAGCTCGAGCTGCCCAACTTTATTGTGTGTGAGCGAGGCTTCGTCCCGGCTCGCAAGCTCTGCGATCCCGCATGAGACGTGCATGTCTGTAATTGGGGCAGCTCACATCGCAATGCTTGCTGCAGTGCCAAACATTTGGCAGTCGCTTGACATGCACAGCACAGCCTAGTTAGGGCAGAGAGCNGCTATGTTTGCTGGGACAACATCCGTGGCATGCTTTGAGTTGGCACATGGAAAGTATGGACCCCATCATGATATCTAGGCAGTGCAAGGTGTACATGCTCAGCCGTGCGGCATGCTATTGTGATCGCAACCAACTGCCCATACACGCTGTGTTGTCTGGTGTACTCACTTGCGCTCTGCATCCCATGTGATCAAAAGTGTTGCTCAGAACTAAGGGTCAAAGATCACTGCAATTTGAGTGTGACAAGACTTGGCCGACTTAGCTGTGTGATAACAATGTGCATCTGAAACGGCTGACATTGCAAATGTAAGACTGCAGCTCATGTTGCTGATGAGATTGTAGGTTGCTGGTGACAGATATACAGACGCAATGAAAAAGATAGCACATGAAGGAGCAAACGAAACAACATAGCTGGGGTGAACAGATGAGGAAGCACAGAATGTGCAGCAAACCTGAGCCTGTTTGTCACTGCCCACATATGAACGCATCATGTTAGCGCCAACACTATCGCGCCTGAGCTGCACCATGCTTCCTGATGTCTTCAATGCTAGGCACTAGTCACTAGGCACAATGACTGCTCCTGCAATATGCACGCAGTGCTAGTGTAGACACACTCAAAAGGGGCTACTAGATCGCTGCCTGCAAATCAGACGTAAAAAAGAACATTTGATCGCCTCGTATGATGGCCATGTGCATCGGTGTATTAGTTTTCAATTGTGTTTGAGTTGAGTCCAGGAAGGGTCCCATATGCATAGCAGTGCTTCAGATTCAGCGCACTCACGGCATGCCGTCAGCATTGCCACTGCTGCGTTTACAAGAAGCTTTCAAAGAATGCATACATCCTCATGACACACCACACACCATGTGTGATTAGTCATTATTCCAAATACACGTTTGAAACCTACCAGCTGCAGCTGCAAAACACAATAGCCTCTAGTAATTGCACACAAGGACACATGAGTTACGCTGACCTAGGCCTGAAGCACAGTGAGCTGCGAATCAGCGCCTTGCAGGCTGAGAAGCATGCCCTGCAACATGACTGTCACATGCATACACCAACATGTGCTGATCAGCTTCAAAACAACCTGTATGCCTGCTGTCCAGCCTGATTTGACACCAGCAGTACGTCAAATGTCACAGTATGGATGCAATATGCAGAACACTTACAGGACACAAACCCCAGGCTGAGTTATGTGCAGTTTCCAAAGCTGTATTGCACAGCTGCTGTGCAACATTTGCGCTGGGGCTTGAACGAATCCATGTACTAGCGCGAAAAGCTTAGATCATGCTCATGATCAGAATGATATGCACATGCAGTTATCCCAGATGCTTTACAAAACTGCTGCAGTGCTAGGGCGAGGACGCAGCCCTGTCATCTGATCAGCCACTCCAGCTACTGCACCCCTCGACGCCCCACTCGCTACCCCCAAAAGACTGCCAGCTGTCACTGGTCGGTCAGAAGCTGCACTGAAGCTGGACACCTGGTCAGACCAGCTGGCAGTCAGACTCTGTGGCGAGGCAGGTGTCATGCCTAATGGGCTGCTGCCAGTCATTGGCCTGTCAAGGCTGGGGAAAGCTGCACTGTTGCTGAGGCCAAATTTTGGCTGCAGTGCTGCAGTGCTGCTGCCTGCTGACAAGCCNTTGCTTTGCAGCCAGGCGCAGCTCGCATGCCTGATGCGGGGCGCAAGCGTAGGAAGCTAGCGAAAGCAGCGCAGGCTGATCAGGGCAAAGTTGCTTCTGCAGCTTGCCATGTTACACAGCAGCAACAGCAGCAGGGCAGCAGCAGCAGCAGCTGCTAACGGCTTGATGCTATGTTGCCTGAGGGCGCTCTGCTGGAGGCCCTTCACAGACAGGCCCTGGAGTGCCTTGGGCAGGCTTGCCAAGTGAGGTCACCAGGCCCTTTTGAGACTGAGGTGTGCTGTCTGTCGGCAGCAGCAGCATCCCTGGCACGACTTCAGGGAAAGGTTCAGGTCAGTCTGCAGGCTAAGCATAGGCCTTGCTACATTCTGTTGCAGTATGCATAGCGCTTTGTCATGACCTTTCTTAAAACAGCATGACATTGCGTTTGCTGCAACATCAATGGTATCCAGCTCTCGAGGCCATCTGCAAGCAGTTGGCTGANCAGATCAGAATGGCCCAACCGCTGTATAATACAGGCAGGTCCAAGAAACAAAATAAGCAACAGAACCATCAGCACGATCTATCTGGTTTATGTGAGGTGTTATGTATGTCAGAGAGCATACGAAGTAGGCGACGGCAGCTCAGTTGGTTAAGCTGACTCCCCACAAATATGTGCGCAACATAGCCTGCGCATGTCATGCTCTACCTTTTCTGTGTCAACATACTGCTTGAGGAAGAGGGCTGCTGCAATGGCCCCACCAAAGCGCCCACCAANTATGTCGGAAACACTTTGACACAGTGCAGTCAGGAACGCAAAATGGCACTGCATCAATCCTGGGCAATCAGTAGAGGTATTTGGCAGTCCACAACACTAGCCAGACGGTCATACAAAGCATTGCATGGTGAACCTGCTTACAAAACCGCCTGCAATTGACAGAAGTAAACGCTTTATTGCATATTGTCATTGTTGGTCTCAGTACTTACATTGTCATCAGCACGTGTCAAGCAGGAAACAGCTGCTGTCCATAGGCAACAACCAAATTGGCGAAAGGGTCTTCTGCATTCAGGTTTACTTCAGACAACTGTCACCGGATTGTTCACGATTGTTGTCACCAAACTTACAGCTTACAGTCACACAAAAAGTGCTTGACATCTGCAGGCAGCCGTCTGGATTGGGGTAGGCAGATTCTGACCCTTCAAAAGCTTCCAGGCAGGAACACTGATGCTAAACTGGAGTGCAACCATTGACAGATGTGTACAGCGCAAGCGTTGAAACAGGTGCTGGTGTTGAAGCGTTTTGGACAGCACGTGAGACAATTTGTAACACGAATGAGCAAATGGCCGACATGCGCTCTGTAACACACAAGCACTTAGTGAAGACTTGAAGCCAAAGGTCAGCAACAGATCTGCAGGCATCAATACACAAGCAATATCAGTTCACACAGGCCTTGTGATCTTCAGAGCTGCTTATACAGTGTGCATGTTTGGCCCTCAACACTTGGACCAACATGACTTGCTTCTTCCTGACGCCAGCAAGCTGCACAGGAAACTTACTTGCCTCCTTGCTGGCTGCAGGATAGCACGGCCAGGGCTGCAATCTTGGCTTCCAGAGGGATTGCCACATTGGCCACATGGACCTTGGGCACATGGGAAATGAGCTGGAATCTGTGCTGTACGTGTGGGACTGCTGATTGGTCTCTCACACCAGCTCGTGAGGCTGTCTCAGAAGCTCATGCTCCTGCTGAGCAGCTTGGCTTTGCACAACAGCAGAGTCAGCCACTGTTGCAAAGGTTGCAGTCTCAACCAGACCTCCGGCCTACATCGCGACCCAGGCTCACAGACCACAGCACATTTGCCTCTGACAGTCAGTCTGCTGGTTTGCAAGGACTCCATCAGCAAGATCAGCAAGAAGGTACTGGTGTGCTATCTCAGCACAACGTAGAGGAGCCTGTTGGGCAGTATGCTGCTCCTCACTTGAGCCAGCAGCATAGCAGTGACAGAATCCAAGCTGCTGATGAAGCTGGAGCATATGGCCAGCGCGCTCACCCGCCACATCACATTCCTGAGCCTACTACGCCCTTCAGCTCAGCGAATGTGGTGCCTAGCATGCCACATGAGGCCAGCCAGCATGAAGCACCTGACGCTGACAGTCTGGCTGCAGGTGGGACCACAGTGCNCTGCCAACCATGACAATGAGGCATGACTCCAGTCATATATGTGAAATGCAGGTCAGCTGGAACACAATGAGAATGATCACACTGCAAATGTTGCCAGTGTAGCATGATGTTGGTTGGTGTGCATGCGACATGCAGGTCAGCTAAGCACCCTGAGAATGACTGCACTACACCATATTGGAGTAGCATGGTTCCATTTGATGTGCATGTAACATGCAGGTCAGCTGAACACCATGGGAGTGATCAAGTACTTTGCTGATGTGGTGGGAGGCANGAGGCAAAAAAGGTTGGGTGTGAGGGCAATTCCCATTGGATCCGTGTCAGCGCCTCTCCTTGTTGTCACCGCGAATCGAACGCCCTCACGAATTCAACTCACGATGTTGTTGGTCTAAGAGCCATGATATGCGACCGGGAGTGCTGGCAAATGCCGAATTTTCCTTCTACATGGTGCTGCAGATCGCTGCTGCGGTAGATCCGCGGAACATCGATAGCATGTCACGCTGCTGCAGGGCAACGTGCGTATGCGCGATACATGCTGAGTTCTGCGTCAACCAGGTCTCGGCCGTGTTGCTTGCTCGCGATCGACTCCATCAGCACCTGCCTTGACTCTGCTGGTCTTGCTCACGCACGACTGCGGAGTATCGTGCAGGACTGATCGCGCACATACGCTGTAGTTGGTGAGCAGAAATCTAGCTGTAGGCAACTGCAGTAGGTGATCGGCAGCACTCACTACAGCTGTAGTCAGTATAGCAACGACCACATACTCTGCTTGCGATCAGAAGAGCTGGGACTGTTGCGCTCCATCGAGATGAAGAGCGCACGCAGGAGTGGCTTTACACATCGCATAAATGTGCGACTTGTCCTGCCTGTTGTACACAGTTTGAGACTCGGTATGCAGGTTTTGTTACTCATGACTCACACATGGGTAATAGAACAGTGGTCAACTGAATGTTGAGTACTTGACTGCTTGAGTGTCCTGTACAGGAGTAGCTCTGAAGTGGGCACACACATGCTGACAGCGAGCCAGCACCTGACTGACACATCATCCGCTGTTGTGATTGCATACACTACATGTTCCCCATATGGCCCTTGACTGCTTGTTGCGTTGCTGTTGTGAGGACGTTGCATGTGCAAAAGGCACTTATCAGAGAGTGCAATGGACAACAGGGGATCAAACAGCTGCTGCATGTAGGCTTGCATCTGGCTCCACATCAGGAACCCAGGCCAGCCACCAACATCGGATTTTCTGATGATAAGGCAAAGACAGCCCTCAGTCTAGTACAACCTGACTAGGCCCACCATCCAGCCCAAGTCCCGATGGGTATGCTGTGCTCATCAGGCTGCCAAGGAAATTTGCCTCCATGTGTTGCACTGTACATGCAGCCGATTGGTTTACGCCTGAGGCAGGCTGAATTAGCATGGATCTGCCATTTTCAATCATGTGGCGCTGCCTTCTGGACTTGCATTGGCTGCTACCTTGCATGCGTCGGCTGCATGGTGAAAGGCAACTTGTCTGAAACCTCAAATGTGTTTACTGTAGGCATGTAGGATCCGAGACAGTCCAGAGAGCCAGCAAGGCCTCGCACTCAGCAGGAAGTCATGAGCAAAGAGCAGTAGTCATGAGCACCGACAGATGGTTTGCTGCAAGCAGCTCCATCTGACAATGAGCAATGTAGCTCAGACCTAGGTCAGCCACAGTTTGCATGCACATGCACACCTCATAACACTNTGAACGCTACATCAAAAATTGCAATATTGTCACACAATTGTCAGTTGTACAATCATCAGGTGTTTGCATGTACAAGTCAGTGACATATATGTTCTGCCACTCCAATACACTGACATGCCATTACTTGCTGCATTGCAACTTTTGTACCTCAGCAGCATCAGCATCGTGCTTGGTAANGTGTCCCGGCATGACGCATGAGGCTGATGCAGCTCAACGACATCCCAGTCTTCATCAACAATTGTCTCAGACATGCTGCAAGTCATAGAACAGTATGTGCGTTGACGGCAGCACTTACCCAGTGGCAATGTCCACATGACCTTGAATGCATGCCCTGTTGTACCCCTAGCTGCCATGCCTGCAACGGTGAATCGGCCCCTGATCAGGCGAAATTGCTGTAGTGTGAGAATTACTTTCTCAACCTGGGCTCAGTATGCAAATTCATGCAGGACTGCAAGAGGATGTCAGTCCCACGTTCAGTCATGGAAGAGTTAATAGGCGGATTTGTCCATGCTTTCCTGCTGTACATCTCAACAGTACGAGGGCTCCACAACCACCCCTATGGTGACCCAACATCAAGCCAACCGCAGTTGACGTGCTCAGGACCTGTTATTGCTGCATTGGTACCGATCAATATTGTTTATTAATGCTAACTGTCATCAATATCAAGCATCATGCAAAGCGTATGAGGACAGCATTGAGCCATGAAGCAACAAGCACATTGCAAGGAGACCTTGTGCTGACTTGTGCGTCGTTAGGCAGCGATGTAGCAATACTGCATGGGGCAGATACATGATCTGGCCTATCAGTGCCTGTTCATGCTGCCAATTACTAGTACTGCTAGTTGGGGTGGCAGGCTGCTGGTAGTAAACATGAACACACCTGCACGTCCTGGGGATTTGTCTTGTACTGCATCCCCTGCAAATCCTGAGGCATCTCTTGCCGCGTTTGGGGCACACCCAAGCTGCCCTGCCCTAAGCCTGTTGGCAGCCCCATTGAGCCCTGCAGCAGAGGATGATCATGATGACAACAGCAGCCTATCGGGCTGACCATGCAGCTGAGACATTACAGTTGGTCAGGACATGCCTCACATGATGCTCTGGGACCCTGAATGGCTGGATCAGGCAGCCTAATTAGGCCAGCCATGGGAAGCTCACAGCAACACAGGATGGCACAAGGATGCATGTTGGCCAGCATGCTGCACTTGATTGTCGATTTAGTCGACGAAGCTGGTAGCCGCTCACAAGAGATACAGTCTAGAGCAAGTGAACATCCAAGCAAGTGCTTCTTCAGTATGCACACACCATCAGCATTGCAGCAGCTGCACAGCCACCCAATAGTGACAGGACCCTGGCAAAAGGGCCAGGTGTAGACAGGACACACCCCTTCTGACATGTCTGATGTTGAGCTGTCAAAGACGCAGAACATTATGTCTATGTTGCATTGCCGAAGATGCAGAACAACATGTCTGATGTTGGGTTGTCAAAGATGCAGAACAACATCTCAGTTGTCAAGAGTCCTACCTGGCGCTGAGCTGGCATGGGGGGCGTTTGTGGCAGGCCAACAGAGCCTTGTCTCTGCATGCCACCCACAGAGCCTGGTCTGGGCACATTTTGCGGAAGCCCAAGAGAGCTCTGGCGCTGTGCAGTTGCNGAGAGGAGGCAGGGCGTAAACTTCCGCGTGAACATGAAGAACAGGGGTGACTGCTTTGGTGAGATCAGTCTTATGTACAACAGCCCTCGCAGTGCGACTGTAGCTGCTACCCAGGAGTCCACTGTGTGGGTGCTGGAGAGAGACATCTTCAGGTACTTCATACTCTTACCTTACCGGTGTTTGCCGTTGCCAAAACCTGCTCAGTACCATTTGTCTTTCTAGGTGTTTTGCCTCTCTGCAAGCAGCAAGCTCCTGTGCCACTGCACCTGGCATCATGCACATGCCATCAGCTACAGCAGGAATGTGACACAGCCCTATATTGAGCAACACAGACATCACTGATGCTGGCATAGCCTTACAATACCACTGTTTACTGCAACATGTGTGTCAGTGTAAGGACCTTCACAGTGCTTGCTGTTGCAGCCTGGTGCCTTGGCAAGTCTAGCTGTTGCAGCCTGCTGACTTTGGAAGGTGTTTGTGGTGTTGACGTGAGAGTNAAAATTGCATGCAGTGTACAGCACAAACGTAGGCAACACTTGTCACAACACAGCTGCGTCAAGCGCGGAGCAGTCAGAGTTGTCGCAGTCAAAGGTGTACAGCAAGAGAGAGAATGGGAGGGAGAGTTTTCTCCTGGCCACAGGCTAGCCAAAAGATCTCAGTCAGAGGCCTTTTCGACCTCTTCCACAACAAGCAGCATTGATAGCACTAGCAGCTTTGACTCCTGTGACGAGGATTATGACTTTGGGCAGGGAGAGCCCTCAGCCAGGAATGGCCTGTTTTATAAGTTGTTTGGACGCTTCTGGGATGAACTGCCAGCCAGATACAAGCTTGTCTTTGCCACATCCATGGCCTTTGTACTGTGCAATATGGTAAGCATCTGTGCTCACACCCCAGGCAGACATGCTTTGCAGCCTGCATTTGTGCCATGACGCTTTTGTCATTCTGCACCCTAGACTCATGTTCAAAAAGACAGACATTACTTTGCTCAATCACGTGATAGCTGCCCAGCTATCACAATTGTCACAGTATGACCTCTCATGTCATAAACAGCCTGTGCACAAGCACCACAGCACATGTACATGGCATCTTGACTTTAAAACAGGCAGCAAGAGCATGCATACTAAACCTGCCCAACTTCTGTGCTGCTTGTCGAATCCTTGGTGTACTGTACTGCCATCATCGATGTGAGCAAGGAACACGCTGAGTACAACTTTGGCTAAGCATACACCGTAGTGCTGGTGTCGCCAACTTGCCTAAGGTGTGTGTGGCAAGGATACCTTGTAAATTTCTGGTGTCAAATTTCATCATGTCTGCCCCACTGTGAGTCACAGCGTTTGTCACTGCAGAGTTGCTTATGGCAGCGAACTTGCTTCTGTCATTAGCTGCACAACCAGCTTCACAGACAGGCGCCAATTGCTGCACCTTTTGCACAGGACAAAGTCAACATCAGTGTTGCCATCATCCCCATGGCAGAAGACTTTGGCTGGAGCTCCACAGTCTCGGGCCTTGTGCAGTCCAGCTTCTTCTTTGGGTACATGATGACGCAAATCCCCGGCGGCTACATCATCTCTAAGCGGGGCGGCCGCACAGTTCTGCCATTTGGCGTTGGCCTGTGGTCTCTTGCCACTGCAGCAGTACCTGTCATGGCAGGCACCATGCCAGGTGTGCGAAGACCTACACTCAATGCATTGTAACAATGCGCTGTGGTGAGATGGCATGCTTATGTGTCAGAGCNGTCATTGAACACAAACGAGCACCTTGACAATATCTTGAACTTGATCAACTGTCAAGTGTCAGTTTGCAAGGAAGGAACAAGCTTTGCAGTCATGTCAATTGAGTGTATGTGTACCTCACACTGGGCTTACACACATGTGTAAGTTTCCATCACGCTTTCCTGGTGTCTGCTAGGCCGAATCAGAAGCTTGGGCGAGTACCCGAAGAAGATGTGCTCACGTGGTAGAATGCAGCCGTTAGTAAGTGCAGTCATCAGTAAGTGCATAAGCAAAACCGTCTCACCGCCACAACCAGCGCCATAGCGAAAGCGGCACCAAGTTCTTGTCGCGCTAAAATCTGTCAGCGCACGACAGCAGACAGGCCTTGGTATATCGCAGCAGCAGTGACACCTAGGTCCTTTGTCTGCGGAAGGATTTCCGGGTGTCCGTAGGTGCGTGTTACCGCAGACTAAGTCATCAATCCCGACCAGCGTACCGAAGGAGCACAACATACCTTTGCAAAGCTGAGAGCGCAGTTTGAGGTCCTTGCAGCCCTTGCTCCTTAGCCCTAAACCGTACATCGGCAATCCAGCCTCGAAACATAGGTCGGTAGGTGCAGTATCTCACGTCGGGAGGGGACGGCTTTGCAGAACAAGCCATGCCGCAAGTTGAAGGCGGAGTAGAACACAGTGCTGTGGAGCAAGCACAACAAGGTCCCCTGCTACCTGTTCCAGAGGTATACTATCAGTTCTTTTGGCGTCAGCTGAGCCGGAAACTGCAGCATCGCCTGCGTGTCATGCAGCATATTGTATCACCAGCAGATGCAATCAATGAGAGCAATATCTCCTCCCTGTGTCCACTGTGCTGCTGGTTGCATGCTGTCATCCCGCGTACAGCTAGATGTAAAGTATGCAGCAATTCTGCCATTTGAATCATTCCAAGTAAATGCAGCAGCGTTGTTGATGAAGTCGCTGCTGTACAGGGCATAGCTGCTCAGGATCTACAAGAAATCAAAATGAAGAGTGATCCACCAGAGATCGATGAGCCACGCTACCTTTATTTCCGAGCGGACAAACCACCTCAGCCCATCCCAGGAATGCAGGTCTATGAGGAGGTGAGCTTCAGTGCTGTCACGCTAGCCCTAGCTGAAGATGTCTGACTGTATCCAACTGTAGCTTCATAGATACAGTGACACTGCAAGCTTGCTTACAGACAATGGTGCCAGTCACAAAAGCGTGTGCTTGACCTCAGATGTCTCGCATACACTGTCTGACATGCAAACCTCCATGCACTTGTCTAGGCTTCCACAGTGCTTCAGCAATCTTGCGTTTGTTNGCCGTCACTGTTTGATTCCCGAGCAGACTGCTGGATCTCTTGCACAGCTCTGCAGAACAAGAGGCTGTGCTCAGGCTTTGCCCGATGTGATCGCTGGGAGCGAACAGTAGCTTGACGTAGAATAGACAGGGTCAGCACAAGGCACGGATCACTAGTTCATGCGTCTGAGAGCGATTTCGCCAATGCCGACATCAAGCTCTGCACAAAGCGATCAGACGCACTTGGCTCCCTTCTCGCTATTCCTGGTTGCTATTGTTACGTGTGCGCCTCGCGCTGCCAAGGCTTTGCTGTAAGCCAATCCAATGCCACTGTTGCCACCAGTCACAACGATGTGCTTGCCTGCCATGTCATTCTTGTGGCCCTCAACGACCTCCGTTTTGCTGAGTCCAGAGGCAGTCATGCTTGTCCTGTAGTTGCGTCTGGATCGGATGCTCAATCGGCTTTTGACGGGTCGCAGGAGACAAGCGCAACTTCTCTGCACCGTCACAATGGCCATTGAGCACGTCAATACTGCGGCAACCCAACTATCGGGCATTTCGACACGCTGATGTCGGAACATGCATGCAACCACGTGCGCTTCGAACTTCGCACGTCCTCAAGTTCGGGTGAGTAATCTCTCTCTACCTCTCTCTACCTCTCTCTANTGCCAATCTGCGTCTATTGACAGGTACAACCTGCCATGCCTGTTCTGTAATGGAGTTCAGCACGTCGAGCAATTGATGTGAAGTATTTCAAATAGCTCTGCAAGTTTAAGGTCCGCTCTTCGCTACAGTAATGATCACATCTTACAGACACTGCACCCCAGGCTAGAGCTGTCATTGGAACGGCTCAGCTACAAAGGTGAAGGCACAAAAAGGGTTGATCACGTGTACGTGCCGTCGCCATACTGCTGCGTGCTGCTAGCACGTTTTCGGACACGTGAGCCCACCCACAGGTGGCAACAATGTACTAGGCAATCGTCGAAGGGCCTAGCAAAACACGTGCTTGCACTCCTCATCCGTCAAATCCTATTATGCCACATCGCTTGTAGCACACCAGCGATTCGAGAGAGCATTGACACTTTCAGCAAAAAGTCGTACTGAACTGTGCAAGGTGAAACCTCAGAGACAACAAGCCGCCAACAGAGTCTGCGCCGACCATAGCCATGGTAGTTGGCAGCATCCCCTTGACACAACTTCCCACCACGGCAAGCGCCCTCCCGCATCTTGCAAAAGTTGCCAAGACGTTTGGTGCTTCAACCCACTGCCAGAGTACCTCTAACACGCTACTTTGTACAGGCACCTCGTGTACAGCGTGAGCCAGCTGTGACCCAGCGCGCCATCTCAAGACGGTCGAGCCCTCAGGCGTTGCCGAAGCGGTAGGATATCTCTTACACCTGCTTGAATTCTACTACATCCATGATTGTGCAAGCCACAGGCGTACAGAATTAGCCAAGGCTGAGTTTGATCGCTGTTGCTCATGCAGGCAATCTACAGTCGCCGCAGCCACCGGCAGCGTCCAGTCCAATGCAGCTCTGTCAGCAACTGTGCTAGACAATCCGACTGAGACACGTCAGGAGTCTGGGAGGTGAGACATCTTCAACATCTAGTGTTGCACCAGGTAAACTTGAAATAAAATGGAGCCAATGGTATATTCCCTGTGTACATGCAGGCATGCGTCCACTTGCAAGCCCTTCCAACCTGTCACTGGACCACATGTATGGTATAGTTCAGAGTACCAGGATATTGAGTCATACTCTTACACCCTGACACCGTCAGACTTGGAGGAATTGACAGCTGCAATCGCCCAAGTCAAGCAGACTGGTCTTGACTTGAAGGTAAGCCTGACTGACATATATGCTTGCGCTGATTTTGCCTGCCTGTACTTCCAGCCTGCTCCGATGTTGGCAAACTCAGGAGCAGTCACATGTGAATTATCAGCACCGTATAAGCATAAGAAACCTATGCACAGCTGCAGTACACAGCTCAATAGACATGCAGCAATGACCACTAATACTGGGATCCTGTTGCAATCCAGGACGTGCAGCAGAAAGACTTCAAGCTGCCAAAGCTGGGGGCCAAGCTCGNTCTGTCATGTGCATTGCATTTGGGAGTTGACACTCAGTCTGCCTTGGGGTCAAACGGTTGCAGCATGGTCGACCTGGGTCAGGTTCCGTGTTGAATACTGCTAAACATGGTTCAGATACTGTTGGAATGCCACAGAAAAGGTTCACAGGAAAGACAGAATGTACACAGCCAGCTTAGCTGCAACAGGCAGTGAGTGTCATGTGTGAACACTGTGTCCTCAGTGCAATAGTCTGTTGCAGCTTCAGGACCAGCTGCATACAGGAGAGACGTCAAGTGTGATGCCTTGGCAAGACTTTAGAGTTTAGCAGCAACGGTAAACCAAAATCATTGTTGCAATGTCATACCTGCTGACCTTTCTCCAGCGCTTTCAGTTCGTCCATCAAAGCCACTTTCCTGCTTCTGATGGCTGCCTGCTCCATGTCCCAATCTGCGCGCCATCTGGTCATAACCTGCAGAACACAGCAACCACGGCACATGTACAGCATGTAAGTGCAAGCAGCCTGCATGTGCATGTAGATCAACAGAAAAACCATGCCAATCAGGCCAATGGAAAAGCAACAGTGTACCCTTCTGTGACTGCAAGGCTTCAAAGTGCTGTCAGAAACGCAGAATGCAAATGCCAGCCGAGCCTACAACGGGCTGACTGGCACAGCCCATCAGCATGCAGACACATTTGGTCACAGNCGTCTCGGGGTGCGGCTCGCACCTATACTGCCTCAAGGCTGCCTCTGTACTAATGTGTATGACTTGAACAGCGGAAGGAAGCTGTAAGACATGGTGTTGCAGCTCGTCAGTGGATGTTGCCATCGGCACAGCAGATGTTTACCCTGCTGCGTAAAAGTGTAACTTGTTTTGTGCAAGCCTTATAGGTCTGGCTTTGCGCTGCCTATGCTGTGCACGCGTGTAGCTGCATGACATGCAGAAGTGCTTGCGACCGTGCGATGCATGGCTACGGGATGTGCAATGTGTGCATGTGGCGTTGTATACGTAGTGACATCAGTCAGCCTGAGGCCTATGTAGCACCTCAAGATCAGACCATCTATGATTGCAGTCAAATAAGGCACATGCCGTATTGACAGCAGGATGCACCGGAATCAGCCAATGTCCTAGCAACATTATAGTGTTTCCAGATTGTATTTACACACATAGCATTGCGCGCAACATATATGCAACATATATATAACTATATAGTTCAGACAAGTCATGCTTACAGGCATCACCAGGGATCAAAACTACGGTCACATGAATTAGGGCGAAGACACACACCATCATGTCACGGCTGTGGGATTGTGTAACACAGCTCAAGTCACAAAAGTGCACTCAGAACAAGCGAAAAACCCACTTCTACACAAAGAAGAACAGAAATCCATGTACAAGCATCCATGTACAAGCGAAAAGGCAACACCTTATCTATGCTATTGCACCAGCTTCGTGGCAGCCTCTCAACAACCAACTCTCACATTTGGGACAAAACACTGTAGACAAGAGTCTGTAACGCTAAGCGCTTTCACACAGGCTGTCCTACTGAGGCTTGCTCAACTCCTCTGACACATCCCAGAGCTCTGCATCGAGCGGTGCCCTTGGGACTGTGTTGGGGATGTAGATGCCGCCTCTGTCACCAACCGTTGAGGAGCCCCATCGGGTTGCAAAGGCCTCAGGCAGCTCCCAGTCATTCTCAGGAGCAAGCCACAACCTCATGAGATGCCTCTTCTCATCTGTTGGCTTCTGCAGCAACAGTCAACACTGTTGTATGATGGACTGAATATAGGACTAGGACACCCTCTTCAGGTGCCAACAGCAAACCATGTGCTTTACAAAGACCCAGCAGGTTGCAGGTGCCATGACACTGCAAGTTCTGATTGAACCGCAAGCACCCTGTTGCACATGGTACACTGTTACTCTTTCTGTTGACAGTCTGAGTGCACCCCAGCATGGCATAACAGAGCATCTGTGTGCTGCATGCNTTTTGGCATCCCGTGCACAAGCTCATGAGGTTTCTGCATGTGCCTGGTGAGGTGTGCTCTCGATGCAGATGCTTCATGCCAGGGACAGGTTTGTATGCTAGATATGCAAGCCTCGGACTTGCAACAGGTACTTTGTGGCATTCTCCTTTGACACCACTTTAGGAGTCAGCATCGCCATTGCTTTCCACAAGGCTGCTGTCAAGTGGGCCAAGCAGGAAGCTTCTCAACAGCAGCCTGACAGCATCTCTTGGCAAAAGGCTCTGGCAGAATGTGGCAGCTACGGTAGTTTTGCAGCTTTTTGCCAAAATGTGTAAACATGTTCAAAGGATGGTCCCATACATGCAGGCGACCCGCCATCATACAGACGCTTTTACTATCAACTAGCAGAATTTAGCATTGCAGTCATCATTGGGCGTGTCATATGTGGATCCATGGTAAGACCTCAATCTCTACTCTGCTCCTATGTGTGGCTGTCAGAGTGTTTTTGTGTCCAAGTATGCTGTACACTCTCTCAAGCTATGGTGATTTAAGTTTTGCTAGTTGCTGTCAGAAAGTCTGCGTACAAGCAAGTTGCCAGTTAGTCAGGATGATGGCTGTCTCATTTTGCATGCAGCTTACCAAGGTCAGCAGCCCGCATACCACCAACACCAGCAGCAATAACAGCAGGACAAGCTTTGGAGCTGTCTCTGCCTTGCAGGCTAGCATGGCCAGTGCCATAAAGCCTCCAGATTGCTAAGCTGTAGGAGATTGTTGCAATGTACTTTGTAAGCTGTCCTTTCCAGTGCCTTCTCACAGCTGCGCAAGGCTATATCCATTTGTGTTCATTCCAGGCTGCTACTCCGGGTGCAACAGTGCCCACGGAACTGAGAGCAACTGGCACAAGTGTCAAGCTGCTTGTTGTGCTCGTTTAAGTCACTGGTGTCGTCCCGTTTATCCTCAAGTCTGCTCGGTACGGCTATGCGCAGGCGTCAGCGCATATACCCGAGCCTTTTCTTCGTGATGCAGGCTGCTTCAAGATTTTGGCAAGTCGCAGGACGCCACGGGCATAAGTGCGCTACGAGCACCGCTGGCGCTGTGTTAATACTGTGTTTGTACTGTGTATTGCAACACGATTGCCAGGAAACCGCTTGCTGACAAAAGAGGCGGTCTGGCAGCACGGAGTACGACAGTCAGGAGCAATAAGTTCAATGTTTGCTAGTACGTCAGGAAGTGTTTGTTGAGATCCTTTGCTTCGCGAGCCCAAGTGATGAAGAAGGTTTTTCGCCAGGTCAGCTTCCGTAGCACCAAAGCATTCGTCAAAGCATGTAACCAGCAGCGATTCCGGCAGGTGTCATCTGTATGCGCAGCACTTCGTTCTCTCAGGCCGTAAAGTAGACAGCCTCAGCAGCGCTTGCCGAGCGGGCAGGGTGCGCGCCTCTGGTCACCATGAGCCGTATGCATGCGCACGTACATGTACACTTTTCAAATCGAAGCTGCTGTGCCTCTCGCTGTATGATAAGCAGACTCAAGATATATCAAAGCATCAAATGCTTCTCAGTCAGATATCAGCAGATCGTGAAGGCAGGTCCAGTAGACCGCACTTTTGTTGATTGTGAGCTCAGGTCACAATGTATTTGATGTGCAGAGTCATCTCATGACTGACATCAGCGTGGTTCTAGTGTCACCCAAACATGCTGCAAACATAGGGTCCGTTTGCCGAGCTGCAGAAAACTTTGAGGTGCCCTTATTGTAGAGCTTGTGCTTCACCTGCAACCTTATGACCTATAAAATCAATTGTGAAAAGGTGCCCATTTTTTGACTTATGCAGGTGTCTAGATTGTTCATTGTTGATCCAAGATGTGATCCATATGAAGGTGAAGCTTACAAGGTAACTCGCCATCTTTTCAGCTGTCACAACAAAGCATCTCTTTGCAGCAAAGCAAGGGCACTTAAATGACTCCAGGGTAGTGCAGCTGGCATGCAACTCATCTCTCATGCGGAGCTTGACAGTAGTCCCAACACTAGCAGATGCTCTCACAGACCGCACAGGTGAACTTACAGCAATTCACATATGTCATCTTGCCTCCTTGAGCCTACACACAACAACACTTAGTGCACAACTTGGTCTTGATTATCAGCACAACTCAAAATTGCGGTGCAGCTAGCATCGGGTTTACAAGGAGGGCTGGAAACACGCGCCTTGTACATGCCAGCTTGCACCACCTGCTACAAAGCTTCCCACATCTGTTACCCGTCAGCAACGCACCTGTGGGCAGCAGACTGGAACCAGACAGTAGTGGCCATGACAGTCACGACGCTCAGGACAATGCACACAACAGTGGCAGCAGCACCAGCAACATGGCTACTTCTCACACTGCTCAAGACTCTCACTCTGGCTGTAGCAATGACAGTCCCAACAGCATCACTCACCGTAGCAGCAATCAAGCTAGCAGCAGCAGTAACATTGACACACATAGCAGCAGTACCACTGACAGTGCTCATTCATTAGAGAGGGACATGATTGCCCACAGGCAACAGACAACAGCACTTGTTTTTGGCAGGGAAGAATCTGGTTTGACAGAAGCTGAGTTAGCCCTCTGCACGCACAGCTGCTCTATACCTACAGGCTCCATCCAGCCTTCCCTGAACCTCTCCCATGCCGTGTGCGTCATTCTGGCGCAGATTTTTCAGCAGAGGCTGCTAGGCAACACAGGTACTCCTTCCATCTAAAGTCCAACCATTCTTTTGACTCTCGGCAACCCTGTTGTCTATGGCAGATGCTTGCGTGCAATGACTAGCATTGTCAACAGATAACGAAACAGCCGCATCACAACATGCTTGCCCTTAAGCCTGGCAAATCTGACATAAGGCGAATCTAACAAGCCCACCACTGCTATGGTGCTCGTATCCTGCTGTACGGCCTGCAGCGTATTCTGCCTGCCTGCCTGCGGGGGCAAGCTNATGCCTACCAGCATACACTTTTCGTTTCTTTCCACATCAATCGTTGTGCGGTTACATGAGTTACAGAATGAGGCTGGGGGTATTCACAGATTTCCTGTGGTGTTTGTTGCTAGTTGTCATTGTAGGCCTTGGTATACCATGAGGTGCCAGCCCACCAGGCACCACCAATATGAATTATAGACTTGTCGCACCTTTGCTTGGCTGCTGTTTGTAGCTTCTAGGTTCTGCAAGCTGTTGTGTGCGATTTGTGCATTGTGCACAGGATCTGTGTTGCACGCAGCGCCCTTGTGTGGTATGACCAGGATTTCAGTACTGCAATCACGCTGTGCAACATAATGTGGACTGGCCGCTTTTACAGCTACTTAGCTGTTGCAAGCAGGACACCTGCTCAGTTCCAGGCAGGATGTTGCACACTGTTTGGCTGAATNTCAGCCAGGAACTCTACAAGCCTCTGCGCATTCTGGCATCGCAACAGCTTATTCCGGCGCAGCATCAGACGCGTCCCATGGGAATGCCGACCACGTTGTGGATTCTGCTGCCTCACACTTAGCCGCTCAAAGCCAGACCTCTTCGGCGTTGGCCAGCGAAGCGCAGCCTGTCGCCCTGCTTGTGCAGCCCGTAGCTTCGGACAGTGGCTTGCGCCAGGAAGTGGAGCCGGAAAGTGAGACTGCGTTGTTTCCCTGCTGCAGCTAGAGTATATCGCTTTATATAGCACAGTCTTGCAGGCTCACGCACAGCGCCTGCTGGTACCAAACGCAAAGCTCAGGCCGCACCTAGCTCTTCGCGCTCAGGATCTCCTCTTTTCCGTGCTTCCAGCATGCAGAGCGTGCAACGCGTAAATATTCCAAGCTTTGCTTCACCCATTCACCAGGTCTTGCACTTGTATACAACCTGTTTGAATGTCAGTATAGCATCAATTTTGAGGTCTCAGTAAGTCAACGTGCTTGCAGGTAGGTGGCACCGCCAAAGAGGCTCTTCCACCCCAACACCCAGATCTTGTGACGCCAAACTCATTGCCACACTGTGAGCTTCCCTCCACAAAACGTGCTGCCTCAACGGCTTACTCTGTAGAAGCTGTACAGCAAGATGGTGATGATGAAGTAGCCGGCCGGGTTTTTGGTGACGTTGTGTCCCTTCCAACAGCATATGCAACAAGGTATCAGCGCTCAGCACAAAGCCGACAGCAACCAGCTGGCCCCAGCACAGCGACAACTTCCCCACAAACAGCAAGTGCACTTGAGCACCGAACCTCAGTGGTTTCTGACAATGAGCCACAGGCTGGTCCAAAGTCAAACTTGCAATTGCACATTGCATGTCTCATGCAACCAATGTCCNTTCATCCTCAATACATAGACAGTCTGTGGCCCATGCAGCAGTCCCGCTTGTGGCATTCAGTGGTCATTCCAACTGGTTGAATCTGTCGTGTAGAGCAGGATTTGTGTGTTGCAACAGGCTGAAGCGCTGACTCTGATTGATGCTGTGTGCTTGCAAAGTCCTTGCAGAGAGCTTCTCAGATCACTGAATGCATGCACGCAAGCAACAGTATATTGCACCCAGCTGTAGGGTCATTGGCCATGCCAAATGATCTGGATGTTGTCCACTGCAGTCCAGGTGCACTGCATGCTGTATGTTAGCGCATGACATATGCAAGCATCTTGGAACACTACAAATGTCGGAAACTGTGTGTCACTGCTGGTTTCCTTGTGCTTGTTGGCATTTTGCTGTGAGCCTTTGCTTGTGTGCTGACATGTGCACTGGCATGCATAGATAAGGGGAGATAACAGTACTGGGGTGCAAAAATGTTACATCACAGCATACAATTGATTAAGGCCATGGCAGCCGCAGCTGCCAGGCATGCATGCACCTGCNGCTAAGCATGCAATGACTGCAGAGCAAGTGAGAGTTGCACTTCATGCTCCTGCTTGAGCTGTACATGCTTTGTGTACATGCCATGCCACATCACACATAAAGCCTGGGCATGGCCTCTTTCAAGCAGGGTGACAGGCTGCACATTTCACAGCAGCAGGTCAACAGGACCGAGCACTGCAAAGTAACCTTTTTAGTGGCATAGGTGCAAATCTGGTGGCAGTGTGAAGTAGCATGCCTCACCAACGCACCCTTGAGTTGAGTACTTGCTTCGTGATGTCTGGCCAATGTGACCATGACCAATTGTTGTAAGACCGCTGTGCTCTGCAGGTTCTCTCAGGCAGCTCTGCGCAAGATGTACAAAGTCCTGCTGGGCAATGCTGAGCCTCCTGAGGACGTGACACCACCATTCATTCAGGAAGCAATGTCAGGTGTTGGGGATGTCCTGCAGCAGCAACAAGAGCGGCGGCGGCACTTCATGGTGACAAAAGCTTGCTACTCTGCATGGCACACGCAATGCACAGCAGGCATGTTGTGCTGCGCTGTAGGCCTAGATCAGCTGTGATAGAGTTGTGTCTGCAGACTATCGGCAGCTCATAAGATTGCACAGTCAGGGTCTTTCTCATGTGCACACAGCCATTCAGGCTGCATGTCTTGCCATACTTTGCTGCCTGACAATGCCACACGATCTGTCTGGCAACCGTCATGGTCATGCCTGCAATGCTACACTGCAACACTGCATTTCAAGTCATTGGCAGGTCCATCTGCTTCACAAGATTTGCTGATTGCTCAAAGTGTGCTATGACTTACTGAGACAGATGTCTGCAAGTAGTCGTAGCCAAGTTCATAGTCTATCAATCAAGTGGGTGTTTAGGGACCTTGAAGCGAGCAGATGCCTGAGGCTCTCAGCATTGGTACTCTTGGTCATGTGAAAAGTGCATACGTACTGTGCAGATGATGCCCCATCACCATCCTCCCCTCACTCGCCTGGTCCTCACACCAATCATGAGCGGCATGCATCAGACTCACTGAAGCGAGCCCGAGAAGTAGTAGAGGTGCCTCTGGCACTCAGGCTGGACGTGCTGGCAGGGCCTGCACGCAATAAGTCTTATACAACAGATGCAGGAGTGAGTCAGGTACTTTCTTTGGCAGAAGCTCTCTCGCACACCTTGCATATGTCAAACACAACTGCTGTTTAGACACTNGACCTTGGTCAAGCAGGAAAGGCAGCTTGAAGCTGTTACAACTGCAAAAACCGTACTCCAACTCAATCCTGGTCACATGGGTACTAAAAGATCAAGCGCCTCGGTCAAAACAGGGAGACAACTGAGGAGATAAGTGTTACTGCGTAATCCAAGTAAGGCTGCCACCCCTGTTTCGCAACTGTAACCTCGGTGCAGAAGAGGGTGCACAGCTTGAACGCCCAGGAGAGCGATGGTCGTGTGCTACCGCTTTGTGCTGCCTTTCAGTAGGTCCGATTGGGGCATGTACAAGAAGAATGCGGGTTCAGTGATCGTGACCTGCACATTCTGATTACGTAAGCTCTCGAGCATTCCGACACGTGCCGGGCCATGCACGTGTGGTGTGTTAATGCGCGAAGCTTACCTTGCTAATACAGCTTTTTGTCGAGACCTAGAGCGCACTAAGTTCCTGTGACCACATACACAACCTGATACCCACAGCGAGACGTCCACACAATCGATCATGCGCGCATTCGCAAGCAATCAGACAGCAAGGTCTGCAGCGATCCGTAAGCCGGTCGCAGTTCGTGCTATAGCTGCGCCACCCAGGCCGTCAGCAGCGCCTTTAGGTAAACAGTCGACAACTGCGAGAGTACAGTACGTGAAGCCCGTGCCATCAGGCGAGGAGCTGTTCACATACCTTTATGAGAAGCCAGACAACCAGGAGCGATGGACAAATCTTGAGCAGACGGAGAGCGAGGTGCCGGTGACGGATCTCCGAAGTGTTGCAGAGCCGTTTACATTGCAGCGCAACGGCTTCCAGTTCGAGCAGCTGCATGTGCCGGACGATATCAACTGGGACGACGATGACGACGTGAGTGAGCACTGCAGTGCGGTTCTGGCATATGCCGCACGTTCAGCGCTACGTTGTCTATACGCTTAGCTCGACTTCAGCGGTGCCGCTCGATCCGTTCTCAGGCAACGTTCAACGTTCGAAACGCTTCGTGTATCTGAGCTGGGCGGTTAACTGCAGGTTAAGGCGCGCTACTGGCCGAAGGCAGCGGAATTGCTGAAGCGGACTGCAGGTGCTAGCAGGGTGCACATATTTGACCANGACAACAACAAGGAAAATGTTTCAGTGAATCAGCCCGCTTGTCGGCCACCACGCGGAAGAAAGGCGGCCAAGTTGTCTAGGCAGCAGGAACTGCTGCAAGGGCAGCCACACTCCATTCCGACGATCGTGTATGCTGCAGAGACTGGCCAGGTGAGATGCACCAGTCTTGGTCACAGCTCAATGCGCGCTATATGCATGTGGGCTTCCCCTCTGACAGTTCCACTCAGCGCTTCTTCAGGTACATTGGATGTGTCTCCAGGTGGCGCCTTCCTTTTTGCTGACATGTCTCCCAAACCTGACGTTCTGGAAAACATTTAAAGTGTGTGTTGCCATGTTTGTGACCCCTGTTGCAGTTGTTGTGCACATGCGAGCTAGGCCCACATGAAACACTTTCACATAAGCTCCTATTGCGCAGAATTGCACATATTGCAGCGGGACGATGTATGATGTCTATGAGCGCACCTGTCCACACTGGAAGTGCTTGCTGCACAGAGTAGCGTGATTGGCAGCTCCGTAATCTCTTAACAGGCTACATACCAAGGCAGGATTAATGGAAACCAAGTACATGTCATCCCTTCCGCCTGGCTTTCTGTCCTTTTTTGTTCTGAGGAACTGGCTGAGACCTTGCTGGCTCTTCAAGAATGTGAGACGGCTGAGGCGCTTCAGCTGCTGCTTCTGACAATTGCTCTGCAGGTAAATAACGCAATTGCACAAATTGATTGCACTAGCTCAGTGTGCTGCAATCTTCCGTCGGTGCATACAATATGTGTCGGCAGTCAACGGTTGACTTGTGCAGTGCGCAGGAAGATTGGCCGTACGTGCGTAAATGTGTCGCACGTGCGCGAGTATCCCTTCTCCGTTCTTGGTTTCTTCCGCATCGAGTGCGCGACAGTCTCGACACATATTGATTGCCTCGTGTCGTCTTATTTTCGGAGCACATTTCAGCAGAGTTGACTGGCGACCGGCTGTAAGCCTCGCAGTCCTCCGTCGCCTGCATCAGGTGGCTGCTACCAAAGTTGAGTGCAGGTCCTGCTGACCCCACAAACTGTATCGCCAACCTGTACAATAACCGACCGCATTGCAACATGAGACTGTCACCATGCCACATGCGCCGTACGCCTTTTGTCAGTGCATGTCGCCGGTCAGGTAATCAAGATCCTTTGTCCTGACTGCACGATCGCCAACAAAGCTCACGCGCCGCTTATTACAGGACTAATAGTGTCAAGACGGCCGATTGCCTCGCTTCGTTGTGCAAACAAGGGAAGCAGGCTGCAGGTATGCGGTGCTGAGCTGTGATATGTGGCTCATCACNCAGCAGCTCGTCTTCTTCGAGTCCATAGAGCTGCTTTGCTGCATCCAGATTTAGAATTGTCCTCTCTGCCTACAAGGCAGTCAGCAGTGGTGAACATGACAACAGGAAGAAGAAAGGGGATTGGACCAGAAGGACTGCCCATGCCGGCGAGCTGGAGGCAGAGGCAAATTTGTCGGGGAGAATTAGCCTGCCAGATGTGTGTGTTGTGACTTGACAAACAACCAATGTATGAAGCTCCAGCACTCTCTAGTCCACTCGCCAAAACACAACACCTTTACTTGCACATGATTTTGCAGAGTCATACTGTTTTTGTCGAACAGGAGGTAAGCGGCGGCATGTGATACTTGGTTGCATGCCTTTGATTTGCATTTCGCCTCTGTTCACTACTGCCCCATGACCTAGCAGCTTGGGGTTGAAAGCTTTGAGGCAAGNCTCAACAGGCAATGCCCTTTTGGCAGCATTGTCGGTTGTCACTTCTACAGTGCCATCACGGCGCCCAGTGGTATCCATGTTCAGCCAGCAATGATCCTCTGACANAGCATTGCAGGTTGCAGATTGCAGATGCAGTCAGTGGGCTCTGGTTGAGCGGGTCTAGTTGGCTGTGCTGCATGCTCATGCTGAACTATGCATGTCATACTCTGCGGTACATGCTGGACCAGCCCCAGAAGTTCTGTGTCACAGAGGGGAAGCATTGATGCTGCTTGATACTTGGAGGCATGCTTACTGCATGCAATGTGAATCCTAAACACTAATTTTAACTGAGCCATATGCGTGAAGCCATGTGCTGGTCTGACAGTGCAGCTCGCTTGCACTGTGCTTTAGGTCACAGCTCAGGCATGCAAGTTGCTTGCATGAAAGGCAAGTCTTCCTCTTTGTCCTAATGAACATTGATGTACCAAACGTACACAGGCATGCTGTGTGCTTGCATNGTGGGACCGGCACACAACAGATCAGGTGCCTGAGCAGGTGTATGCAGACCTAGCATTGCTTGACAGCAGCAGACAAAGGGCCTCAGGCCAATCCCTCCTGATTCAGCCCCTGTATCCCCCCTGCCCCCTCACGATTTGGAATGGCAATGACAGCATGTAAGATCAAAGGTGACTGAACACTGGTGCAGCCCAACAGCAAGGTTACTANTGTCTCGTTGTTTTGCTCCATCCACCTGATTTTTGGGTTGAGAAGCATCATGTACACTTGGCATGCCATATTGCACAGCATGTATGCACATGGCCTGCATGCTGCGGTCATTGCTGCAAAGCATATGGCAGGGAAGTTGCATGGTGTGGTGTCCAGGCTGACTTTGCAAGGTCTGTGGTTGTGCCTCCATTCAGGTCTGCTATGCAAGTCTTATTGCGTCAAAATTTGTAGCTTAAGCACAGCACATGAGCATCGTATTTTAGCATTATGTGGGCACACAGAGTGAGCAGGTTACTCACAGCTGACATGCACAGCTCTCAACTGCACTTCCATGCAGGGGCTGTGTGCTGCTCAATGGAGCAGGCAGAATAGAAGATGTGCAGACAGCTGTGGAGGCGCCTGTAGCAGCAGCACTTTCAGACACAGAGAAGGGAGCCCTAGCAGCCATTGATCCAGCTGACTTCAGCAGTGAGGGCCCCAATACTGCGTCTGGAATGACCAAAGATACAGCAGATGCACGTGCAAGCAGGCAAGCAAGCACATCACAGGCNCAACTTATAAGCAATGAGATACTTTTGCCACTGTCTCATCACTGTGCAAGCTGCAAGTGCTGCCATGTCACCTTGGCTGACCTCCAGCAACTGAAGCTATTGTGTGGTGACAGGGCAGCATTACTATTCACACACTTGCGGGTGGCACCCAGTCCCTGTCAGTGGGCACACACTTGGCCTCTGTTCCTCGTCTTTTAGCTCTGGCCTGTGCACGCAAGCACATTGAATACTGCTTGTCTGGTTTGCAGGTAGCGCTCACAGCTTTGTTAGCAAGTACACTCTCAGCTGTGGTGTATCACTATGAGCACTGGTAGTCATGCAAGGCTGCAGTTGCTCGCACCAACGTAGGAACAGCAATCATACAGCATGGTCACAGTGAAAAATGCCCTTGGCCTACCCAGGTGGGGCAACCTATTGCAGCAGGTGCATGAGCACATGACAGAAAGCTGGCAGGTGTTCACAGCTGCAGCTGCTGTCTGTTGTNGTGGGTCCCCCCTTGAGCTGCCTGGATGCGGACCTAGCCTTCCAAGCCAGTGGCGCTGCTGCCAGCAGGGATGCCCGCCAAGCAGCTCAAATGAATGCTGCCGCCCAGGAGGCCCGAGGCCTACTCGGTAGGCGCCACATGCTGGCCTGAGGCTTTGCAATTTTGGGCACAAGAGCCTGATTTTGTTGCTTTTGACCGCAAGCCAATAGCGGCAGGATGCCTATGCCTTAGCACATTGCTTTCAAAACAACATCTGGCTGTGCATGGTAATTAAGGAGATGCAGGCAGCTGGACTTGTGAGGTCTGCCTGGACTGTGCCAGTGTTTGTATAGCATGGAAGGGTGAAATGATCAATTACATACCTGTGCCTCTGCTGCTGGTGTCAGGATAGCCTTCATTGCATCAACATTGCTCCTCAGGCCAAATGTTAGGTGGATGGGTCACCATCACAATCAAGTTTGCTGCTGCCTGTTGTCAACGCTNGTGCAAAAAAAAGTGCAGTTCAAGTCGACTCGGCTGATGTCACATTTCTAAAGCCTCCAGATCGCCTGATAAGCCAAAGGCAGACTGTGCCATGTCTGAGTCCTGCTGTTGGTCAGGTGCATCATCACTGGTTGCATGGGACTTCTCTGCACACCATGTCAAATAACATAAGTATGCAGCTCAGCATTGCACCATCAGGCTCTGCGTTTGGCAACGGATCGCATTTGCCCTGTGTGGGCTGCATTGGGCAAGGGTGTCATGACTCACTTGTCAGCACCCATCACTCTGTATGCCGTTGACTGCAGTGTAAAAACACGTTTTGCTGCTGTGGCTCACAGTGCAGTGCTCAACATGTCACTCTGTGAAACTGGGCAACACCAGCATTCACAACATGATACTGGTATGCTGTGCAAGACAGCAAAGCAGCTATAGGCAACATACCGCCATGCATAGCAGGACAAGCAACATGTGAATTTGTCGCCAGGCTTGGGTCAACGGGTAGCAGAGCACAACACAGCAGCTTTGTATGCTTCAAGACGTTGCTGGACAGCTCTTGGCAATCACAGCTTAGCATGTGCGCCTTTTGTGCCGTAGATTGCCACACAATAGATGACAGCACATCGGGGTTGACGACAGCCATCTCAGCACACATATCTGCAAAACAGTCTGAACCCATGGCATAGAGTCCAGTGCTGAAGAGGCACCGTGTGCTTACCAAGCAAGCACTGTACTTCAGCTCCTGCCATCAATCNGTCCAACTGCGCGTTCCGCACCTATGCAACCGCAAGGCACGCTATTGAAGGCCGTGCTTCAATCTATCAATCTTGCAGATGACACAACACATGGCAGGGCCCAAGCAACCAATTGTACCCGCAGGTCTCTCAGCTGACGTAGGCATAGCTGGTAGTCGCTTGTGATCCCGCTAAAAGCTCGTACTTCGGTCGCGTTCCGGGCAAGAAGCTGACGATGTATATCTTTGACGATCAGCGGGTCCACTGCAAGCGAGACCTCCATAACTGCACTGTTCCAATACCGGCCGAATCCGTGAGCGCTGCTATATGATTGTCTCGGAAATCGAATGCAAAACTTCCGAAACCTGTGTAAGGCTCTGAATCCAGTCTTCGGTCAAGCAATATCTTTGCCGATAGGTCACATCGCCGAAGTATACGGGCGCTGATCACCAATATGTCACACCAGGTGCGTGACGACGGCATGGCATCGCAATTTTGAGCTAGCTGAGGAAGTCGCAGCCGTGTTGACGTCTGTAATGCAGGTACTCGCTAACGTTCCCGGCACTGCAGTGCACCCTCCTCGACCCGAATTCACAAAACGGTACGTTCGGTTGCACAGACGCTTCTTCTTTCGTCTGACTGCTGCTGACGGGCGGCATCACGTACAGAGCACGAGCTAGGCAGCCATGGCGTTGCAACTGCGCAGCAAGCGAGCCAGCCCAAAGACCCACAGCAGCCTCAGTAGCTGGCAAAGCCTTTTTGCAGACGACTACCTGTCAGTCTGACCGAAATGACGCCTTTGTCGTTCGGGCAGCAGCAGGTGCTACAGCTACCACAAGCCAGAGCATGGCATCCATTGAGCTCAACCCAATACTGAACACACAGGCAAGTCAGCTTGGTTTGCCACCCTACACTCGCAAAAGAATGCTGTTTAGGGGTTGGATACAAGGCTTATGCACTTACATGCAGGGTCTTATCCAACCAATGATCCCTGGTGGAAGTGAAGCAGCAGTATTTGCCGTTTACAATGACCGCAAGCAGCTGCAGTACGTTGGATTCTCAAAAGACTTATACAACTCACTGAGAACAATGCTCTCCAGACGCCCAGACAAAGCATTCTTCTACAAGTAAGTGCAGTCATGCTCCCATCTTTGCATTCGTGACAGCGAATATCAGTGTTAACACTGTCAAAGTGGTTGGGCAGCTTGAACCTGTGCACACATATGCATGTTACCCAGCATGACTATGCATTGACGTTCAGCAATGATGTGCATGCTAACTCCACTTGGTGCTTCATGGCTACACCAAGTTTTAGCATTCTCAACAAGGCGGCAGCCAGGGCTTCAGCCAGCTGTCATGCTGCTTCTTATGGCTGAATATGACACCCCACATCACACAGATTGCACATGTTGTCTACGTGCAAGAATGCAACATGCGCAGGTGTTGGACATTCGGGAGAAGGAGTTGGGCCCTGATCACGTGGATGTGGCAGCCAGCTTGAACAACATTGCAGTGCTGCTGAAGACCAGTGGGCAGTTTGAGGAGGCGGAGGAGATGTATAACCGCAGCATTGCCATCAAGGAGAAGGCACTGGGCCCGAATCATCCCCAGGTGAGACTGGCTGTCCCAGGATTACACAGCATTACCAGTGTGGGCCTTTTTGCACCACATGCTTGGCCTCTCAATGCTCAGGGTTGAGAACAAGTGGGGATTCAAAGTGTATGTTTGCTGCTGTAACGCCTCTGAAGGTGGTCGTTGGACCAGACTTGCAGCAGACAAGAGGGCATGTTGCATGATTGGATTGCAGCATGAGGATTCTTTGTTGCACCATAGTAGCCACCAGGATGGTACGCATATTCAGCCAGCCTGTTGCTGTACAGCTCACCAAGGCAAGCTTGATTGTGTGTGCTCATGACCGCCATGCGCAGTTCAAGCTGTGCAACGCCTAACAAAAGCAAACCAATGCATGCTCACATATGGCGTACCCTTCAAGTGCAGCAATCTGCACAGCGCTCAAGGTGACCANGGGGTCACAGGTGCAGCAGGGCACAGCCAAGTCAGACTTTGGTGCCAACTTGCAGAACGCCTTTGGCCAATGAGGTGCACAGTGAGCATCATCAGCTTGCCTGTGCCAAATGGCTTTGATGCCCCGTGAAGAGAACCAATGTTGAAGTGGGGACTAGCTGCCTAGCACGCATGTACTCCACATCTAAAGTATTTGCTGCATCTCCTTGTCACCTTTGTTTGGCACACAACATACATGGGTCAGAGGGNGCACAAACACAGCACCATGAGCTTGCAACTCCATCATACAGGTACTGAAGGCTGCAGATGAGTGAGCAAGCACTGTGTTGCTGAAGCACAAAGTATACTTTGTACACCTGGCGCATGAGGTGGTGTTGTTGGGTAGGCAGATCTGGGCTGCTGGATAGGTGCAGCTGAGGAGAATATATATGCAAGTATATAGTTCTGCTAGTGAATAGCCAGCTTTACATGCTTTTTGGAGTCATCAAGCCTGCTGGCCAAACTGGTGAATAGCTTGCAGGATCACAGTTGCAATACTTGCCTGAGTCCCACAAGTCCTGTATGAGACCTAACTTGCAGGCCAAACCCTATTGCTTGGGTAACCACATTGCCTATGCAAGTACGGTACACTAGTGGCACTGATCAGAGAAGCAGAAGCTCTGTGCAGCACGCAGCGCATTTTCATAGANACTCTCTCTGACCTGCTGGCCCAGTCAAATGGGAGTGCAACGTGGTTATTTTATACACCACTTAGAAATGTCTGGAGGTACAACTTGTGCATTGAGTCAGTCATCCTTACCTGTCAAGCTGCTCCTTGGCCAGCAAGGCCAGAGGCTGCAGGGAGTCTCCCTCTTCATCAAACACAGTTCTGGCCCCTGACGTCCTGCCTGGATCTATTCTCAGCTTTTTCTTCTTCTTGTTGCCTCTGAGTTCGACTGCTCCCAGCGGAATGCCCTCTGCAGAGTCCTTGCCAGCGCCGCTGGTGCTCAGGACATCTCGCCTCTTGACCACCAGCAAGTCATCATCATCATTGCTGCTGTCATCTTGTTCAACCTNTGCGATAGCGCTCTCTCTGAGCATTGACCTCCATGGCCATGTAGGGAATGTTGAGCCGCATGCGCTCCCAGAAGTTGACCTGCATGGCATGTGACCATGAAAGCACCTGACATTGTTCTCAGTGCACGTGTGCAACGCCAAGGCAGATCCAGAGAGTCATCAAGCTTGCATTGCACTTCAATTGTGCGGGGTATGCATGGCATCTGTAATGAACCGTATTTGGTGCGCATACACCTTCACTGGTGTGCATCGGCACCAACAACGTCATGTCCTGTGCATAACAGCAAAGGTATGATGCTGAACGGTGTTAGCAGCTGATGGCTCAGATTTAGACAGAGATCAGCGGCAAGAGCAGCTTGTTATGAGCGGCATGCAGAACAATCAAGTTGCGTGGGGCATGCACTCAAGGTTGCAAGCTTGTAGCCAGCAGTCCGGGAGCCTGTACCTCCTGTAGCATCTTCATGAGCTCTTTGTCAAAGTTCATGATCAACAGGCCGCCTTGTGCTTTGTCCTGGAGCAGCAGGCTGTTGCTGAGGGCTGGAGCAAAGTTGCCCTGCAGGCTGTTGTACCACTCTGCATGGGTGGCCTCCANCTATGATGCATAATGCCATAGCCTCTTCCTTCCAGAATAGCTGTCCAGGGAAAGACATGACCAGTAACCAGCGTAAGAATTTCACCAGAGCCTAATGTGAGGTGGAGTAGAACTGTCTGTAAATTAGTTTTACCGGCTGTAAAGGTCTGTACACAAATACTGTTTTCAGACGAAAACTTTGAAGTCTACTGTGTTTGTTGTTTTCGCTTACTGTGCTTACTTTACTATGTTGAGCGATAAGTCAACTGCAGGCTAAACTGTATTCTACACGTATTGAGTTTCCTAAGTGCGAGTTAAACCATTGTCGAAAGCATCGGGAATGCTCAATTATATGTCCTGAGCGGGCAACCCAAATTTTCAGTAGCTTCCTATTTGTGAGGCTCTGAAATGCTGAGGCCAGCATATGTCGTGCGTGCATCGTCTCTCTGAGATGCGCTTTACAGTTGCACGCGGTTTGGGGTAGCGCAGCTAAAAGTAGTGGTATACATGTAATCACATGTTCATTGCCGGTCATGCCTGACAATGTCATCATCCGTGAACGAGTTTCAGACAAGTACAAACCGTCTACGTACGNCCTATGTCAGCGTTGTGCATTTGGATGCGCTTAAACTGGGACGGGACGCCTTCGGTCCACCGGTCCATCCAAGGCCTCCCATCAACCATGCCGTATAACATGGTTGTAACGCCTAACAGGTAGACTTTTCTGGATGCGCTTAAAACTCACTCACTGCACAGCGCTTGCACGATGCAATCAGCGCACAGCAGCTATGTGTCATGTACACCAAGTTATGACATAGTGACAGCCTAGCATCGCCATGTGCAAACACTATGCTTGCAGCGTTTGTGCACATCTTGTGCCAATATGCAGTCCCTGCCAAGACTCGGGAAGGCAGGAGTGAACACATGGGCACACGTAAATAGGCTACACTCTTATTCGTGGCTGTGTACCAGCAAGGCACCCACATAATGCAAGGAATCGCACTGACTTATAAATGTTATCAGCGTTGGACACAGCACACAGCATGCAGATTCACATCAGGCTTTGCAAAGTTGTTGCACCTCAGGTGGCCACCAGACTTCTGTGGCGCGCCCACTGACAAATATGGCCAGCTCCCCCAGGGAAGCTGACAGCTGCAAGCTCACTGCTGCCTGTGGTGCTTTGCCTGCAGCGAGCATGCATATAAGTCTCATGACCAGCGAGAAGTGACCGTCTCAGAGCAAGACCAATGAAGGAATAAGGAGCTAATTCAATCTATCAGGCATGGCATGTTAACATTCAGCATCAATGACAGACAGCTCTCTTGCATGCTGGGGTGTGACTGTGGCTTGCTCTTTGTAGTCAACATGTGGTGGCAGCAGCAGTATCATAACGGCATGTCATGGTGCAGTCCACCAAAAATCCAGCTTACTCCGCCAAAACACACTTTCTCAACCACAATGCATCTGCCTGCCTGTCAATATTGCTGTCAATCATTCACGCAAAGGTGACGGTGAACTCATGCAGAGTGGGTGTGCATGCATTTTGCAGCAACAACCATCATGGTTTTGCCTACATCAAGCATCCATGACAGTGCGTCAGAAAAAGCAACACTCAAGCACAATTTGAGTCTGACCTGCGGTCCAGCTGGCTGTGTCAGGCTCAACTTGCCCAGACTGCTCAGTGGTNGAGCCGTTGTGCATGTTCAAGATCCAGAACAGCATTCACATACCCCAATCTTGAGCAAGTGTGTGGGCATTGCTCATGCAGAGTGTTTGTCACCAATGCATCAAGATTTGGCAGCATGACTGTTTCAGCTGGCCCGAACGCAAATGCATGTTTATCATGGTTTTGAGGAGTCGCCTACAAGGCTGGTTGTTTCCTGACTTGACAACCAACACTTGCGTCAAACACACTGCTGCATATGACTATCCAATATCAGTTTCATGCAACCGCTGCTTTCACCCACATGACGTACAATGCAGTGCGCCACTGGGTATGTTTTGCAAGGTTGTGCCGTACAGGTGACGTCACCATCCCGCTTGACCTTCTCACATACAACCAGACACACCACACAGCAATGCTGCGAGCTTTTGGGGGCTCTGTCATTGCAAAGGATGACAGCGTGGCTGGCAGGCTTGCTACAATGTTTGGGCTGGCTAGCGTCACTCTGGACGGCAAAATCACCCGTCCAGGCAGCATACAGGTATTTGGGTGCACAAGCAAGACGATTCATTGCTGTTGTGAGTGTCTCTGTCATTGCAGTGACAGACTCATCACTGCTGCATGATCGCAAGGTCACACGGGCAGGCATAGAGGTTTGTAGCAAGGGGCAGACTTGACTATGTCAAGGCGTATCACACCAGTCATGATGTAGCTGCAGCTTTGGCTGCGGCTTTGCAAACTCATGCGGCACTGCCTCTGCATGTGAGCATGTATTGGGTGGTATGTAGGGAGGGTGGCGAGGCACTGACAATGGCAGACTGACTGCTATCGCAAAGAAGCAACAGGCAGACCAGCTGCAGGTATTTGTAAACATGGTTTGTACAACCACTCCCAGGCACAACTTGAGCTGTGCCAGGCGCTGCATTCTGTTCAGTCTTCTTTCATTGGGTTTTGGACTGCCTCTCCGTAGACTGCGTTGACAACTTGTTGCCTGGACAGCATGACCAAAAGAGCCCTCACAGATCGCGACGCCTATCCTTGTACATCATACACAGTTCACCGCAATGTGCCTTTGCGGCATGAACTGCAACATGCTTCAGCTTGTGTTGTGCTACATGATAAATGGCTGCCTTATGCACACAGGCAGAACGTGATGTAGCACAGAGCAAAGCACAGCACGCTGAGAGCCAGGTANCTACATTGTGCCTGGCATGCTTGGCCCCGAAGAGGTGAACATGCAATGCGATTGCTTGCAAAAGTCCACACGGCCTGGGCCATTGAGCATGTCCTATGCCATGTCTTGCGTTGTTGGCATCCAGCTGTACTGCAAAGTGTGCCTGGCTTAGGTTGTGCTCGGCATGCTTGGCCCTGGTGGGGTGACCATGCACAGCCATCAACTGCAGGCGTTCACATGTTATGGACCCCGTAGGGTGTCTCATGGCAGACGTTGTCTTGCGTGCAGCTAGAGTCACTGCAAAGGGTGCATGAACGATGTGTTGCCTGACATGCTTGGCTCCCAAGAGGTAGTTTTGTGCACAGCCTGTGCCTGCCAAGCTTTCACACTGATGTGTGCCCCAAGCAGCCTTTGCCTACTAGTGTCATCTGATGTATCAGATTCGCAGTGCCTTGCAGCACTGCTTGGCTGTGTCCCACTTGCCGGACCAACCTGATTGGTGAGCATAACAGCCTGCATTTGGCCATGCTTGTCGACCTTGCAATCATGCTGCTGCAGCAAGCATGACATGTGGGTCTTACCTGAAAATGCTCCACAAAGATCTTGCTTGCATAGCTGTTGGGCATGGTGCATGTCTGCAACCACGTTCTCAGCAGCATGCATGCTTGGCTCCAGGACGCTCTGCAGGTCTGAGCTGGCACATAAGGCTGCTGCAGGGGGTGTGCCCTAGTGCTTTCCAGGCTGCATAGTCTGACACAGCTTGCCTTGGTTTGCCATGAAGGACTTACAGCTGCTTAAACTTTCTGGCTGAGGTGTGAGGCTGTGGCAGCTGTACTTGGTACACTGAGTGGTTGCGTGCCTCCCAAAACCCTTTGCTGCTGCTTGAGCTGCTGCCTGGTGTNTGCATCTCCGCAAGTGCCCTCCCCAGATCCGCTTGACTGTAAGATCCGCCAAATTTGAGGTATTCCATGACAATGAAGGAGCCCTTGCTGGATAAAGATCCAAAATGATAGATTTTGGGGATTCGCATTGCGTGTGTATCTGCATAGGAGTGAGTGTAGAGTCGTGCTCAGTGTCATTGAAGGCATCAGAAGTCCGTAATGTATCTTGCTGTACCATATAAAGCCTGCAGGCCTAGTGCTTCCCCTTTAAACATGCTGGAGTCTCGTCCAAGGCTGAGTTTCACGAAGAACTTCTTGCCACTCTCCGTGTCGTACACATATGCAGAGCTCCATTGGCTCGACCCTGCGAGCTGCTCCTTGGTGACTTTCCCGCTGTCAAGATTGTCCGCAATCCAATCCTTCACAACGCTTTCGCCGCTGCACAATGCAGCAGACTCCGTCATCCTCAGCCAGTCTACTTATAAAACATCGCCTTGTGAAACTATCCAGCAAGTTTGCGTACCCGGCAGCCATCACGAAGGAGGCGCGGACCCATCCAGCTTTACTGCATGCACGCCTTGTAAACTGATGCCAGTACTTCTGGCTCGAGCGCGACGGACACGGACCGACACTACACTGTGGTGCTCTGCGCCACCAGCAACGGGACGATTGACACACCGGTGTACCCAGCAACGCTTTCTGCATCTCTGCAAAGTGCACGCTTGCGCACATTCGGATATTGCTGAGCTTCCAATGACTACTTTGGTCCCAGAGCTCGGTATTTGATATTTCACAATCGATGCACAAGCTCTCGTTCGATATGTNGAGAGTGTAGCAAGTGTCGAGCTAAAGTTGATGTTTTGCTGCATACCTGGAGGGGTTTGATAGGCTCTTCAGCAGGTTCTGAAAGCTTTTTCAAAGCCCGCAACAGGTTGGCTGGCAGCTTTTGTAAGAAGCAAGTTTTGCCACTGCCCTTCTCACCTTGCAAGTGCACAACATTGCATGGCATACCTGAGTGTGTCGTCTCATGCATGGCATCCAGGACCTGTACATTGACACGAAAGACAACAGTTCAAATCACAGGCTTGCGACCCCATGCAATGATCAACTGTGCAGCAATGCATGCTGTTAACTGGCACTCACGCTCTTTGCAATAGTTTCAGATGCTTCTGCATGCTCAATGCCTTTGAGGAGTGTCGCCCCCGCTGCACAGGGTGCAGCTTTGAGCTCAAAGGGCCAAACACATCCCATGCCTTTTAATTGCTCACACAGCTCATGCCTGCAAAGCAAGATCAACGTCAGCAAATCATTACTTGTTCAACATGAGTAGAAAAACACCCAGAACAACACAACGCAAGTTTGGATTGCTGCCAATCTGCTGGCCTCAAGAGCNATTGTACCTGTTGCAGCATTGTACAGCAGCACAGGTTCCCAGACAGATGTCCAACACTCCTTGTCCACTGCTGACCACAGCCTGAGGCTTGCAGGGCATGTGCTTGTGACATGTTGCTCCTTACAGCTGCACACCTTCATGAATAGACATGNCCGCGGCAGCACAGCATGAGACAAGTGCATCGAGGCGTATGATTGCTACCTTTGGCTGCTACTTGCAGAGCAACTGCCATGACATACAAATCTTGTTGTGAGATTTGTGAGCTAACTGCAAAACGCAGGTTGTGGTTAGTGTTGTGGGCACAGCACCGATGCGCCATTGCAGCCCTACTCTTCTTGTAACTTGTCATTGTCTGTGCTTTTATACTTCAGGAGCTGCAACATGGTGGGTTGAATAGGGGTATGTCTATCCGTGTCAATGCATCTACGAGACTCATTCTGTTAGCTACAGAGCACAGCTCTAGGGTGCTCTTCAGTGTCTACATCGTGAGTGCAAATCACATTTCAGTTTTGGACTTACAGCAGTGCAGAAAGTCTGAGGTTTAACAAGCCATTGTTTGTGGACGGCTGCAGCCCATTGGTGATCGTGAACTGGCTATTGTGGTCCACGGCGTTTCATCTATCTGGTTTATGGGTGAGCGTACGTAGAGAGGCTGTCTCTAACAAATTGTGCAGTGTGTAACACCGATAGCATGTAACATCGGTGAAGATTGTCAACTGCTTTGCGTGTACCACGAGGTGCTTGTGCACGGGTCATTGACCAAACTGGTGATGTCTCATAAGGTCAACGAAAGAACTATGTCACAGCACGTCAAATCAAGATGATGGGTGTTGCCTGTTTCGCTCACGGCCTCATCGATAGTACAAGTACATTGTGTCAACATACATAAAGCATTCTTGTCATACTACACAATTCATCACTGACTAAGCTTCGAAATTCAAATCAAGCAGTTTCTTCATTGCACTCGATGGCAGCAGTGCTGCCTGAAGGCGTCCAGCTCATGTGCCCACAGTATGACCAGATCGTATCAGCTTTCCCTGGCTTTAATCTAGAATACAGAATACACATCATCTATACACATTGTTTGTGGCCGATCCAGACAACCTTTCCCTTGTCGCACACTAACTAAGTACATCAGCAATCACTTTTGACACACGCTTGGCATGCACATCTGCAAGCGTAGCCTTCTGCAAATCAACAAGGTGCAGGAGGGGTGACTGCTCTTGAAATTCTGCATGTGCTGATGTTTGTGGCAGCTTGTAGGGNTCCTCTGGACTTGAACATGGCCAGCAGACCAAAGGTTCCCACCAGCTGTGACAGCAGAGTAGCCCAGGCCGCTCCCTTGAGACCCAGCTGGAAGTGCATGATGAGAACAAGGTCACCCACCACATTCAGTACTGACTGCACTGCCACCCAGATGAAGGGCACCAGTGAATCCTGCTGTGCTAGAAGTCCTGCCTGCAGCATGGCTGAAGTAAATCAGGATGTCAAACAGCTCAATGACCTGCTATTGTCAGAAAGTTCTGAAGCAACATTCTAACAGCACCCACAACATGACATGACTCGAGGCAAAACAGCTTGCATGCAAGGACGTTGAGACAGTCTTAACATCAAAGTAGGACTCCGCAAAGATACAGCAATGCTGTAACAAGAAGCAGTCAGCATGAGCATTGTGGTACATGGCTCAGAGGCCATAACAGGAGCCTTTTGCAATCATCTCAGTACATGTTTCAGCAATGTACATCAAGCAATTGACCAACGTGACACAGAAGGTGAAATGCCATGCTGCACAGCTGACCTGCGCAACCATGGAGATGAGCACAGCAGGGGCAGACCAAGCTCTGATCTGGAGGTAGCTTACTGAAGGAGCCACTAGCGATGGCGCTGCGCCTGTCAACACGACCATCTGCTTTGAGAAGAACTGCAGCCAGCCAAAGCTGTGTCGAGGCTTTGCAATGGTACACGCTACCAGCTGTGGGGTGTGCAGCAGATGATGGGGTGTATCATAGATGCATGCAGGATGAGTGCTCACTGTTGCAGCGTGTGCTAGCAACACTGTGGCAATTTGGTGTGACATGTAGTATATAGTGCAGGCACTTTTGAGACTTGTTTTTGAGCTTGACTGTATGTGACAAACAGGGTTTGCATGCAATACAGCCGTGACTGCCTTTCATCGACATGCAATGCCAGTGCAAGTGGGTACTGCCATCCTGCTGCCTTACCAGCAATACAAGCTGTATAAAGATGCCACACATTGTAGCCACAAAGAGAGCAGATGACAGTGCAGCACCAGCACCATCAACATCTTTTACCCTCAACTTGTCTGTGACCAAGCTGCACACACACGATCCAACACTTACAAGCAGATGGCGCAAGCCTTGTTCCTTGGCACAGACCAATATACCAGCTTGCCATCTAGATGGCATATGCGTCTACCCTGATCTTGAGCTGTTGCCAAATGAGCAAAAGATAACAAATTATGTTACCTTACAGTGGTGATTGTGATTGCAGTGAACAGATAGGTAAACAGATTGAAGATGAGCATTGTTGGTCCCAGTGCTGCAAGTTCAAGCGTTCCTGTGAACTGCACACACGGGATGCTCTGTGTTTTCTGTAATAGACGCATTGACATGCACAGATGTCTTACCTGTCCAACACAGACTGTATCCACCAGACTCATGATGGGGTCTGCAAGAGGAATGCTCAGTGCTGGCCCAGTGAACACTGCAATTTTGTACAGTTGGGCCTTCCGCCACTGCCAAAGGTCTGTGCTTTGTAACGAGCCAGCAGTAGCAGAGGCTGCTGTTGTCAAAGTGCGTCGAGAGTGCGCATCTCTGCAGCTTGCTGACATGCGAGCTGGTCTGACCAATCTTGACGGGCTAAAACCATGAGCTTTACTGAGGCCAAGTGTGTGGTGGGAAAGCAACACCTGCCGCTGATCAAAGTTTGATCGACACTTGCTATTTTGCGGCCGGACTGGGATGTTTGTTGTGTAGGTGAAAGCATGCTTGAACACTGAGGAGCTAAATCGTCTGGTTTGGTCCAGTGTGTAGCGTTGTTGTGCTTGCATAATGGTAACTGGCGGTTTGCTTCAGACGAAAACTGCGACATCGGCCGCTGACGTTTCAACGGAACCTGCTTAGCCTGTCAAAGTGTCGCTTGCCATGATTTAGTGTGCGTCGCTCATTGCCGCCCAAGGCTGTCATCGACGTGTTTGACGCACTAAATCTAAAATTGACTGCAACTATTGACTCAAATGTGTTTCTGCAAGAGAAGCCAAGCACAACAGCAGCAACTCACCGTTCTNGTTATTTGCTGGCCATATGGGCAGACATTCTCACTGTCTTCAGTTCTGATGCAAGTTGTGTCATACACATGGTCATGTGCATGTGCAGGACCTGCTGGCATGTATCCGTATGCAAATTGTGTCACACCCTGCTGTGCAGATGTAGGACCTGCTGACACAACCTACTGTGGCAAGTTACATCGTGCTTTCATGACTTGATCTGCAAGTGCAGGACCTGCTAGTACAGACCTACTCTGGCAAGGTGGTAGCCTTCAGTGAGGAGGAGGCGGGCACCTACCAGCCAACTGCCCCTGCAGCACCCACCTCGCCCCTCAAGAAGTTCTCCAGTCAACTCAGCAAGGTTTGCAAGCCAGCCATGCCCTTTGTCCACATCGCCCACCTCAGGTTACTGTTTGTAGTTTTGCCAACATAGTGTCGCAGTATGCTGCTGTTCAGATTCCCAGTGAGTAGGAGCCTTGAACAGTGCTGCTTCATGTTTGGCAGTCTTAGGCACAAAATGGGTGTAAAACCAAAGTTGGTATGGCATTTGCACAGGTGCGCCAAGGCAGCATGTCTGCGTTTGGGTCGGATGACAGGCAGGAGCAGGCTAGAGCGGCAGCTGACAGAGTGCAGGCTGCTGAAGCTGAAGTGGCAGAGCTGCAGCTTCGAGTGGACAANAGACCGTCAAAATGTGTTGCTGTGCATCCTGACGACAAGGCTGAAAGTTTTGCGTTTCAGTCAGGGAGCATTGCACGGTAGGCAGATGCAATGGCTATGACTGAATCTGCAGCAGATCTATGCTGCATTACTGCTTCACTACACATGTCGAAGCCGATAAGGTGTCATCACCTGGCATTGACGACGTGCTCTTGTCTGTTGACCTTGTTGTCATACATGACCAATGGGAAGGCTGCAATGTCCCCGACAGCGTAGACATCAGGGTTGCTTGTCTGCAACTGACTGTTGACCTGCAGCACAGGCAATGCAGCTCGAGTCCAACATACACAGTGTACATGCNACAGACGAAAACAGAAGCAATCTCAACTCCCAACAGAAGATCAGGACTCTATTGAGCTCCCTTACTGTGAAGGCATACAGGTTCATGGCCTTCTTGGCATCTCACAAGTAACATGCCTGTGGGGACATTGAAGCCTCCCACCCATAGCAACCTGCCTTTCTGCATTGGAGTTGACACTGACTCAGCTTCTGCCTAGGAATCACCAGGCATGCAGCATATTGTGCCCATTGCCACAAGGTCTGCAACGACCGCTCATGCTCAGGTCAAGCATTGCCGCACCTTTCTGGTAGCTCTGCCTTATAGCTGGATGGAATGAGTGACTGCCCTTGAGGCAAGGCCAGATCTGCAGCAAGGGTCAAGCCCTGCAGCAGGCGTGATGCAGCCGCCAGATCTGCCCCCCACTGCCAAAGGCCCTGTCCCGCAGTGGTCACCAGCAGTCTGTCCTGCCCTTGGAGATGCCCTATGACTCTACCAAGGTAGTCTTCCAGCAGAGACTGAAGGGCAGGCAGCTGCTCAGGCTGTGCCTGGCAGAGCTGCTGTACCACCTCNCCCGCAGTTATGTAACAATTTCAAGCTGTGGTGCTAACCTGTGTCAATACATTCCATGACTCTGGCAAGCTCCCCTTGAGGACATTATCATTGACAGCCAAAGCAACCAGCTGCAGAACAACATTTGTGCTGCCAAATGTAGCAGTACACATGTCAAAACATCAGTGCTTACAGCTGAGCTCCTGGGGATGCATTCCAGTGCAATGTGACATGCGGTCAGAAGGACACCAGGTGTATGCAACTGTATAACTCAAGTTGAACTGGTTGCATGCGTAAGCATGGCAATTTGCTGCTGGTCTGCATGTAACAAAAGGTTGTGCAGACCATCTGCAAAGCAAACATTGTAATCTCGCATGAACACTCTTACCATCTTTCACTTTGGCCTTCAGCTGTGCATTTTCTGCTTTCTCACTGCTGTACACCTTTTGCAGGCTGTGCAACTGCCGCTGTGCTCCTTGAAGCTTCAGCCGCTGCGACACAGGTAAATCCGTCCGTCGATATCGACGTCTTTACAGATTGACCAGGTCAACGTGTGTAATGTAACTGGTGTATAACTCACGTAGTCCTCGGTTGCCTGTCTTGTGGATTGTTGCTCCTCAATCAAGCGGTCTGCCTGCTCAGCATGCACCGAAAGTAGCGTTGGCAACGGCGGCTATTGCAGTCGTGGAAGCGATTGAAAGCTGCCATGAAGGTGAAAAGCGACTCACTGTTTTCTTGAGTTGCTCTAGAGCTGGCCCTGCGCTNATGATGAGGGCATCCCCACTGGCCTTCAGCAGGGATGCCTGCCTATCTGTGCTACCCCCTGCTTGCTCCAGGCTCAAGGCCTGCTGAAACAGCTCATGTGCTTTGGCGTACTGCTTCTGCTTCACCTCAAAGCCAGCCCATGCCTACAGCAACAACAACGACAATGCCATCAATTTGGTGTCAATCTGGTCAATTCGGCAGGCAATTTGGCTGTGCAGACTGCGACCACACCTGTAACAAGCATGCCAGATTAGGCTCAATCACTGTGGGGTAAGCAGAGTGAAGCATAGCTGAGCATGAAGCAGCCTTGCCTGCACCCACAGGGCACATTAGCCAGCTTCTGCTACTTGTGCTTGTCTTGTGCACATCTTGATCACAGTGTGATTCCAAAACCACACAAACTGAAGCTACAGACTTTGTGCCAAGTTTGCTCGTGCATGTTTTGCTGTTTCGACATCTTCAAGCTGTTGATTGCGATTGTTTAGGGACATCAATAATGTCCACCTGCAACTTGAAACACAGCTCAACGTGCTTGTCATGATTGCACGCACAACCAGCTTGTCGTGATTGCACCTACGCCTAGTTTGTCATGATTGCAGTTGTTTGGGCTTTCGGTATTACCTGGCATTGGCTGGCACACCTGAAAATTATTATTATTATTGTTACTACTTCTTTCACTCTGGCGTCTTCTTGCAAACATGCAGTGTGCCTAAAAAGGCGACGTAATCGTGCGGGCCTGTAATGATGTAGACATAGTTGCGGCTTACAATAGTCCTTCACAGCTGTCGTTGAAACCGTTCTGACCATCAGACACTTCTTGCTGGAGAATGTGTTTAACTTTCAGTGCTTTCAGCTCATCCCTGGCTTGCTTNTACGTGGCTGAGATCGATGACAAGCTTTTGATGAAGATTGGGAAGGCAAAGTATGAACCTGACTCCAGTACATGGAAACTCCTGCAGTCGGGCAAGAACTGGGGGATTTGGCGGCGTGAGTGATTTGTGCAATACAATTGATGTTTCAGATTAGCTGTAGCCTAGAATAGATAGAGTAGGGTTTGATATAGAATCTTCAGCTTGACGTGTTAGAAGTCCATGTGGCGTCAGGTATCTAATGTGCAGGCTTAGTCCGCTTGTCATCAGATCTATATGAGCTAGCTGGTAGCGTAGTATGCAGCAAACTCAAACCTATGTGAAACTACTAAGGTCAAGCACAGTTGTGGTCAAGTTTTTACAGCAGGTACAAGCAAGTGCTGTGGCCATGTGAGATCCGAAACAAAACTTGCTCCAGGGTCAGTGATGGATCAGGAGTCAGTGCCGTAGGAATGAATCAGGCAGGCATACGCCATGGACATCAGCGCAGAGCTGCAACTGCATCGCATTGATGTCGTACAGAGCGGTGCAACCGCGAAGGGCACGTTGAGAGTGAGTCAGGCGGTCCTGCTCCGACTTGTTGCTGATCAGGACACTGACCAGTCACAACGCCTTGTAGGTCTTGCCGCCAGGTCAGAACAAGCAGCAGAAGGTTGCATTTGGAGACTCAGCAGGCGTCCTGCAATGCGTGTCTGTAAAGAAAGGCGAGACAACCATAGCCTTCAAGACGCTTCCCACAGGACACAAGGTCTCCTGTGTCACACTTGGCAAGGGCTCAGCCAACCAACGGGACAAAATATTTGTTGCACATGGACAAACGGTGTGCACACAGAGCTCATGACATGTTGACACACACAATAAAAAGCCTGCCTTTGCCATGGTGGTCTGCATGGCAACAGGTGCAAGGCTTCACAAAGAAGGGAAAGCAATTTTACACTTTTGACACCAACTTGGCTGAGGGCATCACCACCTTACATGTCAGGGACAACAGCATCTGGCTGACTGGAGACTACACCTTCAGTCAGCTGGTTGACCATGTGGAAGCGCAGTTCTACATTGCGCCAGACCACATCACAGATGCTGATGTAAGCACAGACGTTGCTGAATCTCCAGTACTGCATGTATAGTGACTCGCTGACCTGCTGTCAATCGCTGTCCAGGGTAGTTTGCTACAAGCTGCTGTGCTGTGCCTAGCATCACGCTATGGCTCTGTGTGCAGTCAATGCTTAAGCCAGCAGCCATGTCATTGTTCACTGTCGTGTCACTCACAGTTGGCATATTGACAGACTTACTTACTGTGCCAATGATAGCCCTTTGTTGCCTTCAACATGAAGTGCCATGCAGTGTCGACCTGCTGACTGCAGTTGGTGACATTGGCCCCCTTGTCTCCTGGTTATACAGAGCCATGTGTTGTCCTCGGTTGCCAAGACTACACCATCCGTGTTGTGGATCGCTCTGTTCCAATACATCAGGTCTGCAGCTAAGGCCAGACCGCTGTCATCAAGCATTGTCGCTTCTGCTGCTACCAGGGCAGCTGCCCAACTCATGTANCGGTCTGACAGCTGTACTACCGCGAGAACATGTTGCTGTGTTTCACTCTCCCCTGGGAACGCTGTTGACTGTGGCAAGTGAGGCGGCCCAGGTGATCCAGGTGATGGCTGTACTTGATCTGCCAGTGAGGCAGGTTTTGGCGATGAGCCAATGGCCAGTGAGGCAGGTTTTGGCGATGAGCCAATGGCCAAGCCAAACCTTGCTGGTGCATGCCTGAAGAATGTGTACATCACCTCCACCAAGATGGACTCTGGCCCCTCTGTGCTGGGAGTTGCCATGGGTTGTATCAGATATAACAAGTGCTGAATCAGAAGCAAAGCACGCAGGAAGTGCAGCCTGTTTGTGACAGTCAGGGGACCATGCTGAGCGGGTTTCTGACCACCAATGTAGTGACGGATGCCTGTCAAAAACCTTATGCAGGGCTGAAGCGCTGGATGTGGTTGAGTAGGCTCAGAGTCTGCTGTCAAAGCTGTGAGTGGCACAGAGCTATCAAACACATTGTATGATAAGAGGTGCTCAGGCTCTGTTGGCAGTAAGTTAATCAAGGCATTGGCTGGATAGTTCCATGCCGGGGAACAATCTAGTGCGCTCTGAGCTGCGCTCCCGGCATCAAAGTTAGCAAGCCACTCCTTGCTGATTGGCTGTGGACAGAGAACATAAAGATGGTACCAAGTGAAAAAACACAAGGTTGGCTGGAAGTGGATGAGCAAGACCGTTGACTTTTGAACGACCTGCAGGAAATCGGCAATGTGAGCATGCTGTTGCATGTTGTCTGGTATAGGTGAAAAGTCAAGCAGAAACTCGTAGGCTGTACATGCTGGGTGCATAATGAATCTGAGCAAAGATCATACTTCCACAGCTGACTTCAAAGATCATGCACTGATTGTCTATGAGTGCATCAAGCAGACGCACACCTCACTGAGGGCAACTGCAGTCCCTTGACTGTCTGTGAGGCTGGCGTGTTGTGCATGCAGACTATACTTGTCACAGTAAGACTGTAGTACGGTCTGGAAGGTGACTGCCTGGTCACACCAGTGTGACCACACAAGAGCAGGTGTTTGCTGCACAAACCAGCCATTGATTGCTGAGCCTGCACCCACTGCTGATACATAGCAGCACCATTCACCTTAGCCATCAGACGAACTTGTATCTTGCGTCTTTTCGATATCCACAGTTCAAAATAAACACAGTCTTCGGCGAGGTTTGGGGCGATCAGTAGGCGAGAGTTGTTGCAGTCGCCAGTACACGCAGGTGCTTCGTGCAAAGGTACTGAGCGACAACCGCCAGGGTTTCTCTGGACGGTGAGATGTCACATCAACCTTATGGCTACACTTGCAGCAAGTGTGGCTGCGACAACCTGGTCNTCTCCAATGGAATTGCGGGGCTGACGTGCAACAAAAAAAGGAACCTACCCCTTTCACATCATGCTGGACATCACCCAGCTGCTGCAACATCTCCTCCTGAGAGTCTGCTAGACAATCCTGCACACATGGCCATTGCTTGACATGCAGTATGTAACCTGAATCACTAGCAAAGGTTGCATCTCCAACTGGGTGTGGCTTGAAACCAACATGCAGAATAACACACAGCTGAAATACTGTGACACCAGACTCCAGCAGAGCTGTCTGCGCCAGCATGATACAGTGACAGAGCAGGACTGGCACTCTCTGAGCAGGCAATAGTGCACACACTGTGACTCACACAACGCATGCATATGCAGGTACATGTCCAGTGTGAACCACCCATCAAAGTCTACACTTACCTGTTTTCGGGATAGAGCCTCCACACGCTCATCGACAAAGTCCCGCACTTCTTGAATTTTGCCTTTGACACCATCGAGACCTGCACAAGTCATGCAGACAAAGGTCACTCATGCAGACTGGAGCCACACGGTGAACAAAGCATGTTGAACAGAAGGCTCCTCTTGAGTACCATTGAGGCTGGTGTACCCTGTGTGCAAATGATATGGCAGGCTTGAATAATGGATGCAAAGCTTGCTGTTTGTGGAAGGAGACACGCATGCCAAAGCATGCTTTGCAAAGGAAGCTCAGCCAGTCACAGCCATCAGGTACAACTGTGCCAACAGAAATGTCACACACCTGTTCTGAGGACGGACAAGCCACTGTTCAGAGTGTCCTTTGTAACAGGCAAGAACGAAGTCAGCGCCCAGCCCTTCCAAAAGCGTAGGTATACAATGCCAATGACAGCTCCAGTTGCTGTAACCATGTAAAAAGACCTTCCCCTGTATGCCACAGGATGTGAGGGTGCCTTGCTGAGTCAACATACTCTGTAGCAAGGGANTCAGTGTGGTAACCAGATGCATTACACATACAACAACCCTGATGTTGCAGCTGAGCTGGCAGAAATGAGGGACAAGATCAGACGCCTTCAGGCAGATGCTGCTGCCCCACTGCGAACTGCAACACCAACAGCCCTGCCCTATGCACAACAGGCCCCTCTGCAGCCCTTCCTGCAGCCGCCCATAGCCTTTCAGCAACCACGGAGGGCACCAGTACAACAGCAAGCACCCATGCCTGAAGACTATCCTGAAGACCCTCCATACCAGCAGCCTGTTGCACCACCTCGCAGGCAACCCAGGTAGACATGTAGTCAATCATTCGGAGATGAAGATGTTGTGTTGCTAAATCTGCTTCAGGGCCGCATGACCACCACAAGCAAGCCATGTGCAAAGCTGTCTGTACTTTTNATTCAGGAGTTTGGCTCCACCTGCTATCTTGGTATCTTGTTTTCCAGCAAGCATGCAGCTCAAGGCACGCAAAATATTAGGTGCAGGGGTCAGAAGCTGAAAATGATTTGGTTAGTTGTGTAGTTACAATTGCGCGATGTGGGCTTCTATGCAAAGCTTGACAGCAAGGCAGGCAGCTCACCAGCAGAGTGGGGAAGGCAGGGCCAGCAGCCAAAGCTTGCAAGCACGCTGGCTCATGCCTCGCCTGGCTGCTCAGCTAGTGCACAATGACTCAATCTCAGCACACCCTTCACAACTGGCCGAAAATGGTGCCAAGCACATCACAGACACAAGTAAGCAAAACAAGTGGGCCTGGCACATGCATGTTGGTATCATGTTCAGTGTTTCCCATGCAAGAAGGTATGCAGCATCATGCAATGCATCTCTTACTGGCANACCTGGACATGTTCGTGCTTAAACCCCTGCAATTTCAAGCAATTATTCACACTCAAACGGGTTGTATGGATGGGGCTGTTTTTGCCCACCCTCAACACGGCATGTATGTCGCTGACAGAAGTGCACATCATGTAAATATTCAAAGCGGTCATTGTCAAGAAGCAACCTAGGGACATAGTGTACTCCACAGTCATCATCATCAGCTTGAAAGACATATGTTGGGTCAAGGTTCAAGACCGCCCATATGTCTGGGTTCACTAGACTGCTGTCAAGAACCAAGGTCTCAATGTTGTGCCAATGAGCTTTAGCCAGAAAGCAGATGCCAACAACATCAAAAGTATCCGTGTCTAAGCTGAGCCACAACAGCTCTGGCCATTCTGCCTGAGCTAGCCACTCCAAAGATTCGTTATCAAACAGATTGTCTGACAGTTCAAGACAATGCAGCTCAGGCCAGTTACTGTTCCATAGGTGCTTGGCGGAAGGCAGACCCAAAATGTTCTCTGACAGCTTCAGGCTTCTTAACTTGGGCAGCCTAGCATACACCAGGGTAGCAATAGCACTAGCAGTCAAGTTGTTGCCAATGAAATCCAAGCTGTGTATGTGACTCAGAGTGTAGAAGCATAACTCCCTAATGCCCAAGACAGTTGTGCCACTCCACCGCAGGTCGACGTGATGCAAATGAACCACGTGTCTAGCACAGTATGCAGTGCATTCATATGTAGTGCTGGGTCACGCATGATTCTTGCACACAGCAAGTGTGCAGCATCCCAGGAGCCTTATCAGATGCTGCATGCCATCTTATTAGATATGCTGGTGCAGAGCAACAAAATCTGAGCACTGTGACAGACAACCCCCCCCTTATGTGCATCAGGTTCACAGTCCAGAGCCTGCAGGTGTGGCCTACAGGCATGGTGCTATGCNTACTCATCGGCTACATGACGCCTCACTACGACGAGATCAGCAAGGTGACCTGGCTTGATATGTCTCACCTGTGAACATTTTGCTGCATGCTATGACGTCTGTGCTGGACAAAGGTTATCATGTCACATGGCAATTTTACCCAGCAGTTTTGACAGACGTTGCATCCTTTGTCGCCTTGCATTGCCTGTGGCTGTCTGTCATCAGCGGCATTCCAAAGCTGAAGTGGTCCTGCAGATACAGCAGTCTGGGCAGATTGGGCTGCTGAGCCAAAGCAGTAGCAGCCTGTCCTTGCAGCTCTATGGTCAACACAACTTCTGCTGATGACATGAAAACACAAGAGTGTGTGTAGGGACAGTCCTACAGCTTTCTAACCATGTTGCAGCATGAGAAGCAATTGGCTTCTGACCATGGCACTCCTGCAGGTATCAGTCTGTCCTGGGGGTGTGGCGTCTGGATACACCTACTTCATCCCTCAGGAGGAGCATCTAGAATCCTCAGTAGTGACACGAGGCTACATGGAAGCCAGACTAGTCGTCGGCATGGCTGGCAGGTTAGTCGCCTCCTGCTTACTCGGTTTGCACCCCGTTCGCGTACATACGGTCACATGACTGTAACGCACCAATCTGGAGCAATCTGATGCAATTTGACTTGCTGTACAACATTCTACAGCCATTGCAAAATATAAGCAGTTTGAGCGTATGTGGTCTATGAGGGACATCAGTGACAGGGTTGTGCGCCTGTCACCCATGTCAGGCCTCATGTGCTGCATCTGCCTGAGAGCACATGCTAGGAGAGAGTCGGACAGCCATTGCCGGCAGAAACTGCTGCAGCTCATGACCAAGAGAGCTCGCGNCAATGATGGCTGCGGCAGTACCAATGGACTTGCCAGGCCATATGCTTCTCCTGCTCACGGCATGTCTTGCTGGCGGTTCAGTCCTTTGACAACATGCATGGTCTTGCTCATGTTAGCACTGCACATTGCCATGTGGCTGTGCTGGACCACCATTCNCACAAGGCAGTGCTCAAGACTACACGCTGCTTCAAGTTGAGGTCAGACACAGCAGGTACCATGTGGGGTTGCTGTGCAGTGTGGATAGCCAGAAAGGCTGTGCAGCAGAATCACATTTGCGGCCAGATCAGGACAGGTAAGTGTGAGGGCTAAGGCACGTTCCAATATGCCACTCTTCCAGCAAGCACAGCACATGCTATTGTATGGTGTCAGGGACTGCATGGCATCTGAGTCTGCACACTGAGAGCAGACCGCATCCTTGACAGCATGTTGACTCAAGCACTCGCAGCAGCACTTCGTGAAATCAAAGAGCATGTGATCTACTGCTGAAGCACGTGGTGTCAGTTGCCAACAGACAACTGTCAAGCTGACATGGCTCTGGCAAAAAGTACCTGAAACTGTGGCCATTGCAAAGCTTATAAAGGTGGAGGTGCTGTGCATGGTGGTACCAATGGNATGTGAAAAAGGAGAAAGCTTGCGGTTATCAAAGCGTTTGTTACCAGTATTTTTGTCAACGGCTGTGTCAACATACCCTTCTGCGCTACAACCACGGTGCCAGCAAACCAGCTTTGAGTGGTTCTGCTCTTCACCAGACTTTTGCGTAGTCTTTGCAGAGCTAAGCTGTGCTGATGCCTCTAGCTTCAGGCAAAGCACATCAGATGCGAAGTGATGACCCGAATTTTTGGCCAAGCAAGCTAGTCATTTGAGACACTTTGGGTTTGCAGCCTCTGTGGTGCCAGCTTTGCATCTCTGTACTTGCCGGGGATCAGCAGCTTCCATACAACATTACATAATATAGATAATACAATCTAATTATTAAAATGTAAATGCTATTTGTGTTATGTCATATTATGACATAAATATCATATTTTATACGGGTGTAAGCAACTAACAAACAGATGGTGACTGCCTACCTGCTTGCCATGTCNACAGGACTTTGGACAGCGCTGGTATAGAGCTAGCAGATGCAAACATTCCCCACTCTGTAGATCAGACCCTGGCCACAAAGATTTACAGCACCATGGCCTCGTTGCAGACCATTGACACAATATTCTATGAGGCACAGCGGCAGGTAATGCTGCGCAATTAGTGCTGCATTAGGCCTTGTGGAAGTACCGCATACAGCAAGCAAGGCCTGTTGCTTCTTCGTGTGCTGTGACCAGTATGGCACCATGGACACAAAGTGCTGCTTATTAGCCATTGCTGTGAATGCAAGTCTCCTGCCATACTTACCTAGTCTAAAAGGACGGCTGTTTTGTCCAGGGGCGCTTCTCCTTCTTCATGACAAGTGCTGGCGAGGAAGCCACTGCTATTGGGTCTGCAGCTGCTCTTTCTCTGGAAGACACGGTGACGCCTTTGCATTCATTGACTGTGCCCAGAAGTGTTGCAATTCACCTAGTTGAAGGTCCATGGTACAGCGATTGCGATGATGTCAGCATGCAAAACTGGGTGCTGTCATACATCACTGGGCTGCACTGCTTATGCCTATGCAATGCAACGCGCCTTCATCCTGCAGCGTCTGCCGTGCCATTGCATTGGCCTGGCTTATGCTTGACCACAAAGTCATTTGCAGCTTGATCAGCCATCTGGCTAAAACATGCACAATATGCATCTGCGCATCGCTGCGCAATTTCAGGTTGACAAGGACCTGCATTTGCACAAATCATGCCCTTGTTTGTTGATTGTCTGAGCTGAGCTGAGGATGCAGTGCAACTTGCAACAAGTCACATTACTGGCATAGCATGCCCTTGCGGTAATCAGCAGCATTTTAGAAGCTCATTGCTGCAATGGTTGCTAGTCAGCTGCGGACTCAATATGGGGACTTGTTGATGAGAACTGCAAATATGTGTCCTGGGAGTGACATGTCAAGCAATACCACCCTGTCCTACCTTTGCCTAGTTTGACTTGACATCGCTGGGCTTGGCAGNGGCCTCGATTGGCAGCCTCGTATGGCCTCGATTGACAGCCGCAATGTTGAGCGCGAAGCCGAGGAAGTAGCTATGCGTAGAACCTACGGATTCGAGAAGGTTCGACTTCTGTGCCTCTAATCAGCGACACCCTCCAGTCAGCAACTTCGCCAACAAACAACACAAGCAGTCGCTAGGCTCTTATGCATAACAGCGCAGGCTACTCTGTGCCGGAGAAATTCCTCGACTGATGCGCAGCATACGTACTGCGCAACAGTGCGTAGCACCTTGCTTCATCAAGGTTGCTCCAGTTTCTCCTGTCTGTGCAGTCTTAACAATCGTTCGACCATTCATGTGCCAGTGTCCCAAACTTGTTCTGCAAGTTGGAAGCATCTGAACATGTACGCCAGTTTCCTTGTTTTGCCTTGAGCCTGCGTGATATGTTTCACTTCTCAACAGTACATTCCCATAAGATATGTNCTGGAGCAGCTTTAAGCTGCGCAGTACACGGCTCACCTTGCTAAACGGGTCGTGCATCGCAACAATCGCGGCCACTCAGGAGACGGTGATTACGCGATGCAGGATGTCGTGCTACCTGCGTCCTTCGCCTTCCTAAATCGCGTTGTTGACTGGGTAACCTCAGGGAGCTGTTGGAATCTGTATCCGAGTGAGAACTGCAGAAATGAAGAAATCGTCAGTCACCCGTACCCCAGTTGGGGCTCGCAACGCCCCTTCCTTCGCCTGGGTGCGCATGCGCGTTTTGCATACGTACACGACACGACATCACAACCCGCTGTTGATGATTGTCACAGACAGAAACTGACTGCGTATACTTGTTTGGTGTCGACAGCAGGGACCCGCTTCAACTTCAAGAACGACTCTGGGCCACTGTGCACGCGCTTCGCATCATTGTATGTCCGAGAGCCTGCGTTTGTATCGCACATTACATCGAGCAATCAATCAGCTTCCAGTGGTACCCATTCAGAAGAAGCTGAGATATAATACCCGTCAGCTATTTGATCTGTACAGGTCCCCGCAGACCACTGCGGACCTACAACAATTGCATAGCGACACACGGGCCGCAATTGAAATTTTGACGTGGTTTCGGAAGCTGCCACAGGTGCATTTCCGCAAAAACGTGTCGCTCTGCTAACTGTAGCTGTGTTGACCTAGCCAGCTTGCAGCATGTGGCATCAGACTGCTAGCTTTGCATATGAGTAGATTACCTAACTTCAGCAAAGCAGATGCATGGTGTTTTTGCCACCTGTGCGATTACTCCTTGCATGCAGGCAGACTTTCAGCGCCTGTTTTCCATGTACCTGAGACAGCAATAGCTCAAAGACCAACATGGCGCTGACCCCACAGCAGTTAATAGGCCCTTGTCTGATCAGGATTGTGGAAGGGGCATCAGGAAGAAAGTATGGCAAACTGCGGACTGACGCCAAAGTAAAGCCCTCCCCATCATGCTGCATGCTCGGCACCTTGCAGCAGAGGAGCTGTTGCTCAACTGCCGTGCTGGCTGCACAGCCCAGTATCTGTCAGCAATGCATAGACAGGTCAAGGTCTGTAGCTGTACCTGCTGATGCAGGACTTCTTCTCAAAGCTAGACCGTGTGCTGCTCTCTTCAGCTACAGCACAGCAGCCAAGCAGCAACGTTAGCCCTGCACCAGATGCACCATCTGCAGATGCTGTGCATGTCGAACTTTCAGCAGGCGACAGAGGCTACATTACAGTGCAGTTGCGTATAGGGCCAGCAGAAGAGCATAGTCATGCCTCCGATAGCAGCAAAGCAGAGCCCAAAGGCCTCAAGCCAGATGCAGCCCAAGGCAAGTTTGGCAAAATGTCACTGAGTTTTGTCAGCATATCAGGGAGGCATGCATGANAACTGGTGCTTGATCTTCATTGCTGAGGAAACAGCTCGCAGTCGCCTGACACATGCACTTCATTCACTTCAACACAAAAGACATCACCGGAGCTTGGCATCATCTAGTCTGGCCACCAGATGCCTACATCCTCAACTATGAACCACAGATTGGAGGTTTGCCTTTCAGCCAGCACCGACACCCTTGATGTCTAGAAAGTCTTCCCATGCCTGTCTGAGCTTGGGCGGCCACCGCCGGTTGACGCGTATCCACTCCCGATCTCTGTACCGGGGGTCATCCAATCGTTGGTAGTTTGATTCTGCATCACCGACCTTGCCAATGCTCCAGTCTGCTGCCGCCAGGGCTACCCTCATGTCAGGGAAGTCAGGATACCTCCTCAGCAGTGCTCTGCATCACACAGACAGCATGCTTACTCATGCCAGACAAGTCAGGATCTCTTGTCAGCAGAGCCGTGCATCACGCAGACAATATACTCACTCAGGTCAGGAANAACTCAGAAATAACGCTCAGGCTGGGCATGAGTCTGAACCCCGTCTCTCGATAAGTGAGCTTTGCAGCATGCGCCAGGTGTGTGACACCTGTGGCTTGACCCATTTCACGATATGCTGCATATCTTGCCGCTTCTCGCTACCTGGTCTTTCCATACATTCTTGATTCCTTGATTGACACACGCTCGATCATTATTTTGTGGCAATGTGGAGGCACACAGTTTGACATTGTGCTGCATGNCTGGAAATTTAGCTTGTTTGTGTGAGGTTACATGTCTATTTACGGGCGTAGTTTGTTCTAGGTGGCACACAAAGACACAAGAGTAAGCGCCCAGTAATCGACAGCCATGAGAGTACAAACAGCTCCTGCAGAGCAGCTGCAGACAATGAATGCTGTTGAAAACATATTGAGAGCCAAGGCTGTACATGCAGGATGCGCGGACTTACTTACCCTGAGCCGGTTGCAGTTGGAAGCCCATTGTTAGTGAAACTAGATCCTGTGATCTGCACGGCAGAGGAGCTGCTGGAGATAGAAAATGCACCGCCATCACCATAGTGTTGATGCCGGTCAAATGAGCTGTTAGCTATTGAGATGGCTGCATCTTGTACGGCAAGAGCCTGTGTGGTAGCATTGCTGAACCTGCTGTTCATGACAGTCGAATTGATATTGCTGTCCTGGCTCTGTATCTTGAGGACTGCATTGGATGCATTGCAGCCGCTAGACTCCATGCCATCAAAGGTATACGTAGCGTTTGATGCATTGACTAGGAGGATGGTCTCAAACTGCCAGGCATTCACGTCAAATAGCTTCACGTTCTGGAAGGTGACATTGGGCTGTGAAAATTGCAGCACACTGGCATTCCCAGGTGCTGGCAACAGTTTTGTTGTCACACCTGCGATGCGTGCAGGGGCAAGGCTAGAGCTAAATAAGTACTCAAGCTATATATGGGCTGCACCTGTTGTCAAACGTGAGATACAATTATCACAAGTGTACGCCTGAACAGCAGCGATGCGCAGTCAACGGTGTATGACATGTGTATGCCAACGTAACCGCCTCTCGTCGCGGTGTGCACTCGCCTGTGAAATTGCCTGACAACAGGGGCTGCGAAATCCAGGCAGTGAGGGCGGCCTCATTAAAGCCTGGCTTGCAACCCAAGCTCGCAGTGGAAAAAGCAAGAGCCTNTAGCGCGCGGAGAGGCCTGCGAAAACAGCTGGATCAGCAGCAACGCGCTTGCCCTGCCGAGGATGTCTCGTCTACACGAGTGTGTAAGCTCAGCTTCTGATCTCACAGATGTACATTCGACAGTCATTGTAGCTCAAATTTGACTGTCGTGCTGCGGGGGTTTAACGTTGACTATAGGCTGTGACCTTCTGGCTGAACGAGTCTGTTTTGCATGCGTGGTGTGCTGTGCTCCTTGGAACACAATGCTCCGATGAGGCTGGATGTTCAACAAATGAGCACACATGCTGCGCGAGCGCTGCAACAGACAATGAGAGGTGTGGACGCGAAGTTTGAACGCATCGTATTCTAGTTCGTTTTGCTGTATCACACGTCTACACTGAAGCGTAACACTTCCTAGGCGAACCCCTTCGACTAGGCCGGGGGCATTGCTCTGTGCAGGCAGTTCAAGGCTCTATGTGTGGAAGATCAAGGTGCTCTCTGGCACCCCAGCAGGTCACGGCATCAGCAAAGGTGCCAAAGGATCGGTGGAAGAATCGCGATGCATACAAGCCATCGCACAACGTAGCTCCAGGCTACAATACACCGGTTGTCAAGCGAGATCAGGCGCAGGAGCTGGAGGTACACACTATGAAGTACGCTGGTTGCAACACACACCTAACAGGTGGCACAGTGGGTGTCATATTTGTGTTGTTGATCAGGCTACTTCACGTGTAGGTGGGGCCTGGTCCCAAGCTTCACAAAGAAGGACACAGAAAAGGTTGATCACTTCAGGATGGTAAGTCGTAAGGGCAGCTCGTCGCTGCACGTGCTTCTGATAGCTCTGCAGCTGTCCTACACTGTGTCTCATCCTGCAGTTCAACGCCAGATGTGAGACCGTGGCAGAGAAGTCTGTGTTTGGGCGGNGGCCGGACAAGGCAGGGCCAAGACATCACGCAGCAGGTAGGGTGAGACCAAGGCAAAGCAAATGCCAGGCATATTGCTGACCCAGCACATGCGGTGCAGATAGGCGCATTGCTCACAACTGTTTAGCTGGTATCGGCTATTGGAAAGGCCTGGTGATGTTGTTAAGCAACACAAACACTCAAAGCAGCTGTTGAGCAGGGCAGCCTACCAGATTGGCGCATGAACAGCAATTCACCAGGATGGTTGCATGTGCTGCCAATGTTGGGCAAATCAATGGTGTTGCCCATAACCCCTGCTTCATAGCCTGTCTTGAATTCAACAGCTCCTGTGTTCTGGTCAAAAGTGAACCCTACGCACTGCTGTCCCATAGGACTAATGAGATTGTCACACATTTCTGCCAGAAGAGTTGGCAGCTCCTGCTGCCTGGTAGCATTGATGCCAGAGCTCTGCAGGCAAACAACAGGATTACATCCTATTTGACATGACGGCTTGGTCCCTGACGAAACACCAACTCAAAAAAGATCACATGGACTGGAGTGTGCTAAGTTTGGGCTTCAAGCCTGTTGTAGCTGCGGCAGTAAGTGCCAGACTTGGCACCAACTGAGGCTGCATTGTGCGTGCAAGCTGGCACACTTCATGTCAAGGAAGTGAAGCAGAAGCAGCCACACATCAGGGCATGTGCAACATGTGTTGAAGTAGCCCACAGGCCAAGCCTGGCAACAAGCAAGGCGCCCTATGCCATTTGTCAAATGCTTCCACAACCCCAGCAAATTGCATGCTATCCAACAGCATGAGGCAACCCAGTGTGCCAGTTTTGGGCAGTTGTCAATGCACAGTGTCAAAACAGTAGCCAACAATGCGCAACAACGACAATGCCAGAATCTCACCAGATAGCCTGCTGCATCGTATCCACATGCATTGTTGAGTCTGGTCTTGGCAGTGGTGGCAATGGTAGCGGAATATGTGGCGTTGATAATGCTGCATTGAGAGTTATATGCAGGAATCAAGCTGCTGAATGGTATGTTGATGTTGCTTGTAACAGTGTAGGTGTTTGCTGGGGTTCTGTTGGCATTGATGATCTGCTGGAACACACTGGGAGGATGCCCAAGGTATGTACCATTCTGCAGAACAAAACAATAGTCTATGTGATGCAAGTGCGAACAAGAACCAGTTTTAACATGCACTGACTATGCAACTAACTGAAGGGATGGTGGCATGTAGTGCCCAGACTTCATGTGTGAGTTCACGTACATGCAACAACATTGCGAGACAGGGTGCTGCCATTAAAAATGTCAGAAGAACCAGGGGTCTGCAAACACAGCAGCATAGCTTTTTCATCACCTCAACTCCCCAACATAGCACACACAACATGTTACCACACATACTGCATGTTGCTGTTTGAGTGACTCACTGGGAAGGTTGGCTGTGCAACATCCATCCAGCAGTTCACGTAAGGCGGAACTGTTGCAGCTGACCTAGATGACACTGCAGAAACAAGCCAGATCAACAGCCAAGATATGCAATGTTGAGGACATTTCTTGCAGGAACGGGCAGCTATGGCGAAATTGCATGGCTGTTATGAGACTCAACATGACTGAGGGTTNGTGAGCCTTGTGTATCGCATCCGGCACTCCGCTTATGTTCTGATGATGCAGACTTGCGTGATCATGTGCTGCTGCTGACGGTAAGCGTGGGCTGCTCAAGTTGGATGTGGGCGCTATGTTTGTGACATCACCAAGCATGCTGCTGCCTGCCTGCCTGACATCCGCTGCATGCAACACCTGTGGAAGGGTAGCTGATTCTGGATGTCTGAGCAGCTGTGCATCCCCTGTGCTGCTTGAAGAATGTGCTGTGCTGGGGCGATGGTGTGTTGACTGCACTGCGTTGCTGCCAGAGTAGGGCGCTAGTTGGGCATCCAAATTGGGTATCAGGGGTGACAGCGCCCGCCTGAGTGTCATCTGCAAGGAATTTATGGTGAGTTCACACAAAAGCTGCACGCTTTTCACGTACTGTTTGCTCAGGGACCCAGCGCATGGTGGCATGCAGCGTGTGATCAGTCGCCAGTGACAGAGTCTTGCACAATAAGCCCATGCAATATATTGGTTTCAAGTCTGGCTGAGCTGAGACACAACAGTTGCAACTGCCACAATACAGTACCACATGCATGTGACACTTGTTTGCAGACACTGCAGTGAGAGTGTGTGTACCTGATCGGGCGGTCGTGCCTGAGCAATGTGAGTCAGCAGGGTGGGTCCGTCCATGTGAGTGTACACGACTTGCAGGGCCTGGCAGGCAGCTCTGCGTACTTCAGCATTGCGGTCCCCTGCTAGCGCTGCCAATCTGCCCACCCACATCCTGCATGTTGCCTGAAGCTGAGTGTTGCGGCTGCAAAGCTGGCATGCAACAGCTGCACCCTGATGAAGNTTGGTGCTGGGTCACAGGATCAGACAGACCTGCACATCCCCATTGAGCAAGGTAGCCATCACCTGATGGCCATTTCAGCTTGGCTGTTTTGCTTTGTTTTTCTGTGCTCAGGGTGTATGTTAGTTCACATTTGCAAGTGTAACACAGCTGCAGTCATTGTGCCTTGCATTGCATCACCGGGTATCCAACGCGTGCATGCATGCCTCATGTCAAGGCATCATGACGCTGTCACAATAGCTTCCGTTCCATTGTTGACATTAAAAACGGCTCATTCAAGAGCTCTAGTATGATGAGTTACATGTCTTAGTATGCTTGACATTCAGGACACACACCCACATACAATGAGGAGTGACACATCACTACCAGCAGGTGCAACCCAGGTAGCTTTGGCACCCGTGTTCATGTCTGCCCACCCGACTGACTTTGTCTGGCTGTGCAGGGTTGCCTGCTGGCAATGCTCCACACTTCAGCGATGGGCAGTCTTTGCAAGCTGGCGCCTCCCAGCAGGCCACAGGTGCCACTCGGGCTGCACCCGCCACTAAGTCCAGGTATGCCACCACAATCTTGCGCCGCNCTGTACACAACAATGGTTGTCTGTGTGCAGATGGGCACTCTGACTTCGTCAAGGCATGCAAAAAGAGATTGGAAGGCAAGCTGTCCTTGGAACACTCTGGGACATCGCCTGAGGAGACTGCCCCATATGACGCTGACGGGCCGTATGACGTAGTCATCTCAGACATGGCACTCATGCAGTTGATGCTAGCCATGATGCAGGTCTGTCCCTATATACCAAGCTTTGCAGACACATGGCAAGGAACATGCATTACACATGTTACGAGGCGCATGCTGTGTGCAAGAAAAGATGTCTGGCAGACTGTATACAGGGCTATTGCGGGTGAGTCTTTACGAAGCATGCATCCGTGCGCTGTTGCAGCAAACAGTAGAAATATGTGCCATACTTGTAGAAGATAGCCAGGAAGGATGCTATTTGTTCAGCAACATCTGATATGTTGTCATGAACAGGTGGACAGAGTGCTGCAAGGAAAGCTGCCAGAGTTGCTCTCTCTGATGCATTCTTGATGCGACCCTCAGCTGACCCATCAAGAATTTTCTGTGCCTTGCTAACTTCTGACTGCAGAGCGTCTGTGGAGTGAATATGCACTGCTGCTGCCTTTGTGACTTCCAGAGCTGCTTGCCTGCAGCAGATATAAGCCGTTATTGCCGTTTGTCTGCATGTAGGCCGCTCAAACAGTGTCTCTGTCAGAACACAGTGATCATGCAAGCAACACCCACATGAAATTGACACAAATCGGCACGCCATTTAGACCGGAGCTGGTGCTGATGTGCTCAGCAGCATCAGTGTGCCAAGCGTGTAAAACCTCAGCTTGCTCTGCATTGAAAATGCGCAAGTTCAGCAGTCTAGATGCCTGCCTAGCACTAGCGTGATGCATTACCTGACTGACTCTTTAGTGCCACGAGCCAACTTCAGCAGCTGATCAACTAGGTCTGAGGCATAGCTGCTCAGATCAAGCTGACTTGCAGAGAGTAATGCCTTTGTGCTGCTTAGTGCTGGCTCTGGCGTTCTCTTGAGGTACTTCAAGACAGCCGGCAGAACTACTTTGCCAAATTCCTCATGGGTAAGGCTGTGCAGCATTGGATTGTATGCATGCAGTGTTTCTGCTGGCAGGACTGCTTTTGCTCCTAGAACTCTATCTGAGTAAAACGTCAGAAGATCGTGTCTTTGGGATGCAAGCTGTTCTGGGTGTTGACTTGCAAAGTGCAGAATGTGACAGGCCACAGCCATTCGTCCATTTGTCACAAACAGTGTTGCCTGCAAAGTAACAGCAGTTGCATGAACACCATGACCAGATGATGTTTAGCTTGTAAGATATGTATCACTGTACAAGAGTGTCTTTGTTGCTTGGGCAGTGTCAGGCAAACCCATCGCTAACAAGTGAACACACTGCTGCATCATAAAGTCATGCACATTCTGCGGAAACCATATGACTGTTCTGCACGCTATGCAATTGGCAAGCCTTGTCAACACAACTGTCAGTAACACAATTCTTCCTTCGTCTCATCAGCCTGGTATGAGCTGCAGCAACTCAAGTCGTTCTTNACCGCCCAGTTGACTACTGCCTTGAAGGGTGTTAGAATTTGGAGCCTGCTCTGCAAGTGCCACATTCTCGGCTGGAAACAGCACATGGGCTTGGGGCTGGAATTGAATGGATCGCACAGGCATTGGCGACTGGATTTGTTGTGCAACAGCAGGCATGGCAGCATGCCCTGCACAAGCCTGTTGCTGTGCCGCCTGAAGTCACACACATTCAAGTGCTCAAGCGAATATCCACACACAGCAAAGCTGACTTGTGTGCTTCTGATACTGACTTTGTAAACAGTAATGCCTGACCCCACATGTACCTTTGTCGATTCGATTAGGCAATGACATGCTGTTATACATCCAATGTGCCCTCAGTCGCTTCTACACGAATGAGCAATTAGGCAAAGATGAGGTCATGGCCCTTGTCACTGCCATGCATGCCGTGCATGCAGCTTGCAGAGTCACTGGAGGCATTGCACTTCAAATAGATGCACAGCCCACCTGACAGGCTTGATCCAAGGCATCAGCCAGCACAGCATCATATGNCCCCTCCCACGCCCTCCCTCCTGAGCTGTGTTAAAAGGCACCCATGTTTACGAGATACATTGCTGCTAGCAATGCTGCAGGGAGATGCACTTACAGCAGAGCTTGTGTTATGCTGCCTTGCACCAGTGCTTTCAGGCATTGCTGAGCAGCCAACTGCGCTCATAACCTCTTACACAATTCAAGCTTGACATTCCACACACCAAAGCTGAACTTTGTAGTCCATGAAAAGTTAGCCCTGCTTCAATGATCGACGGCTGGAAATACGAGCTAGAGCTTTGTGCAATGTTTGCTACCCTCACAGCATCCCATTTCATTGTAGCGCATGAGTCCCAAATTAATCAGTTCCCTACAGCATCAACCTCAGCATCTGTTTCTGTGCATGACAATCAGGGGGGGACGTCTGCGGCTTTGGCAACTCATTGCACACAACGGCAGCATGGCCTCATGGGATTATAGGGGCATAGGATTATAGGGGTACAGGATTATAGGGCCTAAATAGGATAGGCCTGTCATACCTTGAGCAGCTCCCTGGTCCAGTAGCCTCTGTAGCTGACCAGCCCTAGATCTGACAAGGGCCTTTCAGGTGTGCCCACTTTGTTCTCTATCTTGCTCAGCTCGTAGCTGATGGAGATGAGGAACTTGCCATAGCCTTTGCGCTGGTAGGGAGGCAGCGTCAGGATACACGCCAAATTGTAGCCATCTTCACTGCTCTTCTCCTTTGAAAAGTACCTGCACACAAGGGTGTATCAGAAGGTGAATGGCTGTTTTTGAAAGTACCCGCACACAAGGGTAAATCAGAAGGTGAAAGGGCTGTTGTGACAATTGCTGTAAGGATTCATCTCCACTGCTCTTTGCCTGTGAGATGTACCTGCTTCGCACAATGGCTGAAAGGCAAGCAACTGCAGTTGTGGGTAACTTTTTCAGGACAGAACCTGTGTCTAAGCTGCAAGGATCTGCTGAGCTGTTGTGCACANACTACAGATTTTCTGATCCCACCCTGCACACATATCATCCACAGTGTCAGCATTAGCACCAGCATCAGAGATACTGCAACAAGTGGCACAGCCATGCGTCTACCTGGGTTGGTGATTGCCAGCAGTGAAGCATCCAACTGCCAGGTTTGCTTTGTTTCACCGTCAACTAGCTTGCCTTGCTGCTCACAAAGCTGCTGCAGCTTTGCTTGCACATCTTCTGACAATGGCATGGGGACTACTCCAGCTCTACTGACATGCAGTTGTGGCAGCTTCCCGCATTGTGAGTATGTGCTTGCAAAACCACCTGCACAGTTACAGTGCGTGGGTCTGCCTGAACAGACTGCATATACGTCCCAATGTCAAGCTTTGCAGGTAGAAGCAGCTGAATCTGACTACCTAGACGAGGAATGTCCTCAAGCAACTTTGCCAGCGGCTTATCAGTGCCGTAGTAATAGTCTGCTGGGTACTTTCGGTTTAGCCTGCTATCGACGCTGCTGCTGCGTTCGCTCATTCTGCCCGCAAAGTACTGCCGAACTGTGCAACAACAAATCAATACTGGTGGCGCAAGCGCCTACAGGGTGCCTATTGTCTGACGTGGTCGGTGTGTAAAGAAGTGATGCAGACTGACATGTACACGAAGATGCTCGGTGAAAAGACTTTCCAAAACGTTCGACTTCCGTCACAATCCTTGTGCATGAGCTTTGATGCGTGATTGTGCAGTCTTGCTTTGAGTGTTCGCTGAACATCAATGCAAGCCCTGATGCAAGCCACCAGCTCGTGAGTGATTGCGATGTGCTTGAGGTCAAATTTGAAATCCTTGGGTCTGCCTGCAGCATAGCATACAAGCTGATAGGCAACTNCCACTTGGCAACAAAACCATGCAAGGAGCATGTGCACAGACTAGCTGCAGCCTACACTCAGAACACATGAGAGTGTCACAAGACACCAACAGCGGCAGCAGAAGTGCAGCAACACTTCTGAAGCAAATATGTTTGATCCCATGCCATTGCACACAGCTGCAACAGCCTGACTGCTTTGCAATCTGATCCAGGGATCGTGTGGACAAGCTAGCTGCGGCTTATAAGCAGAAGCAGAGCCGGGCTGTGGAGGCAGCCAGCTCATCCAGGGCAGAAGCCTCAGCCAAGGGCTCCCAGGCAGGGCAGGCCCTGGACAAGCCCCAGTGCAGCTGGCAGCGCCAGGCACAGCTGCTCCTGAAGCGGTCTTGGCGCCAAATTTCAAGAGACAAAGCTACCATTGTGGCCAGGACTGTTGCCAATGTGTCCGCAGCGCTCATCTTTGGGTCCATCTTCAATCGCATGAAGCTGTCTGAGACTGCCATACAGGACCGGCTGGGGCTGTTGCAGGTGACATCATTGCTGACACTCTGTTGATGCTGAAGTTTTGATTGAATGGCAGCATTTCCGGTTGCTGACTTCAGAACATTGTGTCCTGCTGGGCACGTTCTAGCACAGAGCATTTTCCATGCATGCCAAGATTTGCCATTCACATGCACGTTGCTGATTACATCTTACATGGTTGAACAAATTTTCAATCACAATTTGGGTGATCATGACTGCTCAGGGTTTTCCAACTGTGGCCAAAATCTGACAAAAGACATCTATTATAACATTGGCTGCTTACAGATCCTGGTTACCATTCAGACAGCAGAATGAGCACCAGCAATTGACGTGAACTTGGCACAATCAGTATTCAGGCTTGGTCACAACAGNTCTCAGTTCAGCAGGGGTGGACTTGAGTGCATAGGTGCTTGCTTGTTTGCAATACTGACCGACAACTGCATTTTCAGCCTGTTAATCTTTCATGTAATGCTGCCCTACTTGACAGTTTGACATCTATCACAGGCAGTATCGTTTTTTTGACAGGAGCTTCATCATAAGGAAGTGTGTGAGGAAGCTAGGCTAGGAAGTTGTATGATGCACGCATTTTTATCGCAGCATCAAATGCATTCATGCTCCACAGACTTTGGGGGTGCATGTCAGAACCTGACTCGCTAGTGAATACGATGTTTCTGCAGGGCTTTGCAGACACTGTAGCAGCAGAAAGAGAAGTTTGCTATGCACCACTTGTCTCTTTTCTTGTTTTGCGTCTTCACGCTGACAGGTGGTCATGTGGAATGCTGCACCAGAGTATCACTGCTTCATCCATATCTGCTTGACGCCTTGTGCAGAGTCTGCAGCAGTCCAAAACATTGCCCCAAACATTGCTCTAAGTGTGGTTTGTCTGGCCTGTCTCTGAGTATTCGTGTGAAGGCTTCTTGGTGAGTCAACGAATGAGTACATACTGAGCAGTATCGCCCTATTTCATGTGTCTGCCAGGCTTTATGTCAAAAACTGGCATTTCATGCAGGTGACATAAGTCTTGCTAGCACAATGCAGGCTCACGTTTGTAAGGATTGGTGACGTCTTTGTAAGTGAAGACACCCCGAGGCTTACACATCAGAAACAGTAGTGAGGGCTCAGATAACAGGATATAAAGCTATATAATGCAGACAATAAATTGCAAGGCTTGCTTAATGTTGTGTTGCAGGNCCAACAAGCCGCACCTGCATCTATCAATGTACCATGACGTGTCAAGACAATCACGCCCATACCACACTTGCTTCAGGTGCATATGTGAAGCACAGCACAGCACAATATCAGGAAGCACAGCATCGCATCAGAAAGCACAGCACAGCACTCAGCACAGCACCAGCAGCAGCACCACACAGCACAGCATGCGTACCAGGAGATTAAACTCATTGAAGTCACAGTGCACCAGGCCCAGCTGCGCTAGGCGAGCCATCATGCCCATGCACTGCTTGTAAATCTCCCCAGGATTCATAAGCTCCTTGACCTGCAGCCAACATGGTCATGAGAACTGGTCTGGCCAATTGTTTTGAGGATCTTGTGCATTTGGTTCCTCTTATGTAGCAACCACTTTGCAAGTTGCAGCACAAAGCGGTTGACTGGTGTGCATTGCAATGACTAAATATTACACCTCGGGTTTATATTCACTTAAGGCGAACCTCAACGACTTGGCAGCACAGGCTGGATTGTCCAAACTTAGGCATGCTGATAACCATGCCTTGGTGTGTGAATTGCAGCTTACTTATCATTACTGGCACTGTGCACAGCGCCTCACCAGTTTGATACATGCAGGGTACATGCCAAGCATCTGGGGCATCCGCTGTTCAGTGATGAGACATATGCTGGAGCTCGTGCAGCCGCAGTCAGAACAGTTGGGCTAGGCAAAAGTCTCAGGTATGTTCTGTTGCGCATGGGTTGGGTGCCAATTTTCAGTGCTGTTTGAGATGAGCTGTGCACAGCTCAGGGAAAGCTGTGCCTGCACTGCCTTAAATCACGCTACGGCTGACAGCTTCCTGTATTGGAAGAAAAGCCAAAGCTGTTCTTTGTTTTGGGACAGCTATGGCCTAAGCTACAGGGCAACCTACAGGGACAAGTCTTTCACGCTAGCCCTGATACATTGGTTGCAGACTTGGCTTTGACATGCTCTGTTGCCCAAGTTGTGTTGGTGCATACAGCAGACTCTGCTGAGCTAGCGTGGTGCCTGCTGTGACAGCTGGGACGTGTGAGGAAGGCGAGGCCTGAAGACTAGCAGGAGCATGCAGGGAGGCAGCACCATGAGCGATGGAATTGCTCGGAAGGGAAGCAGAAGCTGATACAAGTGTTTGGGCAGCCAGATGCGCTCTGATCATATCGCTGCTGTGTTGGTCAGCAGCTGCTTCACTGAGGGATCNCAGGTGCATAATACAACGATACAAGCAGGAGCCTACCCTTCCCCCCTCAATTACTGGCACTTCCCAAAAGCTGTCTGCACCTCCGTCAATGAGGTAACACTGCCTCATGTCTGCCTGTCCTTGTTTTTGGCACATGCAGGGAATGCATCCTGTATGCCACATCTGTCAACATCTCGATCCTGCTTTGCAACAAACAGGCAATGCATGTGTAAACTACCTCTGGTCTGCTTTGAGCATCTGCTGTGCAGCACATCTGAGTGCATGCGCTGAATACGTTACGGCGGTGTTATCACTGCACAACTCATTTGCTATTTTGCAAGCTGTGGTGCTGCACAGATATGCAGAAGACACCGTGAACTGTATCATACTGTCATGACAGGCAGAGGAACTGTACAAGGTAGTATAGTGGCATATGTCACAGGCATGCAAGGTGTATCGCATCTGTGCAGGTCATCTGCCATGGCATCCCTGACAAGAGGCCGCTGGAGGAAGGCGACATTGTGAATGTGGACATTTCAGCATTCTACAAGGGCTACCATGCAGACTTGAATGAGACCTTCACAGTGGGCCAAGTTGATGCTAAATCCAAAAGGCTCATAAAGGCTGCATACGACGTGAGCCGCCTCCTGTGTGCAGATTGTATTCGTATAGACATGCAGAGCTTGCAGATGGCCAGTCTGCATGCTTCCAGACAATGGCCTACCTATGTTGCTAACAGAGAAGAGTCTGCAAATGTGCTCGTTATTGACAAGTGGTCCTGTCATGCATGTCCTCTTTCAATAGCAATGGCGCTGTCCATCCTAACACTCTGTCTGCAATACTCAAACAGGCTGGGCCTGTCAGCATTCTTGTGCACTACAAAAGCGCTGTGAATGTGTGATTCACTCTACAGGCAACACAAGTCTGCTTTGGGTGCCCTTCTTATGCTGAAGGATGCAGAAGGTCTAGCGCGTTCTGAAAATCACTTCTACGCTCAGGCTTCTGCATCGTTCAGCATAACAAGGGCACTCAAAGCATACTTTGTGTTGCCTGTACAGCTATGCATATGCTGTCTCTGGAATCCACTTCTTCGTTGAGACCCACAGCATTCTTCAGCATAAGAAGGGTAAAAGGTGTAGAGCATGTTACATGCATGCTGTTCTGAATGGTTGTANCCAGCTGCTGGGCATGGAAGATGAGGTGTTAATCGGCTACATACATGAGCAGCTTGGGGCCGACAAAAAGGTTAGTACACAGCGCATGGCTGGTGGAACATCTGCTACTGGTATGCTGATGTGCTCTGCAATATTGCAGGACTTGGACCCCAAGAAGTTGCAGATTACACTCACTGGGTTTCTGGAAAAGAACACCAGCCTTTTTGTCAAGGTGAGGCACTTCATGCACCTTGACCCTGTGAGACATGCTCTCTGATTTATGTGTAGATAGTCGCACTGCATGCACACATTGCAAAGTCAGAAATGTAGTGCTGATGTGCTGATTCACGCGCTGATCACATGGCATTGCAAAGCTGTGTAGCGTTCGTGTGGTGCTCAACTGATGGGTGGGACTGCCTGCAGCTTGTGTGAATGTGGCAGAGGTGCAGTTTGCTGAGGCTGGCTATTGCATTTGACCTCCCAGGAGTTGTGGACGCTCTTAGCAAGTGCATCGGAGCAGGCCAGCGGTATCCCCAAGAAGATCCTGGATGACAAAGCTGAGGAGCTCAGAATTAAAAATGAGGCTCAAAAGGCCATACAGGTATGCTACTGTGTAATTGTTGATTAGCTTGCAATCTGTGCATGCTCCTTGCCCTCATCATCCCCACCTGCAACAAAGCTAGTCCTACTGGATTTGTCCCCCAACACACCATTTTGTCTGCAGCCTCACTCTTGTGTTCGCCTGTCCAGGCTGACCTGTGACAAGACAGGTGCGTCAACAGCATCACTCTCTGCTGTGCTGCGCATTAGCACGCACCACTGGCAAATAGCTGACGCTCGGCTTCAGCTATTGGTCTATGCAGTGAGTGCATGTGTAACCAAAGCAGCATCGCCCACAACAGCGCAGAATTCTGCAGCAATACCACTGCAAGCATAGCACTGAAGTCATTTTCATTACAAAATACAATTTTGGTTGTCCTCTGCCTTGCTCAATGCATGCAGTGCCTGGCATACATGTCCTGCAATGTGCACATGGCCGCTTTCAGGAGCGGCTAGATCAGGAGAAAGCTAAGAAGGAAGCTGCCCGGCGAGAAGCTGCAGAGAAGGCAAAGGCTGAGGGCAAAGACAAACCTGTGGCAGATAAGGCAACGGAGAATGGATCAGCAGGCAAAGACAGGGCTGACAGGCCTCGTGAGGGCCGCGATGCCAACCGAACTGGGCGGGACCGAGAGGTGGACAGGAACAGGCCAGCTGGACGCTCTGACAGGCATGCTCTTGCACATAGTACATCAATGTGCTGTGCTGTGTCACTGTGCTGTGCTTTGCTTTTTCCACTGCTGCATGCGGTGCCATGCTGCAGTATGCCTTGCTGAGCCATATTTGTTGTGCTGATCCTTGTCTGCTCACAAGGTTGATCATCCACATTATTGATCATCCACANGGCAGCAGCAGTGTGGTGCTCTGCTTGACAGGCCAGCCTAGCTGTATACGTGGTGTGGGCAGCAATGGCAACGATGTGAAGACCTTGCACTTTATCACAATTTATGCAATGAACNGCCGGCCAGAGCTCTTGGCAACCTTAAAGAATGAGATGTCGCATGTCCTTGAGAACAGTGTGAAAACGGCACGTGAGCGAGATGCTGCTCAGCGAGAGTTGGAATCAATGTCAACATCAAAAACCGCTATTCACTTACAAGCTGACAAGCGCTCTGATCAGATTGCACAAGCCCTGGACACAAATTACATGGTTGCACAGCACCAGTCTGCAGCCATGGATGAGGCAGCAAATTTAAAAGATCAGGTATCACTGGTTCATGAACGTGTTGCAAATGGAGATATTGATGCTGGACAGGATATTGAAAGGCTTGTTCAGAAACAGCAAAAGCTTGAAGATGAAACGGATGCTGCAGCTGATATCCAGCTTGCAGCTTTGCAGAGCATCGACAAGATTATAGAAGACAAGAAGCAAGCCCTTGCTCAATTAGAACATGACATAGAAGCTGTTAGCATTGGCTTAAAAGAAAATTTTGAGGGGACTGAAAGTCAAATCAATCTGGAACAAAAGCAGCGCATTGAAGAACTTGAGAAGAAAATCCAAGACGCTGAACAATCCGGCAATGATCCAGCAATCAGTAAGGAAGAGCTTCTTGCAGTTCATCAGCAGCTATGTACAACAATCTGGATTCAATCCTTTCCACCAGTGAACATCAGATGCGCTCAGGGCAAGCGGCGGCTGGCCGCTTGTCTGCAGCATTACAGCTGGCTGATCCTCCCCAGGAATGTTTGCAACGTGACAGCACAGTCACAGGAACAGCACACACCAGCAGCGCAATAGGCGTACATCCAGCTGCAGCATCTCAGGTGACCCAATCTNATGTGTGTACATCATAACACCATGTCACCTGTCAGAGAATATTTCAGTGAACAAGTCGCCTCTGATGCCATACTCCTCCACACTGTACAAGTGTCGCTCATCCTGCCAGCTGCCTCGGCATCTCGCAATGCCATCATGCTGCAGCCTAGTCAGCATTGCAATTTCTGCCTCCACACGCGCTAGCTGCTGAGGTGAGAGTTTGCCTGCAGGCACATCATTGTAGTGCATGAATTGCATAGAAGGTACAAAATGCCAGCAGCGCTGTGTGTTGCGCAGTGTAAAGGTTGTGAGCAGTACCGAGGTCATATGACTTCAGCAGAAGTTTCAAGCCAGTCTGCTGTGCTGTCGCAATGCAGGAGACGCAGGTTGGACTGCGGTGAAGAATATGAAGCGCACTGCCAGCGAAATCTGATTTTGATGTGTAGCGGATATTGGCAATCTGCAGCAAAAGTTGGCTAGTCTCCCTTCACGCCCGCACTGAAAGGCCAGTATGGCAAGGACGATACGCATAGCAGCTTTCTAGGGTACCTCTGCGTCAGTAAGCTGAGGCGCTTTGGTGACAGGCTTCTTGTTGTATTTTCCAGCAGTGAAACTGTGTAGGAGGTTGTTAAGCGTTGCGAAGCTGCGTTGGCTTCGTTCATCTATTTGCACATCACTGTTTGCCGGTATGGTATCCATCGCACTCAGTGTTATGATGACGTAGTGAAGTGACAAAACGCTTGTGCCCTGTGTGAATTGGCTACAAGAAGGGGAGGAAGGGAGAGTGTTCACGGTACTGATATGGACAAGTTTACCTTCAAAGCTAGCCGATAGTCTGCCAGCAGCAATCTTTCGGAACTGCCCTTACTCATCCAACGAGCTTCGATTGTATAGACTGCAACCTGCTGCGTGCCTGTTGGCCATACAGCTGGCATCGGCAAGCCAAGGCTCTGCCCGGAAACAAGTGTTGATCAAACGGTTGTGGTGAGAGTTTCAACCCTTCCTACTCCCGGCTAAGATGACGGGGCAAGCCTCCTTCTTGGCTCAGCGTAACCCAGCAGGAATGACTTACCGCTCGGACATCATGTTGCTGCGCCAAGTAAGAGTGAGACTCATCACGATATAACGCTCTTTCGGGTATGCCATCAACAGTGTTTGCTGCAGCAACGCCAGTCCGNCTTCAAGATTAGAATTGGCATGCGCAGACTGTTTACAGCAGTATATTGGTACTGTCAATACAGAAAGAAAACAAAAGCATTGACTGTATGTCACAGTAATCTACCTTTGTAAAATGTTCCCATATATCTGTAGTATGTGCCAGAAAAGGAGTGTCTGGCCGTGCAGGCATCAAGGTAGTCATGGCGGGGGGCCCTGCAGATGCCAAAGGTTTGCTGCTAGCTGCCATTCAAGACCCTGACCCAGTCATCTTCTTCGAGCCCAAAATGATGTAGGACATTCTGTCTTTGATAACCCATCACATGTAGGCGCTGTAAGGCTTCAGACAGCCACACATGATGCTGTAGGGCATGTTGCTGTTGTGCATGTTTGTGTTCTTTGGCCCCTCCAAACAATAGTGGCACGAGCTCTGTAGGATGTGAGGCTATGTACGGGTATGAGCTGCACTGGGGGACAGCAGACAACAGCACTCTATGGTCAACATCAAACAAAATGCAGCAAAGCACCTTGTCGGTCATGAGTTGCAATTGCTTCAAGGGTTAATCGAATGTGGCAGTCCTAGCTGGCCCACCACAAAAGCCTAGAATGCAGTGATCAACACACAAAACACACAACCATCTGGCGCTTTGCATTGCATTTGTCTCATCACTGCGCTGGACTGCCATTGCCTAAGACNGCAGCCGGTGCAGGATGTGAATTGGCAGGCTTGGCCACTCCTGGCACAGGTATGCCAGAGGGGGTCTGAAGTAGACTTGCTACAGGAGTTTCAGAAGGAATCTGGGTGGGGTCTGACCCAGGAGTGTCAGCGAGGGGTTGGGATGTGGCTGACACACAGGTCTTGGAAAAAGATTGGGCTGGCTCTAGCATAGGGTTGTCGGGGGGGTCGTGAGTAGGGTCTGCAAGAGGAATGTCAGAAGGAGATGCAGCAGCGCTCTCTGTAACTGATAAGGGGTACTCCCACCTGCCTGCAAAATCAGCCACCACAACCAATTTCAGGTATGTTCACCTCAAATGGAATGTGATATTAGTCGAAAACACAATACATGCATAGACTGCCTGCTAGGCAGCCAAAAGCAGGCAACACGAGCAGCCAGCAATGTACAGCTGATCTGCCCTTGTGAGTTGCAATCACTAATGCACACTGCTGAGACATATGCCAGCAGGTTCAGTGTCTCAATGTACGTTGATGTGCATACGATCAGCAGCGCATGAAAGCTTCCACATACGCTCCATTGTTTAACCAGTCAACACTGCTGGTGCGCGCTTGAATCAAATGCAGTGAGCATAAATGCAAGCTGGGAGCAGCCTGTTGCAATGTCACTGAGTACAGAATTGCAGGCACAAGCTGCATATGCATACCTGAGCCTTCTTTTTCAGGAAGCTGGCCAACCACAGTCCAGTGTTGCGGAGCGTCGCTACTCCTGTGCTCAGGGCTAGATGAGGGGGTCCCTAGCTTGAGCTTGAGACCCCCCTCACACCAGGCCAGCATGCCATCAAGGTCCTTCTGTGCCAGCAGGTCTGCTATGCAGTCCATCAGCACCTGGGCCTGGGCTAGCTGCACCTCCTCCGCAGATTCACCAATCTGCAGAAGCCATGCCAGCTACTCAGCTTTCTGTGCCAGCATGCAGCTCAGGCATGTCTGCAATAGGCACTGCTAGAAGGGTGCAATGTCTCCAGCAGGAATGGAATGATGCCGAGACAAACAAACCATGTGCACTGTAGCTCAATGTACAGCAGACACCAGCACATCCAAGCCTGACGCAAGTGGTGTGACTTGTGNTCTCACTGTTGGCAGCCAGTGCCAGCGCACTGCTTCTGGCTAGTGACAGTGCATGTCCCTGTCTTGCGAGTGATACCCTCTCACCTTGATGATGGTAACGCTGTGTGCACTCCTGTCCTTGCCACGAGCATCAGTCATCACCACAAACGAGACCAGGTCACTGGGCTTCAGCTGCACAGCTTCCTGCCTCTGCATGAGGTCACATGAGTCAGCATGGTCAAGCAATGCACTACAGACAAAGTGAACTGCTGCATCATGCATTTGTCGCCATGTCATGCTGCAGTGTTGCGCATGGTGCACTCACCATGTTGCATTGCAGAAACTAGTCTTCTGAGTTCAATTTTCTTCCATTGTGACATAAGTTAACATGGCGCTGCAGCAATGCATCAAGTACTGTTGCATCATACACTTGCCATGTCATACTGCAGTGATGCGCATGATGTGCTCACCACATTGCAAGGCAGCAACATCATCTTAGTTGATCGCACTGACATGGCATTATCATATCGCAGGTACAACAGTACCCAGTCAAGAGCAGTCAGGCTCTAGTACGATCTTAGAGTCCATGCGTGCAGATGCATGCAAATGAGCACCTNTTCATGGTGTCATTGTATCAGCTTTGTGACATTACGTGTCATCAGAGCTGTTGTTGGTATTTGAGAATGCAATGGTGCAAGATTTTGACTCTCTGCTCCTGCTGCACTGCTCTTGGACACAACACAGTCATAGTGTCATTGAATCAGCTTTGTGTTATTACACTACAACGCCTGTCAGCAGAGCCGTTGTGCTGGCTGAGCATGCAAGGCTTACTGGGTGATGTAGCTCATACTGCTGGAGCCCTTGTCTCAAAGCTGCTTCCTTCACATCAAAATGCAGCTGGTGCGGCTCATCCAGGTCTCTGCATGACAGCAACAAGTTTTGTAACTATCAGCTAGCAAATGTTTGAATCTTTCATATAACAACACAAAATTCCTTTGATGGCATCAAATGTCATCTTCTTTATGTGCTCCTTAATGCATGTGGATGTTCTCAAGTTTGTTGCACTCCAGGAAGTGAAAAGCACCACAGCTGCACCACGTGTCCTGCAGCAAGCTTTACAAGCTGCTGATATGTCTTTTGCCGCGTGAATCACAGCACGAGATGCAAGTGTTGCAATGATGCCATTGCAGCCCCTGTAAAGAGCTGTTGCTCTTCATCAATGACGTGCCCTTCATGGAACAAAATTGCAGAACTTTACACACCATGACCAACACAGCACATAACTTGCCCCTGGATGCACTCAAATAGGCTGCAAAGGGTCTGGGCAAAGGATTTTGCATATGCCAGATGCTCACATGCCACAGTACTGCAGTGGTTGTTCAACGACTTGACAGACTCAGCATGCTTCGGCATTGTGATGTCAGCATACCTGCAATGTNAGGATTGCTGAATTGTAACTAGCACTGACTGTACCTGGCCAGGCATGTTCAGCTGCTTATTGCCCTCTGCACCATATGCCAAAATGACCTGAGATGCACTACATGCCAGTAGTGCGCGAGCAGCTGGGCTAGACTGAGTCCCAGGCAGTAAGCGACATGCAATAGCTGTGAGACGTGACAGAGCATGCTAGCACACTGCGCAAGTGGTCTATTACCGCATGGTATAGAGAGTGCAAGAGGGGCAAGCCAACATCTCTGCCAACAGTTACATTGCCAAAGAAGTGGCACCTAGAGTCTTTGAGCACCTCTGTGAACTGGTTCAACACGTTCTGCAAGACAGCTCCCAGATGTTTCACACTGTTTGCTGGTAATGTCATAGTGCACAGCTGCAGCACCTTGGTATGTTGGTGATCAGGAGCCACGCCACTACGAACCAGGCCAAAGGGTGTTGGCAATCGGTCCTGCTTGGCAGTCAGGATATTGTGAGCAGCCTCAAAACTTTGACAGTCACATTCTCGAGCAGCAGCCAGAACCAGGCCTCACCAACAAGTCAACTTTGACTCTTGTACCGTATGCTTTGAAGAGCTGTGCGACACAGACAGATGTTTGGCAGCTGGCAGATGCAAAGCCATGTTACTGATGCCTGATGCATCTGCTACTGCCTCACCCGATCAGTGGAGTAGAGTCCTGCGGGGCCACTGCCAACTACACAGACTCTTAGCAAACCTTCCGTTGACTGTGTGCTGTACGGCCTGCACGCTCCAGAGCCAGCAAAATACCNATGCCAAACCTGATTTGAATAGTATGGTTGCCACTGCTGCTGACTTGGTCTGCCTTTGCGTCGGGTGATGCGAAACACCAGCATACATGCAAGGCACCTGGTTTGGCAAATGTGCACATATAAAATGATGCCTGCTTTACTCAAGATTGCAGCGGTACGAGGGATACAGTGTGAAGCAGGGCTTGTTGCTGCTGCAGGGCGTTTGTTGGTACTGAGAGGGCACATTTTGTGCCTGACAGCAATGATGCGGCAGCAGTCCCTCTGCAGGCCTGGAGCAGCCAGCGGGGCCCTGACCCGGTATGCTTGCACCTTCTCTGGCTGCTCCCCAGACGCCCCGCAAATGCATACAGAGCCATTGTGTTACACGCCCTACACACCAATTTTGTTGTGCATCAGTCCATCACTTTGTATAACAAGCCCTTACAGCAGCTTGACCATTGATACATTCAACCTATCTCAACCAATGCATACCGCCTTTCAAGGCACATCATGCAGCCAGATAGATATGTGATACATGTGCTGCACCATTCCTGAACTGGTTGGAATAGCTTGTGAGTGTATTGCAATGCCTGCAGGTTGTTGCACCACCTAATCGCTCAAGCCCTCCCAGCAATGTGGTCTACCCTGTCGTGACTCCCCCTGTCCCGGTGAACATGCCTCTGTACAACACCCCTGTGCTGCCACCCCCTGCAGCCGTGACTACCGTCGCCCGCGAGACTGTTGTGAGCGAGACTGTTGCTCCAGTTGAGACTGTTGCTGAGCCTGAGGGTAATGGCAAGGTATGACCAGTTGCAGTGCAATCTGTGACACTTACCTTTTTCCAGATGTTGTAGACGCATACACCTTGCACACCATGTGTGATGCTGGGCTGAGCCACTGATGCTTTGTTATGCATGACATTTCTGACCTTCAATGTCTGCAATTGCAATACATCATCCAGCTGATGCAAATTTCATTGATTTATAAGACACACGTGTTTGCACCACTGGTCCCGTATGCCCACATCATGCATGCCAACTACCATAGCCTCTCTTTCTCCCACCAAAACCAAACAACTGCCATGCTCTCACAGCATGCAGCTTGAGCGTCACAATTANCTCTACCTATTCATCATTCAGATGTTGTCCAGGAGCTATGCCAGAGCTGCAGAGCCTGACCGGGCTCTTGTCCTGTTGCAGGAGAAGCGCACCACAGACAATGCTGTGGGTGTGCTGCTTGAGGAAAACGCCTCACTGCACCGCCGTGTGGCTAATGGTTCCTCTGCCAATTCCCAAACAGGGCTAGAGGAGGTTGCATCAGCAGCAGACTCAGACCACTCCAATCACAGATCACAACTGCGGTCAAGTCAAGGCTTGGCACATCTTGGCTCGTTCAGGCCAGAGCACAACCATCCTAGGGCTGTCCTCCAGCACATGTTTCCTGGCAAGGTGCTCAACGGGTATGACAGCCCTGAGGGTACATATGATCAGCAGTATTACCAGCAGCAGCAGGCGTATCCCCCATACCAGCAGGGTGATCAGTATCAGCCAGGAGACGTATATGCAAACACTGGGAACGCCATTGAGCAGCTAGAGCAGCTCAGGACAGAGCTTGCCAGCAAGGATGAGCACATTGTGCATCTGCAGCACAATGTCCAGAGCCTCAAAGGCAAGGCTTCGCACTTACAGCATACAGTGGATGATACAGACAGCCACCGCAGGCAGGTGCAGTCACACAACTCGGAGCTGCAGATGCAACTGGACGCTCTTCTGAATGAAATGGAGGGCTTGCGGCAGGGGGGTTCTGGGAACTACAGCTGGGGTGTTGACACCTCCCAGGTCCACCAGCTCATGACAGAGAATGCAGAGCTCAACACTCAGCTCCATCATTTGTCACTGCAGCTTGAACACGGCACCGGCTTGACAGATCTGACAGTCACTGAGCTGCAAGAGCAGATTGCACACCTAGAAGGCACTGTCCAGCACCTCTCAGCGCAGCTGGACTCACGCGAAGCAGAGCTCACTCATGCGCACCGCCGTGAGCTCAGGAAGATTGAGTCGGAGAAGGAAAACCGGTTCCTGGAGCTCAAGAATGAGCATGAAACGCTCATCAGCCTCCTGACAGAGCAGAACGAGCGTCTAGAGACAGAGCTCAAGGAAGCATCTGAGACGGCGAGAACAGCTGCAGCTGCTGCTGTGAGCTCACCTGCACGCAAAGAGTGCATATCTTGCATGTCCAGGATGCGCAGGGTGCCTGGGAACAGCTCCCGCACTCGAAAAGAATATGCTTCTTCAGTGTAAAACCTGTTGCAGCAGGCTTGAAGTGATAGGCTGGCACTGTGCTCTTCTGTACACCTTTGCGGTCATGCTGGTCAAGATAATATGCTGCAGCAGCCCTTGCTTGAGTGGGCTGATGGAAGTTGTTACATCAACATGCCTGCTGGTGTGGGACTGACGCAACAGTAATGAGACTACTCTCACTACATCCTGTCTACTTACCTGTCAAAGATGCAGACTGTTGGCCGCAACAGCTGCAACACATCCCGAAGNGGCAAGGGTGGCTGTGGTTGTCACAGTCTGTATGCAGAGACCGCTGCTGGTGCTGCAGTAAGGGGTGCCGTCTGAAGCTGTACATAAGATAGTAGGAGACTTGCAGACCACATATACACGCCTGATGCCCGGCGTGGCTGCATTGCCTGCCGCATCCTGCAATTGGACATGACATTTGTAACAAGCAAGTGTTGGGCGGTGGGTATATTGCTATGTATTGGAGAGCTTTGCCTAGAGTCAAGCAGGCCGCAGCGTCATCGTCAAAGCAGACATAGAGCTGCTCATGAGACACAGCGAGCCCGGAGCAGACAGACAGACATACAGATAGACAGACAGACACAACACTCGCACAGCTGTGATGCGTGATGGAGAACCGGACCTGTACACTGTAGGTGATTGTGAAGTATACACTGCCTGTAGGTTTGCTGGTGGTGACCGCACCAATGCCAAAGGCAGACAGACTGCTTGTGAGGTTGCCGTCTGTGTCATCAAAAGCTGTGGCCCCTGAATCAGTATACACTGCACCTGCACACGCCACCAGACACTTGCCACTCCAGCCTCAGTGAAAAAAGGGAGGCTATAATTGCAAGTACATGTCGAGCAGGCTGCAGGACAATGCATTTTGGCCAGCATCGAGCTGATGTGCTCTGTGCATTCACTCCAGCTGATGCTCTACTAGACAGGCAGCCATGCTGATCAGAGTGTGAGAGCTCAAAGACAATGCACAGTTAGAGCAGTCCACATAGTGGAAATGTATCGGTCGGTCAATGGCTCCAGGTTATGATGCAGCACTCACCAACATAAATGTTTGTAACAACATAGCCAGTAGCATTGATGCTATTAGACGCAGGTGCCTTCACAGTTATGACAGGAGGAGTGGTGTCAGCAGCCACAGCTGGCACGCTGGAGGCTGATGCACAGATGGATGAGAGCGCCAAACAGATTGTATACAGCGAGCACCTGCAGGGCATAGGAATGTGACTTGTGGTGCCCTGCTGTTCAGCGAAGTTTTGGGTTGATGTGCTCCATATGATGTTGCAGATTCTGATGTTGCATATGCTGTTGTAGAGTACATACAATGTTGCTTGCAGCGGGCAGGCATGCATACTAGCTGGTACAGCGCTGTGCATCAGGAAATCTGCTAGCACAGGCAAAGGATGCTCATTGATGCAAGCAACAACGTCAGAAGGCATAGTGAGGAGGCTGACCTGCAGGTTGCAGAGCNCAGTCACAACAAACCTGTGCACACAGGCAAGAGCAAGCATTGCGGTCGACAGCAGGTCATAGACAACTAGTAAACACATGTTGCACTGGTGTCATGCAAACTTGACAAACTAGCCACCAAAAACAGGGCCCTACTAAAGCATTCATGCCAACATCCTTCTTTGCTTGCGCATGATGCAAAGTGTCTTCCAGAATACAGCCACAGGCGACACATTAGCATGCTGCAAGACAATGGCAGACTTGCCTTGAATAGAGCAGTATCATCACAGTCGGACGTTGCACTTACAAGCTGATGAACCATAGCACTACAACAGCAATGCAGATAGCTTGCGTCATCCGGCTTGTGTGACTGCAGCACACATGTGTGAATTATATAACGTATATATAGTGGTTTGACACTCGAAGGCGGTATTTATTGCAGTGCTTCGGGACATGTAACACTGAATTTGCTGTGGGCACGTTAGCCAAATTTGCGAGTACCTGCTCAATGTGATAAAGCTGTCATGACTGCAGCTGACATAGGCAGTGCCATGNACAACAGCACATGCTGAACAACATGCGAAAGGAGCTAGAGAAGCAGAGAGCTCAGGATCCCAAATTCGCTCAAGTGCCAGGATGGGGCAACCTGTCAGATTCACACTTCTCAGCTGAGGCAGCACATCAGAAGGCTCTGGCTCAGATGCAGCATCAGGAGCAGACAGCGTCATTTGCTTTGCAGGTTGGCAGGCACTCTGTGCATAACCCCATTGCGTACACTGCAGCATGAGCTTTATAGCAGGCATGCTTGCAAGCCTTAAAGCAGCACAAGCAGCATGTCAACGGCTGCCCTGNGAGGAGGGCTTGTGCCCCTGTCCAGGGCCAAATGCTGCAGGCCCTGCCTGCCCTCCCAGCTTCCAGATTCACAAGGCCAGCTGGACCCAGATGCCAAAAGTGTTGCTGTTGTCTCCATTGGATGCCACAGATCTTCTGGACAGGTGCGGTTGTGCATGACATGCAATGCGCTGCAACCGCACACTGCAGCTGGCAGAGACCAACCAATCAGCCTGGGCATTGTATGCATTTGCAATGATGTATCGTGTGTTGAAGCAAGGGCTCTGTTTGGTCAGGCATACTCTGCATACCTGCTGTCACGTAGCGGCAGGGCACTAGCAGCAGTGTAGTTGGATCTGCAGGCGACGCGAGCCTAAGCTGCTGGTGCGAGAGCTTACATCCTTATCCTGTTATGCTGCGTACTTGCCCATCAAGACGATCCACAGACCATGCATGCTGAGTATTTGACGACACTTCCAGCACAGATGCTCACCCTGTTTGTGACCTGTTCAAAGCAGGTTTTGTGTCTTGTGGGTGACCCTGTTTGTTTCACTTCTAGCTGTAGATGCCAACCCTGTTGCCGACCTCCAGGGCAGTGAAGCTATGAAGTGTGAGCCACAAGGAGGCAGCTTCGTCACAGGGTTCACGGAAGCGATCAGGGTCTCAAACGCAGCAAACTACTACTACCCTGTTGGGGCTGTGGACTGCTGCACCCCCTCAGTATTACTCAGCACTGGCGATGCTTGGGAGCTGGAAAGATGTGACTGCTCCTTCAGCACTGACATCAACTGCGGCGAGAAGGATAGCAACCGTCTCCTGCAAGGCTTTGAGCGCTGGCGGTGAGTTGGCCGCCCTCCTTGTTGTGCATGATGCTGATGTGAACAGACCGTGATTGGGCTGTTGTGGCGGTGCGTGATGGCCTGCCTTCTGTCAGTGCAGGTGTCTGCTGCTGTCTCTATCTGCATGTANCAAATCCCCAAGCAGGCTCTCATGCTTTGCGCATTGCTGCAAACCCCAACTTGGCTGGTCCCGCTCCCATGTTTGTGAAGCAGCCAATGCAGCAGCTGGCTCAGCCTGCTCGGACAAGCGCAATGAGCGCTTTGAGCGAGAGTAATGCGCCGTTGAGCTATGGTGGGGTTCAGCCAGTAAACAATCAGATGACTGAAGATGTTGTTGGCCAAGATGATGAAGAGAGGGCAAGCAGTAGTTCTGGGAGGGGTGCCAAGAGTGTATATCAGAGCAGAAATCTGGGCAAGAAGGACCGGAATCATGTTCCTAGATTGCAACATGACGACCCTTTTCTGGTATATGACCATGATATTACAGTTGCTTGACCCTGATTCTGCAACAAGTAGTGTACATCCGTCACATACGCCAGAATATGTCTTGCTCGGATACTGAAAAGTGTATCACTGAGTCATGACCTGCACTGGTGACCTAACATTGCTCTTCAAGCCAGTGTGCTAATTTACTAGGCATATGTGTTGCAGCTGGAGACAGCGGTGAATGGTACTCCGTAGCAATTGCACTGCAACTGCAATGCAACATTCAGCGGTTCGTGGAAAAGTCTTTGTTAACATAGAACTTTTCTCTGAGAAAAGTTTTCTCAGGTTACTTTTCTCAGGTTAGCAATAAGGACACAGTGCAACCAATAGTGTACAATGCATTGCATGTGTCTCAAACAGAGTCATGATGAGCTGCTGCATGTCCCAATGACACTGTGCCNTGTGACATCTGGCTGCAGGAACACTGCAGCCAGCAAAAACGCTTTTGCAGCCCAGGTGCTATTGCGCACCTTTCAGCCTCAACGCGCTACGCTGGCTTGGTGGCACTCTTGAGCTGCTGCTCAAGNATTGAGTCACAAGAATATGATGATTGGCATTATTGTTGAAGGGCACCCAGCCTACTGCAAGTCAGAATGTGCAAGGTTGCAAACGAGCAGGCTACTGGCATTCTAAATGGATCGATGTCTGACTTACATGCATGCCCTTGCAGAATGCTGACATGCTGATGGTATGCACCTGCTTGTCACTGGTAAGGCTGCCCAGCAGTTGCAGTGTCGGTTCTGCTGCATCTAGCTCGAACCTGAGCCCAGACATGCCAGTCTGCTGTAGGATGTTCTTCCCTACAAATCCTGATGTGTGACTTCCAGTCAGGTGTTCACTGTTGTAAATCAGCCTCGGACCTTTTTGAATCACCGCACAATCGCTGGATTTTAGCAACTTGCATATACAGGTCTGATGCACACCGTGTCTGAGACAGACTGTACCAAAACCGAACAGACTGACAGTACACATGTGCTGTGCTTGACAGGTTCTTGTGTGTGCAGGTCATTCCCTGGGTGGGGTCATGGCTGTGTTAGCTGCTTATGACATTGCAGACCTCTGCCCCTGGCGCTCTCTGCAAGTCTACACCGTGGGTGCGCCCCGGCCTGGCAACCAGGCCTTTGCTGCCAAGTACGANTCCAGCCTGACCCCGTGGATAAGAACATATTTTACTGCAATCACTGGGTTGGCAACATCGCTAGTGACAACTCATCATGATACAGCAACTTGCCAAGCTGAGTTGACTTGAATAGTGCGATTTTGACAAGCAAATAACTCAGTGACTGTCACAGACTGTCAAAGTGTTACTAATTGTTAAGTTAGTCAACCGTTGAACGGTCAGTTTATCAGTTTCTTGTGATTCAGGGGCACTGCGGTAACTTACATGCTGACAGCCTGTCATGTAACCACCCTTAACACTTTTTGCATCCACATGTGTGCAAAACCGTGACTCAGTGAAGATGCATCAAGTGATCACGACGCACAAACCCATGTCGGCATACATCTGCGCAGATTACAGTTTTGCAAATCTACATGACGGCAAAATGTCACGGACTTGCACAGGAAGTTTCAGCACAGCTTCATGCTTCAGCAGTTCNGAAAGCAGCAGACAAGCCAGCAACGCTGCAGCCAACAAAGTACATAGGCTCAATCTTGAGCTTGGAACTGTGGGCATGCATGCTCCTCAAGGTAATGTGGCCGCCTTGGGACACTGGTGCTTGACATTGAGCGCCAAAAGACAATCCAACCAATCAACAATGTCTCACACATTTTTGGGCATGATCGTCAATAAAGCTGGTAGCTGAACCAAACAGTGAAGGCCATGCGGCACTATGTAGAGTTTTCTTATGACTCTTATGACTCTTATGACTCTGTCTCTTGAAGTATCATGATGTGTGTGCAATGCAATATGGTCAAGGCTGTGAATAGCCTTGTTGCAGCTCTAAACAATGTTGTGGGGTGATAGAACGGTAGCATGGTATTAGCCCTCTGATAGGCACCACAACAGAGTGGGCTTCGCAAGTGTCTGCACACATGACGCTGCAGGTTCAGGCCCAAGGGCAGCATACCTTTGTGTCAAGTGCACATCATGTATATACCGTGCTGGGGTGTCATGGATGCATGCACCTGTGAGCCTTGCCAAGTAAACAGCATTATGTCTTACACAAGCACACGTATGGTCCGCATGTATGCTCGCCACTCCAAATTCACCAAAGCTCAGCAGAAAATGGCTTTCACCTATTAGAGTCTGGTCACAATGTCCTTGGTTCAGGAGCGTTTTGCTGACAGTCTCTGAGCCATAAACGGTGGACACAAAGCATCAAACATGCCGCCAAGACTGCTACAAGACGGGCCGCATCAAGCTGTGTCTGCAGTGACATGAGGNTGTCCACTGACAGCAGGGTCCATCTGCCTGGCCCACCAGCCACTTGGGCATATGTACTGGTCACATCTGAACCTGCATGACAAACGCCAAAGTGACAGCAAGCTTCCTTAGCCAGGCAGTGTAGCGCCTATTGCTAGCAGTGGTAATGCTTACAGGGTCACCCCAAAACACAAGTATCAGTGTAATATAACCTGTGGGTCAAGATGTGCCGTACAGCAGCAACTTGTAATTGGCTGAACGGCAAGCAGACTGCGCATCTGTTCAGGTTCGAGTCAGTCATTGAATCACAGACACCATTACCTCAGCGTTTGCAAGCAGGCATTACAGATGTGACTTACTGTTAGCATAAGGCGGGTCCACCTTCTTGGGAAGCAGTACTCTGGCTTGAGCGGCCGCCAGGCTGTCATACACTTCATACGAGTTATGTGGCCGGAACTGCACCAAAGTTTGGACATACACAGCATACGTGATGAGGCAAATCAACATGCCCACCTCCATTTCAGTGATTTTGGTTCTGGCTACAGTCAAGTCCACAGTCACAGTCTTCAGCTGGCTGCGCAAGCCAGCTTGTTGCTNGGGTGAAGATGAGATCCATGCGCCTCACCTTGCCAGCTTCAGTGCGGAACATGCCAAACAGCTTGTCAAACCTAGACCACACACAACAGCATCCTCAGGACTAGCTGTGGCGCCAAATACAGTCAAACGCTTTCATTCACAACCACGCCTGCATGAGGCACATGTGCGTCTTCACGCAAAGTACAGCAGGCCATTATTGCAAGCATGCTTGAAGGTGTATAGCGAACACAGCTGGTCCACTGCTGCCAGATCAAACTTCTGTATCATGCAAAACACCATACAAATGCATAAAGCAACATTTCACTGTCATTCATGGGGCTTGAATTGCATGCTTTGAAAGTCTGTTGGCCCAAGGACACAAAATGACCATCTTGTAATTGGTCAGAAGCACTTTTGCTATGCGTTGCCTGATGAACAACAGAACAACACTGCAGGGCTATACAACAGTCTGCAGACCTGTCAACAGCTATGTTGTTTTCAGACAAGAGGTTGCCCTGCACCAGGTAGCTGCGCATGTGATCCAGATGAGTCAACATGCGACCCTCCTGCACACAGACAAGCAGCTAGTGATGACTCGTGCTCAACCTGTGTGATGAGCCCCACCTGTCAACAGCAATGTTTCCTTCTGGCAGGTTGGTGCCGTTGGTCACATGGTCCTTCATGTGATCCAGGTGGGTGCGCATGTGGCCTTCCTGCATGGGTGGGTTTGCTTATGGTATGCAGCTTATGCATGTCATGGTCAAAGAGCCAGCAATGTATGTAGAGTGAGAGAAGTTTTGATCTACATGTGTTCTGGGCTATCTATGCGACTGACAGTACAGAGTGCATCATGGGTNCACCAATTTACAGCAATATCAATGTGCCATGTGGCATTGCAGAGTACGCAGGACTGTGCACCTTCTGTGGTGCTCAAGTGGCTCTCTCCTACAGTGAGCATAGTCAAACCAACCCAACAACTGCTGCAACAGCACAGCCCTCGGCACAACCTGTCAGTGCTAACTCCTTGGGTGAAGCTCGTCCTGTTGACCCACCGTCATCGTCAGCTACACAGGTATGTGCAGAGCTGTTCTTGAGCACCTGGTATACATCAGACAAAGCATAGCTCCGAAACACAATTTGCATTGCTGGAACAGAGTAGAAGTAGCAGTGTTGGGTGCACAGTGGCCCTGCAACAGGTCACATTGTGCAATGCGGTCAAAAGTAGGGCAGATGGAAAGCGTGTTGTTCAATGTGCACCCTACGGGGAACTGTGCACAAGGTTTGTGTGACAGCTTGGGTGTGGCGTGGAGAACAGGTTGTTGCTGTCAGCTGTAGAGGTATGCAATGGCCTTGTCAGCTGCATACTCACATTAAATGGCCTTGCAATAGCATCATGCCACGCATTGGGGTGCCTTGTGCACACCTGCAAATGTTGACAATTGAAGGTGACCAAAAATTTGACACAGTCTTATCAGCAAGTCATCAACAAGCCCTTCCGCTTTGCCACTTCTTGGAGAAGTTGTCAGGTGGTGTGCACATAGCAAGGACATCAATGACTGCTGTTTTGTGTCATACCAGTNTGTGCATGGCAGTATGGCTCAAGAACCCTTTGTTACACACCACCACTGTTGATCCTGACACATTAGCAAGGTGACACGGCACCTGAGAGTACTCTGTAGTTCCAGGCAAAAGTTGGGGCTCATCAATAAAGCGTTTCGCCCTAAATCAAGGAAATCACAGCACAGTGACTGTTGAGATGTTTGACTCTGGATTCCGTTTTGATGTTTGTTGACGCCCATGCAAGTGTTGCCCGTCATGCTGCATGTGCATATCAGCAGCAAATCCTAGTGTGTGCGACCAATACAGTGGTACTGTGTGCATGCAGCTTGGACTCCCGCTGACTGCCGAGGTCCCTGTGGTGGTCTGCAGACAGTAGGCTTGCAAAAACTCATGTCTCATGGTGGTTTCCATCTCTTCCATGAAGCCCTAGCATGCCGTATTACATTTGACTGTAACGTTACACTGCCTGAAGCCTGCACATATCCTACAACTTGAACTTGCTGTGAGTCACTGCTGTTGCCTTCATGACAACTCTTCACAACCGCCTTATTCATGCCTGAGATGGATGCATTATGAAGCGCGGCAGAGTACAGGAGGCGTATCTGGGCACAGACTGCTGATGGGTCACTCTGCCGCACTCCACAAAATTGCAGATGCTGCTTGTCACACCAATTTANAGTGGCCTTCATGATTGCCGTGGCACCGTCAGCTCGAAGATGCTACCGCGGCTTGATAGTTCGTATACGGTACGTCAGCTTATAGTGCGTCTTCAATAAGTCTGTTAGGCTATCTTTATCAAAACGCTTCCTGCTGCTTTATAGGTGTCATAGCCTGTTAAGGTGACACGCGCAGCCAGCTGGTCGGGCTTTGTACGCCAGTGGTCGGGTGGATCGAAATCTGCTTGAATACACTTAGCAGAGTGGGCAAGGCTCGAGTGGAGGTAGCAAAAGACAGCTAGAAATTGGACAGGTATAAAGCCTGCACCTTACCAGTAATGATGTGGCATGGTCTTCAGCACAAATTTCGGGTGTGCCCTAGAGTATTCTTGTGGCTGCCAATGGCAGAGTTCACATCTTTCAGCAAACAGACAGTAATTGCATCAAAACATTCAACGAGCATTGCACTGCGGCAATGTGCCATTTTAGGCTGCTGTAAGTGTTGATTGTTGTGTGTGATACTCACTTTGTATGCATTCTTCTGTAGGGCAGGGAGTGGGCAGAGTGGAAGCCACTGCGAGCTCTACTGTGAGTTGTGGCAGACCTGATCAAGAGATGGCACGTGCAGTTGGTCTTGGTGATCGCCTGGTATTTTGCACTGCCTCCCCTGCTAAGGGCTTGCTGGCTGGGTATTGATCAGCACTCCCTATACATCACAACAGGGTATCCACCATGATCAGCACCTACCCTTGTTATGCCAGATGTATCCCCAGTGCAGGTATGGCTTTTGCTGGATGTCTTGCTTCCATTTCGCTACTGGGGATGCCTAATAGTGGCGCACAGCAATGCTCAATTGCCATGCTATGCCGTAACCTCAAGGTCTCAGCAGTATGCGTTTTACATCAATATTGATCAGCAGTCAGGCTTGTGCCTAGCCGTGCCGGCCTATGCCCTGCTGAGCAGAATCTGGTGTCTCAGCGAATGCCATTTTGCCCTGAAGCTCCAGATTAGGACACTCTGTCGCAACAAGGTCAATGTGCCTCACTCTATGTCTGTGATGCAGAAGGTGATCTGTCTGGTGCCCTGAGAAGGTTCCTAGCTGCTTGGAAGCCTTGCAGACAGGCTAAAGCTGTGGTCAATTTTGATGGACTCAATTCATGATGCACTGCCTTTCTTCGACGATGCANCGCGCATGCCAAAGTGAGCATGCACGCTGTGAGCGCTGACAGTGGGTGCCCACTAGCCTGTCCGTGGTGCAAGTTACAACCGATATGTTGCTGACCGAGCTCTCACCACTTCACGTGTCAAACTTCCGAAACCCTACAAAAACTTTTCATATCACCTCAGCTCACTGTCAGCAAGTCTCACGTTGCAGGCTCGACTTGGAAGCTTACACGTGAAGCTAGCTCGCCTCAGAACAGCACTCGTAATCATCGCAACTCAGATCAGCCTTTGCCAGCAGGTTGCAACCGTGCATGGTGGCAGCAATGCAGGACCAGGCAGCGAGAGCAGCGCGTCTGCGTGCACTGCGGGAAGCAGCTCAACTCGACAATGCAGAGCAAGACACTCAGCCTCAAGCAGCTGTCAATGCAGAACCTGTGTTGAAGTTCCGAAACTATGTGGTCAAGGACGACCAGATCACTCACGAGAAGACTGCTGCTGCTAACCCACCAAAGTATGAGGCCCCAACGGCTGGCCCAGACCTTGAAGCGGAAGGGGAGGTCAGTCACAACGTTTATGGGTGTCTTGAGATGCTGACACAATGTCACAGCGGGAATTTAGTAGTCACTGCTTATTTGCAGGAACTACTGTTGCATGTAGCTCCCAAGAAACCCAATTGGGACTTGCGGAGAGATGTGGAACCCAAACTTGCCAAGCTGGAGAGGAGGACGCAGCGTGCAATGATACAAATCATGCAGCAGCAACAGCAGGCATTACCTGAAAGGCTCTCATAAATTAATGTCACACAGTAGCAATGCTTCAAAAGTGTGAATTGTTTTGGCTACATCTTTTAGCATTGCAGATAGCATATGCACATGCTGTTACTCACATCGTTACGACAACATGTATAAGTGCCTTTTGACAACATAGTCATGTGTGTTAAGAGGTGCACCCCTTAATGCTATGCACCCCTGTAAGATTCAAGCCAACAAAAGCCATCGAGCTGTGTTCAGTTTTACATGTGCAACTTGATATGTACTGCTGCAAATGTCTATGTATACTAAACAGGGCCAAGCACGAAAATTCCAGCGATGCAAATACTTATATTTCGTGCGGATGCCACCAAATGATGCAAGTATAGTTACAACTCTATTCACATTGTTGTGAACAAGCACAAATGAATAGTGCCATGGGCACGGGTAGTCAACCAGATAAAAGATCAAAGGGGACTGGTCAAGCTGCACACAACTGCAAAGTAACCTGGTTGGACGGATGCTGCGCACCCCACTGTTTGGGACACCTGCCCAAAGACACCACAACACTCCTTCGGTCAGGGAACCCTGTGCTACCACTCAACTGAAAGCAAACTGCTGTCTCTCCCTATCTTGCNTATACTTATCAATACCTCTCATGCTTGCTTTTGGGGAGTCACCAGGAGTCACCCCTGATCACACATGCCCCTAGTCACAGGCATTTGAAATGGTGAATTGTCGTGACTGACCTGCTTGAGTTGCGCTTGGTGCCAAGTCCCACTTCTGGGAGCCAAAGTAGACACTTCCTGAGGTGGCTTCCAGCCTACATTGCAGTCAAACTGCCCGTGACTTGAAGACCCTTTTGTGCGAAAGGGCCAACACCATGTTGCAGTTATGCTTGATGCGAAACAGACAGCCGACCAGATTTCAAGCATTTGCTGCAAACACAAACAATCGGGTGCATGAAACCATCTCAGAGCGATCAGCAACAATGTTGAGGACCACAGACTTTGGAGAGCCCCTTAGCAGCATTTGTCTAAGGATATGTAGACAACATATTGAATGTATTGGGTGTGTGATTACGGAGCTGAGTGCATAGACAGCATCATGAGGTGCATGGGAAAGAGNCCCACATACTTCAACATAGCAGGCTTCCATTCCGTAAATACTTTTGTATGCCACTTGCAGCTGTAACACTTCTGCNGCTGCATGTTGAGCTCGTTGGCATCTGTGAAGATGCTGCCACTCATGCCACGCACGGCCCGCTCTTGTAGTGAGACATTCTCACGATAAGACAATGCAAAAATAAAAAAGACAAACTTCAAAGCAAGACACTGCATCCATGATATGCATGATCCTGTGCAGTTGCGCAGTGATACACAGACAGCAGACATGTACAGCCTGAACTGTGTATCTTCACAGGTCTTACCAGATCCACCATCCCCGGATTGATTCCCTGGGGATGATGAAGCCGTCCAGGATGACAACCATCATGAGGAAGCTGGCGCCAACAGCATTGGCCACAACTAGGTTGCGGGAAATGGCACCAAGTGCTCTGAAGACGCTAATGGCCATGTTGTGGGTCAGGAAGTTGAGCAGCCAACACATAAAGAACCTGCAGCATTTGCTGTTCTTACATGCTTGCAGTCCTGGAAAGTGTGTTGTGTACCTAAATAAGAGTGCCACAACAGCTATGTGTTATGCTTTGCAGCTATGAGGGCATGCCACATTTGCATACATTCTATCTGCAGTTTCTGTAATTTGGACAGTTACCACTGCATGCACGCCCACATGCAGTGTGCACACTCACAGCAATAAACTTAGACATGACGTTCATGACATCTGAGCATAGGCCTAGGTTGCACATGCCCATATGCAGCATCACATTGTGAAGCCCATTATAGAGCCTGCCATTAAACTATCAAAAAGCTTGCATGCACGGCAGCATTGACAAGGTTGCNAGCACAGCCAGGGTGTGAGGCAATCACACTGTGACATCTGATTGCATCGCTGTCCTACACAAGACCTGGCTGTAGCTTGCTTATGTGCTATGCTGGCAGATTACATGCAAACAGACGTAACACCAAATGTGTGATCTGCATCACCCAAGTCCTTGCAGCATAACTTGTGCCTGACATGAGGTTGGACAGGGTGTAAGGATGGAGTTCTGTGGTGCTCTCTGAGTCAACGGCAGTCAGGCAAGACTGCAAGCAAATTGACTGAGAAACAATGTGCACAACCGCCTCCAGCCACAGCTGCACCAGCTTGACACACTCACCTCATGGCTTGCATAGTATCACCTCTATCATGTACAAAGGATACAAGGGCTTGCACAACAGCCATCAAGCCAGCTAGGGCATTCNGCTATGAGCAAACATTGCAGCACAGATCAACTTCAAGCAAGCATAAACGTACCGTGATCACAACACAAGTCGCACTTCCACCTGCACTACTGCTCAACCCACCGAGTCCACTGATTTACTTCTTGTGCACCAGCAACAAGTTGACAATAAAAAAAAGTCACCACTTCTGCAGGCCAAAACCTGACATCTCACTGTACTGGTAATCCTGTTCACCATGACAACAACGATGTCCTTTGCTGCACAGTACTAGTCCAAGCTTTAGCAGCATATGTACTGCGAGGAATCCTCTAGACCATTTCAAGATCAGACACTCAATATCAAGTCNTTATAGCTCGGTGGTAAGCTCAACGTCTGCTCTGCGAGCCTTGTGTTTTGCGCTTCGCCGCTGTGATAATCCGGAGGTTCGACAGTATTGTCTTCCCCTCCTGACAACAATCCTGCTTCCTGAAACTCGTATATGGAGAACGGGANCTGTTTTCTCAGTAGCAACCAATGCAGTCTTGTAATGCAGGTCGCTTCAAATGCACCAAGTGTGCCAGCAAGGGGGTGGCAGCTGCAGAGTACATCTTCATGCTGCTGGGCGTTCTGCTGCTGAACCTGTACCTCATCTCACAGCTGTCCACAGCCACCATGAGCGATTTCAACACTGTGCAGGGCTCAGACTACCTCCAGGTCAGCCATACATGATCGCTTGCCATGCTGCATCACCTGACATAATAGCATCACAGGCTGGTGTGGCATGTGCCAGTACGTGACTGGACACACCTCAATACTTGTCAATGTTTGTTTATTGAACATCTGTGTATGCAGTCATCTGGCTGGCAAGGTACACAGTAGGCACAGCTTGCTTGCAGTACACCATTGCGCCTTTGTAGCAGCAGCATTCTTGTTCAGCACCATCTCGGTNCAGGTGTACAACTACCTAGCGTGAGCGCATGCCGGTGCTGGCAGATCAGCTACATGCAAGCGACATTCAGGGGAAACATCACTCCCAGTCCCTGCCGCATGCAGCATAGCACCGCCACCAGGCTTTCATGTAGATTCATGGCTTCTGGCAGTAGCGCTGCAGCGCCTTTTTGAGCAGGTTGTACTTTGTTCTGCTTTGTTGCTGTTGCTATCGGGTAGGTGACTGTGTATAGCCCTCTACATTAGCTTGTTATGTGTTTTAGAACCCACGCTAGCTACAGCAGGTTTGGCTGAAGTCTGCCCAACAGCTTTTTGCAATGAAAAAACGTGTACTTCGTCGATCACATCAGCATATCATGCGGGCCAGAGACCGGCAGTCTGCTTCTGCTGCGTGCACGGGTGACCGATCCCACATAGAGTGACGTGTTCATCATGAACAAACCTGGTTTTGAGAAAGACCAGGATGTACTGCATCAAACTGGCTATTCGACCAGAAGATTGATCTGGAAGAAGGAAGAGTGCCAAATGCAATAAGGGGAGATAATACAGGAGTAGCAAACAAAACAGGTTACGTGCCAGCATCACCACAATCGTTGTCAGGATTTGAGCATGTATCTAGCTGCATGCCTTGTTGATACAACACAAATTTCAGGACAAGCAAACCCGATCCTGGCACTACTGTCTCCTTGCCTCTAATCTTTTAGCGAGCAGGTTTGTCACGTTTATCTGCANGTTTCATGAAGTGATTACCCAATATGATTCAAACTCATCACAGAGGTCAATCAGGAAGCAACAGACAGTAGTGGGCAGCTAAACACGAAGCCTTAGGTTACCCAGAATGGGAACTGAAGAGTCGTCAGCCGCAGTGTTGCAGAAGAAGACCCTCGGTTGAAGGCTAGAGGTTTGACAAGCCTTGGACTGACAAAGTTGGTTGCAGCACCAGAGGTTCACAGTCAAAATAATCAGACGCAGGTGCAACAATGGCATTGTGCAGCCTGTGCATGGACTGTCCACGATTGAGAGCCTGATCAGCACCAGTAGGCACGTCACTCGAGATGTAGACAAGCCAACGCAGGCTAGAAAAGAGGCTAGAGAGCCAGGGAATGTACACTGCTGAAAAGGAGCAGCGCCTACGGTGAAGCGCTCCAGGCAAGTCTGAAAGCAGAGGCTTAAGCATTAAAATTAGATAGCGAGGCACAAAAATGCAAGCAACAGTGCTGTCAAGTGACGGTTGCTTGCAGTGTTGCACAAAGGCTGCAAGCTGTGTGGAGGCGCATTGATCCAGATGTGATCAGTGTNTTGTTATACTGCTCATTCAAATACCCCGCACTCCACTGGCTATGCCAGGCGTATTACGCTGTGTAGTGAGGTTGCTGTGTCAGGCATGCGGCTGCTGTGTACAGGAGGAGCAGGTTCCATGCCTTGACAGGGCCAGCCGTAGCTCCATTCCTGACCACCAGGTTGCGGCCCAGCCCTCAAGCGAGATTGTTGATCTCACAGACAACGCTCCTCCCACCACAGACTACTTCACGGCTGTCAAGAGCTTCAACAGGACAGCAATCCCTGCTGGTGATATGAGAGGTGTGGGTGTCGATGTTGCTGTGACAGCTGCTCCTGTGCTACAAGCAAGCAGATACTGACTGTCGATACTTGTATAGTTGTTGTAACTTGACACTACATCCAGAGAGCACTGAAAAGTGAGTAATGAGCAGCTTGCACGCTGCACGCCTTACTTCTGTGTACTGTTTGCTAAAACCGCATTGTGGATCTCCCCACTGCAGTGTGCCTATGCCGAGAGCTGATACAAGTAGTCCACTTTTGCCTAACATAGCTGTGTCTGGGGCTGAGGCTGCACGCCACGTACTCGCCATGATCACTCAGATAGTCAAACGGTTTGTACGTCTGTTGACATGCAGAAATAATGAGTACCTGCTTGTGCGTCCTTCGCACATTTGATCAACGTTGGTCGGGCTCGTCTCAACACTGCTTTGCAGCAGGACGCTCGAGAGAACCTCTGCGTGACGCCAAAAGCTTGCGTCTGTGGCAAGCAACGCTGGCATGTCATGCTGCAGGACTGTAGGGNTTCAGCATTTGCCAGCTGTCTTACATAAGCAAAATTGTGCAATCAACTCACAACATGATTTTTTCCAAGGTACAACTGGATGTTGTACCTGCAGCGCTGCGGGCAACACCCCGACGTGAGAAGCCAGGCTCAGTGTGTGTCTGCTTCACTGCTAAAGGCTTGGGGTGCTGTTGGGCAACAGCGTCTGCTGCATGGCTGATTGTGCCTGTTGCCTTCACGCCTGCAGCGTGATGGTAAATCTGAGCATGCAGAAGCTGGTGGGCAGCAAAATTCTGCAGAGCAGTGTTCACAGCATGTTTGCCGTGAACTTCTCTGGCACCTTTTTGCACATCCAGCAGCTGTTGGTGCTTGGCTTGCAGCTCAGCGCGACTGTTGGCAAGAGTCTCCCTGAGCTGCTGCAGCTGCTGCTTCAGGATTGTTCCAGCAGCGTATGCTGTTGACACAACACCGGGGCTGCAAATAAGCTCAGCAGGCATGCTGATACCAAGATGGTCTTGTACAGCTCAGTGACATGGCAGTCAAAAAGTATCAGCCAGTGCATGCTTGCAGTGCAGACCNACATCCAAATCATTTCACTACTCCCCACCTATTGTTCATGCCACAAAAACACTTTCATCCCCATCACCCACAGCCAAATCATTTCACCACCACCCACCTCCTGTCCACAGCAAATCATCATCCCCACCCCCACCATATGCACCCACACAATTCCACCGACCTACTCCTGCTTTCCATGACTCAGCGTCAGCACCAGTGCCCGCTTATGTGCCACCACCCAGAGTCTACAAACCTGTTGCTGCAACTCCTCCCACCAGCTCACCTCCAACCCGCTACACCTCTTCTTCAGCATTAGCAACAGCCTTGACACCNGGTTAAATGCAGGCGAGAACAGCGTGGGCTAGAACGGCAGATACGCGAAAACACTCGCTTAGAAAAGGTTGCTCAGAAGCAGATCAAGGAAGCAGCCAAGCGCAATGACATGGTCTCAGCTAAAGTCCTGGCAAAGGAGCTGGTGCACACTCGGAAAGTCACGACCAGGCTCTATACCAACAAAGCGCATATGATGAGCATGAACTCGCAGCTCACAGAGCAGCTTGGCATGGTCAAAGTGGCAGGCACTCTTGCCAAAAGCACACAGGTACCACACCACTTCATGCACGCTGCTGCATCACAGGTGTTGCACTACTTGCCTGCATTTGCGCTGCAGCCTTGAAAGTTCTCAGGGACTGTTTTCTTTCTCCTTAAATCCTTGGATTGGCCACTGGCAGTGCTTTTACACAGTGGCGGTCTCATTATGTGATTGAAACTTGGTATATGGCCAACAAGCCTGATGCCTTGACTGAGTGATGCAAGGATTTCAAGCATGTTGAAACGGCAGTGACTCTACGCAGCTATATTGTGATATGAGGTACACAATGGCCAGTTATGCTTGCCATACCAGTTATGCTTGCCACGTCACTTAACTTCAAGTAGGGTTTGTTTGGTGATGCTTGCGCATCTTGTTTGCTCTATTCAGCCTGTGTACAGTAGTACAGTAGTTTGACTGTGACTTAGCCAATAAGCCCTTGGGTTTTGCAAATTAGCAGTTGACGGGAACTACACAACAATATATCTTTGTAAACACAACGTTACTTCACGGCAAGCTCACGGTGCGTGGGCTGATGACTACAGGTCATGAAAACAGTGAATGACTTGGTGAGAGTGCCCGAGCTAAACCAGACGATGCAGCAGATGTCGCGGGAAATGATGAAAGCAGGGCTCATAGAGGAAACAATGGGAGAGATGCTGGACGATGTCATGGACACTGACGACATTGAGGAGGATGCTGATGCTGAAGTGGACAAGGTCAGCCAACCTCCTCTGTATTCTGCCTTGACTGCATTTTCTGCTGCTGCTGTGCCTGGCCAATATCTAGCTGCGGGCCGGCTCTCTTTGCCCGAGCACTGTAGAAGTTGGTCTAATGTTTGCAGTGTTGATGCGCACAATCTGCTCATTTTAGACAGGCTTGTATGGTGCCTTGTGAGCAATCTGCGTTCTGTGATGTCCATCCTCAGCGCACCTTTGTTGCAAACTGCTTGTCATGGCACGCCACAAGATACCTTGCTTGGACCAGTGTCTGTGCTTAGTATGAGACTGCCGTCTCATGTCATCTGGAACTCAACATGAGATGATAGCAAAGTACTCTCTGCCCAAGCATATTGCATGCATTGCTCATTGCTGACATTTGTACCGACTGACTTACTGCGCTGCAGTCAGAATCTGCCATGCGTGTACATGAGCCATGTAATACATCAACACGTTGTCGAACAGGTTGTACTGCAACCTAGATATACACATGCCATACAAACAACTACAGTATTCCTTTCAGAATACTATTGTGCTCACCTTGTGACTGCGTATTGTATCCCAGCCGGCACATATGCATGGGCTCTGATGGGCAATTCAGGGCATGTGAATCCCTGCATATCCCTCGACCCTTTGCAGTCAAAGGGTGTGTCTGGCATATGCTGGAACACAACTGTGCTTGACAGGTGCTACGCAACACGGTTGGTTGTTCCTAGGACAGGAGCTTCCAGGTCCTGAAATAGGCAATGCAATACCACACACTGCATCCTGATACCATGCACTGCTTGTCTGTTGTCAGAATCGAGTCCTGAATCTGTGTCACTTTTGACTGTAAAAGATATGCCTTGCAATATTGTGCTACAACAATTGTTGAAGCAGCAAGACATAAACAAGCATGTGTTTACTCCAGATGCTGCAGTGTTCTGCCCAGCAGACAACACATACTGCTGATGTATCACGTACATCAATATCTGTGTTGCAGATTTTGACAGAGATTGCGGGGGAGACTTTGGGACAGATGGCGGCTGCGCCTCACAACAAAGTACCTGCTGCAGCAGTTGCTGTTGAACAAGAAGAGGAGGAGGAAGATGCTGAGNTTTATGTCGATCGCAGTGTGCAGAGTGTGGCCTTTGTCAGAAGTCGGTCAAGACACACTTTACCTTGTCACAACCCTGGAAGTTGTAGGGTCTCCATGGAGGCCTCAAAGGGTATTGCAACAGGTATAGCTGTACACAGGTTGCAAAGGTTACAAGCTTGGTTCAAGTACATGCTTGCAGACGATTTGTATTTGCGAGCATTACCTACTTGTGTGTCTGTGCCAAGTACACCGCTGCACAGGCACACGTCAATCTCTCGGACTACTTTGTCCTGTGTGCCACCAGGCGCAGCCCCATTTGCAGTTATACCAACCATGCTACTGACCCCTGCCTGGTGTTGAGCTTACAACACTATTTCCCTCTTGAGCAACACAGGCAGGCTGGCAACTGTGCTGGAGAGGTACAATTGTCAGGGTGGCAATATGAACGACAGCACCCACTCGGTCGCAGCCGCTCAGCTGCAGCACGGACTGCACCAGCAAACTGTGGGCAATACACTGTACTTGGGTACTGCAAGCTTTGAACGGGCGACAAGCAGTACTGGGGCCAGTTTCGGGGTGCACGCTAGAGCTTCACGCAGTCCTCCTAGTTGTCTGTGTCACAAATGTAGCTGCGTCAAGGCGTCGGAGCACGCCAGACATAAAACCCCGCGCTGAATGTGGGATCATCCGCTCCGCGTGATTTAAGCCGGACTAATCGAACATTTAATACGTCGAATTGATCCACTTTACGACCACCATGGTCGCCTCACATCACGAACAGTCCTGTAATCGGTTCGAACGCGCTACGAGCCAAAACCTGCGTCCTCTGGATCTTCGCGCTGCTTGACACACTTCCACCCTGCTTTTTACAGTTGTTCATCTACCGTGATCAACAGACTTGCCACCGAGGCTTGCCAACACGGTAGAGGATGCCAGGGGAGACTGTTCCAGCTGGCACTGGTGTTCCCGCAGGTATCATACGCAACCCTGTGCTACGCGAGGTGTACTCCAAGAGATGATCGTGTTCGCTGGGTGCTTAGCTGGCTTGCACAGTTGCAGCCTTATGACCGTCGCCTTCGTGAAAAACGTACCTATGTCGTTTTCGAACGAAAAAAGTGTCGTGGACCTTTCAAGCTTGGACCGCGCACAATCTGAGGCAACACTTGTCTTGTCGATACAGGTGTGACAACGTTACCTGCAGGCGCACCCGCTCTGCTCGGCGTCCCCGCCAACTTCAATTACGCGCCCGGCCAGGTTGTTCCACTTCCTACACCTAAGTTGCCTAAAGCTCCTATAAGTTGGCGAGCTCCAGCAGTGCAGCTCCCTCAGGTAGCCAACACACACAACGCAGTCAATGGCAGTGTGTCTGGAAGAGATGCAAAACAGGCTGCAGCCAGAGCATCTGTACAGCCATCTTNAGATTAAGCAATATGTACCCATGTGAGCAAAATTCACAGCAACTACTGAAAATCAGCCAGGACAATCATTCTACACACCTGTTGGAGCTGTTGCGTGAGAACAATGACTGAGATTTCCTGCTGGCCAACGCTACTCAGCAACTGCAAAAGTTTCTGGCCTGAGTGGTTTGATATGGGCAGGTCACATTCCGATAGACTCTGGGGCTCAGGCACCATCAATGCAGCCTCTGGCACAGTGGACTGATCTTTTGCCTGCAAGTATTGTCTAGTGGCATCATGACTGGCTGGCTTTGTGGTCATGTATTGCTCAATAGCCTAAAACACATAGCAACAAGAGAGCACGATGACATGATCTTGCCACAGCTACCTCTGTGCGTTGCAGTCTCATGTCCCATTTTCTGTTAGTGTGATCTGACTGATTCTCAGCCATATGATCACAAATATGGTCTGATGAATGCACAACATGCAAACGCTGCTCTACAACGGTGCACAGGTGGTTACTGTAACACGCACCTCTTCCTGCACTGCTGCTGCAGGAGGCACNTGCTTACTTCTTTTCAAGGTTTGCCTTGCCACCATTCAGTTCAATTGCAAGCTCCTCGGAGTCGAAGGATGCCCTCGCACGCTCAGCTTGCATGTCATCAATTGGGTCCACATTGAGGGCAAGTATTGGCTTGGAACTTTCGTCAGCTAACTTGCGCATCCGTGCATCTGCTTGCGGAGCCATAGCGTGGTCTTTGAGGTTCTTGACGGGATACCGAACTGCCGCTGGAAAGGTGCCGCCTTTGGTGCACAATGCAGTGCTGCCCCTTGCGCGCTGTGCAAAGCGCAATTGATCGCGTAGTTGCTGCAATGGCTTGTGGTTTAGTCANTTGTATGAGCAGGTAAGGAGCATTACGGTCACACCCACAACATCGTCTTGTGGCAGCTTAGCTGGGTCAGGTGGATCTGCCTGCAGACCATACATTAGTCTCAGCTTGTGCCATACTGTGAAAATAATTGCACAACTGCTGTTGTGCTTGCCTGGAAGACAAACCGATAGCTGCCTGGTGCTACAGGCCCCACCAAGACACTGTCAAGTGTCTGATCATATTTCTCTGATTCTGGTGACCCCACATATATAAGTTTCCACTCCAGATCTGCAGATTTGCTCAAGGATGAACTGCTGCAGCTGCCTGGAAGCTGTTTGGTGTCCCAAATAATATTGCTCACCATGCTGGAGAGGATACAGGCACTCATACTGGATCTCGAGTTGCAACGGGTTCTGAAATAGAGAAGGGTTATCCAGTACGTTCACAGACGTGATGTTGATAGCGGACANCTTGCCATGACCAGCGTCGCCTCCGCTGACAGACAGCTTGACATCAACTTGTTTGACTGCACCCTCAAAGTGTGAAACTGCCTTGCCAACCTAGAGAAGCATGGACACGAGTGGTGTTGCAGCAGTGCTGTCTTTTGTTGTGGCAGTGTGTGACTGACATTATTCCCCGGGTCATGGAAGGAACCCTAGAGCTGCAGCATATGTCTACCTTCTCCTGTGCATATGACTTGATGCTGGGCGTGAGTTCAATCTGCCTGCCTTGGACAACCATTTTGACCGTCCCAGAGTCTGTGACGGCAGCCCGGACTGTCGTGCCCAAAAGCTGCCGACTTTGCACGCGCTGCGGCCTGTGCATAAGAGTCTGCAGAGTGGGGCAACGACGTGCGATGCAGCTCCTGGCAGGTTGAGGCATGCCTGCCACTGGGAGACGCGACATTGTCACCCCGCTGTGCGCATGCATGTCTGAAATCAAAACGACACAGGGCCTGTTTTGTGAACGAAGTTCACGATCACACAAGAAGTTCAGGGCACCGCAGAGTGCGTCAATTGATGACTCCCAAACCTCGGCAATCCAGCTAAGCATTTGAAACCCAGATGTTGACCATACCTGCATACTGTATCTCAGGCAGGCCAGTGCACAGCATCACTTTTCCTTCGTCATTTTGAGCACCAGAGTTGACCTTGTTAGGAACTCGCTGCTGCTGGGCAGGATATATAAAAGCATCGCATGCATGACCAGCATTGCCAGAATGGGCAAGGCACATGGCTGTATTTCTGTTTGTATTTGTCTCGTTACCTTCGGCTTGTGTCTCGTTTGCAGCAAATGTGGTCCGAGCAATAGTTTTGTGCTGCAAATCTCTGTACGAGAGTCAAGNTGGTTTGGCAAGCATTTGCCACAAGATCCATACCTAGTAACCCTGTTGAGTGCAATGCAGAAGAGGCTCAACATGCCAGAGTTATCTGGGTCAAAACATGCGGGACTTCTGTGTCTCATGCGAACATTAGGCAGGCACAGATAGCACATGGCATTTCCCGCTGACCGTGTCTGTGCTAATCTTGCAAGCTGACATCTTTGCCTTCTGCACATCTCCTGCTGCATGTCCATCCTCACTACATCACGCAAGGTGCAAACATGCCTAAATCTCCTGTCCAGATGAAGGTGGCAAGGATGCAGAGGTGCTGGCTGAGGACTGGAAGGACGATGGCAGCCTGCCTCTGGACAGCCATGAGCAGCTGCCGTTCTACCTGATTGATGCCCATGAGGAACAAGCCAACTCTGGTCTTCTTTATCTTTTTGGCAAGGTCAAAGCTCAGCATGTGCACATGTATATGGTCATNTGAGCCAGCAGCAAGCCGAGGAGAAACGCATGAGAATGACTCAGCACTAGCTTGCAATACTGCAGTATACAGCATTTGCGCTTGCAGTCTTGCTGGCAAAACAAATGAGGCTTCTGGAAATCCAGGAATTTTCATTTTTGGTCTAATATGGGTGTATTTTATTGACAAGCAATGTGAGTCGTGAGACGTACCGCAAGTGTATGGCATGTGCAATTTGCTGTTCAGGTTTTTCCCTGCCTCATTCTGCAAGTCATGTTATGAGTCGTCAAGATCCAATGGCTGTTTCCTCATTGGGGCCCTGTACATTTACCCAAGCTTTGAGGAGGTCACTCAACAGAGCTTGTGGGACACATCATGCTTGCGTGGTTGACACCCTCAGGAAATCAGCAATCAGGCTATGAATCCGTGACACAGATGCTGCTTTTGCTTCTAGAGGCCGCCTGAGCCAGCCATCAACTTATTGGACCAGGTGTGTGTGTGTTGGTGGTGAGGTTTTGCCCTGTACTTGCAGCTTCAAAGGTTGGCCTTGTCTGATGCCAACATCCATGGCAGTACTGACCGCATACTGTAATAAAGTGGTGATAAGACCACAGTGTGTGTACCTCGTCCTGCACAACGATTTGACCTGCCTGTGTTAGCAATCCTGTACGTGTTGCACCTGTTCGTGCGCTTATCTGGACGAGGGCTTCGTGTCAACACATACACACAACCTGCGCTCTTCACACTCGCTGAGAATCATAAGCTATCAGTCTGTATCACAAAGTCATACATGAACATACAGCATAAATTGATTCCGCTATAAGACATCACAGGCGGTCTACATAGCAGCATCAGCATACAGCATTTTCATGACGTTCAAGCTTTGTGAATGTCAGGTGATCACCCATTGACACAAGCTGTAACTGACAAGTTGCAAACGATACCCAGCACCGCAATCTATATGATCGCATTGCATCAAACAGACTGATCCTACATGGCTGCTTCATACTGCCTAAACGCTTGCTGGGTTGTCGAGGTGTCTTCAGCTGTTTCAAAACATGACACAGATTCCTTCTGCATAATGATCCAAGTTGATTTGCACAAGAACTGCTGACATTGCATCAAGTTTAATGTGGTAACAACCAGATTTGACTTGATGCTGCTGGTAACAGTCAGGCCATGCTGCAGGCAACACTCAAAACACNCTCAACAGCCTTGGGCTGCCATTCAATCTTGAGTTGAGAGTTCAATGATCAGGCCCAGTGCTGATCAGCTGTGACTTCTGTTCAGCTGTGCTGGCTGGCATCAGCTACTACAGCGATAGGCAATAAGCAACCATGGTACGCGCGGCCATTTGAGCAGAATGATTTGCCGCTGTCAGCACCTGCCTGTATGTACATGGCAATGCTGGGCATCAAGGTTCAAGTGCCAGTGGGACATAGCCGAATTGACGCCAGACAGCGATTGCAGCAAATCCTTGCACAACATTAAAGGCCTGGTTGCGTGCATGCTGTACTGACCGTCTTCTTGTATCCGGTATCAATGCCAGCACGAACTGAAAGTCTACGGGAAGCCGCTTGGGAAGGCCGACGATGTGCAAGTCTACATTGCAGCGCACTGGGCTTGCCGGTAAATGTAAACGGTGTGCGAAGAGTGTACGTTTGCATGCTTGCGACTACTGTGCCGACGTTTGCCTGCACACAGCGTGTCCAGACACCCCAATGCTTGCCGACGCTTGTGACGAGTTCTCTTGGACTCAAGGTTCGTGCTGCTGCAGAGTACTGTTTTGATGCTGTTGACCGAGCTGAGCCTCAAGGGCGTGTCCTGGTCAGATACGGCTTGTAAGTTGCGGTGTTACAGAAATCGGTTGACTAATTTTATCCATTTCCTGACTACGCACATTGGCTGAGATGCGAAACAGAAAGTGTCGGTCACAGCATTTCCCCTAAAAAAGCAACTCCCCTGTCACACGCTTTTGCCCCACTACAGCATTGACTTCACCGCCACCTGCCCAGGGCGGTAACACAAGTCACAGGAACAAGCCAAGCCACAGACCAAGAGGCCATTCTGGCAATGCACTGCAGCAACTTGACGCNGCTGGGTCAATGATTGCTGATGTTATGATCTCCCTCATCATCAACTCTGCCACATCTGCAGCAGAGGAGGATCACAAAGTGCATTGATTGATGTCATTTTGCAAGCACCCACACTCCGTGCCCAGTTGGTTCCAGATGGGTGTTCACTGCAGTTTTAAGTAGCTCACACCAACAGCCAGACCAAGTCACAATGAAACGTACAGGGGCCTGGCATACTGCTGTATCTAATCCTGTTTCAAACAGCAAAAATGTGCATTTACTTGAGCGTTTTGTCATATGCGTATATGTCATGACAGTCAGGGCGGTGAAGGTCATACATGAGTCATTCTACCAAAGTCCAGCAACTTACGCAGAGGGTGGACTGTGTAACGCAGGCAAGCAGTCTCGAATACTAGTGTACAGTGTAGGGCTGCCACTTCTGCTTCCCTCGTATGTGTATGGGGCTTACATGGTCCGCGAAGCATATGCCATTCCATGATTGCCATTAGAGCAATGTTCTGGGACTTGCATGTGTGTGACACTCACCTGGATGCTGCTGGACATCAATGTACCCCAACAGCAGCTTCACATCCTGATTGCATGACTCCCTGAGCCATGCTTGCAGAAGGTAAATGGCATTAGCTTTCACACTGTCTACCCGCTCTGAGAGGCCTTCGCGCAGCAGCTGGATCCTCTGTTCCACACTGCAGTAGAGAACGCTATGGGGTTCAAGCTATGCCGGCTGATCAAGCAGTGTATCTGGTGGCCATGTCAGTCATAGGAGCACACACGGGTGGCATGGGCATCTGATTTAGTGACTGGCTATCTGATTGGCCAGACCTTGCTGATCGAGTGGTGGACATTAACCAGGCAGCAGTGATCAGACCCTCCTCAAGTCGCCTACCTCAAGTAGGTGATGTCGACCTTCTGCGCCAGGAGTGCGTATGCAGTTCTGCGTACCTGTAGGCAGCACAACTCCCTGCTGGTATGTGTGAGGTTCCTGCCGTCATCTGTCTGTCAGTTCTGGTGCAGCAAACATCGACATAGCTGTTGCAGGTCTACCTCTGTGAACTGCTAGTGTCAGATAACATTGCATTTGTACTGCACACAGCTTAGAAGCTTCCAGACAATCCAAGAACATGTGACAACTGACCAGATGGTGTTTACTAATCCTGCACTTACTTAAAAGCCAGACAAGTTTGCAGCACTCTGGCGCTCATGTGTCATTCACCTGGTCACTGACATCGCGAGTGTGAGCCACCAACTCCTCCACCATGACATTGCAAGCTGGCAGGACTGCCAACACAGCTTTGCGTACATCCTGCAGAATTGCATATATGCCTTGCTTGTGCATGTGGCTTGCAGCACCAACAGGAGACACAGGGACACAATTGTCGAGAGACCCTAACCTCACCAATGACAAGTGAGTGGAGCAGCTCATGCCACCTGCACTGNGGCTGAGGTCTGTGGTACGTGTCATGGAGCGCAATCTGACTTCCAGAGGTGCAAGAGGCTGCTCAGCATCAGATGCTTGCGAGGGCAGAGAAGATGCTGATGATGCAAACACAGACTCCACACAGCCTGGCAAGCAAGGCAGATTGTCAACTGCTTGACTAGACCCAATCGAAGCAACATATGGTGATGCTGCACATCCTTCTGCATGTCTGTTCGCATCTTGTTGTCACTTGCCGCATTGCCCTGCTTTGGTCCTGCCAATGTTTTTATTTGCGGACACGATTGATAAGCTCAGCAACTGCACCTCTCTAACACCACCTCAGCCGCTATTTATACAAAGCTACCCAAACATGCTACTCTGTAAAGAAGTCCTCACTAGCAGAGTGCACGGCAGGGGTGCAACCTGAAGGGACAAGCAAATTGCTGGTCACCTTTGTTTGTTACGAAGGCCTGGCCTGCTCTTGGCGTGGCAATGCCCGGGTAGTGCTGCCTGTAGCTCACGAAGGCACACAGCACACCTAGCAAGAACCCCACTGTAACATCTTCCCAATGATGCCAGTAGTCCTGTAGGAGCACATCAAGCATGTAAGAATCAGCAGCTTGTGACTCACAGACTCAGCTGCTGAACAAAGTCATTGTGACACATGTCCCATCTGCACNCGCACCCCCTCCCTCAGTGTCACAGGTATGGGCTGTAAACCCTATGATGCCTGCACAGTGCCACTGCATCTTATTGTATGCCCAGACATGCTAACAGCCAAAACTTTATAACAGTACTTCAGTACATGCTCAACATACAATACTGGTGTGGTCCTGTTGTAGAACGGGCTTCACATTTCCCTGGAATGGCTCGGCCACATTGTCTATTGCAAAGGTTGTGTCATGGCAAGCAGCACCAATTGCTGGCTCTACAGTGCTATGTTGAAAAAAGCTAGTATTGCACTCAAGGCATCAAGGCATATGCAAAAGCTTGCATGCCACCTGCTACTGGGTTGTTGTGGGCAGATCTTGTGTACTGACGGTACATGCTCCGCAAAGGGCAACAAAGTGAAAGGCATGCACACCAACAGGTGCAGTGCTATGCAGTGTCCATCTTTCCATGCCTGAACAGCAGGACTGTCGTGATTGTGTGCGTGGAACATGCGTACGGTTGTGCTTGGCAGCATATGTCACCATTGCTTTGGCTCAAAAAGCATATGCAGGGTCCCTCACAGCTTTTCTGTTTGCAGAGTAAGCCCTATCAAGCAGGTGGATTCAAACCTGTGGGCAGTCCCAGGGTTGCCACTGCCCCAGCTCCCTCTCAGTTTCACCCTGGGGCACCCTCCAGCTTCATGCCCCAACCCCAGCCCAGCAGCAGTGCAGCTTTCATGGNTAGCATCCCTTATTGAGAGCACTTGAGAGCGTCGTGCTCAATTCTGGTAGCACTTGAGTTTGCAATTACTCAAATCCTGGTGCTTGTGCAAACTCACTTGCGCATAAGCTGCAGCTTGCTGTCCTCTTGCACACCAACATCTCAGGCCTCAACCAAACAACATTTGTCGCACATTACATTGTCAGGGTATTAGGTGTGATGTATAGGGTGGAGGCGAGAGGCTACAGGTCTTGACCAGCCAACATGACTGACTTGGATTGAGTGAAACAGTCGCCGATATGTATGGTCTGCAACTTATCAATATCGTTGTTTATACTCAATGTGTGCATGATGTCCAGGACAGCTCAGAGCATGTGTGACACAATTCTGATGAACCATTGGTAAAACAAATATGTGCATATCCTCACGCAACGCACCGAAAACTTGATGTGGTCTTTGCCTTTGTAGGAACAAAAGTCTGCACCACCTATGTATGGGTAGGCCTCCTCAGTGGCCACTCTGCCCTGATCCAGCAACCATTGCAAGCCAATGTCCTGCAATACAAGCTTCACATTGGCCCTGCCTCTGTGTTGGACACACAAGACTGTGCATGACTATTCTGCCATGACCCATAGGGTTGACATTACATGAGTATGGGGGGATGATAACTGTAACATATCTGCACTGCAAGTCATGCCATGCACATTCACCAGCAAGACAAGCATGCTCAGCCATGTAAGAGCACACTACGACATGTGTCATGTACTTGTGGCCATCTGTCGTGTATTTATGAACAAAGGCGTGCTCAGTTGGTTTCAACCTTCTGTTGCTGACGCATGTGAGTATGGAGCTNTTCCTTGGCCGCTGGTTCAACACAAAGGAGACAGCGTCGCCTCAACTTTCAAGGCAACTCTGACTTGGATGACAGCTCAGACAGCTATAGCAGCGAAAGTCAATCCCTATCACAGCAGGAGGACTCACACCCTGGTTCAACCAATCCATCTTTGCAGAATCAGTTCAGCACTGCTTTGAGCACACAGCGTTCAGGGTGGGCTCCTGCAGCAGAGTGCAATGACCAAGCATCCAGTAGAGATGGTCAGCCAGCAATGATGCACACTCGGCGTCAGGCAATGAATGCCAGACAGGCTGCACCAGGAGGCAGCTTGCCTGCTGTTGCTGCAGCAATGGGCTCATCAGTGTCAGAGAACAGCAGATCTGCTGCAACAAGAGCTGCAACTGCTGCAGCTGCTATCATCAAGGCTGTTGCTCAGACAAACACTGAAGGTCAGACATATAAGACTGCGTGCCCATTTGTTGCACTCCCAACTTCACAGATTGCATTGGCAGATTCAGGGCAGACGGCATGCCTGATTTTGTACGTGAGCATACTGATGACCACAGAGGAGCAGAACGTGTCAATGAAGTTTGCATGCAGGTACAGTAACATGGCTACCAGAGACTGTGCAGCAACAGCTCAGCTTCAGGTATCCGCGAGCGCGGAAGATGCTGCTTGTCTGCTGGTGCATGGCATTTCTCATGTCAGACTCCAAAAGCAAACTACCAGCAGAAGAAGTGTATACCAGGTACATGCATTGCACGTGCCATTGCAGCCTGCCAGCCCAAACATAAGCCATGGCAATTGGGAAGTCTAGGGTTTGGGTTTTGGGTATAGGCTTTAGGGAAAGTCTCGTGCGCATGATGACACTTTCAACAGGTTGAGCAGCTTCTCAGGTTTGGTTGAACTGCATCCTGCCTTGCATGGCNGGCTGCTGACATGCACTCTTGGTGGTTGGGGCACTTATAGAGAGCAGAGCAAGACGGGCTTTGGTCATTTCCAGCGGTGCACAAACCATTGTGGAAGTATGCTGACATGCAAGTAAGAAACACTCACAGTCTGCCATTTCTTGGGGTCCCCAGCACATGCTGGGTTGGTCCTGATCTCAACTTCGGTGTCACACAGGGGATTGGCAATGGCTAGGAAGAGGCAGTTTGCCATGATGATGGCTAGCACCACCCGGCCAAACCATGGATTCTCCACTACAGTTAGCACTGCTTTTCTCACTGGGTTGTTCCTGGCTAGTATGCAGAAAGCAAAGTCCCTCTGCTGTGCCTGCAGCAGGAGGCATGTCTAGCAAAGCTAGCTGCATATCTGCATGCGTGTGCATGTATAGAATGAAGACAGCTGCATGCATGTGGAACCATGTCAGAAGCGTGCTGTATGCACAGCGAAGTGCACGATGATGCACAAGTCTCCAGGCAGGCTCTGTGGCTGAAAATGCACCGCATGTTATACGGGCAGATTGCACATGCTTAAATTACACTATGCACACATGTCCACACATGCAGCTTGCTCGGTACAGACACACTGAAGCATGCAGTGTCTGGCAGGGGCACGTTTGCAAACAAGGCATTGTGCTGCATGATGAAATGTGCTGCCTTGCCTTGGCCCACAGCGATTTGCGTTTCAAGCTGAACTTCTTATGCTTGGCAAGAAAAGTTGAATGTGTTCGGCTGACTATAGAGCTTGCCACAGATGTTGCTCGGGAGGCAACAGAGAAGTTGCTGTGAGAGCGGTGGAGCGGTCCAGCAGAATAGCCTAAACTGGCACTCGACTCTTCTGCTAGGTCTTGGTATGGAAAGCTGACTGTGTTCTGTATGTGCAGCAACGNCAGTTACGCAGCACTGCTGTCAACACTCAATCGCACATTAGATCTGAGCCAAAGACACAAGTTCAATTGCAGCCAAAGATACAAGTCTAACCTTAGCCAAAGATACAAGTCTAACCTTAGCCAAAGATGCAATGCTACCGGGTGCCAGAACAATTGCAGGCTAGAGCAGCAGTGCATCCGTGAAGTTGTGTACAGCAATCACAGCTCATCACTCTGCATCATGCTCAGTGCCATGCAAAAAAAAGCTGCAAACAGTATGCCTCCACTCCAATGCTCACAGGACAGATTTGAGTAATGTCGCCAGCTGCTGCTGGCACNATGATCTCGCCATGTTGCAATAAAATGCCATGTCTTGACAGCAAGGCCTGTCATGTTTTGTTCAAGAGCGGACTCACACTACATTTTGGCAGTAAAGTCAGCAACTTAAAGTCGCTGAGTCATATGCAAACTTGCTGCAAGCTCAGACTGCATGCTGTCAAAGGCATGTGGAGGCTGCTTAGTTTGTGAAGTTGAACTGTTCACTCACAGAATACTCAGCATGTCATGTCCCATCCACGTGACTTTGCTCTTTGATGACCTGGCATGCCAGTGATGATGTTTCTTAATGCAAATCAGGTGTCTTGCTCTTCAGGGTGGAGACCATCATACGACACCTGCGGCTGNCAACGTTTTGCACAAGCAAAGCCGCTCATTTCCCATGACAAGTACATTTCATCATTGGACTTGCAGACTACTCTGAGAATGCACCATCAAGAAAGGTTGTTCAGGCAGCAGGCAAAAAGGAGGGAGAGAAGGGTGCTGGAATCTTTCCCAGTAAGCTGCATTGCATTTCTGAACATGAGGTGGGTCCTGTCTTGAGTGAGATTGCCAAGTTCTTTGTGTTTGATTGCAGATAGGCAAGTCGGCAAAAAGTTGAGTGATGAGAATGATGCGTGAGCTCAGATTCACAGCAATTTGGGTATGAGAACAGTTCATACTCATGTCCATCACACCACTCCTGTTCAGACAGTAGGCCTGCATGGCTTGCTATATTCACACATATGGGCTGAAGTTGTACAATACATGTAGCTGTATGCCATGCAGCAGATGACTCTGATTTTGNTGAATCCTTCTGCTATGTACGCCAGGGCTGTGTCATACTTGTCCTCGGCTGGGACCATTGTGTGTGGCGCCCGAGTCTCAAACAGATCAATCTGCACAGAAAATGTTCAAACAGCAGATGGCCTATGTGCAAGGCACTTTTGCGGCCTTGTCATTGCCAGCCTGCCCAAGTGTCAGCAACGTGCCTGCACACATGGAAAGTGCATGGCTTGTACATGCATCTCCTGCAAGATGTTCAACCAGAATAGCAAGTATGGATGTGCTGGCCTGGCACTCAATCTTTGGCACTGTTACTACTTGCAGAGTGCCTTGCTTGCTCAAGTACAGTGTTCCAGACTCAAGCAGTGAGGTTGAGCATACATGCCAAGTGTGCTGAACAGGAGTCAACCCTACAGAAACCCATGTCCCTTTGAATGCATGCTCAGCGGAGGTAATGTCTGCAGAAAACGTTCTGGCTGGTGGCTAACAAGCAAAAGGGTTGTGCTGTACCTGTTCTTGAGCAGTCATCTGATCACGCACATCCCGCATGTACTCTGTGCGAGGCCTCTTGAGCTGGCTGCCCTCTGCTTGCCAGGCCAGTCCACGCAAGCTGGCAAGGCCTTTTTCCCTCTGCAGATCCTCCATGGGGAGACTCAACTGCTGCAATGCAACCTTTGGAGCCAACTCCTGCAGCAATGAGTACATGTCATGTCGGCTTGGGACTGCTGCTTGCACATTGATGTTTGTCTGGTGCGGGTTGTGATGCTGGCCTGCAGCGCGTGTTGTTTTAAAGTGCTGGTCAATGGACCACTAGGCGTTCCAACATGTACTCTCCTCTCTAGGCATGATAGTCTGATAGCTTCTCCCCGTTTGCAAAAGACTCTGCCTGGCTGTCATCAGCGCCTCTTGTTGCCCTTGATGGTCAAGCAAGCAGGTAAAAGAGGTCACAAGAAGTCACACTGCCATGTTCACAACCAGTACTGACACAAAATGCACTATTGTCTTGCGTGCATGCATACCAGTGCCTTCCCAGCCATACAAAACAATTTACAGGACGTTGCCTGTTAAGCTTTAATTGGCTGAGAGTAACTAGCAGCGATTGTGCCTGGTGTAGCAGTGTGACACTGCATCATGTACTGCATGAGCATGATGTGAGGGTATGTGATCATACCTGTATGGCACCGGCAATGTCTGCTTCCAGCTGTGCATGCGGGCCATGCTGCCGCAACAGCTGAATGGCGCCAGACAAGGCTTCAGTTGCCAGCAGGGCATTGTTGGGATCCTCCTCCAGCAGCATAGCAGCTGAATCACAGNTGACTACATTCATGCTGTGAAGTCAAAATTATGCGCAGCCATCAGGACCACCTGCATCAAGACACATTGTGTGTGGGGAAATGCATTGGCGTCACATACTTATGCTCAGCCTCATGTCGCTGCTGCGGCTGCCGCCACTGCAGGAACAACCACAGTTCAACAACTTATTTGAACAGTCCGGGCAGTACAATGCTACAGCACAGCATGGCAACGCAGCTTAATGACAACTGCATGATGTGCAGCATCAGCTTGAGTAAGTTCTGTGGGTGTAGGCTTCAGGTGAGCTCCCGGATCCAGTTGTGCACCAGCCAGACGACTTGGACGCGTTCCACGACGAGCTGAACAGAGTTAAAGCTGAGTTAGCAGCAGTTTCAGAACCTGTAAGCACTTGCAACGTATNAGACTCCCTTCAGATGCAGGTGGCAATGCCAGAAGCGTTTGCTCTGCAGCGGGGTCAAGGTCAGGAAGGCCAGGCAGAGCCAGGTGGGGACTGCTGCCTTCTGCCTGCTGGATCTGCTGCTCTTCAAGCCGAAGGGCAAGATACTGGTGTCTTGTCCTGGCCATCATGTTGTTCAGGACTTGCTTCATATCGCGAAGCTCCTGCTTTTGCGCCTACGGTCAATCACCACTTTGTGATGTGTAGAGAAGCGGCGAGCTTTGGTTAGCATGCACAGCTTGTTAGCAGATTATGTTGCTTTTGCAGACAATGCTTGCAGCTGGCAATCATCAACAGAGGCCCCAACATGACAATATGTGAAAATATTGAGCCACATCTGTAGGGCGTGAGAAGGATGCAGCGATGCAATGCAGTAAGACACACAAGCATGCCTGGATGCGGAGGCAAAAGCCAGCAGACTGCTGTAAGGCTCATGCAATGGTTGCAGCCCACTTAAACAGCCCAAGCAGGTGCACTAGTTCCATCAGCTCTCCTCAGTCAAAATGTGAATGCCAAGAGTGCTGCCTTGGCAGACGCTAACCTCAATCTCTGACAGTCGCTTTGCTTTATCCTGGGGGTCTGCTGCCACAAGAGCTACTTCATCCCAACTGCTGCTGCTTGCCACAGTTGCCAACTGNTGACCTGCAACGTCCCGGAGCGCTCTGCTACCTCTCAGGCTCAATGTCTTCCCGTCCACGACGAAAGCTGTATTGCCATGCTCATTGAGAATGTTCGCGTCACTACCGCTCCAGCTGAGGAGTCGGTCCTTCACGAAGAATGTCGTGGTAAACGGCGCGCAATACTCGGCCGATACTACAGGTTGTATGTCAGGGCTCGTAGGTGACGAAGAAGATTTTGCTATTGATCGTGGCTCTGGGGGTGTCTGGTAGTTGTGATCAGAACCGTTCTCTTGCTCCAGTATTTCTCCGAAAGTCGGGTGATCAAGACTGCAGGTCTGAGTGTGGTCGTGACAAGCATGGACCGGTTTCGGCCAACTGTGCGCGAGCAACGGCTGCATTGCATACGTCTGTGTCGGATGCGCCATGGCCTCTCCAGTGTCGTAGCGTCGTGCGGCAGTCAGTGGTACAGATGTCAGACTTCAACAGCTACAAGGGTGGCTGAACAGCTCAGGGTCGATGTACTTCTGTGCGGCAGGCTGACCTCGAACGCTAGCCAAGCGTTGGTGCTTTGTAAAAGAACGGCTTCCAGCTGATCGCTTTGCGTCCGGGATGGACTGTGTCAAAAAGCTTAGCAAATATACTGATGACAACATGAAAGGAAACTTTGGGATTGCCGTGATCACCACGAAGAGGTATGGTCTTGCAGGAGCGGATCAGGGAGCAGATCGAATCAGCTCACAGACTGTAACAGTACGGCCGCTATGCATGCCAGCGAAACAAACAAGTGCAGTCGACACATTAGAAGTCACTTGTGAACATAATGCTGTGTTCTGGATACATGCACTGGAAGCAGCAATACTGACATGGCAACACGCCAGGTGCAACTTGCATGTTCGGTTTGCCTGGCAGTGCAGGAAGTGTTGCTTACCTTCTCACAAGGTCAGCTTCAAGCCAGAACCTTGTAAATACGTAAAGTACTAGCTAGTAGTCTACTTACCTGGTCTCATAGCAACCTTCATCTGTAGCTACAGATTCCTTGCGCATGAAATATGTCTTGTGACAACAAAACTGGTAGTATCATGCACTCAGCTTGCATGGGTCACTGCCATGCCTGTCAGTAACACTATACTTATCGNCGACAAGCAAATGTATAGTTTAAAAGTATGGCTGTGGTGTCATAGTGGCCCGGCAGCTGCAGCTGTCGAGTTGCAATATCGCTAAGCATTTTGTGCAGCCGCACATTCAATACATACAGCTGTCCTGATGTATCCTTAAGAAGTCACTGCCAATCTGAAGCAATGGAATACTTGAATCTGGCAGATGAGTCAATCAGAGACAATGCAACACAGAAGCTGCAACAAGAACTCTGTTTCGAAACTCGCTTCCAAAGTGATGAGGGGATTCTGGGGATCAATGAGCCAGGTCGCCGACAGGAGAAGTTGGTGATGTCAAAACGGTGACATGCGTTGAGTTAGTCTGGGCGTTTGAACAACAACATATACACTGTGAATGGAGAACATGACACTGCAAAAGAGAAGCACAAGACAGATGATTATTGGGGGAATAAATACAGAATTCATACTTCGCTAATCCAATATCTGTGAAGTTGCATGAGGGAGGGGGAAGGGGTGACCGTCAAGTTGGGGGATCACTCTTGTCATATACATGACTCATCCAGTCAAGGTGTGCAGTCCTCCTGACTGCTGTATATTGCTTGAACAGGTACCCAAGCCGTGTATGCAAAAACATGCCAACATGCATGTGACCCAGATCCTCGTCATCTGCAGCTGCTTGACTGGGATGGTGCTTCAAAGCCTTCCTTATGTCCTTGTGATGGAATGCAGACTCACGTGCCCCCAGGTGAACACTGATCAAATGCTGCAACTGATCTTCACACTCTTCATTACACCAGCCTTGCAATGCCATCTCAAACCTGCAGTGGCAAACGTGCACTTGGTGCAGAGTATATACACTGTTACAAGAGCACTGCAACAGGTATGAGCAGATATCAAGCATGCACTGAACCAAGCTAAGACTTGTGCTTGACGCACTAAGTTGGCTCAATGTGCTGCAGATGTTTGTGGGGATGACAGAGCAGGACATACAGCTCAGCTTGTAGCAGCGTTGAGTGAAGCAGCATTTGAGCTACTGCAAAGAGCTAACCTGTCCATGACTGCAGCAGCATGCGTGCCTGTGTCATGNCCAGCTGGGCACGCCTGTCATACTGCTGCAGTACAGTGCTGAATGTATCCACTAGCTGCCTGGCTCTGGGCATGCTTATTCCTGAGCGCTGTTGTGCCGCGTCAGCCAGCTCCATGCCAGAGAAGCCGCTGTTACGCAACTGCTGATTCAGTGCTTTCCATTCTTGTTCAGAGACAAGCATTGAATTGCAATCATCTGCATTGCAGTCCTTGCTGAGCGCAGCATGCAGGTCCACTCACAAAGCGATTTCCTTGCAAAACCTCAAGCATCATTTGTCTAGGCAATCTGCGCACACTCTGCAATGCGCAAACATGTCCAGGTATGTTGCCACGCTGTTTGAGACACAAAGACTCCTGAGAGCTGTGATGTAGCAACTGCACAATGCACTGAGTGACTTGTTGCCGACCAATCAGACTCACATTGCTGCATGCATCAAATGTGGACGAGCGTTACAAGCACCTGCTAGGGGTACAAGATCTTGCACTGGGACATCTGTGTCTGCACGCTGGTGATGGCTGGGCAATATTGACCAAGATGCATGCTCTGTCTGAATGGTGTTGTCGTCAAACTCCTTGTTCAGGGCATCATCAGCCACGTTTGCTGCTGATCTTGTTGACAGTTGGTACTTTGAGCGCAAGCCTGCAGCAATACAGGCATGTCCTGTCCTGGGACAGGCCAGACTTTCTGCTATTGCACTGGATTCAGATGTCTTGTCTTGCTCCTCATATGCAATGACTGCCACTGCTGTGCCTTGTAAAAGATGTTTTATGCATACAGGCAGCTTTGAGCAGGTGAGACAGTCATGTGCATCCACACCCAAGCTTGNGTCTGCTGCACCCGACAAGTGAGGCTCTGTTTGCAAAAAATTGACGCTGCAAAGCTTGGATGTGATGTCATGTCAGGCACAGCCATGGGCTGGTGCGACAAGTATTGTGTAAGGACACGACTGTGCTGAGTGACGGGCCTGTAGTCATTCGCTGATGAACCAAGCATACGCCTCAAGCATATGCGCCATGTCTAGCATCGGCTGGCACTTAGCATCGGCTGGCACACCAGGTCCTGTAAATTATTATTATTTTTAATGTGGTGAGAGAGCCAGGTGTTGACACTCCTGTGGCCTCAGGCTGCATTGTTCAGCAGGCTCACAACCTTCCGTGCGTTTGCAGAAAGATATTGTGCCAGTGTGTCGGGAGCTGGGTGTGGGCATTGTTGCCTACAGCCCAATTGGGCGAGGCTTCCTTGCTGGGAAGTACAAGTCTGTGGAGGATCTTGTGGAGGGGGANTGCCTCTGTATTATGAAGCTCTGTAAGCACAGGAGCGCCTACCAGGCCTAGTTGTATGTTATGCCTGAAAGCGTGTACATCTAGTGAGAGGTTTGCAGACTGCGCCATGCTGCAAGGCTATTGTCTTTTTCCACCTCCATATTTGGCCTAGATTCGTCAAGATGCCCAGCGGGTCACTGTGCTGCTAGTTGATTGAGTAGCTTGGTTGATGAATGTCATGTGTGCAGGTGAAGACCATCCATATGCAGAGAATCTTGGCAGGCTGGCTTCAGAACATGGCTCTCGCCTAGACTACTTGGACAGTCAACTATAGTTTTGGCAGACTACAGTAGTGACTGTCAGTGTACTGTGAGCGACACCTAGTGTTATACACCGTTGTCATGGGAAAGTCACCGTTTTGGCTGCGTTCAGGCAAGCAGAAATGGGTCAATGCTACTTGTCACGGCCGCATGCTTTTTTGTTGGTCCTTAAGCGTTGCAACACAACCAAGAAACATGTGAGAGTGTACGTTGGGTTTTGTGATGAGAAACCAGGCGGATGAGTTGGCACCCTGCCTCAGCTTTTGATTGTACAGCAAAGGACACTGCACTTCCAGTGCATTTCGAGACCCTTCATGACAGCTGACGGCTTCTAGCAAATAATAAGTCTTACCAAAAATACACAATGCCCACCATATTGGTCATTGCTGCATACATGACGACCACAGCAGCGTGTGTGTACACATAGACATGAATTAACAGCTTGTTGGGGCTGAGCAATGCTGGAAGCAGGCTTGACATTTGCTAGGTATAGGTTCTTTACTCAACAATCTGTAGCTCAGAAACTCTTTGCTTGGCATACTTGTCCTTATTGTCATTCCAGAGGGCTGTGAGGGCATCGACATATTGGCTGTGATACTCGTCAACGAGTTTCATGCCTTCTGAACTACGGATGTCTCCGGCAAACCTGCAACAAACTGATGGCAGTAAAGCTTTGTGCCTGTGTAGCATGCGCCATTATGCTATAGCAGTGTTAGCAGCATCGGGCCACAAGCATCGTGACTGGTTAATGCCATGGCTGCTTGCACTCAACTGCAGACCATAGAAAAGTGCCTTAGCCCAACCAAGCTGTCACTGTCAGCATGACGTCTCACTCGCTCGGTGCACAACTCTTCACGACATTCATCTAATGCCTGAGCTCAAGTCGCCGTACACTGTGTAAACATTTACTGTTGAGCGTACCTTTGTACTTGAATTGGCTTTCCAACCACAGTGGTTACAGGCACACAATTTGGAATAAGGCCTAAGCTGAGACTGCCCAGCTTGAAGAGGCCCTGACCCCAGAAGAGGGGGATGGTGATGCCAATGCGATGTTCCAACCACCTGCATACAGATGCACATATTGCCAATTGGCATCACCCGAGCCTTCATTTGGGACGTGACACAAAACAAGAAGTACAGTGACAGTTACGTCAGGTCATCTGAGCGCTGAGATGTCTGCGACAAGCATGTAGAGCTTCAAATCACTTCGCAACATGTGCTAGTTGACTGCCTAAAGCAGCAGAAGGCATACATGGCAAGATTGATGTGAATGCAGTACTGATGCACCAACCACAGACTTTGTTCCCCTGTAAGTTTATGCTTGCACATTACAATAGCAAACATGATGGAGGTATTGTTGGATGCACTAGTCACTCTGTTTCAGTGCTGTGCAATTTGTACACCATGTGCNCTGCCTCACATTGACAAAGCAAAGGTCATAGCTAAAAATGCAGTGCACCAAAATTCAAGTTTGAGGTAAACCTGGTAGTTATCGGGGATGTTGAGTAACTGTCTCAAGTCATCCTCTGCCTGCTGAATGATTTTGCTGAATTCCTTGCCTCTGTGACTCATTTCCATAACACTGGTGCCTGAACCCTTCCAGTTCAGCAGATCTGCCTGAGCTTCTTCGAGCACCTCAACAGGCAGCACGGCGGGTCCAGCAGCGAAGTTGTACAATCTGCCATGTGGTGCTGGCTTAGCGATCTGCTTAGGTGCTGCCTCGGTTGCAGCTACAGCCCGAGTAACGATGCTAGGACACACTGGTCGAGCAGGCCGCACGTAGTGTCTGATGTGCACGCGAGGCTGACCACCGAGGAGAGCTGGCATACTGGTATTGGGCCGGACGAAGTCAGCTGGCTCGAGCTAGTAGAATACGGTGTCGGAACGTGGCAATTCAAAAGCAATGTTGTGCGGCGACGTAGGGCTTTGCATGAGGAATCTACTGCATCTGTTGGTAATCGAACGGTGGCAGAAGCAGGCATGTGCACTGGAACTGCCTTTATGCCGAGAGGCAGACGCCTGTCAGTCCAGCATCCCTCTAGCCCATTGCTGCCTACTCTGACACTGAGCATTTGGCAGCCACCCTGTGCAACTGAAATCTGCTGCTTTAGTCACTAACGATGACACAGTTGCGCTCTCGACTTCATGTGATCTCCTTGTAATGCACATTTTGAGGCACAACCTCCAGCAGATGAAGTGCTTACTTATATAATGGCAAATGTTTAGGTGGTAAATAGACTTGAACGTTCTTAGTGCACGGACTATGTCTATGCTGTACAACTCTAGGAAGATGCATGAAGCAGGTCAATTTTCAAGCCAAAATCCATCTCAAGTCAACTCTTAACCTCAACAGTCAACTGACTATCTGTGTACCAGCAACTTTAGATATGTCCTGAGTGCAGTCAGATGATAAACATTGTTCAGCACCAGCGGTGCTGGCTGCTGGCAATCTGGCGGGTCATGCTTCGGGTCTGTGGTCTTACAGCCGACACCACATGTAGTTTGCTGATGGCGTCACATGAAGGCCCAACTGTAGTGTCACCCTTGCTGCTTGCACCTGAGGCTTTGCTGGCAACACCAGGTTTGCTTTGATTCACTGTGTTTCTGGGGAATGCGGCCTTTGTGCCAAGCCCTGTGTTGGCTGCATTTGCAGGCTTTGCACCCACTGCTGTCCTTGTGCTGGAGGCAGTCTTGCTCATAGCCAGGGTCTTGCCGTTTGCAGCTGTTCTTTGCTGCTTGGCTTTTGCTGCTGCTGCTGCTTGCAAGGCTGCAGCAGTTTTGGGTGGCAGCGCCCACTTTGATCCCTTTGCAGTCTGATTCACATGTGCAGCGCTAGCTGTTACTGTTGTGCCTGATGTCTTGACATTGGCTGCTGGCACATTGAGCCTGATTGCAGCAGATGCGCGTGCTGAAGCTGGCCGAGATGAGGTCTGGCTGCATGGCTTGCCAGCAGCAAGTCTGCTGCTGGGCTTGACTGGCGTGCTGGCATCTTTGGCCTGACTGTAGCGAGCCAGAGCTGCTGCAACTTTCTGTTTTGGAGCACTGCACAGCTTACTTGTTCTGGCTGTGCCTAGCAGTGGGCTGGCAATCAAACGTGACACCTCAATGTTGTTGCTGGGGCTCATGATGACATCATCGTCATCAGTGCTGACAGCTGATGACAAATGCTGAAACAACTGTGTGCTGTCACCAGTGCTGGTGCCAGTGTGCTGATCAGTAATGCTGCCAATGCGGCTGTCTACTATAGCAGCAGACTCGTGCTGCCTTTGCCGTGCAGTGCTCAGCTTCAAAGCGCTGCGCAGCATGTGATCAGGGGAAGCAGCCACAGCTGAAGGGCTGGCCACAGCTATGGCAGCTGTGGCACTGTCAGAGCTAGCAGCTGTGCTGCTGAGCACCAAGCCTGTCAGGGGAGATGAACTCTTGTCTGCTAGCATCTGGCATGTACCGTTACTCAGGTTGATGCTGGTGTCGATGCTTGCAGCAGGTGAGCAGACAGGAGCTGTCTGGTACCGTTGCCATGCATTGTGCAGGCTGAGCTGGGGGATGTACAGCTTCTGAGGCTGCTCAGCTGCAGCATCAGCACCCACCATGTTGGCTGCTGTTGACTTAGAGATCTGCTTGACTGCCTCAATGGGGGTTTCATCGCAAGTGTTGACCACATGGCCAGTAAGTAGGACTTGTTTGAGTGTACTGCTTCTGGTACTGCTTGGCAGGCATCACTGTGGTGAGAGGTGCCGTATCCCACAGTGTCCTGCTGTGTTGGGCTGGCCTCAGATAGCAAGCTTGTGATGCAGGTAGGCCCATGTGGGGACAAGCTGCCCCTGTGGGGGGCCGCAGAGGAGGTGCTGTTGTGAGTTGCAGCATGCCTGGCAGTAGNAATCATCATTTTGCCTTGAGCTCATGACACCTAATTTTTCCTCTAGACACTCAGAGAAGAAGAAGAAGGAAGATTTACAGGTTTCGGCCAGCAGCATTGGNTTACAGATGTGGTCAACTGGCCACTGGCAAATACACCACTGTATTCGCAAGCCAGCGCACAGCAAGCCGCTTGACAATAGTTAGTGATACTGTTCAGGTGTGCCAGCCTATGCTGGGTAGGGGTGGACATGTCCTATCCTGATTATGAGTTATGAATGCCAACATGCCCTCTTGTAGTACAGACTAAGTTGCCCCTTAGAAATGTGCGCTGACAGGGCGATGCCGTAGACTCGTTGGCAAGAACAGATGTTCTCCTCCCTATTCATCCACCCAGAAGTCCAAAACACTCAGCTTCACCCTGCAACTTGGAACTGGGTTGGCTGTATCACAGTCTGGCTGCTGAACAGCTTAGACCAGGAACTGGCTAGCACCTGTGGGGGGTCGGCAAGCTGCTTGGCAGCTACAAATGCAGCCTGATGGTGACATTGGCACATGTTGCTTCACTGAGCTGTGGCATAGTCTTGGGCTGCTCCTGAGGGCCAGCAGTGTAAGGCCACCGGCCAGCTNGTTTTGCTTGTTGGCGGCGGCTGTGCCGTAGCTGTGGTTATAGCTGCCGTAGCTGTGGTGACAGTGAGTGCCCTGTCATNATGCCTGACTTGCCATTGCCTCAGAGAGCACCACAAAGTTCCATCTTCACACTCTGCTTGATCTCATATCAGGCTTATCAGGCACAAAGTATGTGAGGACTTTGGCGAGGCAGGTCACGCGCCTGAGGTGCCGTCTGTCTGCATGTCGTCTGCAAGCATGGCGCATATGAAAGTCATAGCCAGGTCTTGCAGAGCACTGCAATGCAATCTGATTTTGGGTGTGGTTGCCTCACACTGATCCTGCTGTTGGCACATCAAAGGCGCACAAGTCCTGTAGCAGCAGCTGCATTCTACAGTACACATTTACATGTGCAGTTGCCGTGCATGCCCTGTGTTGCTGTGGCGTACATCTGACAAAGTTTGTGCCACTTGCTTGTAGAGCCATGCTTTGTCATAGCTGTTTGTCCAAGGCCTCCCTCACGGCATGGTTGAAGCGCCTAATNTAGTGCCAGAGATGCAACACATTGACAATGAAAGTTTCAGTGACAGGTGCTCCTACAGTCAACAGAGCAGCCAGGACTGTCAATGCCTTGCTTAGGGCTGTGGCTAGGGTTGACTAAACCAGGGCTATGGCCAGGACTGCGATCCGGGCTGCAAACAGGGCTAGGACTACCGCTAAGGCTGCTGCTGGGGCGAGGACTGTGAATAGGGCCAGGGCTAGGGCTGGTGTGGATGATAGGAGTGTACACAGGGCCAGGGCTACTGCCAGGGCTGCTGCGAATGATAGGAGTATACACAGGGCCAAGGCTACCGCCAGGGCTAATGCTGAGGCTGGGAGTATAAACAGGGCCACGGCTACTGTCAGGGGTGCTGCTGAGGCTAGAGCTGTGGGTATGATGATGAGAAAGGAGAGGGCTAGGACTGTGACTGACTGGGGTAGGACTTGGGCTGCGGGTCAGGGCAGGGCTTCTGGTAGGGCTTGGATTGCGGTCAGAGGCAGCACTTGGACGGCGGCTAGGGCTTTGACTGGACATGTGACAGTAGCTGCGGCCATGGCTAGGGCTGCGGTGGTGGCTGTGGCTACGAGCACGGCTTCGACTGCGGTTGGGATTGCAGTTGAGTGAAGGTTCATGCCCATAGGTTTGGCACCAGCATGGGGTGCTGTCAGGGCTGCTGAGCCTGTGCCTGGNCAACAGTTACGCTGTTGCTGCAGGGGTATAACGCCATGTATGATAGGAATTGTACCATATGCTGGCTTGGACATTGCTGCTTTTGAGATGATGCGGGAAAAGCTGCATGACAAGTACGGCGATCGGCCTCCGCCGCATTATCTGCTGTTTGCTGGCATGCTCTCCAGCAGTGGTGCTCAGCTCGTTGCATACCCTCTTGGCCTCATCAGAACACGCTTGCAGGTGTGCTGACACACTTATGCTTGTGAGCATGACAAGCTTTGTCACTGGCNAAGGGCCCTGGACCAGGCCGAGACCTTTGAAAGGGACATTCTGCCCTGCCAGACAGTAAGCCAGCTTTTCTGCCAGCATGCATGTCGTGTACCTGGGATGGCATCTTGCCTGACGGTGAAGTCATGGCTGCGCTGACTCTTGGCTCCGCACACTCTGATCTACTTGCACTGTCCACTTTAGCTGCGCCTGCAGTTTGCTCACCTTCTGTACACAAGACGTTCTGCAATCTGCATCTGGCGACAGCCTATGCTGTGCTTTGCAGACATTCAAGACTTGCTTGCTTGCCATATCTCAGAGCAGGCTGACTGGTTACATGTGTGTAAAAGGCAGGCGTCTTGCACAGGCAATATATGGTTGTGTATACAGGTGCTGTACTTTGACTGCCCTGAAGCAACCATGGAGAAGAGGCTGACACAGCGTGCAGAGACTGGCGCACGCAGCGATGACAACCCTGAGACCATCCGCAAGCGCTTTGCCACTTTCAAGCAGTCCAGCATGCCAGTTGTGGTGCACTATGAGAACAAGGGCAAGCTTCACAAGATTGATGCCTCCGGGGAGCCCAACGAGGTGTTTGTCCATGTGCAGAAGGTTCTTGACATGATCCAGAACGAGGACATGTACAGCATGTTCTATTAGACTAAAGCGGTGACATTGACAGCACCGAGATTTGCTGGTGTCAACATGCTGTGAAAGCTTGTCACACATGTTGCAACAGCAAAGTGTACATGCATATGACATATTGTCTGACAGCTAGCTTTAGTATCACCTTCGTGCAATTTCGACAATATGTTCAGCTGTGATGACCTGGTTTGCATCTGGTGTTTGTAACCTTCTCACAGAAGTATACATGTACAACATGTTTCCAAACTACTACATACACACTTCTGGCACGTGACACAAAAGTTTAAGTTGAAAAGCTCCAAGCTCAGACACGAGTCCTGCCTCAACTCAATGCGCTTCCAGATGACACACAATGTCAACACTGCTGCTGCAAGTTATGCAGTCCACNTCAGCTGCAGCTGTATCCACAGTATCTGGGCACATATGTGTGCTGTCATTTCGCAGGTGTGCTCTCTTTCTGTGCACCACACCTAACGATGGACGTGACAGCATGTGACTCCGTGCACGCTTGTATATACGCTGATCTGGTGTCGTATGTGTTGCCTGGTCGCAACATTCTGCAGCTGTGACAAACGGGCGCAACAGTGTGAAAGGGTCCAGGACTGCCAGCGCATGACAATGCGTGCCATGTGACCAACTTGCCGGCTGCTGAGTAGGCTGTGTGTGGCTGTGATGTCGCGTCAACAATGCATGGGAGAAAGCAGGAAGCTGGTTTGTGTCATGAAGTTGCTGCTCTGGCTGAACAGCAGCTGCATCTGGTGTAGTCACGCACATGGGTGGCGAGGATGAGAAGCTGCGTTTTTGTACAAGCTTGAAAACAGGGCGGCCGGTGCTTGTGTGTTGTACCTGCCATTGCAGCACAGCACGGTCAGCTTGGCATTGCTGAAACTTTTGTGAAGGATCATGTGAGGTTTGCAAATGATGTGACATACAGTGTCTACAAGCATTTATGACATTGACCACACGTTTGCACATATATGTTTGTATGCTATATATCCGTGTATGTATCCAGTGCGGCAAGGCATGGCCTTGCAGCAGGAGCTACATGTCACCAATAACTCTTGTGTTGCTACTGTTTTGGACTCAACAAGGATGTGGCCATTTGGTGGTGCAGTGTTTCAAGAAGACATACACACACTCACACGTTGAAAGTGCTTGGCAGCTTGCTTACGCTTTTACTTTGCGTTGGAGTGCTAGCAGTAATCACAGATCATGCAAGCGGTCGAGTGCAATACGCAGTCAAGTGAACTGTATGCTCACGGCTGCACTCATGGTAAAAGTCGCTGCAAGCACTGAGTGGCGCAGGCAAGCGTCACAAGCACAGCAAGTTTCGTACCAGCTGAGGCTCACTGCTCTGGTCTTTGACAGGGTAGTTTGGCTCGGGATTGTCCAAGGCAGCAGCTTTGCGTTTCTGAATGATTCGCAGCAACACATCTCTGCTTGCCAGCACACTGTTGCAATTCTGCAGCNATTTGGCAGCGCATACGCAGCGCAATATGCCAGTGAGCGCTGCTCATGCGCATAACATAAGATGCATTTGTCAACAGCAAGTCATGTATGTATCTACATTTCAAGATTGCATTGAATAGTTTGATGTCACTGGGCACGCAGGCAGCTGCTGGCACATGTACCACAACAAATGCATGTTGACACAAAGTTGTAACCGCACCACCTCACTGCAGTTTGAGATGCACACAGTGCCACGCAGTGCCAACAAAGCGCCATAACTTTGCAATTTTTCCAGTAAGACAAGTGTGGCATAGTCGCTGAGCACTATGGCTCAAGGCCTTGCCAGGCAGTTGCACCCCATGCCCACCTAAGCCTACCACATATTCCACTGTTGCAGGTAGCTTTCACGACTGTCTACTTTAATACTAGCATGAGCAGTTTGACGGCATGTGTTCAACAGCAATGTGTCACCGAGACCGCTCCCTTCGTGAAGAGGTCAGCCAAGCAAGTGGCAGTGAGCTCCATGAGTCAGTCCACTCTGATCACTGCTCTCACTCAGAGGTACCACTTGGCCCACACTTGTATTTCATCGCTGCTGATGTGCTGCAACACTGCCTACATGGTTTGCAGCAGGTATAGCTAGTACAGTGCATCACTGGTCAGCTTGTCAATGCATTGCAGTGACAAGAGCAATGCTTGAAAGGCTTGTATGTGGTGACATCATGATAGCAAGATTGCAGCTCTGTACAGCAATGTGAAAAGCACGGCACAGTTTGAAACTTCTGTGCTTACAAGCTGCACATGTCACATTCAATTCAAATGATTGTGCCTCAAACTTGTACATGTGCGACAGGCGCAAGCTGACACAGCTTGCTTATGGGGATGTAGCAGTTGAGTTTCTTGCTAGCAATTACACCTCTGAAGGTGAGCAAGTACATAGTGCTTGCCAGCTGCTGCTATGCTGGTGCACATGCAGACNTGAGTCATCACAGTACTGGAGCAAACTCCCTTGTATGGTTTGACTAGCACTCATGAAATTTTGTCATTGTGTTACACCTGGTCCCAAGTACAACATGTATCACAACACTGGCAGCACATGGCATCCCTGAACCCTAACCCTAGATATTGACCAGTGGCAGCAGTGCTCACAGCAATGTGCCATGACTCTGGTGAATTTGTGACTGCACACCGAAAACGTCCCATGCGCAATCATAAAAACGCATGCTGCTCCTTATGTCACATGTTGAAATCAACTATTCAGGTGAAAGGCTGCTCTTCAGCCTGTACTTTATAGTTTCAGCTTTACTGTTCACGAACACACGTTGAGCATGCACATCCGCAGGTCAAAGCTTACGAAACCAGTCGAGGTAGCTAGCCTGATGCAGGGAGCTGTTGTGTGGGGCATCAGCATGCACAAGGCGGTATGAGGGGACGGTGTACATGTCCCGGCCACAGCAGGGCTCTAAATCAGGTGAAAGCTGGGCCACCTTCAACCACAGCTGCCACCAAAAAGGCCTCAAAAGCCAAAGCGTCTGGCCAAGCTGCCAGCAAACTGGTCACTAGGCAGAAGAAGGATCTCAAGGGAGCTGGTAGTGTGACAGGCCCTGAGCCATCACTTGGAGGTGTGTGCACTTCATTTGGCAGCATGCTGTCATGTGCCAACCTNGTGCCACGTATGTTTCAGTGTCACATGGGTCAGCCATTGCTTGAAGACTCATCAGAGTGTGTTGACTTCAACCATTGTTGCCTGCTCATATCAAGTCCCAATTTGACATCTCCCAGCGTCACCCCTACCTCTGCTGTGACTTCAGTGTTGCCTGCCCTAAGACGTGGCCTGACTTTAGACAAGTCAATATCGCAAACCCATGTACATCACAATTTGAACACTCTCCTGCTTAGCTCAGCCTCCCCATCACTTCTCTGTTTACTCCCACCTTCCCTTTCAGCAGCATCAGTCATTGTAATGCCACCTTGCTCTGCTAGTCACGCTGCACTGCTACAATCATATGTGTGATGCTGCTCATGCAAGCGCTATGTTCTGCTTCGCTGCAGGTGCTCCTCAGGCAGGCCCTGCCAGCACCCCTGCTGCAGCTGCGACAGCCCCAACACCTGCCCCTGCCACCACTGGCTCCGACACCACCAGCGGTGAGCTCTCAATGCTAAAACCGCTGCTTTGACGTTGCAAGCCTTACCTTGACAAGATTAGCTATGGGCGGGTGGGTTGGCTTGATGGGACGGGGTGGCGGGGTGGTTTCTGTACAGCTTCTTGCTGCCTTGTTTGCCTAGAGCGATGTTCTCCGAACTGGATGCTTGATTCATGCCATCCATGCTTACAGTGCAAGCTGGCTCCTTTCTGCACCAGTCTTGTTGCTGCTGCTTTGATCCATATTGATCCAAAGTGACTTCACCACAGCTGTGTGCAGCAGCCGTCAGTTGCAGCCTGGGGTGAAGCTAGCTGCCTGAGTATATCAATCAGCTTGCTATGCATGCTCACTCCGTGACCCTTACTTCTTCACCTTTCATTTTGTACACCATTCAAATGTGCGTCTGCTCTGCTTGCAGGATACAACACCTNGATGACAAGGAGATCCGCTTTTGGCATACCTGACAGGCTCAAGGTGCAGCAAAGGCGCACGCTTCCTGCTCTCTGCTGCTGCTTAGAAATTCAACATTTGGCACCCTTGTTGGTCCACCTGTCCGCCCTTACATTGCTTAGCCAGGCTTCGGTTTGTCGCCATGACTCTGCTGCATTATTTACCTGTTCTTTCCCAACCATTCACTCCTCCTGTGTCACAACTTGCAGTGCAAAATTTGCTTTCAATGTTGCATGTGTGTGTCATGTAGGCTGAGTGGACTTGAATGGTGGTAACACTGTACTTGCAGCTCAACAGCGCCCTGTTTTTTGGCAAAGCTGCGCACAGCAATACTCAAACACTTGCCTGCACTTCTGGATTCACTCTGCAAGCTGTCCTGGGCAGGTCTAGCAAACTGCCTGCGAGCAGGTGAACCTTTGCAGGCGTTTGGTTCTTGGATGAGTGCTTACACACAGATGGGAGTCAAGGCTTACCAGTCTGAGCATAGTGGCAAACACCACGCTACTCACAAACACATGCAGACACACCATACTCTGCAGCCCAAGCATCCCAGCAATGTCCTGTTCAGCTGGCTTTTCAAAGCATGCGTGGTATTCCAGCTGTATAAGTGGCTGCAGGTAGCTATTTGTTTTGCTGATGCCCTGTGACCATGCCCCTGTTGCAGCACAGCTTGGAAACGCTTGGTTGCCCAAAAAACTGTCTTGCTTCTTCATCACCTCGTTGCTGTCACTTATTTGCATGACACCCCTGTCACAGCTGCAGACTGCAGGCAAAGTTGATCTCTGGTCATCCTGTTATGACACAGCCAGTCTCTGACATTGCAAACTCCTTTAGTAAATGCAGATGAGGCATGACAGTCCAGGATGTGTATGCAATGCAGACGTACTGGTCAAGCACAGTGCACGCTGTGTTACTGTTAGCCACAAGCACTGCAGTGCTTGGGCTGTTGCCCTTCTTGTACTTTGGCTGTCATTGGTACTGGCAGCGGCTTCATGCACAGCAAGCCAAAGCTGCTCCTGCTGCNTTGACATGTAGAGTTTAAGATATGGCAATCAGAGTTATGATAACTGATATGACGATTTCATGACGAACACGGTTCACGTGGAAGAACTTCAGTGATATGTTGCTATCAAGGGGTGACATGCTGAGCAAGCGAGTTCAGAGGTGTCACATTTAGATGACTAGCTCCCGCTACATGATCTGCAAACATAGTATCGACTGACAAGCCACTTTAATCCAGAAAAAATGCCAAGGTGTGTCATCGGGAATAACGGTGTTAGTGAGGGCGACTCATATAAGGAGCTGCATAGCACACAGACCGGCTGCACCAGTCTATGGCTGATGTGTGTTTACAAATTACAAGAAGCAATAAGTATTGCAAGGGCATTCCAATGTTTGGAACAGCCTGGCTTGGTAGCCTAAATGAGCCTAGCTTTGTGCCAAGGTGGCACCTGCCTTGTGCAGGAACTTGCTGTGCACTTTGCCCTGCTGCCACACTGTTGCAAGCCCACTGCTATGTTTGATAATTGTCACTCATGACCCGAGGGCATCAGTCATGCATCAGTGATGTCTCTCTGCATATGCCATTCTGGCGCACCTAGCAGCAGGTACTGAACATATAATATGATTCCTCTGACCCCAGTTAGCAGTAAGATGGTACCCCATCAGGTGCAAGTGTGTGCAGCAAGCAAATAGTCACACCGTGACAAAGTCATTGGACGGCCCCACAGCACCGCTCTCATGCTCATACATGGCTCTGAGCTGAGTGAGGCTGAGGCCAATAGCCATGGGGTTGCTCATTTGCAAATGAGATGGTAAAGCTGCATGCATGTAGGGACAGCTCACAAGCATTGGAACCATCAATATTGCGATGACAATGACCAGTATTCAAAGATTTGAGAACTCTGAGAACCCTAAACCGTATTGTCGATACAAGTTTCTGGTATCATCAGTATCATGATCACCGCATTGATTGTTGCATTACAGCAGAGCAATGAGCAGTCAGGCATCAGCATGTGCCGTCCGCTTCATGACAGTTGATGCAGTACCTGCTGGGGCAGGGCAGAAAAGTACGATGCCTGCAAACTTGATTACCCTTGGCATCACTACTATGTCGACGTGTATGCTCACATGCTATCAAGTTGCTGAGCAGAGTCTATTCAGCAACACCACACCTGCTCTGCCTTCATCTCAACAGGAGAAAGGCGAGAATCACAGGATGGAAGTGTTGTTTATGGTCCTCTTGTACCATCAGCAGAACTGTTACTCTTGTCTGTGTCATCATTCAAGCAGGCTGCTACCTACAGGTGCTNTGTGGCTTCTCATGCAATCACAGTGGCATGGTTTACTTCCATGCTGGCATACAGTCTGCCTGGACATCGGGTGCTGTGGGCCCCTAGAGTCATTAGACGTTTGTGCAAATTTGCGCACGGAAGCACATCACTTTGACTGAAGACGACCAAGACGATTAGCGATAGTGTAGTCACCTTAGTCATGTATGACAACATGCTTTCAGATCAGACCATCGTCTTCGCCTGTGTGCATTCACCTGCAGCATACTGCCCGCAAGTACTGCAACGTTGTACAGCTACGTTCGACATTGATTTTCTCCGTGTGTTGCGGAGTGGTCCGCATTACCGAGCAGCGGGCATACAGTATGAGCCCAAGTCAGCTGCTTGAAGGTAAGGTTTGCGTTGTCACAGGAGGTGGACGTGGCATTGGCGCCGCTATTGCGGAAAAGTATGCAGCTCAAGGAGCTACTCTCGTTCTGACGGCCCGATCAGAGGATCAGCTACAGGAGGTGCGCTGCTTGTCTGCATGCAGAAGTGCAGTTTGTCCATCGTGTCTGCAATCAACGCACTGACTGACAACGGTTCAGTCTGATTAAATCGCACAAAGCTACTTGTGCACTCTCAGCGAATGGGAGGAGAACAAGCCAGGACGTGCAGTGACATGCCTGCTGCAGGTAGCAAGAAGCTGCAAGGAAAAGGGAGCTGCTAGCTGCGAGACATACGCGGTGGACCTATCTCAAGCTGATGCTGTTGAAGGCTTCGCCAAGACAGTGCTCAGCAAACACAAGCAGGTTGATGTGCTGGTCAACAATGCCGGAACCTACAGTCCCATGTCTTTTGACCAGGGACCCAACAAGGGCCAAGGCCCTCTTGATGGTAAGTTGCATCATGACAGCTTTGCCAGTGCCCAGCAATGCCAAGGATCCAATTCCTTGTTGTGTGGCAGCTGGAGATACCACTAGACAGCCAGGTACATAATCAAGCACTGAGCACCTGTCTTGCTGCTCCCTGCTTGAGAACATCGAGCATCAAAAGCTGAGAGAAGTCAGCTCATCCAGGCGTGCTTGCAACTTGCCATGGCATGATTGCAAATCCACCAAGTGAACATTTGAAGGCAGGAAAACTGGTTGCAAAAACAGTGGTTTCTGTAACTGCTGCACATAATGTACCCTGAGACAATCTTTGGTGCCATTCAGCCCATGTNACGCATACAAGCAAACGACAATCATCAGTACCAGTGATACATCAGCAGTATATGGCAGGAGCAGTTGGGTTATCTCACCAGATTGTACAGTTTGGGAGTTCGTGTGCGCAACACTGCTATGAATCCGGCTGGCTGTGAATGCAAATGTGCTATCTTGGATGCAAGCCGAAAATACCAAGCAGCCCTGCACTTCTGACCGGTGGCGTGGTACACCATTGCAAGCTTGTAACATGCCTGTAGCCCCAAATCATCAATTCCAGACAGCCTGCATCACTGAAGGCAAATGTAGCAAGTGCAAAGTCCCATGTAGAAAAGATTACACTACACTGTTTGGGCCTTTGTACAGTGCAGCACAGGTTGGCCCAAGCTTCCCTAAGTCTCATGTACTATACAAATATGGGGTGCACAATGCAGATGTGGCTTCAGCCCTAGCTAGGCTGCAGCAAACATGCTGCCTTCATTGATGAGACTGCTGTGGTTGTGCAGGGCGTTGGAGTGCACCAGGGCGGTTGCCCCCTCCCGGTCAATACTGCTTTGAGAGCTTGCAAGTTGCCCAATACCAGCCTGGGCAGCACTTTCTGGAACATGAGGTGACATCAGACACCTCCATGCCAAATTATGTAGCAACGACGATGCCACGGCGCTCTCTTGAGTATGTGTACAAGCGTGTTGCATCTGACAGTGAGGTAGCAATGTNAATTTGACAAACCCTTTGTGGCAGACTCAATCGCCAATTTCTGGGGCAGAAGATGGAATCTACCGGTGGGAATGTGCCTGCGTCAGACCATCTATGACCCAATATGTGAAGGTTTGGCGATATGTACATTTATGATGCCTGCTCTGCTGCCTCCAGCAGTTGATGACTGCTGAAGCATGCTTAAGATATAAGCAGAATAGCTTGACTGTGCTGGACAATACCCATGTGGCAATCACTGCTGATGCCCTGCATAGCACGCTTGCAGGACTGGGTCGCCCCAGCCATTTTGCAGTGCCACAATGGATGGCAAACTCATTGCATATATAATGCAAGTGGTGCGCGTATCATTACTGCTTGCCAAGACCCACAGTCTGACAAGATGCAGGGTGCCTGTGTGGCAATTGTCTATTGTTGGCACTTACTGGCAGTCACCTTCTGTGCCAGGCCCTTGCCCACCCTGGGGGGCTGCCAGCTTGATCTCAAACTGCCAATTCCAGGCAGGGTTGCCGCTACCCCGGACACAGGGTGTGCGGAACACCTGGGTGCCGTAGCGCAGCTCACAGTAGGCATCAATCTGCTTCATGTTTGAGACTGTCATGCCTCTATATCTGCACGTCAAACAGTTGATGACAGTCAATGGCGGTCCTGTGCANTCTGAGGATCTCTTTCTAGACCCAACAGGCGCTGATGGCCCACCTGATGAAACGCTGAACTCCTTGACGCAAGTGTATGCCTGGGGCAGTGGGCACAATGGCCGGTTGGGGCTGGGCCTGCAACAGGATATGACAGTTCCTGAGATGGTCAGTGAGCTTGATGGTGCAGATATTCTGGACATCGCCTGTGGGTACGACCATACTCTGGTGTTGATCAGGCTGTGAGTCATGGCTGAGCAAGTAGACAACAGCTCAGCGCTCAAACACCTGGCACATGTGCTGGTTCTCGTAAGAACAACCAATCTATAGGTGTGCCAGCCAATGCTATATTCCTACTAGGCGTGTCCATTTACATTCTGAACGCCAGTGTGTACTCACAGACACTGAGTTCCCTCCTAGGGTGTCTGCTGATGATAGAGCGAGTACCATCATGATAACAGATAGTGTATGCCTTGTTTCACATGTGGTCTACGTTGGTGTATTTACTGGTTTAACAGCTTTGCTCTGCTTCTCATCAGCAATGCAAGTCCTTAGTGCTAGCGTCAGAAGGAGTCAACGCAAAGCCAAAGCTATCACTAGCTCCCAACGCCAAGGTTGTTAATTGATACCGGGGGTCCTCCTCTCACCTAAACCCATCACAGCACCCCACAGTTGAGCAACAGGNCAGAGTATATACGACTGGGGAAAAGCTGCCATGTGCAGGTCAAAAGGTCTGTGCACGAAGACTGCGTCATACGAACGGTCATCAAGCTGCAGAGTTTGCTTAGGTGGCTGCAAGGCAAACAGCATCCGGGAGACATTCTGGCCATTACGCCTGTGCTCTTCGACTGCGGGATACAGAGAAGGGAAGTTTTGGTGCATAGGTAACCTCCATATGAACTTGCTGTAATTGGCTTTTGGTACGTGTCTGCCCATGATGCGAGCGGTCATCTTGTGCAGTACAGTATCGATGTGTACCATCCTTTCTCACAATGCTCATGTTCCTCTGATTCACTTTCAACCAAGCACTGCTTCCACGATCACTCCTTTGCTTGAACGAAAGGAACCTAAATCCACAGCCATGCACACCAGCAGCGACGAGAAACCCTAGAACCGCCACAGGTCGTGCTGAATGCATCGTTCGACATTGAGCTGACTGAAATTGCTGACGCTGTGACCGTCTGAGCTGGGCATCATGGGTGGCATCAAGAAAAAGAAGACCAAGCGCGGAGTGGAACATCACAAACAGAGTTTAGAGCAAACGTTAGAAGCCTCCGAGACTTACGGAATAAGAGTGCGTATCAGCTCTCGCTATACAAACACGTACACTGCCAATATCTCCCGTCATCTGGTTGCATTCATCCAGTGTATTTGCAGACGAAGCCTCGGCCAGCCAAAAGGCGCAAGGCAGAGGCGGAAGCAGATGAGGAAGACGACCAGGTGACTGACTGTGTTGGTGCAAACACTACCTGGGGTGGGCTCGGAACACTGGCAGGGCCTGTAGGCTTGTTTGTAGGTTTGGGAGTCTCTGATCTGGGGGTTGCAGGCGTCGCACCTGGACTTGGCAGCACTGTGGTACTGGATGCAGCACCTGGCGCAGAGCTGTTGTTGCTGCTGCTTTGTCCCTGCATAGCAAGCGTACTCCTGTTGACACACTGTGGGATAGCGCTACAAGATTGTGGCTAGCAAGTACGCTCAGTCTGTAAGTCTGGGCACAAACCCCTGCAAAGATGCTGCATGACAACTGCTGTTGAGATTGCAATGTTCAGGCCGATTCTACGCCCGGGCTTGCTGGCACATGCTGATATCATAACTTCCAAGCTTGGAGGTTTGGAATGATTTTATATTGAGTGATTTTATGTTAACTTGCAAATGATGGCTTGACAAGCACCGCTACTGCTGGATGCTATGCTTACATNCAGGTCCAAGACAAGCACTTGGATGAGTGTAGTGACAGGTGTGCATCTAGAAGACAACTGTGTGGTACACATTGCCAACACAGACAAGGATGAACTGCCCGCTGACAGTCCAGTCACTCCTGCATCTGATATCAAGCCTCCCAACTGGTCAGGTCACTTTCTTGTGGTGCCTGTGAAGTTTGTGACAACCTTTGCTGCCTGTCAAAACTGTGGCCTGCTGCTGTCGTGTTTTGACAGCTGTGTGAGTTGCAGAAGACATGGATTGTCTGACTTTGATACAAGGGCGCAAACTATAACGTTCTGCTCAGTAACAGACAGAGAATGTTGGCCTAGTCAGGTTCAAGCAACAGCAGTACTGCTCAGCAAGCACATGCAGACCAGCCAGCCTAGCGAGCTCTCTGTTACTGAGCAGTGAGTATCATATTATGCTCACCATTTTGCAAGCTACAGGACACTGTGAGTGAGCAAGCCTAGCATTTGCACAACACATGCACATTTTTGGGTCTACCATCTGTGCAGCTGCTTGCAAGTCACTGTTTCCTTCTGCTGACCATGCAATGCACGCGCAGAGGGGCGCGCCTTCCACAGCCCTGATATGTTGTGTTATCTGTGGTGCAGGGGGAAGCCAGAAAGTCTGCACAGAAGAAGCTCAGCAGCAACAACATCGCCTTGAAACGCTGCAACAGCAGTTGGCTGAACAGCAGGGTCAGTTTGCTCAGCAGGCATCTACCAGCACAGCCTCAAGCAAAGAGCTAAAGAGCTCACAGCAGCAGGTGCAATCTCTTCAGGCTCGCCTGTCTGAACAAGCAGAGCAGCTTGAAGAGGCTGAGAGTGCTGTCCAAGGTTTGGAGAAGCAACTGCATATCTCCCAAGCCCAGTGTGAGCATGGTGCAGCAGAACTGGGCAGGTTCCAGCGGNCAAGGATCCCAGAGTGCTGACTGGTGTGCCTAGTTTGACAATATAAGCAAGTCGCAGGCTGCGAAAGCAGCTCCTGCTCCTAGGAATTTTTGGTAAGCGCTTTGCAAGAGCAATCATTATGCTAGCGCTGAAAAATCACATGTCATGATTGCAAGGCAACACCCTGCCTTGGTCCAGTCAACCACATGGCCATCAAAGCTTATTGCAACTGACACACAGCTGCAGCCAAGTGACTGCAAGAGATGTCCCACACACCTATTGTCTACCCAGCAAGGAATGGTATGTGCGCACATATGCTTGGATGGTGTAGGCAGCATAGCTCGTGATGCCACTCAGTTGCCTGGCAGCCTGCACCCGGTGTTGTTTGCAAGGTGTATCAAAAGTCACAAGTCAGGTTAATCAGAGTCAGTCAAGGCATGTCAAGTTCATGGAAACCTGCAACAGCTTGTGATCCACTATCTATGTACACGCAACCAAGCAGCTGCAAGCTTTGCAGGCTATCCAAGTCATTGTCATTTCAGCTTGCGATACTACATAAGGCTGTCAAGATCAATTTAGACTGCATCAGCACCCTCCTCCTCCCTCTTCTTGCGGTGCCTTCTCTTCTTGTCACCAGACTCCTCGCCTCCAGCAGCAACCTCCTCATCGGTGTCCCTGTGCTTGTGGTGCCTGTGCCTGTGCTTGCGTTCCTGCATACGCAGCCGATCCTGCAGTGCTACCATGTCACCTGTGCGTAGGCACTGGAGGCCAAGGTAGATAGCCAATGGACCAAGCAACTACAAATGTATATCAAATTGCACATGCCTCAAACCGCAAGCTGCATAGCAACATTTGAGCTGCATGCTGTGAGGAAAAATTGCATTTGTTTGGTTCTGGTGGGAGGGCAAGAGGCTATAGTAGTTAGCATGCAAGGGCGTGGGCATGTGCCACTAGACCAGTGATACACTTGTGCCTTATACACTTGTAACAATTGCATCAGCTAAATGATGCACCGCAGCCGCAAATGCTGCAGTGTCAGGAACGCAACAGAGTACCAGTGGCTTAGCCCGAGTTCACACATGGTGTGCAAGGTGTATGCGTCNCACGCATCTCTGAGGCAGTGAGGTCTGCTACAGCAGGCGTTGTCCTCTCTGCACACACAGCATGCCGTGTTTAGCTTACTGCTATTGCTGATGTTGGTGCAGTCAAGCTCCTGTGTATGCTCGGGCCAAATACGGAATGTCATTGTCCTAACCCTGTTCATGGCAGCAGCTGTAGAGTCCTACAAACAAGTCCGTACCAGTGTGCGGCATGACTAACCTGGTAAGGGTGATACACTTGGCATCAGTACAAGGGTATATACTTTACACAGGCTACAACAAGTGTGCCCGCTGGTACCAGCAAAGGGGGTTGCTGATGCAGGTGGGGGGGTCAACCCTGGGGGAGACAGAGAGCCATGCCACACATCAAGACCTACACCCGCTTCAGGTGAGAGCTTTCCTCGCAGGCAGCAGGTTTTTGGCTGAAGCGCTGCAGGCAATGACGTTAGGGTGTGCATCGACCAGAGCTAGCTAATTTGCAACCTCACACAAACATAAACATAAACACTCTTGGAGTTGTCGGTGTATAAGCTTGTGTCACTGTACTGGCACAGGTCTGATTTTATGTCCAGTCTCAGAATACACAACTCTCATCTTTGTTGCTGTATGCTGGGCCTGTGCACCCTGACGCAAACCCTAATTGGAATGTCCCGACTGCAACACAAATTGCCTTTCCTGTCAGGCCAAAGTTTTGCTGATTGCCTCTTACTAACTGAGCAAGGGGCATACTGTTGCTTACAAGCTGTGGGGTGAGCTTGTCACAGCTGCATGACTCAAGCGCTGCAGATGACCCATACCCCAAATCTCTAAGAATCAAGCTGTATACATAACATGCATATGGGCTAGACTTTGGTACGCACCCAGTACCTGTGGAAGCTGTCACTTCGACCAGGTTGCTCCAGTAGCACCAAGTAACCCTAAATACAGACATGTTGCTGAAAAGTCACAATTCAAAGTTCTGGCAACAGCAATAGCGCATTTTGCCACGCACTGGTTTTGAGATGATTGTGGTTTGCTGCCTAAGATATTCAAGCGACGTTTGCTCGACCCTTTCGCTGTGCTGCAGGTCCTTGAAGGTTTGGACCTTGTCCAAAAGATTGAGAAAAGCAGTACAGACAGACAGGACAGGCCAAAGAGCAGCGTTGTAATCAGTGACGCTGGTGAGCTGTAGATTGTAGGCGACATCCGGGAGAGGTGAAGCATTCCATGCAGCAGTGACCAGGCCAGTTAATGTAAATGTTCAAAATAGCCATGAGATGCAGAACACAATCTGCTGTCAACCCCGTGATCGAATGTTTGAATTCACAGTGGTGTCGGAAGCTTCGATTGCAACTAGAAAGCGCAAACTGGCACAGCAACTACGACCCGCATGGACTACCACCGGCAACATGTCGTGATTTCTTCAAAACAGTAGTCGCAGCATGGCTGTCGTCACACAAGCGCCGCTGCAAACAGACAAGNCATGTGTCCCCTTCAGTGCAGCGCACCTTCCTCAACAACAAGCCGGGCAGCGGCATGGATGAGATGACTGCCATGTCCCCTATCACAGTGAGTCTGACTCAGCTTTGTTGTTGAAGTGGACCGTGGCACTTGCTGCCATGCTGCAAAGCACCACATGGTCAAAAGGCATTGCTTTGTCATGAGCCTGGTAAAGTTGCTGGCCTTTAACACAGCCCAAGGCTGGTGAGCAGGGTGTGCATAGTTTGCTGTACAAACACAAATAACAATGTACAACCTGGTCATGCTAGGTCATGCAAAGATGGCTCGCTAATATCGACCTGCAATGTTGAGAGTTTACGCTTTTTGCATGCTCAAATAGCCGCGCAAACAGGAGACAAGGGGATGAACAATACATGTACTGCAGAGACGGCCCAGTTGCGCTGTTTCGATAACTGGCAACATTGGGTTACAAGGCATCACAACTTGACACTCTTGTCTGCAAGACTTGACCTAAAGCATGTGCTGTATGCTACAGGCTGAGCAGTCATAAGTGCTGAGCAACGAGACGGGTTCTCTTAAACGCGGTTGCAGACAGGGCTGAACAGATCTTGCGTGCTGCTCAGCGACAGCTACAGGCCTAGCTCTACTGAACACACGAGCTGCTGTGGCCAGCAGCAGAGTACATTGCCAAGCTAAAGCAAGACTCGCGAAGTCAAGACTGCTCGACGAGTTGCACTTTGCACGAGTTCTGCTCGCTAATCGTGAGCGTGACGTTTTGCGCTATGCTCAGCTGAGGCCCCACTTGCGTACGGGGCTCTGACCGTTGCAAGCAGTTTTGGCGCCAAAAGCCTTCAAATTCAAACGACGTGTCACTACGTGGCAGCACTAAGTACTGGGGGTCCGGAGGCAGCAGTACATGACATCACGTAACGGCAGCATAACGGTCGATCCGCCTCACGCAACATTTACGCAATCCGATAGACGCAACACGAAGAGCTCACGACTGTTCAACTTCCGCTCAAATGGTGTCATTGCATGCCTTTGCATGGCCAANAAACCTCGCACCAAGCGCCGTCCAAGCTTGCGCTGCTCTGCAATGCGGGTGATGTCTTCCGCCCTGTCCCCATAAGATGCTGCAAAAGCGCAAGTTGCACGTAAGCAGCATGCTACTTAGCCTTTGAAGTTGTGCTCGCAATAGCCATATTACCACTGCAGCAGTATCTCAGGTGCAGGGTAAGGATTTAGGTTGGGCATTGGTGACCATGCAGCAACCCCATGTTGGCTCACTGCGTACAACCATGAAGATGCCATACAGGGTATGACACTGAAATACAGACAAGGCGGTGACTAACAGTGAAGCTGCCGGTGAAGCAGGATGACACAGGTAGGCACACACCTGCGAGGTGTTTAGCAACACGAGTGTCAATGGCTCCAGGTCTGTGGGGCACTGTATAGTTCTGAGCAACTTCTGTGAAGAGGGAAGGGTCATAGCCTCGTGCACCTATCACGGGCAGGTGCGCAGTGCTGCATGGCTGGCAACTAGGCAGCCTGTCACTTTCACAAGCAGCATCCACTGCATCCTGTGCCATGCGGCGATATGTGGTCCACTTCCCGCCTGCATGTACACTGGGCTCAGTCACTGAGCAATTAGAAAGCACTCTTTGGCTCAAGATGTCAGCCAGCTGGCATTCGATGCAAAGCAGCTGTGTATACTGACAGATTACTGACAGATGAGCATGCTGAACAGAAAGCACACTCTAAAGCTGGCACGCTGCTGGTTTGCACAGCACGATTTGCACAGCAGTCATGCACGGAACAAGCAGAAGAAGGAAGTGTGCCTGCCTGTGACAGTGATCATGCCATCAGTGTCTCTGGAGACTACATGATCTCGGGAGGCGCTGGCAGTGTCTGAAGCGTCTGGGTCTGAAGCAAGGGGTCTGATGCCGCTCCAAGCTGACAACACATCACTTCTGCGCACCTGCTCGCAGCCATGATACCTCATGTTCAGGCAGCATACACCATGTGTCAAACTACTGAAGATGCAAGCCTGCTTTACTGTGCACTGCTGGTGCAACGCATGCTGTATTTGCTGTCAGTTTGTTTTGCAAGGCGAGACAGGGGGACTTTTGACTGCAAGTGCAGAAGTGCATTCTGTGTTCATGACATTACAGAGACAGAGCGTGCCTGCATCAGAGTTATACCTTGACTGTCAAATACTCAGCAATGGCATCCAAGATGAACTGAATCTCTTTCTCGGTTGGCTGTGGCTGCATTGTGATCTCGCTATTGCTGTCTGCACATCACCAAACAAGGGAGTGCCAGCTCTGTGTGTTGCTCCTGAGTTGTGGCTGTGCTGCTGCAGTGCATAATATCGAGAGAGAGCCCATGCTGAAAGCACTCTATTGGCACAATTTGACACGGAGAGGGTGTGTCAGCAACAGATGCATATCTTGTNCAGGTCAACGTAGCTGCTGACAAGCAGTGCCTCATGCTCTGCGTGTAGCACCTGCATAATGCAGTGCACCTGGCTAGATGAAAACAGCTTGGTTTCTGAGTCAGGTCTGTCTCTACGTGACACACAGTAGTCTGTGTGCCTGAGGAACAACTACTGAGAGGCATCCTGGGCTCATGTCATGCACAGTGCACAGCAAAAAGGTTAGGCTTTAATTGGTCAGGGCCCACAGTAACAAGCCTCACAAACACAGGCATGTCCAAGATCAGTTGAGGGAAGTCTGATTACATGTGCGGATGTATACACATGGACAGGTCCTGAGTTGGTGATGGTAGTGGTGGAACAGTTGAGATGTGCCAGATGGCTTGTGATAGGCATATAGGCATGTCGTAAAAAATGACACATATGGTGCTCCAGCAAATGTACAAAACTTGGCATCATGTGGTCGCGTGCTGGCAATATGTGATGGGCTTAGGCAAGGCACAGAATGCACAACAGCTTCTGCCCTGTGTCACAGCTGATCGGTCCAACAGCAGTACAGGAAATGCCTTGACAGCACAACCTGAAATTTAGACAGTCAGACAGCCTCAGTACAAGTGCAAACCTGGCNCCCGAGCACCGTAAATGTGCACATGCAGGTCTTCTTCGAGTCAGTATGGCTACCAGTTGCAGGTAGCATTTGCTGGTGGTCAGCGTAGCCAAGCTTATGCAATGTCAGCTGACTGCATGACTTGCTGGCGCCATCAGGCATTGACAGAGCCACAGACTATCATGCACAGTGCACACAAGCTGAGCAATGTTTGACTTGCATGCCTTGATAGTGGTCTTGTACCCAATATGGCGTTCACTTAGCTTCATGTGCTTCTGCTGTGTGCTGGTCGCCTTTCGCAGCTACTTGCACCCAAGTTGGGAGGGCGGACCTTGTTTGTCCTGTGTCCTATTTGATCTGGTTGTGCAGCTAACATCTATCGAGGTATGACCATAGCTATTGGATTTTTGGTGTTGCTACTGAGTTGCGATACGTAGCTTGCGTGTTGCCAAATGGCACCATCAGGCGTAAATTGTGGATCCCTCCAATGAGACCGGCCAATATGCTCTTGCAAGCTGCCGATGTAAAGGCATCGGTGAGCAAGATGCACTGTGCAGTCGCAGCCTGCAAATTGCAATTGCCTCAAATACCATGTCGGCGTTCTGTCCTCAATACTGGCATGGTTTCATCACCTTACTACTGGTCATCGCGGTGAGTGCCGTGCAGTTTCACGCCGTTGCAGGTGAGCAGTCGAACCGACGACAGTCACACGCACGTTCCAGTAGATGAGAATGACAGAGTTGGCTAATGGCATATTCACGTTCCTTTGTCCTCTGCCGCCACCACTGAGACTGTATACAGCTTGCAATTGCAGGGCAGCTAGGCTTCCAGTGGGCCAGACCTTGCAAGTGAGCCACTATGGCCATGGCTATCTCTGCAACAAATCAGAATCTAGACACTGCATCATGCATGGCAGTGCTGTCAAGATGTTGCCATTATTTCATAATCAACTGAAGCACACTGCTCTTGCATTGGGGTGCAGGCTTGTAGGAACCCAATATGAGGCTGAGGTCACTGGGTCAAATGGTGCACCGTGCAGCAAGTGTAGTGATGGAGCTATGGCCAGCAATCAAACAAAGAAAGAGTGCACATTCAAGGNATCCTTGCTGCCCGATACGCAACAATGCCTGCTGCAGGGCGAGGCTGTCGTCTGCAGCAAACCAGCAGTCTACCCCGCCTGTTGACTGAGCTCAGAAACTTCGCTAGTGAACAGCAAGACCCGTTTGCACGGCAGTTTGTACAGCGGATGGAGCGCAACCTTTCCCGTAGCGTGACAGGAACTGCAACGGCAAGATAGTGCTACACGCTGACCTTGCACCCTCACGAGCGGTCACTGAGATCTGCAATTTGCGCGCAGATATCTCGGCCGGTACTGAGTGAGCAAGAGCGCTTCCAGCTTGACAACGCAGAACGCGCACTGCGTAGCGTAGGCAGACTGCTAGCGGCGGGAACGGATTTCATCTTCCAAGACTCTTCAAACAAAGCGACATGCATGCAAGATTTCCAAACCCTGCTGGGTCCCTTCTTTTGCGAATCTGAGTTTCCAGCCAATGGCGGTCGTCAGTTCATCGCAAGTAGGCTGACTTACTGCCTACAGCTCTGTGTCATACAAGCAACAGCACAATACCTCAATCAGTAGCCTTTAGCAAGCTGTCCTGCTGTGTCTGCAGGGGTTTTAAGCTGCATGCTGGGAGAAGAAGTTACACTAACAGACATTGCACGCTGGTTTCCCAATCCGTTCAACCAGAAGCTTGTTGTCAGTAATGAGTGTGAACTGGTTATTTTGCAGGTAGCAGTTTTGCAAGTGATGATACATTGGCAATATCAGATGATAAGGAAGAAGAACGGTGTGTGTTGTGTGTATGTGTATGTTGCGACGTCAACAAGTTTGCCGTTAACTCGAGCAGGCAAGGCTGGTACACTCTTCATCGTGCAATAATCTCTCATCACTCAGCTGGAAAGGGCTTGGTTCAAGGGTAGGGACGCCCTGCGGTGCAGGCTTGGGCACAAGCTGAGGTGTCAAGCATTATCGTCTACAGAACGNGAGGAGCCTGAACGTGATGTGTTCATGCAAGGTGTCTGTGCATTCTCTCGAAAATGTCTGCATACAGCAATCCCACATCACTGCTTGTGGTGGAGTGTCTGGTTGAACACGTGAGTTATAATGTCACACCTGCGCGTTGTTCCACTGTAGCTTGATGCTGAAGCATGTGAGCCCTGTGCTGCTGGTTTCGGATATCATGTGTAGATCCTGTGCAGGCAATTGCATTGTCCTGCGGCATGCTGTGAGCAAGTGAGATGTCTGCTATAAATTAGTACAAACAACGAACTGCAGATGTTGCAATGTATATCAGAGGCAACGCAGCATTGCAGCACACAGAACGCAGGCTAAATGCCTGTTGTAGACTTGCATACACGCATGACACGAATTGTGCTTTTGGCTGTTGCAGCTTGTTGTCACAGTTGGCTTGACCGGAAACAGTGGTGAGCTCGGGTTTACCCGTGCATAAGGGAAGCAGCGTTGATAGCAGGCAGTCTCGTTGGCTGTTGACCAGGCCTGGCGGACTGCGTAGGGTCTGCCGAGAACGCCAGAATTTGCTGCCGAGACACAAACAGGAAAAGTATATAAAACTGCCACTGCATCTTGCTCTAGGTACAGCTGAGAGTGACGCAACCACAGACGCGTGCTTATAGCAGGCAGCAAGCTGCGTGCACTCGCTTTGGCACAGTGGCATTGCAACGTGCGCAAAGTCCGGCGTGCCATGCCTCTGTTGAATTCAAATGTTCGAGCCTACACTGTATTTGAACGCCTATATGCTCAAAGACATCAGCATCACTAGACGTCAACAAGCCTTGGCTATTGCCAGGAAACTTCAATCGCAAACTATACGAGCCTACAGATACATGTACTGTACAGCTGTATATATAGCACTGCAGCATCCTGTCGCAGCAGTGCTACTGTAGGCAGGAACTCATGAAAGGTGCATACCAAGGACAAGCTGATCAGTCACATTTCATGACAAAGCACACAGGAAACCTGTCTACTCGAATTTCTTAGCTACAAGAACAGCACTCGTGGTACAAGGGGCACATCATGTACCCATCCAACCGCCTATGCTGTGTAAGCTGTGTACAGGGAAATCGCCGCTGCAAGATAAGAGATGTACATTTACTGTCGCTTATGTTTTGAAATTTCACATCAAGCCATGCTAATACATACACATCTCTCTGCTGACGTGCTATAGATACATATGCGCTGTTGGTACATCCTCACTGCTGTGCTGCTTTGCTCTTGGTANTGCCAATCACTGTGTCAAACCGTACTGGCTGAACTCACACCACACCAAGGCTGCATGTCTTGCTCACACTAGCTGCTGCATGTGTCTCACTGCAAGTGCAGTTCACATTGGGGCATGGCATTTTGCTCTGGCAAAATAGACATACGTTGCATGTCAGTACACCAGACATGCTCTTGGCCAAAAGCAGCTGCACCTTCAGCCATGGGTGATGCCTGGGGACTGTGCAACAGCATATGCCTGTACACAACCAGCCAAATGTCAGCACTGATGGGTAGATAGGCCAAAACATGTGCAATTCTCATGTGCAACTCACACAATTGCTCAGAGCCACACAACAGCTTCAATCACTGATGTTTCTGAAGTGCTTGCAGTACCTCTCAAGTATCTCCCAACCCGTCGACTATCAACACAGAGCTTCTCAATCTGCAATGCCACGCAGACAGTGACTCCAGCCAAGATTATGTACGCAGGTGCTGCAGTGCTCAGGGTCAATCAAGTTGAGAGTGTTTAGGGTCTGGAGCCTCATTGCACTTTGTTGCAAGCCCGTACAATGTGATTCCATAAACACCAGGTGCNTGCTCGCAGCTCCACCTCTGCTGCAGGCTTGCGGGTGACAAGCTCCTTGAGATCCTTGACCGTCAGGATGAGAGCATGCACATCAGTGCGGGCTCGCACACACGTCTGCCAGCTGCCCAATGGGGAGTCCCTGCCTGTGTTATCGAACAGCAGCACCTCCCCAATAAACTGACCCGGCCCCCGTAGAGCAATGATGGACCTTGACTTGCTGCACACCATGCCATACAAGTCTCATTTTGCACAATGAGACTGATGCGAGGTGCCGCACATCCAGCTTAGCTGGCAATGCAGCGTTTGGCCAATTGAGCCTTGCCAGCACAAGGCAGAGCCATGATGACAACAAGTCACACAAGCTGCGCAGTATGACAAGGATGTGCATATCAGGCATGCTGGCTGCCCATATACTGCAAAGCAGCACAGCCTCATGATGCACAGCAGTGAAATATGCAGCAGAACATGGGCACCAACATTGCCAGCTTGATCGCAACGCAAATGCTTGGTTGGGCATGAAAGCATCCTGACATGCCAGGAACAAAGTGTACTCAAGCGATGCAGAGTGTACAGATTTCGATTGAGGTTTCAGTCTGGCAGGTGTTACCTGAAGGATGTGACAAACTCTGCAGCCCGGCGGCTAGCCTCAAGCATGGTCTGCAGCATCCCCAAATGCCGCTTGCGCACCTTGGCAGACCGCCTAGCACCAGGAGTCATGTGCCCATTTGAGCTAGATCCCTGTCCACTATGAGACAGGCTGTGATCATTGCTGCTGGACTGGTGATGTATGCCGCTTGACAGTTGCTGTGTGCTATTGGCACTGGGCAAGGTTTCATCAACATTGCTCTCCACAGTAGCAAGATGCCTGTGAGAGTTGGCGGGGTNCATTCAACTGTCATCACACCACCAGACACTCATCATTTGTTAGTCATGGACGCTGCCAAGCAAAGCAGTTCAAAGGAAGCTGTTAATAGCACTGACAGTCAAGGTGGTCAACAAGCAGATGCAGAGCAGTCAGCAGAGCTGCAAAACCTTGTGGCGCAGCTCAGACAAGACCTATCTGCAGTGCAGCAGCGGCTGACTGACTCCCATGCTGAGTGCTCCCAGCTGAAGGCTATGCTTGCCGCGCAAGATGATGCCAGTGAGAGTTCTGCACAGACCCACGCCAAGCTGGAGCAGCACTTGAGGCTGCAGTCTCAGCAGCAACAACATCGCCTTNATGGACGACCACACAGCATGGGGGTGGTCTGCTACAGTTATGTGATGTTTAATGTGACTGATGTGGTCACGGACTCAACTCTTGCTATTGCCTTTTTCAACAGTAAACTGCACAGCACACACACTGCCTGCAACAAATTGCAATGACAGCACAACTGGAGGCAGACAGCAAGATACAACAGGTGAAGCACAACACCAATCCCCGCAACATGTCCAAAGTATGCAACACCCAGAGACATGATTGCAAAGCAGGCCGAGGTGCAGGGCAGTGGCCACAGCCATGCAGCACATGCTGCTAACCTGCTACAAACCTGCTACTACTCCAAGGCTGGTGTCGCTTGAGTTTGCAGCGGGACAAGGGAGTCAAAGCCTGGTACAGTGTACATGCTGACATGTTGTAGGCATAAGTGTGAGTAGAGATTAGGTGAAGTCAGGCCAAGGCCGGTGTACAGGGCAGCACGCCATGCAACATGTGCCTAACCTGCTGAGTATCCTTGCAAAAGCGCTCTCGGTCTGACAAGCAGGCTTCTGACAGAATTTGGTTGAAGCGGACGTCCTCGGATGCAAGAGACATCAGCTTGTGGACCTGCTGCTGGCAGGCCTCGTCCATGAGTGAGTTGCGGAAGTCTTGCAAACATGCAATGACCGNTGACAAAAGCCCAGATGCCCAAGCTTGACACTGTGCTGTCAGCCACGAGCTCAGGTCCTGACAATCTGAAAGCGTTTGTACCTACGAAGCACAGGGTTTGCCACACTGATATATGCTTATCATCGGGAGCACAATCTCAGCCAGTTGTGCAGCATGTCAGATCATCAACACAGCATGTTCAGTAAGAGCTCATTGGCAGAGTCGGTCTGCAATCCCCTTGCAGCATGTTCTAGTCAAATGGTGTCAGCACCACAACATGGCAGCCTGGCCAGGCAACTGTGCATATGTTGAAGCAAGTAGCAGCAGACCTGCACATGGCCATGTTCTTTGCGGAAGGCAATCAGCTGGGTGAGACGAGTATCCCACAGCCTGTTAGAGTCTGTGCAGATCGGCTGCCAACTCACGCCCACCTGCTCCAGTTTGCGCACCCTGCTAGGCTGTAGAAAGCCTGCAACACCATTTACGATACTGGCTGGACAATATGTTATGCCTGTGCAAGCCTGTTAAGCTCGCCAGCATGCTGAAATGCAGAAGACAACACATGCATGTGTCGCTGCACTGGGTCTGCAGGCCAATGCATCATGATGCAGCACGAAAACCACTTGCAAAGTCAGCACTGCAGGTGGCGCTGGNGCTGCTGGCCAGGGCTGTTGCAGGAGAGGCTGGAGTGAACTTCCTGTCCATCAATGCTTCAGAGTTTGTGGAAATGTTCGTGGGAGTTGGAGCGTCACGAGTGCGAGACTTGTTCAAGCAGGTATGATGCATCTGTCAAATTGAAATGTTTGTGCAGCCACAGTGCACTTATTTGTGTTGCCAAGATGTGGCAGTTTGCCGTCAAGCACTTGTGATCTTGTGCCTGCCTGCTTGTCTGTTCAATCAGCAACCTGCCTGTTTGGGGCGCTTGCTGTGGTGAATTCTAGCCAGAACCAGTGTCCTTTCCTGATGTGCACGCTCATACGTCCTTGCCCATGGGCGTGTTGCAACTAACAGCACCACATAACATGCATGCCATGAGTGCCAAACTCATAGTTCATAATGCTGTCATCCAGCCATTGCCTCACAACTGTAGAGTGGATGAGCGACATGCGATTACTGGAAATGCTTGTCTTATACACTGGTGCTTGGGAGCGTAATGCGAAAGAAAGAGAAATCTTTGGTTGAATCCTTCTCAACTCATCATCAGGTATAATCCTTCCAGAAAGACTCAGACCCTCCTTGAACAAAAAACACCTACAGTATGTCACTGGCCCAACTGCGTGCGTAAGTGAACAACTCATGCTTGCCAGGCAAGGGGTGTAGCTCCAGCCATCATCTTCATAGACGAGATCGACGCAGTGGGCAGAATACGAGGTGGGGCTCAGGGCAATGATGAGCGTGACCAAACCCTCAACCAAATGCTATCCGAAATGGATGGCTTTGGAGATGGAGTGGGGGTCATTGTGATGGCTGCCACAAACAGGGTTGATGTGCTGGACCCGGCACTGATCAGGCCTGGCAGATTTGACCGGATCATCCAAGTGGCCTTACCAGATATGCTGGGCAGAGTTGAGACTTTCTGGGTAAGTGAATAGTGTGATGCAGGCTGGTGCACAGCTTGTATGTGCACAAGTGGGCAAGTACCATATTGTGGCTTACATGACTGTTGCGGCATGCCCAGCCTGTTTTTTGCCTGAAGTGAGCTTGCATGCAAGAACTTGTCGAGTCAGACAGGCAGCAGCTTCTTGCTCAAGTCAGCTGGCTGTGGTCAAGTTCACTTCCAAGTGAGTTAACAGCATATCTGGTCCACTGAGAACTTGCTTCTGTGGTAACACCACAAGCTGCAACTCCGATACCTGATTCATGATGACTGTGAGTTGCCTGTTCAATTGCTAAGTCGCTGTTTCTTCTCCCTGCAAAGCTTATCAAGCAGAGGCACTATACAACGGGCCAGTCACAAGGTGACTCATAACGTCCCCTGACACATCAACTTCTCATGCATGCAAGGTTGTGACTTGCAGAGGGCATCTGTATGTACAGCTTGTGGCAAGCATGTGCATGCCAGCTGCAGGCAGTTGCGACAATGTGCATGCAGGGTCGCTGGGGATCTTTTGTCTCTTTGCTTTCCTTCAGCTGGCAATCAACAAGCTTGCTGCAGCTGTACATGCACATGCCAGTGCAGTTTTGCTCATGCCTGCTGTGATGTGTTGTTTTGTGCTGGTCTGAAGTGCAGTTGTGGTGCTCGGTGCCTCAATAACTGACTGTCTGTCACAGCAAACATTCTTCCGCAACAACTCCTATATGTGCTGTGTGAGTGTTGTTTGCCATGCAGCAATTTGTGCTATTGTAAGCTCTTCAGATGCGTATTGGGTACAGATGTAGCTAAAGAGGCACAAATACCAGCCTTCTTTATATGCATGCAGTTGCCCGGCATACGTCTGTCGACATCATGTGTGAGTTGTGTCGGAGTCCTGTGTTACAACCCAATGGTGACCTGGCTTGGAAGCCTTTTTGTTATATCTTACCTGCAGGCTATAAACATTATGAGCAAGTCCACACAGGATCACGTTTTGTGTCCAAACCTCCCTCGTCACGAGCAAGTCCACATCGAGTCATGTTTTCGTGTCCAAACTTCCTTCCGACTTGCACTTCCTGTTATGATGCCAGGGCTCGGCACGTGTAATGCGCTGCCTGCAAGATTCCCACAGCAGCCTTTCCAGGCCATGCCAGGCCTCCCTTTTTGATCAGGAGGTGAAGATGGCTGAGGACATCGACTTCAATTACCCCCTGAAGCAGGCCTGCTTGACAGAAATCCAGGGCTTCTGTCCTGACGTAGCTCATGGGCATGCTAATGTCATCAGGTAGGTCATCACTGCATCTCATGGCAGCTGCTGCTGCTGCTGCTTCTCNTTGCAGGCAGCCACACAACCGCAAGGCCCTTCAGAAGCTATTTGCTGGTGAGGAGCCCAAGCTGATTGGCTTTGCCACCAAGGTAACCACCCTTCAAGGCTACATTCTATACCTGTTTTGACGTCGTAGGTAATATCTTGGAGAAGTTCTCGGCAAACACAGTGGCCTACTGTTCGGTTGGGTCAACCTGCTGACTACCACAGGCAGAGTGTTTCTTCTGATGCAACTTGTTGCAGTTGCAGCACCTGAACGGTGTTGCACACAATGCTTGTACACAAACGCGTGCATAGAACGCTTGCACAAAGGTGCAATGATCAGTCAAGTGCCCAAGCACTGCATATTTGCCAATGGTAGCAAGCACTCTTGAGTGCATAAGCAGCAGAACTAATCTTGAGTGCATAAGCAGCAAAACTAATGACTTTGGGGTGTGATGACTATGTCTGCCCGCGGTATTCCTGAATTTGCAAAATCCGGTTCATCACAGCACACTATTCGTTGAACATGCAGCGACTTGGGCAGCTTCAGTGGGCAGCAGTCCAACGACATCTGATCCAGCCGTGCGGGAAACACCTCCCTCATGGTTCAGCAACTTATACTTGCTGACTGTCGCTACAGCTGTGGTCATCAGTGTGCAGAAGTGTACCTGANAGCAGCAATGTGACATATGCAGCAAGCATCCTGTCCTGCTCACCCATACAGTGTGCAGTGTCAAAGGCCTCTACATGTGTTATGTATAAGTTTTGCGAGCGCATGTTGCTGAGCCTGACAGGATCCAATCATGCGTGTTGGGTCTGCTCAGGGTGACAAGGAGGATCGTGAGAAGATGCGGGCCATGGATGCCGACAAAGTGCGGCAAGAAAAGGCACAACGCAAGGCAGATGACGCCCTGATGGAGCCAGCCAGGCTTGCAGCAAGGGGCCTCAGCATAGAGCAGATTGAAAGAGAGATGCAGCGCCAAGGCTTGCCGGTCCAGCGGGAATACTTACAAAGGCAAATTGAGAAAGCCAGCAGGAAGAGGGTAGCTGAAGAAGAGGGGCAGGTCAATCTTGTCAGCCCTGATAGGAGCCCGGCAAGTAGAGTAGCTGTGGATCTATGCACCCCATCGCCTGTCAAGAGGTACAGTAGTTCTTCCATTAATATGTGTTGTTTGACAATCGAATGAACTTCATGACAGGCATCTCCTGCACATACCTTGCAAATGATAGATTGCAATCAGCTTGTGCCTGGTGATCAGCGCAACCAGTTTCACAAGCATTACAAGCACAATGCATCAATTCCAGACATTAAGCAGATTTGGCATGCACTCTAAGATGTATTGCTTGGTTGACAGTATGCAAACTATTGATCTGCAGCACTAAGTGTCTTCAAATTGCAACCTACAGCTGAACTCTGTGGACACATATTTGTAGTGTTCGGCACTGTGGCAGTGCCGAATTCATGTACACTTTCAGATCACGGACATATAGAAACTATAACAAGTGTGCATTGAACAAGTCACCTATGGTGTCATGCCCACAGCTTTGCGTNCTCTGACTGCGAAGACAGCTTGCCTGTCCATGTTCAGGTCTGTCATGCAGACACTGAAGCCGCTGACACGACGCATGTCATGCTCCACAGGTCATCTGCATGATCACAGATTGGATCTGGGCAAGCTAGTCAGCGTTGGGTTCCTCCAGCAATCCCTGCAGGGCTACCTTTACCTTGAGGATACATATGGTGCATCCGTCGCAGCACCTTGTAGGCCCTACATCGAAGCAGTCCTGGCACGCATAGTCACAGACGAGAGCCTGCAGTCAGAGGATCAGCTGCATGGGACCGGCTGGCTTGAGGAGGCTGCTGTCAGCATTGGGCGCTGCTTGTGTAGGCTCTTTTGCCCATGAACCCAAGCACATTTTCACCAGCCTTTAGTTTGGGTTGAATGCTATCTCTTTTAGCTCTTGTCAGCAATGCACAGAAGACATTTGGTGAAGCCGATCATGACACTACTGGCAGAAGCACCTGGCAACACTGCAGTGACATGGCTCGTTTGACCACACAGCAGATCCTGAGCAATTCTACAGTGTGTTCGCTGCACTCTTGTCATGTCTGCGAGGCAAATCCAGACTGAGTCAGTCTTATGTGACTCAGCCAAAAACCATGTTTCAGTGTACTTGGACCCACAGCACTGCAATGTTGGCTCAATGGGAAGCGTAAACAACACAGCTATAGCAGGCAAGCCCTGCTCAAGCTCGGACATCTATCCTGCATCTTGTGTGGCAATGAGAATTTGATAGCCATAAACCAGTGGAAATGCATGTCAGAGCATGGCCAGAGTTTGCATCAAACAAGAAAACAACATTCTGGGAGAGAGAGAGGGAGAGAGAGCAATCGTAAGGGCTCCTGTGATGAACTTGCAGACTAAGCCAGGTAGCTGGGAGGCAGCTGCAGAGCAGCTGCTNGCCTGTCTGCTACGTGCTAGAATGCGGCGGCTCTAGTAACAGGTCTGTAATCAGCCTTGGTACGCAGGATACTCTGGCGCACACAGCATGTAGCAGCCATCCATAGCCTGGCATGTATTGTGGTCCAGCAGCACTATCTCACTCATTGTATGCTTGACACCACAGATGGACACGAAAGCGCTGCAGGTACATGCACTGCCTCAAGACAGATCTGACACCACACGTGGACACAAAAGCCCTGCAGGTACATGCAGCTTCAATTAACATGCTGTTTGTACGCTCTCAATGTCACAGCTCCTGCATTGCAACATCAGTCCTTCACATCTTGTTAGCCGGCAGAAGTCAGCCGTTGTTCACATGCCACTTTTGGCTGTTGTTCAGCGCTGATAGGATGTGACCCCAAATTTGGTCAGCGAACAAGCTCATCACAACCAAATCTGACAACCAAAGCCAAGTTTGAACATCTCTGCGGCAGTGCTTGTTAGTGAGGTGTAATATTTGCTGTGTCCAGGCCCTGGATGCTGGCAGTGCAGCAGCCCTGCCTGATGGGCTGAGGGCAGAGCTGGAGCAGCTGGAAGACCATGGTGGCGTCAGACATCTGCATGACCTCTGCACACAAATCAAGGTAGACAGGTCCAGATTTTTCGTATGCGCAAAAAGCAATTCTCGCTCATTGTGCGCGCATGACAGCAACTGCCCGGCTGATGTTGAGCAAGCATCAGGATTTCACCAGTGTGCGTGCAAACTTCTGCTGTTGCACGAGTGTCATTGATGTCAATGCATGCTATCTGTTGTATGTCCTTCAAACAGCATGCTAATTGATGGGATTACCATGTCATTGGGATGTCGCCAATGAAGTACTTTGAAGTGACTGTGAGCATGCCTTGGCCAAGGTTGGACAACCCCGCACAAGCTTGGACTGCTGTTTCAATTTGCCATATGACCTGCTATCTCACCTGGCTGCGGTATGTTCAAATCATGCGAATAGGCACATGCATTGGCTGGTAATCTGGGTTCGTGATGTAACAAACATGACCTATGCATATGCAGGACCTGCGCAGAGTGGCCATTGATGAACTCAAGAAGGTCGAGAGTGCCCTGGACAAAGAGTCAAAGGAAGACGCAGAGTTGCGTGAGAAGTACAGCAGCAGGTGGAACAGGCCAGCANTACCCAGCACTGGTCAGCCTCTACAAGCAAGTCATACCTAGGCCACTCTGGAACTCTCATGAGAAGGTCTGGGTCTTTGAAGATAACGCATACCAGGACTTGATGGATAAGCTGATGAAAGCCGACTTCCCAGGTACTTACTCAGGCAGTCCATGAGCAGTACAGCCTGCTAGTGCACAACTGCACCTGTTGGCAGAGGAGCAGCATTCCTTGGAATGATACTGATGAGCGTCTGCTATCTCTCCACCAGACCTGTGCACAGTGTTCACCTGGAAAGTGGCAGCCATGCAGGGCCGCCTCACGGGTATCCTAAAGGGGCACTCTGGGGAAGTCAGTGAGATGGTATGCCTCCCATGTAGACTTCATTGCTCAACATATGTATAGGGTACTGTATGGGAGTTGCCACGCAAAGGTTTGGTCATACCAGCCTGTCTCATTGTGTTGCTACTGATGCCCATGACCCACATATGGCTTGAGTCCCAGCTCAATGCCATGAACACCTGCCAGGATCTCTTTCTGTTTGGTTGTTGGACTTGTTTCTGGATAGTTCAGCGCGGCAGTTGTTGTGATGTGGACATGCATGCTGTGTGGATTCTCCACAAGCTGTTGCATTTCTCGCAAATCTGGCAATGCCTTCCAAATTGCTGCACTGCACATTGCGCCTACTATAGAACCGTCTGCAATATGCAGAGCAGCAGCCCATGCATTGTGCTTGTGCCCTACAGCTTGGGCATCTACCCTCAACCTGCTTGCAGAGAGCAACACGGCTGATATGATTTGCCAGCTGTATGTCTAGTCATGCCACTTTTGCCTGAAAACAAGGATGTACACCCATGGGGCCCCCGCCCAGCCCCAATATCTCCCCCGCCCCCGNAAGGAATTTTAGGGAGCCTTGAACACTTGCCACAGCAAGATGTCCCCATATGCGCCACTTATGACCCAGCTGGTCACTCTCGCGTGCGGTAAGGCCACAGTGAACTCTGCTTACACTTCCGGTGCCGTGCAGGCCGAGCAACGCGGTTGTTTCCAGGTGAAGGATCACCTGTGTGACTGTGTAAGCAGTGGCCCGACAGCAGCGGATCTCCTGCCAGCGCATGGCGGCCTGTTGCCACCTTGCGGTAAAGATGCAGCCTCGCAGTTGCAGCTCGCGCGCTGCTGAGCAAGCCCCTGAACCGCTCACCCTCACACAGCCCAGCACGTAAGCTTTTTCTGGCAACAACAAAGACATGGGCTTGCTGGTCACTTTGCTTGCAAGCTTGTGAGTCCTCTGCACTGCATTGCAAGCTTGAGTTTACCCCTGGCTGGACGTTGTCTGTGTGCATAGAAGGCAAATCAACAGAAAAGCGCCACACGCCAAGCCAAGTTCACAACCTGCTGTACTTGATGACAAGCATCCATGTGATATGCATATGGGCTGCTGCAGACAGCTCCACGAATGTTCCTATGTTAACGATTGCGCACAGACAGTTTGCAATGAATACACCTTTGAATCGGAGGTCCAGAGCTTGAATAGCGCCATCAGCCATCCAACCTGAAAAGCCTGCCTAGCAGCAAGCTTACACAGTGACAGGCAGCAAGTATGCTGCCCATTAACAGTGTAATGTAGTCTCAGCTGCACCAATCGCTCAAATTGTCAAATGCAACGGCCATGTTATGGCTGATCATGTCATGAAAGGTAATGGTCACTTTGCTTTTGGCAAGTGAGCATCTGATTGTTGCTGAGTTAAGTGAGTGTGTCCACAGCATGCTGCATTCAGTTGTCAGTTGCAGCACTCTACTGCATAAGGCACGACACACTGGCTGCAGCTCCACAGCCAGTGGCCAGCACAAATCACGCAGAGCTTACAGAAGTCAAAACCAGCGACTGGGTTGATCCAAACGCATTGCAATCTGTACAGCAACATAGCTACACGGATCAACAACCTACAGCATCTATCATTGCTGCAGCTCAAGCCAGAACTAGACTTCCCTACACAGATTGTTCAAACTGCCGCTCACTTGCCGCTGCAAGGGCTTGGCCCCTAATTGCTGGTGCGACTGACTCCTGCCCATCATCTTAGGCAGCTGCGATGCCTCAACCCTTTGCTGGAGGCCCTGCTCATGCAGCTGTGACTGACCTGCAGCTTTGCCTGTGCCTGTGCCTTGCATGCCTTGCTGCCGTTTTGCATCCATGCTGTCGTTACTGTACTGGCCTCGCTGATCAGTGGGTAGCTTTGCAGTAGCTTCAGCTGATGGCAGGCGCTGACTGCCATGCTGCTGCATACCTGAACCCATTCCTAATTTTTGTGCTGGCTGCTGCATCATCAAATGTTGCAGCTGTTGTGTGCTCAAGCAAGTCATTGCTTTCCACCTGCCCTCTGATGCAAGCCAGCCCTGTGTAGTATGAACTGGGCAGGTGAGAACATGGGTCCATTTAGTTGTCGAGTCTGACCACTCCTTGTGCAGCGCGGTCTACTGTGCACGGTCTGTGCGCTTGCACTACTTAGTAGGCTGTCGTCTACAGGGGACTGTCATACTGATGTGGCCATGCAGGAAATCCGTTACATAGTGCAATCTAGTGCGCAAGCAGACCTCGCATCTGAGATGAGACCAGATAACTATACATGGCAGAAGAGTGTAACAGGCAGTTCTGATTACTGGGACCACACATTGGTTGTTAGCCTACTGAGAAGCACCAAACAGACCATGCTCATTACTGATGTACCTGCTGTAGTGGGCCTCTTAGGCAGCCTGGGTGGAGCTTATAGCCTCATGGTTCTGTGCTTCACTGCGTTTTTTGTTGTCAGATTGTACTACACTACAAGAGGTTGCAATTGTTCGGTAGCTACCGAAAATCTATGGCATCAATCCACGCTGCATGATCAAACCTTCCCGCCATCATACTCACCGAACGTTGATGCGTATGGTTATGCGTGCGGTGGTGTATGCGAACAAAGCATGCTGAGAAAAGACAACCTGCTTTGTCCAGCCATGAAGTCTGAGCATTGTTCTGTCAGCCTTGCAATGGTTTCAGAGGCGTAATGCAAAGACATATAGCTAACACACATCAGCGTCTTGACTGGCAAGTTTCAGCATGCTTTTGCTGCGTGCACACACTCATAGCCAGGTGTATAATGGTCGGTGAGCTTGCTTGCGGGACTAACAATTTTATGACAACAGCAAATGGGGTAGTCAACAGAGCTAGAGAGTGAGCTGTGATGCTCCTTCCAATCTAATACATGCACATTTGATCTTACAGTGAATCATGCTTCGGCCTTCTTGGCCTGTCTTTTTTGATAGGTCAGCAAGTGACAGGCAGACGCAATGGCCAAGCAATTCAAAGCTGTAAAGCCATTGATCCAAAGACAGGAGACTCAAGACGCAAGGTGGGCTGAGAGCACAATTTAAGAGTCTTGCTTGCTAGCACCAGTCTATCTGGTGCTCAGTGGTACTGGGTTGGGCATGTGGCATGCTTCGGTACCCAAGAGCTTTCAAACGTATAGTACAAACTGAAAACAAACCACATAGGCAATGGCTGTTGTGATACACAGTGACAGATCAAAGTAAACTCAGTATGACCGCCCGGAGTGCTTCATCCGGTTCAGGGCTACTTTTGCCTGTTGGTTGAGTGTGAGGTGCTTGTTTTGCAGTGGTTGATGTGTGACAGGCGAGACTCCATTGATGTGCATCCACTGAATGATGGCNACACAGTTGTTTGCACGTCCCTTTGCAATTGCTTATGTCAATGCAGGGTCAACAAGTCATTCAGGCTTGCACGGCGCGTAGAGGTTGATCTGCAACAGGCAAACTTTGGAACATGATGATTGTTCTTGCCACGAAACATACTGACATCCTGTTTGGCTTTGAACCTGTCGGCATGCCTGAATACTTCCACATTCTTGCAGAGCCTTTGTGCATAGCAAACCTGTAGCAGTGTGGGTAGCAGCATGAGCATAGCAGATGGGGAGACAGCACTGCCAACCTCTGCCAGGTCCATCACAGCCTTGCCTGCTGCCTTCTTCTGCCCCCACTGCTGACTGGACAGCCCTGTACATGTGACACACGTGTAACACATATGTGCCATGCATGTGTATGTTTGTATGTATTGTTATTGTTTGTGTATATTAACAATATGCTCTCCGAGGCATGCAAGTTGTCTGCATTGGGTGNATGGCCTGAGCTAGACCAGCAGCATGTGTACGCATCTAGGTTGCAATGGTACTCTATGCTGCTTGCAGGAATCAGCACAATTTGCAGCAGACCATAGCAAAAGTGTATGACAGAGCTGCTTGTGCAGACTGGCAATCAAGCCCTCTGCTGCATGCTTACAGGGCACATCAAANTCAGCAGGGTCCATAGCTGCAGGAGTGTCTTCACATGGCAAGCTTGTAAATGCAGATGGATGCCAGCTCTGGTAACGTAAGTACATTGGTGGCATCACAACTGGTGGCACGTTGTGCACCCTTGTTGGGGTTCTCAGCGGCTGGACTCTTGCTGCAGGAGGCACTTGTGACACAGGCATAGCAGCTGCCGTGACAAGCGTATGGTGCTGGGGTGGGGGTGGGGTTGGGCTCCCATGNGCTTGTACAGCTTGTCCTTGATCACATTCAGAATCCTGAAATGCAAACAAAGCCACAAATGGTCAACAGCAGCAGGAGCAGCGTTGGGTTTANGGCAGATGTACTCCATATTGCTTGATGGAATCATGCAAGCAAAGCAATGATCAAGATGCTTGTCACAAATTGTCAAGTTGCAATCAGAGGATGGAAGGAATGATCACACTCACACTGGTCTACAAATGCATGGGACAATGTGCAGGCCCTCTGTCAGCAATTGCAGCTTGGTGACCACTTGTGCAGAGCTTGATTTGCAATCCTGCAGATATGTATGGTACGTCCCGTAACTGAACAGACATACCTCATCAGTCAGGGGCTGAAGATCTTCCTCTGCTAAGCGAGCAATGGCAGCTTGATAAGCTTCGCACTCTTGCTTGGCTTCCTCAAGGCTGGCCTCTACCTCATCGTTGACTCTGAGTGCACATTCATAGCACATAGGCTGGTCCACCTGAACAACCAATTTGCAGCTTGAGTCTGTTAATTTGCCAATACTCACAGATGCAACATGCGCCACAGGGTCAGACTGTACTGTTATGCCACAAAATCTACACTCAACTAGCGAATGAGTACAAGCACCTTGGTGGCACCTGAAGCTATTTCAAACACCCTGGCCATTTGAGCGAATCTGCTGTCCAGAGGCTGCAGCGGGAGATGAGATGAGGAATGATGTGTCGGTGTCTGCTTCAGCAGCAAGGCCGAGTCAGATAACATGACAAAGGACTCCTCTAGGTTCCGGTTGCCACCTGCAAAAATGAGTGCTGGCTCGTCAGCTTCGGGCAGTCACAATTATGTTTTTGTGTCTGTAGATTAGACAGAAAGGCTGCTGTCTAGCCGGACAGGACTGCGCGTAAGTCAACCTTTTTTGGCTCCAGGCTCGAGAACGATAAACGAGTCATCGACTCCTGAGCTGCCACGAGCTGTATCTGCAGCCCGGGATGGTCGAATACTAGCCTGGCCTGCATCCTGTGCCGGGAGGGCCTCTGTACCAGTGATGTTGAGCTTCGCTTTGCNCTGACCATCTAGCAGCTGACATCCAGCGTGACCCCTTGCGTATTTTGAAGCCCAAGGCTGATGGCACAGATGCAGAGAGCAATAGATGCAGAGGGATAGTACAGCAGCATTCCCCACCACTAACGGTGAGCAAGCAGCAACCGCCAGCGTGCATGATAGCTGATGTCATGCACCAAGAGACAGATCCAAACTATATGACACATTTTGCATGACTGAACAGTGGTGGCCAAACATCTGTGCCACAAGCAAAATTCTGGGAATCGTGAGGAGGGATGTTGTCTTACAGGGTGGCATGTGATGCTGCAGATGGGCAACATGTTGCTGAGCACCAGCATGAATGATGCTGATTGCAGAAGCTAGCACTGCACATGCCAGTAATGCACATGACAGCAGGGAGTTGACTGCTTACTCAGCATCCCAAAGGAGTACACATCTGCAGCTCGGGTCATTTTCCCCTGGCTGAGTAACTCAGGGGGCATGTAGGAGATGGTGCCATATGTGTGTGTGCTGATGTGAGTCATGTCCAGATCCAGCATGCGGCTCAGCCCAAAGTCAGCAAGCTTGCACTGAAAGCCTCTGGGGTCAGTGGCTGTGGATTTCAGCAGCACATTAGCGCCCTTCAAGTCCCCGTGCATCACCCCTGCTGAATGCAGGTAATCCATGCCAGCTGTGATGTCCAGCAGACTCCGGTAAATACTCACCTGCACACATATATACATCTTATTGCAGTGCTGAGGTCCTGCCTGTAGCCAAAAGCATGTAACACATGTAGTTGCGGCATCGTGTTTGTTATGCACCAATATCATCATGAGCAACATGGCATCAATGTCAACAATACCTTTCAGGTGTCAGGAGTGCCAGTGAAACAACNCCCATCAGCCAGACAGCATACTGGCCTCCCACCCCCCTCACCAGCAGGGGTCAGCAGGCAGCTCAGCACTGCTGTTGTGGGTCCACAGACACCCGAGCAGAGGAGACCCACNTTTTTCTGGCCTCTGCCTTTTTGCTTTGGTCCTTGGTCCAGATAGACATCACACTTGCCTGCAGCAGTCACCGGTCTCTATGNTGGCCACAAGACACAGGCCAAGCGCTACTCCCGCATAGCCAACTTCCCTCCCTACATCATGCTAGTCATGAACAGGTGGCGCCCCCATGCCTCTGCTGTCAGTCCTGACCATGCTTGTAGCGTCCTGTTTGTGACACATGCCTGCTGAGCAGGGTAGCCGTGTGGCGCTAGGATCTGCAACCACGGTATATTGTAGCACCCACATGACTGCCAGATACCTCGCTGTGACTCAATGATCTGCTAAAGCAGCAGGCACTTGCTGTAGACAGTGACGTGAGCTATGGGTACATGCTGGTGCAAGCATCACTGGCTGACAGCAAGGCAGCTCAAGTGAAAGCAGCCAGCTGTACAGCCGCCAATGGAGCCCTGCAAGCTGCGATGCCATTGCTCTTAGCACAGCACAACAAGTAGGGGCCATGCTTGTAGACTAGTCATGCACTTACACGTCTGTTCATACATGTACACCAGTTGCATTGACTAAGACTCAACTTTTAGGGTTTATTGAAACATTGACCAAGGGCGTTTAGACCCATGCATCACGCCCTCTTGTTCCCAGCCTTTTACTCACATGGAATCGCGACATTCTGCGTTGCACGTGCTCACACAACTGCATATAGTCATGGATACAGACCGAGACGAGTCCTTGATTGATGCAGGCTTTCACAACTCAGACATGTCACAATGCTTGCCTTGGCAGTGTGTTAGCTGCTTGGTGCAGGCAGGTGATGGAAAGTGCCAAGCTAAAGCAAGATCTGGCCGCCGTCAAGATGCAGGCTGCATCAGACACAGCCAGGTGGCGTGAGGAGGTGAGTCTGAAGCAGGCCCATGTGGATATGCTGGTGGCTGGGGACAGAGGCAAGGAGGCGGAGTTCATGACTCAGCGGGTCAAGGATCTGCAGGTCAGCAGTTTGACTCTGACATGGATGCCTGCAAATGTGTGCTTTGCAGAACAGCAGTGCACAGATGAGAGTGCAACTGTGGCTTCTCCTGTTGACCAATGTCAACATATGTGTCTGAACTTTGTGGACATTGTCAACCTGTATTGCATTGGTTGGGTTAGGGTCAGCATAGGCGTTATGTGATGACATGTGTTTGCCACCATACTTGTGAGCATGCCTGAACTGCTGACAAGTACAAGTGCTGAGCAGATGCAACACAATAACACAATCTGCTCTGACGTAGTTGCGCACTGCTGAGCAATGCTGCACCTTTTGTGTCNGCCCACCTTTGTGTTCATCTTGACTGACAATGCCTGTTTGTCACTACATGCTGCTGTGCTGATCTGTACTGTGCAATGGCACAAAGTAAAGCTGTGTGACAGGGACCTGTTTGATCTGCAGTATGCCCAAGTAGCATTGGTAAGCCTGGTTGCAGCAAGGCTTGCCTGGTCTCTTGTACAGCATAGACGCAGGCGGTCAGCACCGCCTTGAGGGCTCATTGTTATTGACAACCACTTAAGTAGCTGCTGCTGTCTTTTACTGGGTAGAAAGGCCAGACACAGCTGATCTGGGGGCACATTTGGCTTGACTGATTGCCTGGGCTTTTTGCCCAAAATCTGAATGTGCTCTGCAAATTTAGCAGCAATGCAACGGTCTGAGCAGTGTGAGCTAGCCTCGGCTGGCAACCTGATGCTTTTGCAACATGTCCATTCATATGTGCTGAGCTCCAAAGTGTTTAGCCCACTTATTGACTGTACATCTGATAACTATTCCTTGTGCCACGCGGGAGTGTTGTTGCGAATGTGAGTTGCTGACATGTCATCTTAGGGTGTGCACTGCACTCCAGTGCAGACCACAACTTGTTTTATGATCAACTGCAAATGTTGACAATGTCCTGTTGAGACAAGGCAGAAAGCTGTGCATTCCCTGAGCCAGGTCTCACATATGCGGCTGAGTTTACCTAGACCAGCCAGCATGGCACACATATGTATGTGTTGTGCAGTTGTGGCTGCTATTGCGCTGACACAATAAATGTCATGAAACAAGCATCACGTAGATCTGTGCATCACAGCTTGGGTTACTGTCTTGTGTGCTGTGGTCAACAGGCATGTGGTTTTGCAATAGTGCTAGTCTATATGGTTGTTTACAGAGCCTGAATTCGAGTACACAGCAGGCTTTATCTTGTAGAGTCTGTCATATGCCCGTTGCTTGTTACAACAACTTCTATGAATATCACTGCACGTTTGCATGCTGAAAAGGCGGTGTAGAGACAAGCCAAAGCAATACATTGTGTTGTGGTGCACACATGCCACACATGAATCAGCCAGGTACAGCTCATGTACAGAACCTGCAGCTGCCCTAAGTAGGTATACGTCACAACAATGATGCTGCAGCTGTCAAAAACTNGTCGACAGGGCAGAAGGCTAAGCTACTGTAGTTGACGTCTCTATTTAGGCGAACGAGCTCATACGCTAGTCCAAGCCTTAAACGTTGTCCAATCAGGTGGGGGCGCAGCCCCATATGAGCACGTTGTGGGGCGAGTCTTTATTGGAGCATAACAGCTTTAGCCACAGACTCATGACCACAGCTCATGCAGCTTCAGCTGCCGCTGAACTACGTCTGCAGCCGTGCAAACATCAGGTACCCGTTCACCGCACCGCGTTTCGTCTATTATAACCGTCGTGCAAAGTATTGATTCGATGCTGAGATAGCCCTTTATGTTGCACAGGTCGCAGGTCACTTGTTTGAGGGTAAGAGGAGGACACACCGATTGCAGGAACTCCAGTATGTTCGATCTCTTGCTCTTTGTTGCTCTGACACCCATGTCTCTGTGCAGAGGGTAAGGCCGGTTCCCTTGTGGACGAGAAAGGACATTTCTACAAACCAGTGCAGGTGAGAGCTGACTGCATATGCCTGAATCAGGACTTTGATATAGTAAAAACTGTATGTTTGCATGACTGTGCTGGCTGCAGCAGCACAGAGTCTGCTGATTCTATTCGATACCAGAGTCAGGTGGGGGGTTGAACTTGAGTGACTTTTGCATGAGCGTGTCTACTTTGACACAGGCATACCAAATCAAGCTCAATGCCTGTATGCAAGCACATGTGTGCATGCAGAATGGGCCTCGTGGCCGTCGAGAACGAGAGTTTTATGAGAAGGTGCGCTCTGAGTTGAGATCTGAGAAAGCAGCCAGGATGCGCAGCGCAGCTCAGGCAGCAGTGAGCGAGGAAGCTTCTGATGATGAGCAAGCAAGTGTTAGTGGCAGATCTGATGACGAGTCTGACACGCAAATCAAGCTCCCGTTTTCGACCAGAAATGCTGCCATGCTTGCGGCAGTTCCCAGTTTCCGTAAGTGTCTGCAATTGTGTATTGCACCAATTCTTTCAGTATCAGCAGATCAGCGCACTCCCAAACTTGTACCCATGCCTGCTGAGCATCTTTGCGCAACAATCTGCTTGCTCTGACCATTGCTATTGAAGCGCATTTTATTATTACTTGCATGCAAGGTGCTGAAACACACAACCTGCTTGCGTTCGGTCCACAGCATGCATGTTGAGCTTGTGAGCATGTTAAGCTTTCACCCGATTGCAGCCTGGCCAACACAGAGAGGCTGGGCAGGTGTAGATTCACGTGAATGTGAGCTGAGCTGGCTGCTCTAAGAAGCAGGTACTGGCAGGCTGTTTACATGCAAATGCAAGTGAANTGCCCTTTTGGTGCCGTAGTACAGAGAAAGCAGAGGCAATCAATTCCCATGACATGCTAGCAGCATCAGGTGCTATGCCCAGAACAAGTCACATACAGCATAGACACAAAAGTTTTTGCTGTATGCTGCAAGACAGCCTTCGACTTGGTGCTATCGACTTGGGGAATCAAGCGCACAGCCAGAACAGTGTCAACAGTGGTCAGCAGGCGTTCTTCATGCCCTGCCCCTGCATGTACTTCCTTGCCGCACCCAGTCTCTCCTTCACTCACCCAGTCTTTGGCCATTGTCAACTTTCAGCAGTGCTCATGCAGAAACAGCCGTCGCGAGCACAGAAACGTCGCACTCAGCAGGCAGAGAAAGAAGCTGAGCGGGCGGCTGAGCTGGCAGCTGAGCGAGGAGGGCAAGGTGAGAGTGAGAAGGCAGCTGAAGCTCGCCAGCTACGGGACATGCTTACGCCACTTGGCTTGACAGTGAGGGAAATACAGGTGTGCTTTTGTAGTGGCAAATTACAGCTTGAGTGTGAACATTCCACAGCTGTTTGCACTGTAAAATCACACAGACAAAAACACAAACCGCTTGCTGCGCAAGGTAATGCCCTGGCCAATTGAATTCAGAGTCACAACAGTCGCCACATGTTACATGCATCTTCACAGCCAGTACACAAGGGCCTGTTTATGTCAAGCTGCACAAGCTCTGAATTGAAAACATTTTGTGCACAAAATCAGCTTCCCCACAAGAGTGCCAAGTGTTTCATGCTCTGCAAAATGCATCTCTTCGGACTGTTTTGCCTTTTAGGCAGGGCTTACACAAATGCCAACACGTATGTAGTGACTGCTTTTTGCTTTGCAATGTCTGCTACATCTTCTTGTTTTGTGGTTGGCTCAAGCCAGCATGTGATGATGTTGCAGCCTGATGGCCATTGCATGTACCGGGCAGTGCAAGATCAGCTGGAGATCCACAATGATGAGGATGAAGTTAATAGTGTTTGCGACTACACAAAGCTGCGGCACAAGACAGCAGATTACATCCGGAACCATAAAGACGAGCTACTGCCATTCCTTATTCAGGTCTGCCTTTGCGATGAGCCCTGTTACAAACAGCATCACATGATGCAAAGATGGCGCATGGCAAGCTGTGCAGCCCAAGTATAAGAGACATGCAAGGTCTGTATGTTTGCATGCAACACAGCTACNCTGATCAAGCTAGCAGCCCTGCGCTCAAGGACACAAGCAACCTGAAGCTGGTCATGCAAGTCATACAAAGCACTTGCATTGTGTGAGTACAGCAGGAGAGGGAAGATGAGAAGGCTAAATGGTGGCATTTGCACAGGGCTCAGTCCTTACTTTGCAGATGCTTGTTTTCAGCCTGCTTGGCTTGCAAAGACTTGGCTGTTGCTGTAAACTCTCCGCAAACACGGTCAAGCACTGGGATGTCTTCTAGAAGCAGATCCACGTGTCCAGCAAGGCCTTGCATTTCCTGCTGTGCAGCTTGCAAANCTTGGTGTGTGGGTCTAGCTTCAGTTGACAGCATAGAAGACGGGAGACCCTGGTAGTATACTGGCCAGGCTATTGCTGCTTGACTGTTGCAATCGGTCTTTGCAGTACCTGCTGTACCCTGATCGATAATCATCTGGTCTTTCATCTTCATACATTCTGTCATTACTGTAAGGTCTTGCGTTCATGCCAGGTCTGATTGCATCTTCACTGCGACGGGGCGGCGGCCGAGGGGGTGGCATTGCCCCCATTGGGAAGCCACCACCCATGTCGCCCATGCCACCCATACCCATCATGATTGGGTTGCCCATTGGGCCCATCCCCATACCCATGCTGGCCATGTTGCCCATACCCATGCCACCATCAAAGCCACCCATGCGATTGAAATCCATGTCGCCCATTTGCATCATCATAGGGTTGGGTCCCATAGGCATCATAGGGGGCATGCCACCCATGGGCATACCCATGCCGCCAAAGAATTCTGGGCCAGGCATATTCATTCCAGGGTTCATCATGTCTGGCCCCCTGCCTCTACCTGCCATGCCCCTGCCGGGCATCCCCCTACCCATCATGCCGCCGCCCTGCATCATCCCTTGGGGTCCCATTCTGCCTTGATTTGCAGGACCTTGAGCCCGCACGCGAGCTGCAGCGGACACAACAGTTGCGCTGAGTGAGTGCTGCTGGCAACATAGACAAGTCGGATTATTTCAGATTGTCACTGAAACTGCCAGGACATGATCAAGTCTACAAACTCCTCCAGACTGCACAACTCTAGTGACAACTTGGCCTTGTGCTGTGTGGCATCTTTGACAAGAGAGTGTCAAAGAGGACACACAGCATAAAGCCAACTTAACACTAGAGTTGTGCAGTCTTGAGGACGGCTCAACCATAGCAAAACAAGCTTCTCTTGGGGACCGGGCCGGCATGTGCATCTGTCACATAAATGAATATTTCTGGCATGAGCGTCAATGACATGTGGAAAACCGTCATAAACAAGCAGGCCAAGCAGGAATCACCGAGGTGCATAAGGTACAGCCACACAAGCAGCAGAGACATGATCAATGAACACAGACCTGGTCTAGGGATGCCATTCCTTTCAGCACCCTCTTCAAACAGCTGCACCAGTGCTTCGCCCAGGTCTGGAGGGAGCTCCTGCCCATCTCTGCTGATTTTGACCGGCTTGTCCTCATTCAAGGGGTTGCGAAGCTGCTCAGTTTCAGTAAAGGGCAAGTCAAACAGCCTCTGCCACTCAACATCNTGTGTAGAGAGAACGGCTGGTTGCAGATGTATGCTTTGCCTGACATGGACCTGGTGTTCTCATATCAGCATGCCAGTGATGGCCCAGCTGTGATGGGTGACGGGGGGTGTAGCCCTGACCCTGGGGGCTTGCAAGGGGGGTCAGCCTTGCAGACAGCTGAGGTGTGCGTGCAGACTTTTGGTGTGAGCAACACATCAGGTATTGTTTGCAGATTCTGAACAGTATTGTGTACGCTGCGTTAAGCCTCTTGGCGACTTTGGCAATGACAATGACGATGCAAGTGACAGTGACTCATGGATAGCACACAGACAAGCAACCACATACTGCCTTGCAATTACAAGCTGCAGCAGCTGCTGCATGTATCTTCCCACTCCTGCAATTCCACTGCTTTCTTCATGTACACATATGCACCGTCGTCAGCGCCTTGCATGACATTGTCACGGCAAGAGACCTGTCATCACACTAGTCATGTCCAGTTGGCAATCCTGTGTTGGTTACTATCACTCTGGGTGGGTGTGCTCATTTTGTTTGCTAATGTCAACCTTCATTTGTAGGTCACTTCATCCTTGGCTTACCTCAGTGCAATGTGCAGGCATTCCTGCATGCGAGCGCCCTGTGATGCTCCTCCTTCAGTCAGATGGTAACCTACTGGCCTACCAGGCCTTCCAGCCCCCTAACCATTCTTTGACCTTTCATCGACTGTGGTTAGACTGGAGCCTACATCTTGACTCCACATCAAACCCCCAACAAGCCCCACCCCACCCCAATACTGTGCAGCCCANGCAGCGCACAGCAGTTGCATACTTTGTGCAGCAGCACTGCTCGTGGGTGTATTGCTTCTCAGCGGCACTTCTTGGTGGCTGATTGCTAGACCCTCGATCTGCAGGAGGGCATGCATGTCCACAGGATGAACTTCAGCAGCCACATCTTGCACAGAAATGCGCTCTGTGCAGGCTAAGGTGAGTTGGCCATCTTTGGGCCTATCTGCCTCTGGCACTGTGACGGTTGTTTGATAGACCAGGCTGACATTGCTCATGCCAAGGGCCGCCTCTGCCAGCTGCAGCTTGCGGCCAGGCTTCTTTTTGGCCTCATGTAGCGATGCTTTTGGTGGATCACTGCTCGAGACATTGGATGGTTGCCTGCGCTTTGCCCTACCACCAAACAAGCCACTGGGTGGTTGAGCATGCATAGCTAGGGTGAGTGCATCTTGAAGCACAATCTGTGCCAGCATGATCTCCAACCCAGCCACATTCATGCTACCTGCACCGCACACATATGCACAGGTTGCATGTCAGACATGTGTAAAGCTTGCGATTTATTGTGCTATTGCCAGAAAGTTGTCTGTGCACAACATGATGTTGTAAATTTGATGAGATATACGATACAGATGCACCACATTCTCAAGCTGCTGCCACAGTGTACATTGATCANCGACATTCTGAAAAAGGAGGATGGGATGTATGCCAAGAGCGCTATGGGTTGCCTCCTGGAGATGCGGTACCAGGTGCGCATGGGGATAATCGGAGCTTGTGATCAGGGGGTCCTCAAGTTAGAAATAGGTGAGAGAGCTGTCAACATCATACTATCAGACATCGATCTGTGCACAGGTTGATATGTCTTGCTAGGCAACAGCAATGCATATGTCGATTTGAGGCCTTTGCTGTTAGCCTGCATGAGCGTTTCAAGTACAACAAGAGATAGGTAGNTCCATGCTGGCGCAGCACAAGGTCACCGAGATGCTGTACAATTGAGACATCGCCCCACATGCTCCTCGGCAAAGCGTTCAAATGGATGCATCTGGCATAGTCAGCCGTCAAGGCAAAAAAGTGGTCTCGCCCATTTCTTTTGGCCCAATATGGCTGCTGTTGTACAATGGTCAGCGCCTCACGAATGTACTCAGTAGTCTTGTTCACAGCTTTGTCCCATTGTACAGTTGAAGACATTGACATGTGCAGATATCTTGTTGGAAGGATGGGGATGTAAAACAGCTCTGCTTCAGCTGTGTTCCAAGTACGCGCCGGACTCTGCGTGATTTGCTGGTGCAGCCACAGATCTGCCTCAAAATCATAGCCGAAACTGTACAGCCAGGATTGCTGATAGGCTCCGTTGATGACCGCGTCTGACAGACTTGTCGGCAGCTCGTATACGTACACGCTAGGATATACTTCTTGTGCAGTACATAGTCTTGTCAGTATGACGCTCAAGAGCGCGCTGCGCAGCAACATAGGGGAGACAGCCTGCTGACGTACCCTGAGTGTGCGCTCGTTGCCTATATCCCCATCGAACTAGTCTCGGGGGGACAACATAATTCGGGACGTTTCCGTCTTGACGGTCGTTCCGCCGCACCCATTCTTGGTTTCTCGCTAAAAAAATGTAACAGGAGTTTGCGGTTGAGTCTCGCTACAGCGTCTCGCCGTACCTGTGTTACGGCTGCGTGTTTTGCAGACCTGTGGTACACAGCCTGATATCCTGCTCCGGGGGCTTGATTAAGTACACACCTTGATTGCTATTCAGAAATCTACTTCAGCGTATGCAGTGACTCATACTCGCAGGTATACCAATTTAGCGCAGCACAGGGCAGCCGCCAAATCGACTGGCCTTTTGGCACCAGCAGCACCAGCACCAGCACCAGCNAACTCAACCCAGGGGGCGACCCGACATGTGTTGAAGGTCATCGCATACATGTACACTCCTTGCTCAGTACCACGTGGTTTATGGCTCCTGGAATGCGTTTCACTGTTGGTGACATCGTTGATCAACATGACAGCATTCCACAACTGTTGCATTGTCACCGGCACATCCTGGTGTGCAACTGAGTATTTGCGATCTTTTGTCAGCACAGCCAGTGATACATAAAACATTGGGCGACTACACATATGAACATGCATCTCAACAAGCTCCCATCAGCACATGCTTCAGCTTCATGTTTTTGAGGGAGGCTATGCAGCTGGCTGAACTGTTACTGCTGCAAAGGAAGCTAGATTGTGAAAGCGGAACGTGCACAGATGTCCCACAACACAGTCAACAGCCTATAGCTACAGCCCTAGTGTTGACTTTGACTGCAGCTAGGTTGCAGTCAACTTTGACAAACACGTTGCTCATCTTTCGCCTATGTCAACAGCTTTCCATATGAGCTGGACAATGACACTCACCGCTTGGCTGGCAGGACCACATTTGCTCAACAGGTGGGTGGGGTTTAGTCAAAATGTGTCAGGTGTGATTGTCAGGCTGTCTTATGGCCTGCTCACATGCTTGGTTGTGCATCTTGCTGATGCTGTCACTTGTTGCAGATATATGCACAGCAGGTGAGGTAAGCTATGAATGCATACCTTGCTGTGTGTATAATGCAGAGCCAGAGCAATCTGTACAAATTTGAGCATGATGTCTTCTTCTGGCAAGAAGCCCTTGTACTTCTTGATGGCTGAGTCCAAGTCACCCTCCTGTGACCCACAACAGAGGTTTGCATGCAATCAGATGGCACTCATGCAATGCAAGATGTGGAAGTTTGGTCGGCGGCAAGGTCTTCAGCCAAAAACCGATTTCTTGCTGCAATAACAAAGTTTGAAGGTCCTGTGTGGTCATGACTAAGGCCGTGCAGCAACCGTCATGATTGTATGAAGACTAGCTTGCATGACTCAAAGCAAGCAGCTGACAGGCAAGTGGCAGCATGTGAGTTGCACAAAGGCAGCAACATTGGGGTGCAAAAANCTGGCGTAAACAGTTGCTGGAAATGTTAGTGATGCCTGCGTTTAGTGTGAAGACTCGACTGCTGTTCACTTCAACATCTTTGACAGTACGTCTGAACAATAACAGTGCAAAGCAACATGGGTGGTCTTGCTGCAGGATTGAGTCATTGTGCAAACTGATGCAACGGTCGAGGGACATCAGCTTAGTTTCATGGCAAAAACAAAATGCACCAGCTGAAAACTGACATCAACCGCGCTTACCACTGCAGTGCACAGCCAAAGGCTAACACATACTATCCCCACACACAATGTTACCACACAAGGTCCTTGTTACGGCGATCCATTACGGCGCCAACCAGCTGGGCAAGGACAGTGATTGCCGCCACAAAGAAGTATACAGTACCACCAGCGTGAGTTTAAATACAGCCAACTGCAGAGTGGTGAGTCATTGCTAAGCGCATCATTGCTGAGTCACATGCTTTACTTACCTTGCTCCAGGAATCTGTCATGACACCAACCAGCAAGTTGAGGAAGATGACTGCCACCACAAACATGTACAGGACCACCAGAATGATGGCTGCCTCTGGATTGTGACACTCATAGAATATGCCAAACTCAAAGCCACTGACCATGAAATTGAACATTGTCAGCCAGGAGTGCCAGATGGTTCTGAACTCCTGCAGCACACGGCACTGCNAACAACCACTCCCAAAAGTTGCAGTCATGCTAACAGTGCTGGGGTTGTGTTGGCTCATCTGGCACTCAAGACGTCATAGCCTGTGCACAAAGGACCTCTGGTGAATCTGCTATGACAGGAACATTTGAGCCTGGCATTGTGGCACATNATAAGTATGCTCTACCGGGCGAGCTGCCTGAGAGGCTGGAGATTGAGATGGAAGGGGAGGTGCTCCCAGCACAAGTGGCCGCTCAGCACGCAACCACATACTGCACAAATGTGCATCCAGTAAGTGTGCACTCTGCGCATGAAACTAATGTACATACACATGCATGACCTGACATCCTAACGCAGCGTCATGGCATATTGTGACGCCAATTTGCTGATGTACTGAGATATTGTCTAGCATCATTACAGAGGCACCAGCATATCTCATGAAATTGGACAGCTTGCTTCAGCATCCAAGGATGTAGTCCACCAGTGTGAGCTGTATGCATACCATTACATGCCATTACATATCATTGCACATCATTGTTGTGTAATCTGCAGGTGGTTGACTGAGGAGGGCAGTAGGGCTGGAGCATGGGTGCCCTTTGGGGCTGGACCCCGCATGTGTGTNGATTTGAAAAAGAATTATGGCAGCGGAGTACGAGTCATAGAAAGTTCAGAGTGCAAGTCTGACTTGACCGAAAACAACTGTGTCAAAACCGTTTCTTTCAGCAGCCACTCTTTTCCGTTTCTCCGAAAAGCCTGAGAGCAGCACCGAGAAAGGTGCAGAAACAGGCCGCTGCCGAGCCAACCACTTCATCAACTCCTGTATCTCGTTGACATCCAAAAAATTGCTGTAGGGCCTCAAACAGCAAAGGCTACCAGGTATGCCTGATACACATACCCACTACAATTCATTTGTAAAGAGCATGAGTTGGTGTACAAAACCCCTTCGGGATTTTCTGCGCACTCGGCGCAATGTTGCGCAGGAGACTGAAGGACCAAGCAAGTGTTGTGACAGCCGTGGGCGCAGCGCTTACCGGAAGGAAGAGCAGCTGAAAAGTGATAATGTCGCCTGACTGTGTATAGCAGGCAGCAATCTCCCTGAACTCACAGTCTGTCTCAAAGGCCTCTGTGATCCGTTCTTGCACATCACTGTGAATCTCATGTCGGTATGGGGTCTGCAGGAACATCTTCCTGCAGCAAAATCACAAGCCAAACTGTCTGGAAAGCATGCTGTATGTGAGCGGGCGGTTGCTGCAGGAGTTACAGCACTCAGCAGTACTGCTAAACAAGCATACTGATGGCATGCAAGGATGCTTGANAGCTGAAGTCCACATGTACAGCAGGAGCTGTCAACAACGACAAACTACATAGTCACAAGCTGTCACAGTGTACACGGTTGAGTCTGATGCAGCTGCCAAGCTAATGGGAGATTGGATACATCCATGAAACACAAGAGCTTCCTGACTTTAAATAACAGATGACAGCTCAACACCATCAAATGACTCCATGTCCGTTCTGGAATGATTTGCCATGCTCTGTGTAGTACACACTTCATTGCTCTTGGCGAGTGAGTCAGGTCTTGTCCTATGCTGTTGCAGACATTGCAGTTGTGAAACCAGCAACCGTGCCAGCTGTCGAGTTTGTAACTGTCACAGCCAGCTTTTGGCCATCCTCAATGCAGTGGTCTCCCACCTACAACAAACTCACATATTGGATATACAGCTGATTGCATACAGTGCAATTGTGCTTTTGCGCAGAGTGTCTTGAATGAAGCAAGTATTGCAGTGCAGCAATGCTATTGATAAGCCTCACCTGGCAAGCAAAGTAATAGGTCCCTGTGCTGGTGAGATTGACTGCCAGGACGTTATTCATCGAGTTGGCTGCCGAAGCTGCGTACAGCTCGTTGGCGTTAGCTGGAAACTCCTCTGGGCACTGCAAACCAATGTATAATGTCGTTAGCACGGTGTGAGGGTTCGGTACACACGGGGGGCACGTACAGCAGTGCAGCCAGGTCACCTGATCGGTGGGTATCAAATATACACCGTGAGCTCCTGCAAATCAAAATTCAATAGGTTGACAACTAGGCTGTCTAGCGTCGGGATGCAAGTNGTCAGCACTGACAAGCCAGGAACTTCACCGAGTGCCAGAATCACAATCCAGATTGGTGTAGCAAATCCTGCAATGTCTCAGAGGTGCGTCACCAGTAACTACAAACCAAACATCTCCTGAACGTCCCCATGGCCGGTGTACCTTGGGCTGCAGTTCAGCAGTGACATTGCTGCTGGCCTGCAAGAAGGTGTGCAGCATGCTTTGTCACGGACTGTGCAGGGGCTACTGCATGGCCTGGTTGCTGGCACTTCGTATGGACCGCCAGCAACACATAGATGCTCCTGTCAAGNCTGTGGTCATTGGTGACGAGTACTGGTATGATGTGCCGCTGTCTAGTGCTGGCTTCTGAGGACCTGTTAGAAACAGGCAGCATCAAATGTTGTATGTCTTCTTCTTTTGAGTCAGAGTTATCGAGGATATGGTTGCAGTGTCTTGCATTGCTTTTTTCTTTTGCCTTATCTACCGCTCCATAACTCTTCCTGACCTCCTGATTTATTAGTCATCAAGATCAGCTCACAAAGTCTTGTGCGTTGATGAGGATGATGTGTTACATACGCCAGCTGCTGTCTGGCTCTTTTGTCTCGACCTGAGTCACACAAATTCCTGCTTGTGAACCAGTAAGAGGGCATCTTGCTTTGGCAAGCTGCAGATGTAATGGCCACACGTAGCAGGAGATTTGAGCTGCTTGCAGTGCATACAGTTACACGATGCTTGTACATTGCACTTGGTATTGTATTCACTTTCACAACAACAATCATCTACGAATGTGCCAGCCGATCACAGTGCCAGGTACCTTCTAGGAGTGTCCCATCCTAGTTCTAAACGCCTCGCATTTAGAAGTGGGTTCTCGGTTCAAGCTCTGCTACCTAAGTATGTGTCTGCTGATTTCGCCGATACAGACAACACTGATACAGCTTCAGCACTACAAATATGACAATTCTGATATTTGCATGCATATGCAACAGGACTACATACACATCAAGACAGGGCCCTTACTTGCGTGAGGAGCCAGCAGGGAAATGTAATATGCAAAAACGTCCTTCCTGTTGCATTGCATCAACGCCTTTGACCTCGATGTACAGCGAGCTCATGATNCAAGATTGATAAGGCTTCCAGCGTTTGCACAGCAATAACTTCCAGCACTCCTGCGCTGCGTACGAGGGCTGACAGCACAGGCGGTGGTGTGCAGGTTTCGGGAGCACCCTATCATCAAAGGGGAGCCTCACTTCCGCTTCTATGGTGGCTGCCCTCTTGTCACCTTTGAAGGCTTCCGCCTTGGCACTGTGTAAGCCTCTACCCTGCACATAGCGATAAACATACGCAGCAAGCCTCCTTATGCTTGTTCACCTGAGATGTGTTGCCCTGACATGTCTGGCACACGCTTGCATGAACACAGAAGCCACCATGGGTGAAGCTAGCAAGATCTTAAAAATCAGACACAACACTAGCATGCAACGCTGACACATTCACGAGCATGATGCAGCCAAAGGATCCCACGCAAGCACTGGGCCACTAGTGCTAATTACTGCAGCACCTCCATGAGCCGCAAAGAATAGCTCTGTTCAAGACTAGCGCAAGACAGGGTGCCTACAGGGCANGCTCGTACAACTGTAATTATCCTCAACAATCAAGCAGACCCAAGCGAAGAACCTGTTTGGTCATTCAGCTGTACGTTCCGTGAGTGATCGAACCTGACATCCGCCTTGGCATGCGCATTAGCCCGGCAACAGAGTCGAAAAAACGCAGCATGAATGCTGAGCTTTGTTACGGTGTAAGGCACACACATACGAGATTGCTACGCAGGCGTAGTTTCAAGCTCCTCCTTTCGGACTTCCGGACTGTCGGAATCCTAGTCGGACAACTCTGATACTTTAGCCGCTCGCCCAGCGTCTCGCCTTGAAATATGCCCTTGCATTCTAGGCATCAAGGCTCTCTCTGAGCATCATCGCTGATAGATCCCAGCTTCGCCTAGCATCTAGGGTCCATTTTAGTGTTAGTTTGTCGTCTCGGTAGACTATAGTAATATCACGAGNCCTCTGCTCCTCTGCTCAGCTTGATGTCGGGTGCCTGCTCAACTGAGTCCGCCCCCTGTTGCTTGTCTGCAAGCTTGACAACCTGCTCTAGCTTAGGGTCAGTCACAGACGCCCTCTCAGCAGGCTCTCTGTTGGACTCCTCTCCGCCCAAGGTCAGATCTGGGGCAGTGTGGCGTGCGTCCGCACCCTGCTGCTGGTCTGCAAGCTTGACAAGCTGCTCTGAATTGCTGTTGACAACAGCATTGAGCATCTACACTGATCCGGAACGTCGTGCAAGATTCAGTCGATATCTCTTTCGAGCACCAGGGACAATTGCATCTGTCTTGTGACCAGAAAGCAAAGCAAGGCTTACTGGTTTCCACGTGCACTCGATAGGCTTGATGTATGCTGGCGCCATGTTGGCTGGTTCAGTGTCACTTGAGGTATCGCAAATATTTTTGAAGCCAATGCATGAAGCAAAACCAGTGTTGCGTGAAATTGTCCAACGTCGTNTGTTGCCTGCCACCTTGCATGCCCTGGTCACAACACCCACCAGAATGAGAAGCAAAGTGCTCACATTTGAGGAGCACTCAAAACAGCCCTTAAGTGGACTTAGGGGACAGCTCTGTTGCATGCAGCTTTGCAGGTACGATGCCTCAGCATGGCTTACATACACATTGCACATGGGCGGGGTACAAAATGTGAACCAACCTGGGAACAGGGCCAGCGGAGCTACAACATTGCTTGGTCAGCTTGCAATCCTCNTTGCTGACGGTAATGATGAATGCTCACTTGGCCATGACTCTTCTGCCATCTCCATGTACTGCAAACTCTTGCTCATCTTTAGGGACAGCAAGACACATTTTACATGAGCAACAAGTCGGCAGCTGTTTTGCTCAAGCCAGCACGTTTGACCAGCAAATATTGCCTTGTCAAGACAGATATAGCAGGAATGCTACGGGCATGCACAATGCCAAAGTCATGCACTGAGCACAATCGATGGGCAGAAAGCAATACAAGTATACCAAAAGCATCAACAGCAAGCGTAACATCCAAAGCTTGAGTACATAAAACCACTTATTGCCATCATGACATTAAGCCATTGACAGCTTGACCCTCATTGCAGTACTGCGCAACATCGGATGCAACAGTAGCAACAACAAGCAAGCAAAAGGATGTAGACAGGATTTCCACAATAACATGTCATACAAAAAAGGGGAGAACTGTTGATAAGCAAATACCACGTGATAGAAGCAGCCACAAAAGCGTGTTAAGTCCAACAGCAATATGCTGGACAAGCTGTACAGAGGCCACCACGCTGGAACACACAAGCACTTGCAGGATTACTTGTGCCAGCACAGCCAAAATATTGTACATACAAAGAATCCGGAGCTAAGTATACCAAGCATGAAGTCAAGAAGCAGTGCAATGCCACCCTGCAAGAGCTGCTGCATGCAATGCAGTGACAGCGCAAGACATACAGCACACTACAGGGCATGATCAGCTAGGCTGGTCCACAATTAGCACATGGTTGACTTTTGACACGATACAGTCTGCTTGTACGCCTGAGTCAGGTCACAACAACATATTGGCGCGATTGTCCTGCAAGTATGTGTTGGCTGTGGTAACAGCTACAGAGCTTGCAGCCAGTTGTGGCACATAGCAAGCACGCTGTGGCGGTTGCAATGCATTTCAGCCAAAAATGATCAAATCCTGCATGCATGCAATGACATGCTTGCCACAAGCACTGNTGCGCTGAATGCATTTTCGAGTTGTGGCAGGAATTGTACACTGGTTTGACTTGCACATCGCTGTGATAATCCAGAGGTACTCCTGGATGATGTGAATGTACTCCCCTGTTGCTGTGCAGATGTGGCAAGCAGTAACAACAGTGCCAAGCTAGCTGGCATCATAGCTGGAGTCATCTTAGCAGTGCTTCTGCTGTTGATACTGTGCTGCGCTTTCATCTACCAGCGCCGCAAAGCACGCGCAGCACAGCGGGATGCTGCAACAGCACAGCAAAAGCTGGCAGAGGGCGAAAGTGCACCGAGCGAATATAGCAAAAGTCTGAAGATCACTGCAAACAGCAGCAGGGCACTTGGGGAGCAGCCAGGATCCCCTGGTTACCAGAACAAGATGGCCAAGCTGAACGAGATGCAGTTTGCAAAGACAGACGCGGCGGCATCGCCTGCAAGGAGCCCTGGAGGGCAGTTCCAGATCCAAGCTGCCGGTACTAATGTAAGGACAATGTGAAAGCAACTTGGTGCAAGTGTGCTGTTGGCTCATTNGGCCACAACCACAGTTGTAGTGATATGCGCAGACTAGTCCGGCATAGCCACGCTGCAGCAGTGTTTTGCAAGCTGCTGCAATATGCAGCCTTGGAATCAGACCCAAATCAGCCTCAAAACCTGCAGTAAAGCTAGTTGACTGTAGTGAATGAACACAGTGTAGCATACCTCATAGAACTGCTCCAGGTAGTTGGCAGCCTTCTGTACCAACTCTGTCTTGGTTGCGCGCTCTTTCTCTTCTTGTTCACTCAGGCGCTTGCGCAACTGCTCACGCACTGCTGCTGCCTTTGGATTCTCACCAGATGAAACCTGTAGGAACAATCCCTCAGGCATGTTCAACATGTCAGCATCATACAAAGGAGTCATTGGCACAGGAGAGGCCATCGTGCTACATCGAGCGTCGTGCACAGATACAGGTACCATGACATTATGTGACAGACTTGCAAATGTTCAATCTTGTGGCTAACACTGAATCAGCCAAGGGCTGATACATACCCTTTTATGGTGAGAATTTGATTGGTAAGTGCATAGCACCCGCATGGCTGCTGAGCCTTAACCCAGATGCTCAATCAAACATTGGCTGCTTGTTGTGTGTACGGTGCTGTACTCAGCTCATGTTGGCAAGTGAGGGTTTCAACAGTATCTGGGTGTGTCACACGACATGAACCTGTGAGGTACTCCCAGTATGGAAACACGACAGAGATGCGTCAAAGGCCGAGCGTCTACTAAGTGTGCATATGCAATAGCAGGGCAGACTTACTGATTGTGAAGGTGTGTTGCCGTTCTCTAGTGGCATGCTGCCAAAGCCATTGCCACTCCCGCCAAATCCGCCTCCACCTGTGTTGCTGCCAAAGCTGCCGCCNCAGATCAACCAGTGACGCACTTGCCGAAGCTGCCTCAAGGCCTGATGGAATCTTGGACAGCTGCTTAGAGGGCACTGGCAAGTCTAAGGCCTGGGACAGCTTTTTAGCATTGCTGGTCGTGAGTGCTGGAGCAGAACCTGCCCTGTTGGCAGCTGACTCTTCCTGTGCTGCTGCTATTGGCCCTTGAGGATGTAGCATGTGGATGGCTCTGGTAATTTCCAGCTGAACATTGTTCAAATGCTTCTTGCCATGTCTGAGGAGGTTTACAGCTGATCTGTGGACCCTGCTCCGTTTNATGACAAGGTGGAACAGCCTGGACACTTGATAAACATTTCAAGTCTACCAGTGTTTCTTTGATTGTAAACCTGTACGTCAGCAGCTATGTGTAGCAAGATCCACATGTGCTGCAGGACCGTAGCTTGGTGGCACTGCCTCTCAAGCTTGACAACCAGAAGTCCGCAAGTCAGACCACATTGGAGCTACTCAAGCGCTNCTTTTCACGCGGTATTGAGCTCTACCCGTTCACCTAGTGCTCAAAAGGTTGCAGGAGTCACAGTCTGGCTGATAAGCAACCAGGAAAGCCAAAGGAGTCTTCTTCGGCCCCAGCAGTAGCTGCGGACGACGCCCCAACCAAAGTGTACGCCCGACCACCCACCCCCGTAGCTGTCGCAGCTGATGGCGAAGTTCGGAAACAAAGTTGACGATGTTTTGCAAAAGTGCAAAAAGCAACGGAAGCCCAGAGAGCAAGCTGGGACGGTCACTAGGGATCTGTCGTCAGCTTTGTTTGTGTCCAGAATTCTTGTCCCCGCTCTTCTTCACTATCAACCAGCCATATTCAAATCTGTCGGAGTAAGCCGGAGTAATGCGCGCAGAAGCTTTTTAGCACTGTGTGACCCTTGAAGGATGCTACAGGTGTAGTGAACCCTTGCAGTCAGCTGTGGCACGCTGCGTTCAAGGTCCCGAGTAGTGTCAAACCTGTATGTCTTTGCGATACTTACTGCAGTGCAATTGTTGGTTGATAGGCTGTCCTTACATCATGGTGTCACCTCTCTCAGTACCAACAAGCTCTATACTGTGCCAAACAATAGCATGCAACCTTGTACACTCTTCAAACAGATGATACCAACAAGTTATGATCACAGACTGTTACCACTACTTGAAAATCTTTCACTGTACTGTACACATTACAGGATGTCAGACTACACATCGGTAGGTATGCACAGATGTAGCACTTCATACTGGCACAACAAAATACATCAGCGTACATCTTGCACTGGTGTGATCTTGTGGCTCCGCCCATCGAATGGAAAGCTACCCTCACCACAACTAATATTCTTATGAGAACTCGATAGTGAATGACTACTGCATGTCACAGCTGTAGCCTGATATAGCAAAGCCATTCGTCTAGGTGGTGCAACAACTGGCATCTGCATAGCTTGTGGGGCAACCACACAAGAGCGCTTGAGAGTTGCACTGGGTGTCCAAAACGTTAAAGCAGTTGTAGTTTGCATCACAGCAATATCTGAGGCTTGGTGATGGGCATGACTTGTCAGGGTTGAAGATCCCAGATGCCTCAGCCATAAAGCAATCATCTGATGGAATATGAACTGCAGGCATCAGCACACCTTGCTAACATTGCATAAACAATAAGCTGGAAAAACAAGATTTGGGCTGACCAGCCTATATGAAGACACTGCTGATGGCATGCCTCAGCGTTATTCAGCTCAACAAAGACACTGGCCGCTAAATCATGCTTGTACCAGTGGACAAGTCAGATCACACATCACATCACCTTGCATAATGCAATCATGGGTGCATGCGCTACATGGATCGCAAGTCAGGCTTGTACAACTCGTGAGTCTGCTGTACAAGCCATGTGATTGGAGACATACAGATGCATTGCATGTTGCTGTTGAGCAGACCTAGCAAGACTTCAAGCCGTAACATGCATAGTGACTGCATGCAATATGTGCATCTGTATGACAGAAAGTCATGCAATTGGTGCAATTGCTTGACAGAAATATGCATTGATGACAGACAACATGCACTGTGAGCAGCAGCATAGCAGAAAACCAGAGAGCATGCAGAGGTCATGATCTGCTCAAAATAGTGCTGTAAAGCACTTGCCTTCACATTACCACAATGTCACTGTAGATTGGCACAAGGGCTGCAGACATCCAGTGTACAAGCACGGTGGCCAAAGACTCACCGACGTTGGAGGATGGGGATGGTGGACTTTGTGGTTCAGGAGTTGGTTTTGGTGTGGGAGAAGTTGCCGGTGTTGCACCGCCCTGCAAGTCATTGGGCAAGAGTACATATAGGTATCCTGATAGGGCACATACTGCTCATGTCCAGCCGTTTAGGCACCAGGGGTTTGCACAGCGCTCAAGACATGCTTCATGTATATGATATCGTTGCATATGCGGAATTGGCAGGAGTACACATGCATGGTAGGAGTGCACAGGCAAGGTATGCAACTAACTGTCAGTGCTCATACTGCCTCTTTGAGCAGCAGCTGCTGAGCAATACCCTTTGTGAAGGGGAGCAAATAGGGTTTGTGGAATTGAGCACATCATGCACAACACAGATTGGGTACTACTGGTAGGAGAGTTGTCAACCTGATTGGAAGTCCCCTTGAATCCGTCAATCATGGCCAGATAGGTCTGTCCAATGATAGCACAGGTTCCCTTGCTTGCCTCAAAGGACTCTTGGTCCTCGCCCCACATGTCCATGTAAAAGAACCCCTGAGCAGTCAGACAAGTTGAATTGACAACATGCAGCTGCAACACTTGATACACCTGACAGTCTGTACATGTCACACAAGCAAGGCAACAACAGCAGCACTCAGTGTGGTAGCATTGCAAACATAGGCAGTGATTTATCGACCTTGTTTTCACCAACATTGCATGCACAGACAAGATGCATATGCTCCAGCCAATACAATGTGCTAGCAATGGCAACCCCACGCGTTGTTATGCCTGACTGCCTGATCATGTTTGTGTGTGTGTCTTACCCCGTCCCCCCAATCTGTTCCCCATGAGTTTCGCACAATCCAATAGCCATTGGTACATGCGCCTGATGTCAGATCAGGAGACCCATCCGTCAAAGAGGGGCAGTCTCCAACATCAAACCCCACGATGACAACAGCATGGTCAACGTGATTGCTTGAGCAACTTGCTTGGGTGTAGACCCCACCCGTGTAATGCTGTGCCGCCAATTCAGCTGCATGCATGGTAGCTAAGACCGGCTGATTACTCACTGCCTGCACATACCAGCAGCTGTAACACAATGCACAGATGTGTATGGGTACAAACAAATATAATCAAAATGTAATGCAGCTGACCATATGCTGATGCAGATGACACACACATGAATGAAAACAAAGCAAAGATACGCCACAAGCATGTTTGCCCTTTGGCTTTACATGCACATTACTGACAAGGGCTCTTCTGGTTGACAATGAAATTCTGTACAAGCCTTGGCCAAGTACCTTGAGCACATCCATTGTGCTTCCAGGCAAAGCAACCACTTTGTTGATGGTCTGCGCTGACGGCTCTTTTGCACAAGTTGTCATTGCCTCCTGAAATGGGTAATTAGTTTCGGTGGTTTGGCCCTTGTTGGAAATCACCCAGGCCAATGCCTGGTTTGGATCTCCACCGTGACATGCATCGCCATCAGGAGCTGCTCCTGAGCAGCTCATGAGCTGCAGCAAGACCACATTGTCAGACATTGTGTAGATTTGCTGCATACACATAGAAACACAATCATGATTGCCATGAGGACTAGCCTTTTGTGTTTCTGTCTGAAGACTGTCTGTGTCTAAAGGTACACCAGTGCATATGTTGACTTGATGTTGGCTAGCTACATCAAGTCATTGGCCACAGCAAAAGGTCAGGAATATACTATCACAACAACCTGAAGCAGAACATGGTGTTTACAATGTTTAGACAACAGCAAGATGTCTGGCTGGTAAACAAGAGACTGTACAGTATGCTTTCAACACATGAGATGGCTGTCAAGTCATTGATGTAGTGAAATTTTGACACTTGTGACAATTGCAAGCTGAAATGTACAAAGCAAAATTTGCATGATGGATTGGGGACTCCTGACATACATGCAGCCTGTACTCAAAGCATACAAGGTTTTGCAAGCTGAGGGACACTGGCACTTTATATCAAGAGCAAAATCACTGGACACGTGTTTTGCACATCCAGCATCAAGAGTTTGTATGTCACATAAGCTCAGATGGGCTCTTGCAAGTAATATGCATGCATGTGTACATGGATGCATTCACTTACAATGCTGCATGCAGGAACATGTGCACAGTACTCATGGTGCCAGTAACAAACACCTGCTGCGGTCCAAGGATGTTCAGGTCATTTCCTGCCATTGCATTGATTGACTCCACAGCCTCTGTGGCAGCAAACGCCCAACAGCACCCTGCAGCACACCATGCAGCTGTCTGGTATGTGCATGTGCGTGGCCAGAAGTTCAGGTAGCACAACTAGCGTTGCAACATGCAGAAGTGAACAGCCTGTGCTTGCACATCTGCATTTCATGCATAGCACTTGGCCAGGAGGAATTGGGGTATCTACTCAAGCAACTAAAATGATTGACTGCAGCTAACACCTGTCTTGCGTTGAAGAAGCAAACCATGCATGTGTTGAGTTTCACCGGCACAATGGTTGCTGCACTTCAAAGTTACCGCACGAGCCCTGATTCTTGACAGGCGTCATGTAATTCACCACATCGCCAGAAGGCAGTGTCAGATTCCTGTAATCTATCCTCTGAGGGATGGGGGAATCCGCATATGGGTTGGTGGTGGCTGCTAAGAGGCGCCGTGCGGTCGGACTGGTCTGACTGGTACCGCCAGCATCGGCTGGGTCAAGAGTTCCAAGCAGGCTGCTGAGTTGCGTGGAGTTGTAGAGCAGGAATGGCGTAAAGCCAAACTGCAGCAAGTAGAGAGAGTTATGGCCATGCTGCAACAAGTAGAGAAGCATGGCCATGCTGCAACAAGTAGAGAACCATGGCCATGCTGCAACAAGTAGAGAACCATGGCCATGCTGCAAACACATCATACATTGAGCATTGTCCCATACAAGAGCTGCTTGGCATAGGCTGTGCAAGTGTGCATAACCTATCATGACATTGACGTCGTTGTCTTACATGGAACATGTCAAATCACAGGCACTGCAAACTTGGTCAGGTTGACATGTAGCCACTGAAAGTGTGGACAGCACAGTCAGCAGCACATGTCTGGTTTTTTTGTTTACAATGCACATGCACGTACACATTTGCAGTTTTCTGGCAAGTCAGAGAATCCCCAAACGCTAGCTGCTCACTGGCTCCCAGGACACAAACATACGCAAAAAACGCATGACAAAATTGTCACAAAACGTTAATGTAGTCGGCTCTAGCTTCTCTAGCGTACCCTTGTTCTATCAAGTCAGCTCAGTGATGCTTGAAGATGACCCCACACCACAAATTACCTGTGTTTTTGCTGTGGAGGCTTCACTTTGGGTAAGTGTGCTTTGCAGGTCTGAGGTGGCACTCTCAAAACGGGTAAGGAGGGCAGGGGTTACCTGCAGTCATACCATGCTGAGTATCTGTACTTGCATCAGCATGACATGATCATGTGTACTGACACAGCTTACAAAGCAACCTGCATGCTGTCACAGGCTTGCGAGCAAGCTCTTCGAATGCTGCATAGGCTGCATGGCTAGTTCCTGGGGAGCGTGTGCATGACTGCCTTTTTGCAAAAGACGTGCCCCTGCTGACATATGTATAGCCACTGAACGCGTCAATATGAAGCTGTACTACCAAACATGTATGTATACTGTATGTGTGGCATGCATTGACAACAGGACCTCTGTCTTTTCACCTGATTTGATGTGCCTGGTGGAGCCCCATAATTGTGCAGGAAGTTCGTGAGCAGAGTTGTGATGTCTACCTGCAACATCAATGCTTATCAATATTGCACTATTGTGTCAATACAGCGTGGTCTGAGCAACTGCCTGGTCACTCAGTGAATGTGCCTTTGTTACAAGCTAAAACTGATCCCAGACACAGCAACTGCGACCATAGCAACATTCCATGCCAATCTTGTGTGACTCAGTGATGCAAAGAGACATCTGCAACGCCAGCTGGCTTATTGAGTGACAGTTGATGCACAGGCTCTTGTCAAGTATACATTGAGATAACTCAGTCTGTGTGCAGAGAAGCGGTCAGACAGAGGTGTACACATGTGCTGTGTCAGGCTACACTGGCATATGTCATGCATGCACATAGAATGCAGAGTGATGAGCTATGCAGACCGCACCATGCCAAACTGCTCCAACGTCGCAGAAGCGCTAGGGCCTGTGACTACTTCTATGGATGCTGTGCTGCCACCATAAGCTGCGGGAACAGACCTGGTTGTGCTGCTGCTCCTGCCTGCATACACCATCTTGTTATATGATGCTGTAGACTGTTGTTACAGGCGTCATGCTGCGTCATGCTGCATCATAATGTGGTCAGTAACAGGCCACATGTGCAGGTCAAGCATGCACAAGCATACATGGGATTTTCAATGCACAACATGCACTCCTCCAACACTTGTGACCATCTCGCTCAAGATCGTTACTCTGATTGCAAAGCTCATGCTCAGGAGTTCATGTTGGGTCAGCACAATCGCCGACCTGCTGGGCCGGCGGTGCACACGACCCAGTTGATTGGCAGGTCGGCACAGTTGATACTTGGGTTGAGCGCCCTGAACTGAGCTTCTGTCAATCCAGCATTTGTCCAGATTCGCCAACAATAGTCGCCAGGCAGTACTATGTATGTGGATCCACATGTTGCTGAAGTCGGCAGCTCTGCAGAAACCAAGCACATATGCCTACGCCTCACTTGTTTGTTTACACAAAAGCAATAAAGTGTACACCTGTGTACAGGTCAAGTTTTGCACTGAGCACTAGCACTAGCATTTGAGCATAGTTTTTTGTTGCACCGGCACTGCGCCTGATGTCTCTTCTCAACTGCGTGTGCTGACTGTGTAATGCCCTGACAAACAAGCACATAGTGTATACAGCGCTATAAACAGCTGCTGACCTACAAATGCTACAGCATCTTGGATGCAGTGTTGTGATAACAAGTGTACCCCTGTATATGACACGAGTTCAAGTGCATGGTCAGCAGCTCACAATCAAAGCAACAGCTGCAACACAATGAGCTGTTTTTAATATTGAACTTACGGTTGCCAAGACATACGGATGCGCCAACTTGCAGCGAAGCACCGCAGGTCTTGTACACTGAAGGGTTCAGTGTGGCAAACTGTGTCTCCGTCAGGTCGTTGCTGCTCCATAGTCGAAAGCACGTGTCACCAGCCGCAACGACGTGTCGCTGACCACAAGCCAGTGGCGCGGCATCCAATCCTACAGAGCAATTACGGTGTATGTAAATGCTTGACACAATCGAGAACAGTTTCGGAGAACTGCTTGCAAGCCCAAATTTGGCTCAGAACAAGTGTAAACAGGTTTTGAAGTTATCACACAGCACTGTTGAGCGACACAAGTTCCATACATAAAAGTTGTAACACAGCGTGCGACATCAACATTGGTCGCGCAGTGACAGACAGCACTGCGACCGATGCTCGCAATCGTGTGCGCTGCCAACAGTGCGCACACAGTGCATGCAGTCCTGCGCAGTCCGCACTTACAGACGCACAGGCACCCCGGCAATGCAACAGCGATTGTCAACATAGCGTATGTATAACTGCACTTACTTGACGGGCAAAGCAGGTGACAGCGTCCTGCGGACTGAAGTCGGCAGAGTCGTACGAGATACTACTATCACCTAACCTTACCTTGAAGAGAGACCAGAAAGGTGAGCGCAGTCGCGGTCACTGTCAACAACAACCCCTTGCAGACATCATCTCTGCGCAGAAGCAGCATTGCCGTGTAGCTGCAACTCGACAGCAGGGCAAATCCGCACTTTTTATCTGTTGCACATCGCAAAGTGGGCTCCCCAAGTCAACACGAAGTTCCAGGTTCTAAAATGAAGGTAAAACCCGGTCAGTCGTTGACTGATCAGGGGAAGCAGGAGGGTGCGTTTCCCCCCACGACAATCGAGTAGGGAGCAACACCTGCTGAGAGTCTTCAAAGCTCCGTGCACTAACTTATTGCAGCCAGCGAGAGAAGCTTGGGTTTGTCAAGATGAGGGAGAAAACCTTCGGTCTCGACCGGTCCCAGCCAACAAGATACGAAGATAGAGAGGGGAGCAACGCCTCAGACACCTATTCCAGACAACCTCACTTACCTCACGGTATGTACTGCTGGTGATTTAGCTGTGCCACCCAAGCTGTGCACTCACAGCACAGTACAAACTAAAGAACATACCGGTACTCACCCTCAGGCTGTGTGACAGGTAGCACTGGCTGATATGCTCAGCTGGTGCTGGGTGACATTTTGCTCATGAGGCTCATCGGCTTCTGCCCATCAAGGAGACGCTGCATGTCACATCGTCTTGTGTCTAAAAGCACATTTCTTGCACCCTGCTTTCGTGAACCAGAAACAGCCTGCACATGTATTACCACCTACCTTGTGGGACTGAGTAGAGCAACATGGCCTGCCAATGTGAGCATTGCACATACAGTTGTTTACAGGCTGTCAAAATTACTGGCAGCAAGCGAACTCAACATCATACTGCATAGCATGCATGTCTTGCTCTGTGTGTGGCAGGCAAGCAATGCAGGATGGAGGCTGCCATTGCCACAACTTACAACTCTGGCATGACTGCTGCTTGCATGAAGGATACAAGTACATGCACAGGCTATACAACATGGCGTATGCAGTGCAGGTGAGTGGCACAGGGCATGCCGGCATGGAGGCTGCCATTGCCAACCCCCTTGAGCCTGGAGAGACCATTGTGGCCGCCAGTTGTAGCATCTGGTATGGGGTCAGTGTGTGTGTGACCTTGCAAAGCGCCACCAAGGTAACCTATCTGCATTGTGACCCAGAATGTGTACCTGCATTGCAACAACATGGACAAGAAGTGCAACAAAAATAGAACAGCCCAGTGGTGTGAAGCAACATGCAGCTTTACGTGTCTGAGGTGCTCTGCAGTTCATGCTGCCCTCTGTTGTTTGTAATGCTGCCCTTGTGGTATGCGGCAATAGTGCTCTGTGGGGCTGTAATGACACAATGCTTGTGCTGCAACAGAGCTGCTATGCTGCAAGCAGCCACAGCTAGTGTTTTCATGTGACGTGACTCCTGTACATGCTGCAACTCATGTGGTAAGCATGCTGTGTTGCTGCATTAACATGCTGATTGTGCATCATGTCCTACGGCTGTAGTGACATGTTTTAACAGTTCTGTTACCACNGCCAGAAATGGTGTTGCACAGTAGCAGACTGCCATCAAATTTTCAGAATGCAAGGCATCTGCAGCTACAGGTCTGGGCAGTCATGCGCTGTTATGAGTTGCAGCATGCAGCCCATATTACTCATCATAGCATGAATGCTGCTGTGGTGTGCAGTGCATCAAGTCTATGTGGCCTGTAGCTAAGGTGGTGAACCTGGAGTTCCCACCAGCNCACTGCAGTATGGCATAGGCCACGTACAGCACCAGACCTGCATGAGCGGAGATACGTGATGGGGTGCTGACTGAACATGCAACTTGCACAGGCATGTAGTCAAGAGCATGGATGCGGGACTTGAGTAACGTAGACGCCTTCAGTAGCAGCAGCATCTTTTTTACATGAGTGTATGTACATCCCCGTCAGACAGGCATGAAGCAACAAGCAAGTGACGGGGTACAGACGTAGGAGTCTACTGCAGTGTAGACCTGATGCTAGTACAACAAGGCAACGTGACTTGAGTCAGTCACAAACAGAAAGCTTGAGAGTGCTTACTCATGGTCATGACAGCACAAGTGATGCAGTCCAGCAGCAAGAAGGTCCTGCGGGCCCAGATGCTGGTCTCCTTGCCGCCCTGATGCCGGTCAAACAGAGCGCAGAAGAAGTTGATCAAGGTAGAGATTACAAATACGACCACCAAGAACAACAGGACAAGATCCACTACAATGAACCCAGCCCTGCAAGCATGAAGGGGACAGTCACATGGTTGTACACTCAGTGAAGCACCCATGCGACGACCACGTCATACAGTCCTGCACAAGCAGATTCATCAGGGATACNTTGGTTGCACACTCATGTTGTGCACACCTTGCACAGCCTGGTGCGGATGCACAGCTTGGGTTGGTCGCACACTCATGTTGTGTCCGATGCTATCAAGCACTTGGTGCCAGTGATGGGGTCATGCATCAGATGTATGTGCTGTAGCCCATATAGCTGCACGCCTTCATGCACGTCATGGTGGTTCCTGGCTTCACTACAGTGTACTTGGGCATGCCAGATGAGTTGATGTAGCCATCTCATGCACCTGGTTTCATTACCCCACTCTGAGCAACAGTCACCTCTGCTGATGATATGTTGCTTGTTCATCACACCATAGCTCTGACTGCTTTTGTGCTTGTGCTCATGCATAGCCTAATTGGAGACAGAAGTTGTGGCGCTTGGGTGTATGCCTTACTGCCTGTATATGAGCATGATCTGCAATATTCGACTGCGAGCTTGCACCCCTTCAGCAACTTTCTCAATCCCGCCCAGCAGTGTGCCAAAAGGTTTGTGCTCAATCTATCCTTCTACTGCTGTGTTAAAGTCCTGATGGCGAAGATGCCATGAAGGCATGTTACTTGGGGATGGAAGCCGTGTTTATTTGGGGTGTCAAAATGGAAGTTGATTCATGACATGCCAAAGTCAACCACAAACAGTCTCCGATTGTCAAGTGCGTGTGCGTATGCAGCCAAGCTTACGAGGCATGCTGCCCATTGCGGAGGGTAGGTTCACAGAGCTGCAGCCCAATGCTGTGAACTGGCCCAACAGCCTCAAGCAGTGTGCTGCCACTTGCAACAGCCTGAATCTNTCCTAATTTGCTGTTGATGAGGGAGAACAAACCAGCATCGCCTGTGTCCAGTTCATGCTTGTGCTGTGCATCTCTGTGCTGCTGCTTGTTGTGCCTAGCTTGCTCTGCAAACTTTCTGCACTCACAGCAGCACCTTCGTTTAGCAGGTACTGAGCGCTGCATCATTTGTGCACTATAAACGACAGTATCAGCAAAAGCTGCTGTGCAAAGTGACAGGGTCAGTCCTACTGCGTGAGTTACTCAGTTGTACACCGCAATCTCAACGCTCTGCTGGGACATGTCTGTTAGGACAGTGTAAAGCAGATGTAGGATGACATTTGTAGTGCACCGTACATGCAGCTCTACCATGATGCTGCAGTTGACGCAAAATCAGCAAAACATACAGCTTGAAGGCATGCGGACGCCAGTGGTAACACCAACATTCATGACACAGAAACACTGCACAGATATCCCTTACTTCTTTCTGCTGCGTTCACCGCCCCGCTTTCGTTTCTTGGTGTCCCGGCTGCCCTCAGCTGGCATGCCTGTCGATGCACCTAGCCCTGCGCCTTGTTTATACAGCCTCACCTGCACGCCATGTCAAAGGCACTGGCGTTGCTGCTGCGAATGCTCATGGTATTTGTGTGACCATTATGACTTCAGACAGAGGCTCACTTACTTGACACCCTGAGCGTCAGGTCAGAAAGCTGTTGACAGGAAACAGGAGAGGAGAAAGCTGATGTGAGCTAGATCTATTGAGCATGCTATGCTAACTGTCCCCTAGCAGTGCTAGCTCGTTTCTGTCGCCAGAGTTCAATGACAGGGTGAACCCAGCTTAGTCCGTCAGTGAAAGCAATGTTCAGATAATGTGTCAGTGATAGGCCAGGCTTGCCTTGTGCTGTGTGCCCATCAGTCAAAGTGTGGCTGTGTATACTTGTCTTGGCTACATGACGTGAGGGCACATACTCATGATGTGCCCTTGTGGGGTCTATTTATATGCTAGGCGTGTTGTAGGCAGACCACAGACGCTCAATCAAACGCTAGAGCAGCACAGCATACACAGCCCAGCATGCAGAGCAGCATTGAAATTCATACAAACACAAAATGTGTCAGCAGTTTTGTTTGCTGAGAGTCTGACAACCATATTTGCGCCCGGAAGGCGCTCTTGAGCTGCAATGGACCAGGCTGTTGCCGCTGCAGCAAACATGTCATTTGCTTGCCGTTTAGGGGTCATTGCAGATCATCTACAGGCAGGCAATTGATGCATGAGTCTGACAAGACAGCCAGCTGTAGCTCACCTGTAACTTCTTGAAAACAAGTATGCACATATGCCAACAGAGGAAATAACAACTCACACTACCACAGAGGTACGACTCAGGTGCAAACTGCACATGACGAGCATACACAAACATCAGCATTTGTTGTACCTCCAGAGGGGTGAGGGTTCCAGGGCGTGAGGTGCCCAAACCCTGGCCTTGCAGATAGCCCATACCTGCCATGAGCTTGCTGCCAATGCCCCTGGTGCTGCCCTCCCAGTTGGCAAAATGTGCTGTGTCTGTCTGAGGCCCTGCTGAGGCTGCCTGCACCAGCATGCNAGCGGGCCTATCAGGTTCAGCAATACAAGTGAGCAATGTCAAGACGTGGAATTTTTCTTCACCCTGCATACTTGTAACTGTGCGCAAATGCATGCAACAGCGCCTGGCATAGCAGAAGCTGCGGTAAGTAGGTAGACGTTGACAAGGCTGACGTACAACCACTCACAAAACGTATCAGNTCACATTCAGCAGCGCCCTGCCTGAAATTGCATATGGTGTGGAAGCTGAATCTGCTCCACCGAGGTGAGCCCATGCAGAATCACAGCTCCTGTTGTCTCACAGTCAAAATGTGGAATGGGCAACTGCACATATGATCAGCCTAACAGCAATGGGTACACACTACTGCAAGCTGATGCTGCTTTCCAGAGTGTTTAAGCTGTACTGCAAGGGTTCATAGGATGGCAGGCAGTTGCTGACATGTGCGATTTGGCACATAGATAGCATGTAGCCTTGTTGGTCAAGTCAGAAGCTTGCGGTTGGCGTCACTACAGAAGCTGTGCGCCGTCACGGNTGCCAAGTTGCTGCCAAGGCCATTTGGAGTGGTGCCAGGGCCTTTTGGAGCTGATGAAGAAGTATTGTATGTGCAGGGCTCACTTCAACCTCGGCAATTTGACTCCTGGAGAGACAGCAGACTTATGGCTTGACNAGTCCCAGGCACTTCCACATGTCACAAGTGGTGGCACCAGCATGCGCTGCACTGCTTGATGTGCCACCGATGCCAGATGTGCAAAAACCAAACAGTAATCTGTGTGATGAAGCTGCTGGGTGCAGGAGGAGTCTAGCCTCAAGGCCAGAAGTCGTGAACAGCCTGCAGATGGATCGACCTGTGCAACAGCTGACTGAGGAAACAACCTCCACAGGTGAACCCCAACTGTCTGAAATGCAGATAGTATGCTGACATGCAGCTATTCTGTGGCCATTGCCAGCTCCGTGGCTGTGAANAAGCCCAGAGCAGCGGTAGTACAGCCCAAAGTGGAAATGCAGCTACAGCTCAGCAACCCTACATGGGAAGNCTGAGGCGTGGTGCACAAAAACCCTGTTCACATTGTTCGTCTGCTGCCAGAGGACACTGAGTGTGACCTTAATGAAGACAGCACATTCTGTTCAGTGTTCTTAAGTGATGAGGATCATTTCTTTGTANTGACGCTCTGTTTCTGCTGACTCAGCTGTTGGTGTGCCTGCTGAAGGGCTTTGGCCTTGCCCTTCAGTCCTGTGACTTGCCTGTTCAGCTCCTGCTCCTCCTGCTGNACAGAGCCAAATAAACTGTCTAGCTGCACATGTATTGCGCGTTACACAATTGAGTTTGGGGACTTGCCTGTAGGATTGTGGTCAAGTCGGAGGGTACTGCAGGTACACGGCCAGCATGAATGTTCTGGGCTGGCTCATCAAAGTTCATAATGTACATTGACAAGTTCCTCACGCCCGCTTGGTTTGCCAGTCTCTGCAGCAGATTTGCATAGTAGACTGCATGTGTTCTCAAAGTGTACAGCGCCCAGAGACAGTCAGCTTACACTCAGGCACAATCAGCTCACACTCAGGCACCCCCCAGCGGGCCTCAGGAAAACTCAAGGCACAGCTGGAAACCTCAAGATTGCAGCAAGGGGTGCCCACATGACAGATACCTTTCACTGCAGCTGCATGAGTATACAATGCCAAGAAAAACAGCAACTTTGCACAGGTCATGCAGTTACAATGTTGCAGCTNTGGGCTGACAGTTGACAAGCTGGTTGCAGCATGTGTGCTGCTGAACGCCTACTCTACCTACCCTTCCTTGGTGCTCGTCATGCAGGTCAGTCACTGAAACCTGTAATTGCCTTCTTGTTCTTCTCCTTTTTCCAGTTGAAACCTGTAGACTTCTTTTTCTTCTTCCAGCATGCACCAGAGTGCTGACATCTGCGGTAAAGAAGAGCTTTGGTCATGTGTGGGTCACATACTGGCAAACATTTGCGCAAACCTGGCTGCATGTTCATAATCAGAATAGATGTCAGTCTTTATATTAGGTGCTGTGGAAACTTTTCAAGCTTGATGCTGATGCTGCATACACAGCAATGAGCCATGGCATTCACCCATGTCACGTGGCTCAGCACAAGTCTAGTTGCAGAGCACGCTTTTGCTGCGCATGTGTCTAGCCCTGGCGAGAGTTTGTTTCAGTTGTTTGCTATTGTGGCATGCAGGCGGGCAAGCAGGGCGGCTGGCAGCAGNACTGCTTGCATATTTATCAACCATCATACGTCCCACGCTGCTGCCAGGCTCACGACCATGCACATGCGAGTTGACTCATGACCATGCGAAAGTAATGCATCTTTCACTTTGCAGGCAGATAGTGACAATGTTTGCTGAAGCCATGAGTTGATGCAACATTGTAGGCATGGGCCAGCAGCCCCAAAAAACCTGACTACACCCACTCTGCACACAAGGTATGGTGCAGTATGCTGCGNTTTGGCCTAGACCCACAGCACTCCTGCTGTCATAGCCTGGCAGCATAGATCGGGGATGTTGTCATGACTGCATGATGTCATGCACAGCTATGCTGACACAGTGTTTGTGGGTTGTGGGAACTTACATCAGGCATATTGCCAGGTTCCTGATGCGCTTGGGGACTGGTGGGGGACCATGTGCCTACAGGAAGGGTCCCCACAGGCTGCTGAAGAAGAGGAAGGGACTGCAAGCTCAGCCGGAAGTGCCGTAGCAGGTATGCCAGTATGCTGCCAAATGTCGCTGTGTGCAGCAAGGTGCATACCTCGGGCCCTACAATCGCTAAAGTTGTGATCGTGCTGCATCATAGACATAGCATAGCAGGTGACAATTCATGATTCGTCATGATCAATGGTGATTGTATGCCATGCATCAGAGATGCCGTACAGCTTGTGTTGAATTGCGCTTTGAAGGAAGGCCTAATAGCAGTCATCAACAGACCACTTGCAGCTTTCACTGTCAAGGACTTCAAACACTTGCATGCTGTCTGTGCCGCTCATGAAGCTGAGTCCAAACAAGATGCACTTGAAGGACAGGTCTGGCACACTCATCAGTGTGACTGTCATCATGAGGGGGACTGTGTCACCACTGTTTGAAGTGCATACCATGTGGGTCACATGTGACANGGCCATTGTCAGATGGAACAGCTCACCCTATTTGAGGGCATGCTGCAATGATGTGAAGGAAGTCACAAGAATATGCAAATTTTCTGTCAGCAGCTGCAGAAGGCTNCTCCTATTGTCACACCAAACAGATGTTGCCGCCAACTGCACCCTGCATGGGATCCTAAACCTGTAGGACACAAGTGACAATATCGCCAGCACACAGCTCTTGTTGCACAATATGAGCTGCAACATGCACTCACAGGATCAGACCCAGGCTGCAGGTCTCTGGTGGTGACACTGATCCTGCCAACAAGAAATATTGCCTTCAGCAAAGCAGGAGAATCATTTAGCAGAGACTGCTCCCTCAAAAGGCTCAAGCCACACTAGCAGTTTGGCACATTGGCGTGAGTCTGTTGTTTCAGATCCTGCTTGCAGACCATGTCATGCTGCGTTTGCTAGGGCAGCTTCCGCGTTTGAATTCAGAAGCCAGTCNTAACCAAAGTGTGAACAGTCATCAACAGGTACATACCTGCAGGCTATTCAGCTCCTCTTTGAGCTGATTGTTCTCCTCTTTCAGGTCATCAATGATAGCCTGGTACTGAGCAATGTGCTCCTGCACTGTCCCTGTGTTCTGCCTGATGTGTGTCTTAATCTCCTTGGCGCGGTCAGCATACTTCAGTGTGTTGACGGTGTGATGGTACTGCACACTAGATGCTGCTACAGTGGCGATCATTGCCGTCCTTGAACTGTTACACAAAACGCGTCAGCATTGGCTTGCACAGCAGCAGCCCACATAGCATGCATAGATATGACAATCCTGCAGATTGCATGCAGCAGTATTCACGCAGCCCAGTGCCTGCCAATTGCTCTCATGCTCATGTGCAAGGTTTTTTCACACTCAGTACCTGGCAGATGTACTGAGGTGCGCAATTCCATGTTCCATGTTCACATTTGATAGCAGTGCCTGAAAACGACAAAGTGCAGCTGGCATGCCTCACCAGTAACAAGCTGCACATGCATTGTTACTGCATNCACACAGCTGACCTCGTCATTTGGATCCATGGTAACAACAGTGTACAGCGGCGCCCCACTGTACTGATCNAAATCCTGGACTGAGGGTGAAGGTGTGACGCCGAGACCTAGACTGCTAACTCTCGATTCTGGCTTGAGCATATTTGACATCTCCACTCCTGCCATTGGAGCTTTCTGGCTGCCTGGCCTGCCATGAACACTAGGGTGGCCTATGCGCAGGGTACCATCAGCCTGCACAGACACACATACACTGAACCCTAAAGCCTAGGTTCTCTGTGCTGCCACCGTCAGCCTGCACAGACACACGGACACTGAANTCCTGTCAACCTGGCAGCAGCTTTGGTCACACATGCATAGCAGTCAAGCAGTGGCCACAGCAACACAAAGTACAACTACTGCAAACTCAAGTCAATGCTTTGCATGTGTTACACNTGTGCTTAGTGTTCATAGAGTTTTGCTTTGCCGTACAAGCACACACTGGTGGGCAGCAATTTTGCTGGTGCACTTGATCATCAAAGTCATCAGCAGGGTGCACGTCACAGGCTTTCAACAACATGTGCTTTGCTCAGCGCTCCTGCCCATCTTGACTTGATACATCAGCAGCAACTGACACGGCAACAGCAGTGCGTCAGCAGTAGGCATCACCTGAATCATGCGATGGCACTGTTGTCACGGAAGTGTTGGTTGGTGCTTGCAGGAGCTGTTCAGAGAGAAGCATTACGTTGACCTGGACGGAGGCATCTTGGAAGGCTTTGGGCGGCTGCTGAAGTATGACCTGAAGTTGTATGTATACCCTACCCTGGACGACAAGACCGGGGAGCTCATCACTGCTGAGAACCTGCAGGCAAGTCACACATCAGCCATGCGACTATATTTAGGGTTTAGGGCCTAAACCCTAAGATATAGGGCCCCTGAGGCATCTGTTTCCTGTCTGCCGGTGTACACAGCTTCAGCGAGACTCAGATGAAGCAGCTGTCAAGCTTACTTGCAGCACAAGTGGGTAGCAGGCATTGCATTGCNGATAGCATGCTTATTTTCTGGATTGTTTCTGCGTGTCTTTACCAAGCTGAGCTTACATTGAGGCAAATCTGTACAAGACATGCTATTTAGGCTCATAGCCAAATCAGCTGCTAATGCACCAGCCATCTGCACACTTTTTCTGAAAGCAGGCGGGCATTGATTGCGTTCAGGAATGTCAGAGCAGCTGCTGCTGTCACCTAAAGCTGCATGCGGCTGCAAGTTGCGATAGGAATCTGTAGCTGCAAGCTGTTGACATTTGCTGTCAGTGTTGCCTCATTGAGTCAATGATGCAGTCTGCTGCTCTGGGCTGTTGCATGGTGTTGCTGTGTGCAGCCCTTGGAAAGCAACTGAGCCACACATGGCCCCACATGACAACAACACATCAGCGGAGCTTGTGGGCACACTCACCTTCTTGTTGCATTTCAAGGATGACGTCACAGCCACCTAATAGCTCCCCTTTCACAAACAGCTGCGGGTATGTGGGCCACTGAGAGTACTCTTTCAACCCCTGCCGTACCTCTTCATCTGACAGTATGTCGAAGGTCTTGAAGGGGACTTGAATGGATTGTAGCGCAGAGACAACTTTTTGGCTGAAACCACAGCGCGGCGCATCTGGATTCCCCTGCAGTGGAAAACATTGTGTCTAGGTTTTAACAACATAGGGCTTGATTCCATTGTGCAATGTCATGCTGCAAGCTTCTNAGGCAATGAAGAAGGCCACCTACAAGCCAGACGCCTTCTTCAAGGTCAGTGACAGTTTTTGCTTGCTGTCACATGCCTGCTGTGACTTATTCCTCGTGATGTTTCTCTTAAGTTCTTTGAAAGAACTTCTTTCAAGGCCTTGTAGTATGGCAAGGGTGTGCAGTCGGGAAGCCTTGCCTCGCATCAATAAGAGGGCTTGAGCTTGAGAGCTCGGTGTGGGTCACCAGGTCACAGTGGATGATGCACAGTGTGTAATCAAATATAGCTCAGGACAGGAGTCTTTTAGGGGATATACAGCAAGCTGATTGGATGTGGCGTAGGGGATCAATAATGCATAGCAGCAGGCTTTTACAATCATGATGCATGACAGGCCACATGTCAGTCTTATTGACGGACAGCATTGATCCAACTGACATGTTGGTCTTGCATTGCAATTACCAGGAGTGTGCACAGTGCCAGATCAGCTGAGTATAGCTGTGTATGTGCAGGGCTTGCTGCTGCCCCTGTGTCAGGCTGGGGACTGCAACCTGCGGGAAGCAGTCATCATCAGCAGCGTGCTGAAGCGGGTGTCCCNAATCAGACAACAGGCAGCTGCCCCTCCCATTCTAACAATATTTACCTCGCGCTGCATGTCACTGAGTCAGACGTGCTTTGCTTTTTTTTGGTCGTCCCAAATGTGGGTTGACAGTGCTTCAACTCTTGTTGACATCACTGATGCAGCTGTGTGCCACATAATCCTAGAAGCTGGACAGGCGTTTGTTTTCGTGCGAAACATTTGTATCAGCATGTCTCATACACAAGCTACGGAGTCAGATTGTCACCATACACATGCATAGGCCAGCTGCATGCATCTACAGTGCAAAGTTGACTGCGAAAATTGGCAGCAGCACAATGTAGAGAAACACAAAGCTTGACATGCTAATTACACATGCTCTGGAAGGTTGTTCATGATTGTTCATTTGACTGGCCTACAACAAAGGCAGGTGTCCTAGCACTCAGTCTGCCTGATAATGGGTGTTGACAGTATGACAAGGCGAAACACCAGAACAAGGGAGTGAGTACAGATGTAGCTGACACGTATGGTCAATAAGCTAAAACATCTTTGAGCTATGTCTTGGTACACAAAAGGCAACCTGAAATTCCTTTTTTTGTCCTGCATTGTTGATACAAGCCCGAACACACATTCAAAGACGCTACAAACATGCATGGTGAACGCAACATGCACATATGATACAGCAGTATGTACACTGCNTCCAAGCACTGCAATGTGGCAATGAAGATGCAGATCATTTACAAAACGTTGTTTATGGCAGGTGAGCATGCGGCTGCCAATAAATAAACTGATGAGGTCGAGTAGGCACTCACCATGGTATGCATTGGCCCAGCTTTGACTATCTAAGCTGTATGCTGGCAACAACAGCTGTGGGTTTGGCAACAGGGGAACATAGTACTTGGGGATACACATGAGCAGGAAGAACAGTGCTGGAATCAGAACTTCCAATAGCAAGGCTGCTGGGCCTCCTATGCCGAAGAGAGCCTTTCTGCTTCTGGTTTGCAAAATGAAATTCTTCCTTAGTACAGCTGAGAACTGTGCCATCCTGCTGGCTCGTTGCCGAGTTGATGGCTGTTGATGCATGCTGTTGCTTGCTGACTGCATGTCGAACGTATCGACCATGCACAGGCGTCCTGACCTATGTGCTGAGNCAGGCAGCCAGAGCGCTGCATCTGTGGAACTCCTTCTTTCTGGTCATGTTTTGAAGCCTGAGATCTCACAGACCTGTACTGCTGTACTGTTGGCTGGCCAATTTGCACTGCAGCTGCACCAACACTATCCAGTGACTTTTGTGCAATGATGGTAGCTGAGCCCTTTTGACTCCGACATTTGGCTTGCAGGATGCCAGGGCTGCAGGATCTGACGCTGGCATGTTGCAAGCTGAGCAGTGCAGGCGTGGCAGCCTGCAGCAGTCTACAAGGCCTGACCAGCCTGGACCTTGTTGGCTGTGTCGACGGGGTCACACCTGAGTCTGCTGCTGCACTCACCAAGGTGGGTTCTGGTGCTTTGCAAACGGAACTTGTCATGCGTGGCAGCTTTTGACTGAGCTAGATGCAATGCGCACCTGCTTGGCTTGCATGTTGCTCAGTGCAGCATTTTGCGGGGGTAGTGCAATCTGGCTACGCCTTGTATGCTGGACTCCATAGCTAACTACTTGCCAGCATTGCAGCACATTCCCATTTGCATTCAAGGCAGTGCGTAATTAACCAGTTCACAGATCATCTTGTAGACTGGGACATCAAGGCAGCATGGTGTGCACACAGGTGTCAGGGCTGCAGAGCCTCAACTTGGCCTTCTGTGCAATGCTGCTGGATTCAGGCGTGCAAGCCTTGGCAGCACTGACCATGCTTACAGACCTCAGCCTGGCCTACTGCAGATGGGTCACTGACGATGGTGTTGCTGCTCTCTCCACCCTCACTGCACTAACCTCCCTGAACCTACAAGGCTGCAGTGAAAAGACACCCCATGTGGGTCCGCATGCCCTAGCAGCCTTGAAACATATGACAGGGCTGGTTCACCTCAACTTGGGAAGCTGCAAGTTTGCACCGCAAGCCATGCAAGCGCTTTCTGACCTCACTCAACTCACCGAGCTGAAACTTCGCTTTGGCAAGGGGATCATAGCTGATGATATGGTCCACATTGGCAACCTGCAAAGGCTCAGACGCCTGGACATGCGCGGCTGCTCAGGGCTTTCAGATGCCAGTCTCCCTTTTGTACAACAACTACACAGCCTACGATCCCTTGACACCAGCTATAGTCAGCGTCTCACTNGCCGGAAAATCAGTGTAGTCTTACAGCAGGGCACGTACAGGGTTGCCTTGGTCGTCTCGGGCCTCCAGCATGACCTCCAGGGCGGTCACCTGCCGCCGCCTCTGTACACTGATGCAGCCATGGATGATCAGTCCAATACATGCACAAGAGGTGATGCATTGCAAGACATGATGGTACACANCGCTTGCTTGCACTCCTGCATGTTGCAAACATTCTGCAGCACATGCTACTAATGTGCTGAAAGCAATTTAGGTAAAACCTTGTAGGCTGTCACAGGAGAACTTGCCTCTCTCAAAATCAGCAGGAAACTGTGCTCAATGGTCCTGCGTCAGCTGACCTTGGCGTCTTTTCATGGTGCTGCATGGTGCAATACGTCAANGGTACCATGACTGCATCACATACTGGCTATTAACACCAAGTCTGTTGCTGATGGCACTGGAAGTGCATGAATGGCCAAGCAGCAAAGATCACTGTGTGCTACATGGCACATCTGCCAAGTGCCACCTCATCTTGCCCTGTGTAGGCTTCACACCCACACACATCATGACACAGAGCATTGATAGTATAATGAAGAGCTGCAACATTTTGATAGGCACAAGTGCAGCTCAGCATCAAATGGCAGACAGTCATGACACTGGGCAGGCAAGCCTTGCCTCACCCAGCACGCTCCAGCAACCTGCACTCTACCATCCAGACAGATGGCGACTTGGTGCGCATGTCACCAGCAGGTCTGAGGAAGAACNGTAATCCAAGTCAAGCTTGCCTACCTACATAGCCTTTCTGTCGACATTGTTCATGCAGGCTAAACAGGACAGGTTGTCAAGTGGCATTGCGGCTGTGTTGCAAATGGGGATTTACCGTAGGGTCAGGAGGGCCGTCTGCTAGGGTTGCCTGCCTCACTTGGCTGAAACAGCCATCTGCACCCACCACAACCTTGACAGCAATGCTGGTGCCATCAGCAAAGTGCACCGTCACATGATCCTCATGCTGCTCTAGCTTCTGAAATCGCTTGCTGAGCTGCAACATGCCAGTTGGAAGCCAGCTGGCAAGTGCATGCTGCATCTCTGACCAGCCTAGTAGCGGCCGGTCTTCTGTATTTGGTGTTGCTGCTTGTGTGTTTGTGCCTGTGCTGGCANTGGCGTACACACTCCAATGCCATGGAACATGGCGCACACTGAGTTGCCATACGCGATGACCTAGATACACATGGAAGCAGGGCTTGCTGCACAGTGCCGCATGGCTCCCACGCATCATGATGCCTGCAGATGCAATAACACCATTGCATAGCGCTTGTCCAAACATGCACATCAGCTTGTCCCTGGCAGGTCAAAGTGACATATGTGCAATGTATGCCGCAACTTCAGTCACAACCTGTGTCTGTATGTTTAAAGGATCAAGCTAGCAGGCCACGCATCAAGGAAGCTGAAGCTGTGCGGCCCAGCAAGAAGTCAGAGTTTGGCAGTGGCAGTGGTGTGCTTGGAGCCCTGAACAGCGCTGCCTTTTTGCACAAGCCACTGAGCAGCAACATGCAGAGGCTGGGCAGCAAAATGAACATACCTTCTGCTATTGATACCAGTGGCTTGGTACAGTTTGTGCCTGCCAGGATGCCAATTGAAAAGAGCACTACAACAGTAGCAGGTGCCAGACTCCTGCTGGCTGCAGCACTATGCCCATGCTCATCTTGATCATGGCCAGTGCATGTCATACCAGGATGTCAGAAAAGAAGCTGCCTTGCTTGTTACATGGCTACCCAGAATTCAACTACACTACATCATGCACATTGTGATAAGCACCTTTTCTTGCCGTTTGTACAACCTGATGGTGCCTTGCCACTAGACTTTGACTGCAGGTGGGAAGTTTGACCTATTGTCAGCTCTTGAAAGCAAGGTAGATGCCGAGCAGCGGCCCAGTGGCAAAAGACCCCATCTGTCAGTGGAACAAAGGCCAGAACCTTCTTGGCACGCTTTACAGCCTAGTGCGCCTGTAGTGCCTGCCCATACTGTCAGGTGAGAGCTGGCTGCATCAATAGGGGAATGGAGGGTCCCTGTTGCACAAGTACACAGGAGCGTGGACGGACACAGTACAATACCAAAACACAGACTGGATGCCTTTGCCACTGATGTTTGCATCAACTCCCTGATGGTAATTTGCGTGAGTACTTTGCACAAGCTTGTGAGTCCTGGCAAAACAGCAGTCCACATATGCGAGCTGCGCCATGCAACTGACAGGACTTTGATGCGCATTGCACACATCACAATCAGCNACAGAAAATGCACAGCATGTGGCTGAAAATGCTTGATAGTGTGTGGTGTGACTCACAAGGGAGCAGCACATATCAAAATATGCAGGTTATTGGCAAAGCAGGCAAGNATGACAATGAGCACGTGCAAACGTCAGACGCCTCAGCTGTCATGAGTGCTTGGCACATTTGCATGCGCATGCTCANGATTGCAAGCTTGTGCAACAGGATGTTGGCTGATGCCTGTGAGCTTCAGCTGTGTTGCCCAGGCTGTGCAACAGCAGTGCCCATTCTATNTCAAGCAGCTTACAGACAGCAATAACTGGTATGCAGGTTTCAAGTTGTATGCACCCACAGTGAGCATGTCAAAGTTCGTCTGCCAGCTGTGGGTTGTAGGAGGTGAGGAGTGGCTGGTGCTCAGCCGGTGGGCAATTTTTGGCATGCAGCAGTGAAGCAATGTTGGCTGAGCNGTGCTCGGTAGCCGACAGCCTGCTGTAATGTTACAGGAGCCACCATGGGTCAGACAGGAAAGCACAAGCACAGAGTCTGACAAGTCAGGTAGTTACGTAACAGCACAAAATTCGCAACTGCATATTTTGCAATCTGCAGCTTACACCTTGCGGCCAACACCAGCATGCTGACTACTCAAGTCACTGATACAGCCTTTGCTGTCAAGGCTCTGACAGCAAGTCTGAGAAGGTAAATCCTCAAGACGTGAAAGGCCGACGGACAGCCATCATTGCTGGTTTCATCTCCGTTTCTTTTGGGGTAAGTTGGCAACCTGGCTTTGATGTTGACATCGCAACAACAACTAGATTGACAAAAGATGGGTTCTCTTCACAAGGTCGCGCATGCCTGCCTGTAATCTATGCTTTCCATCACCACCATGTGTGTCTTCTTCCATACAAGGCAACAACATCTTGAGCCATTATTTAGCTGCGGTGTGTTGGGGCTGCAGGTATTGTATCTATTGCTAGTGTCCCTTCTTGACTCACGAGGATCTACTCTGCAGCCACCACCGCCTGAAGCTTTTGGCTTGTAGCCATTGTCTTGAAACACCGTGAGACTTTCCTTTGGGGACCAAGGTGTGTTGAAGGGACATGCAGTGCTAACTAATCGTTACTGTGTTGGTGCTCAGTGATTGCAGCTCTATCTGTTGTATATGGCAATATAGGCAAGTCTCTGTACTGCTACCTATCACACATGCTGCACAAAGCTAGGCATGAACAATAAGTCTTGCCATGCCAGCCAACAGCACGCACCCAGTTTTCTACAGTGATTGATGCCAATGGTTTGATGATGCTGCAGATTTGACAACCTGGTCAAGAACTAAGAGCCATGTGGACCTGACGTCAGGGACAGCTGCTATATTTGACAGAGGCATGTGACTTGGACACAACCTATACAAGCAAGATGTTGCTAGGGCAATTACAGCCAAAGTATCTGGTACAAGCAATGATGTATTCCAGCTATAGCAGGTACTGATGGGTGTGGCACCACTGACCGAGTCCTGATGTGATTCTGCTAGATACATACAAAACTCATGGACAGTCTTGAGCCATCTCCACACATCATTTTGCGGCAGGACCTCGAGGTGCATATGTTGCTTATTGTCATCTTAATGTTGTATGCCGGTTGACAATGTAGCTAACCTCTTTTAGTGTGCTGTCCTTGAGACTGCAGTGCTGTGTCCATCATTGGACTTCCATATGGTATAGTATGCATACAGTGTGCGGACATTCTCAATTTTTAAGCAGTGGTGTTGTCACTGCCAGAGGTGTTCAGATACTGGTATCATGCACTCAAACTTTTTCAATGCTACAGTCGATCAGCAGTCATTTCCGTGCGCCTTCACCAAGCATGCAAGGTTGTACTATGTGCCGCAGTAGCCAGACAAGGATATGCCAAGAAGTGAAGGTCACCTTTGATGCAAAGCACGCATTTACACGTGAAGCAGTGACTCATTGCTGACTACCCGTCTGCTATTCTGTGTCGTGGCGACTTGGTATGCATGAGCTGCTACTGCTAGCGACGTTTGCTACGCACCGCGGATAGGTGGCTGCTATCAACAGAGAAACACGCAGGCCTGCGGCAACGCTTTCAAATTGTACGCACCCTGTCACAACCTGCCTTCTCAGGTTTGCACCTGCTGATCAGTCTGCACCGATCACGGCACTGGGGTAACGGTTTGAGTCCAAGCGAGCTAGTCCAGGCGCAATGTCCAAGCGCGAACGCGACAGCACACCTGACTGGCAGTTGGAGCCACCGTACGCATCCGCCAGTGAGGACGGAGACTTCAAACCAAAGTATGAGTCCAGCTGTGTCTGCGGTGCGGTGAGGTACGCAGTGNGGGACTAACGAAAATGGTCACACAGTGAGCATTGTATAATTGATTGTGTGATACTCAAATGCAGCTTGCATTGAGCTTGTCAGGCTGCACACAAGAGTCACTTAAGGGCCCGGGGAAACAGTAGGGCGAGCAAAGGCATGAAATTTACACAGGATGCAACATCAACCAGATGTCCCCGCACATCTCAGCATTTGCTAAGTACACAAAACTCCAACACTCAGAAGCTGTGAAGTCTAGAGTGGCACAGGGCAACAATGCTCAATGCAACGCCATGATGTAGGTCTCAGCAACCAACACAAACATAGTCAAGACACCAGAGTGATTAGTGTACATGTCAAGCGCTTTGTTGTGTGACACCTTGCAGTTGCATGGTACTCACCCAAAGTTGTTTTAAAACCACAATGTGGGCGAACAGAACATAAGCCAGCAGTAAGTGTGCCAAGATAGCAGTAACGATTGACCCAGCAACATCATGCACACAGGCAATCACACATCTAGCGCAAACATCACACTCACACAAGCGACCCGGTAACCTGCAGGCCCACCAGGTCGTGGGACAATCATTTGGCAACAGAGGAGCCTGTCAACAGAGGACTGACAGCATCGGTCTCAGACCAAGCCTTGCCAGGTACTGCATGGGCCTTGCCCAGCGAGGTGGCTGGCGCAAGGCTGCTGCCCTTTCCCCCACCACCCAAAGCAGGGAAGTCCTCTTCTTGCAAGTCAAAGTTTGCCAACGCCTGCTGGCGCTGTGCCTGCTCAGCAGGACNGACATAAGACCTGCAAGCTGCTTCTCAGACGTCTTGTCCTAATGCAGTGTAGTGTAGTATGAGTCTTGTGAGAGTATGCTAGGGAAACAGGCTGGGTAATGACCTGCAGGCCTGCCTTCTGCTTCTGATCACCATGACAAGTGAGCAGCAATGTGGTGTGCCATGTGCCCGCCACATCTCATGTGTCATACGCGGTACAACATATATGTTGTTGTGCAGGTAACAGCACACCTTGGTTTGCAGGTGAGTCACCTCCTCTGCAGCAGCCTGAGCGGTCTCCATGACCTGCTGCATGTCCTTCACCATGTCAGAGCGTTGTGAGTACTATTGTGCCAAATGATTTCCAGATCGAGCTTGCACAAGACTTGTGGTGTGCCTACGCTAATGTTGTTGTCACCCATTGTTGCCCATTGTCACCAGTATATGCTGCAGGAAGGAGATATTACCAGCAGCAGATTCAGCCCTGAAGTGCTTGTTCCCTAGTCAAGATTACTACTTGCAGGATGTCAAGTTGCAGGACCAGGTTGGTGCATGACCCTGCTTGTTCCATGTGTGCATCATGTAAACACTGGTTCATTGCATTCATCGAAAGGCATGTGTATGCAACAACATGGTAGCTGTGTGTACGTAACACAGCTGCAGCTGCTTGACCACAAGTCATGTTCACACTCAAATCTGTTCCTTGCGAAGTGAAAGTCAACATTGCTGCACTTCTACTAGCTGTCCATTGCTGGCTGATTGTGCTGAGATCGTTAATGAGACAATGTCCTGAAATGGTCCATGGCAGATGTGCATACATGGCACGCTTTGTATGCGTGATGGCGCTTAGCCGGTATAGCGCAATTTACAGTGCGTGCAGTGCTTAGCAAAGACAAGAACAGAAGATTAGCACAGTGCAGTGCACTGCACAGCAGTGTTGTATAATGCACCTCTGCTTTATAGCAAAGCAGCAGAGCGAGTCACCCTGCTGTCACCACAGCTTAGCACACTGCATGTGGTTGCTGCCGACTTGAGAGCTGAAACTGCAGCAGAGATGTGACCACCCCTGCCCATCATTGCCAAGTCCTGAGAGCATTGACCGCTGCCTAAGGCTGTGCTTGCAAACCAGAGAAACTCTTTGCATATCACCCCATGGGGTAACAGTCGATGTTATCATACTGACACTGCAAATGAATGCTGCTACTGCTGCTGCTGCAGGTAATATTTCTGCGGAGAGCTATTGTAGGGACAGGAAAATATGAAAGAAAGTTCAAGTGGATAGGTGGAGCTCGTGACAAGTGAGTACTGCTGCACAGCCACATTTCGTGAAGTGTTGGTGGGTTGTCATACTGTCATGCCCACTGTACAGCTCAAGTGTGTGACATAGTCATAATGGCAACGCTAGCTTCACAAGTCAGGAGGCAGGCTGTGGGCGTCCCCACACATATGTGCCAGAAATTCAGAGACAGTGACTAGCCTTGCAAGCCTTCTGTTTTGCATGCCTGTATGTGGGCTTGTGGGATGGCATGCTTTTATGTGTCATGCGCAACTTCACAACCTGGGTGCCCACAGATGCGTTTGCATTGCTGTGCCANATGCTGTACCAGAACACAAATTTGCACAAAGGCAAGCTTTGGCATTGTGAAGCAGTGCCAAAGTGGATGCCAGGTACACTTTGGCTGTTGTAGGTCATCAGCATTCACTGTGAAGATGCCTAGCATTGGTGTGCCATTGAAGCAGGCAGCCTTGACCAGCACACCACATGAACTTTGAGATGAGTATGGTGAGATTGCAGGAGGAACAATCAGTGGCTATAGACAGCAAAGTAGTCACCTCGGCACAGTGATGACTGTGCAAAATGTCCTCTTTCTNGCAAGGACACTGGCGTCGTGGCTCTCATAGCGCCCTTTTATGACCTCACCTACTACAGAGTAAGCTTCCTCTGTGATGAGTCCCTCATGGCTCTAGTGAGATGCGGCCATAATCTGATCATTGTTCATAGTGCTTATAGGCAAGCCTTGTTGCGACTCGGCCTGATGTTAAGCCTCCTTGCCTAAGAGCTCACCTGTTACAGAATACGTTTCTGGCTACGCAATCCCTGTTTGGATCTACATCCCTGCCCACAGACACTGCTCCGGCCAGTCTAATTTTTGCTGCTGTGTGCTGTTGGATGTGCACCGTGTAAGGCTGCCCAGCGAACAGTGTTGACGCAACCTGCGGTCAGCGAGTCGACATAAAGCAGTGTCGGGTGACTGCCTAATTGCGAGGTTACTGATGCTGGCAGAGACACGAATGTGCAATTGCCTGCAAATCAGGCCAGATGTTATACATTTACCTGTCATAGCCTGAGAGGGGATGTCTAAAATGCATGTGCGGCTCAAGCAAGATCGTTTTGGCTCTGTCTGTAGCTGACATACATCTACAGCATATCATATATCCAGTTGAAAGCGCACTCCTGTGTACACACAACACAGCCAAATGCTCAGTGCTTGATGCTGCTGCCGATGCTGCTGTTAACCACAGTCTGCTTGTGTCTTTGGGTTGTTGCAGCCATGCTAATACCTCGGCTTTAGTTTCTGGCTCTACATGCAATCAAAGGCTTGATTTTTGGCATGTGTGATTGGCATCAGATTCAAGCTGACTTGCACTTGTCAAATTTTTACATGGCAGAAGCTATTCCATGATACTGTAAGTTGTCCAAAACTAAAAATTGTACAATGCTGTCACCAACACCATTGTGTCTATGTGGACCTCTGCGATATGCTAAGCTGTGGACATGACATGTGCAGGCTGAAATGGCACGTGCCTTGTTTTGGCGATTGAAGGCCAATGGACAGATTGTCATTGGCATCAGTAGCTACCAGGAGTTCCCAGGCATGATCACCAATCCTTTTGATGATCGCCATGTTACAGAAGCAGATATGGAGATCTTTGGAGCTGTTGATGGATGGTTGCATTGCTTCAGGTGTGCGAAAAGCTGTGACTCACAGTCATAGACCATCATGTTCTTGATAGNAACCACACACGCCACTGCTGGATCCAAATACAAATGGTTCAAGGTCACTGATTGCGTTTCAAGCTGCGTGCTTTTGCACGAAGCTGCAGATCATGTTCATAACTTGCTTGAGATTGCGCAAAGTTTTCTATACAGTCCTTCAGGAAATGTCCTATAAGACTCAGCATGACAAGATTCCACAGGCTTGGCAGGTGAGCGTTCAGCCAAGCTTGAGCTGACTGCCAACTTCCAAAGCTACTCAAGGCTTTCTGATAAAACCACCTGCAACCAGCAGGCACAGGTGCTTGATGTTGCCACACTTGCTGTGCATGTACCTTGACAAGTCAGCACTGATATAAGGCAAGTCCATACTCTGCACATGCAGCATGAGAAAGGCAGAATGTATCTTCAATATTCAGGGTTGCAGGTACCAACCAGACTCTGCAGTAAGACAAGCAGTAGAAGTCTGCTGCATCTGATGTTGACACTGCTGACCAAAAGCTTGACACCATAACATGACTACCCGAAACCACACAGTAGTCACATTAATTAACAAGTGCCTTGCAGGGAGCGCTGGTCTCACATTGATGTATGTGGGCCCTCCCACCCCGAGTCCCAGTGGGTACACTATGCTTGCTGTGGCAATGCTAGCCATGACAACAGTGAAGGACCTGAAGGGGCTCATCTTGCTGATCTCAACACCTGCCCACCAGCACAGCTTATCGGCTGGGGGATGCTAAAGCCAGCAAGTGCAAAATGGCTTGTGCAGGACAGCTGCACATCTTGTGACATGCATCTTCACAGAAAGCTTGCTGGCATGTCTTGGTCAATCNCGTTTGTGTCTGCATACATCAACTGGTGTTACATGCTGTGCCCATCTCTTTCTGGTCATGTTTGAGCAACACAGTTGCGAACATGAAGAAAGCAGCAGAGACCAACAGGCAACACAAGTACCGGGAGAATGTGCGTCTGCAGCAGCACTGTGCGTTGCAAGACATTGGTTCGAAGAAGGTCAGTTTGTGCACAGCATGCACAAACTGCAGCAGTCTTGTGCAAGACTCTGGTATGGTGTAACCCAGGATGAATGCATCTTTGCTGCAGATGGTGCCTCAATGGGATGCATAGTGTATACATGCACTGGCATGAGCAGCTGACCTTGGTGAATGCTGCTAGCCGGCTCCTGAGGCCTGCCTTGCGCGCTTCCAGGTCCATCTGCATCTCCCACTCATCTTCCTGTGCCTCAGGCTGTGGCACAGCGGGCGGTTCTGCAGCTTATACAGCTTCAAGCCACCAGCAAGTGTCCGTCGGCAGTTTCACAGGGTGGCAAGTTGAACAGTACTGCGCTTATTGGAATGTCGTGTGCACTTCTGCGCTGTAATATCAACAGCACGCATGCCTGGCAATGCTGCACTTAGCAGATACATGCATGATGCACTGCAGTATTGACCACTTGTAGGTGCTGCAAACAACTCTGTACACTGTTGCACATCTGATGCATGAAGTGACGCTGTAGCTGCCGCTCACCACTGTTCAGATACAAACATGTAATTACATTAAATGCCAGAGTACGTCTGGCTTAATACAAGCAGATAATCTACATTGACTGGACTGGCAAGATTGCATAGCGGCCCTAGAGGCCCAAACCAGATGTCCAGGCAGCACACACATGCAGTAACAAGGCCATGCCCATATGTCCACAACAAAAGGTGCCCATGACGCAATGCAGATACGAAATTGTTGACGACAGCCAACCAGCGTGACATACACCCGTCAACACTTGAGGGCAGTGAACACAACTGGACTAGAAGTCCATTTGAATTGCCGTTTTATAGTTGTCTAGCTTCCAGTCATGAGTGGTGAGTTGTATAGCTTCTGGTCTGCATGACACCTGCTCACTCCTGCACCCCCTTCACCCGCTGGCTGCTGCGCACTGGTAGCACTCTGGGAACACTCCAAACGTGTCAACATTCTGGACAATAGACTTGATGTTGTACACCACACCGAAGCCAAACTCGCACACCATGTACAGCAATGTCATCCCAATGTTCACAGCAAATATTGGCTTCCAGCCATAAGCACCCCAGAATCTGCAAGAAACCCAGGACCGTTTTAAACTAGCAATGTTCTGGAAGTTTTACCAACAGCTATAAAGCATTTTCAACAGCTTGAGGGCACTGGCGTAGTAGTCTCATCAGCCAAAGCAACTTCTGTGGCCAAGCCACANTATTGTTGCTTGCATCCCCCTTGCTAGCAAGAGGGAAAATGCCAATGAGCATGACAAACAGTATGACGCTCAGCAGCAGCCAAGCTGCTGCTTGTATCTGTTTGTGAGCTAGATACTGCAAGCCTGAAGCGACAAAACAGAGCTTGAATCAGCTTGGTAGAGTCCCGTCGGGAGTTCAAAGCAAGCAAGCAGACATAGCTTCGCATTTGCCACTGCCAGAATGACTGTCTGATGCACACGGTGGGCAATGTGGAATCAGCAGATTGCAGGACAGAGAGGAGGTGAGTTTCGTACAGACTGGGAACATGATATGTATGTATGTATGTATCGGTGCACTGTGTTACCACCAACAGAAAGGAAGTGGTTGAATGTACTGGGATATCCCCATCATCACTGACCGGTGTGCCTGATATCAAGATGTCAATGGAGATCGACATGCAAGGCAAGGGGGTTGAAAAGGCATCAGGCATCTCAGAGACCTGACCTGACAATACAATGTGCAGGAGAGGGGACGAAATCCAGAAAGGTGTGGCAGCATTAACAAGGGAGAGGGAGGCATTAGAAACGTCAGTGGTGGACATGGCTGGCAAGACTCAAGCCATTGACAGGTGGCTGGCTGAAAACGAGGCCAAGTTGCCTGCTGGTAAGCCCTCTTTCATCAGCCCAGTTGAGAATGCATCATGTTTGTTTCGTGCACGCATGCATTGCTACCGTCCTAGCAACAGCCCAGCAGCTAATTGCTTGCATGAGCCACAGCAGAACTGGAAGGACACTCCAGAAGCGTGATCACCTTGACGCGCAGAAATGTGCAAAGCTTGNGATTCTTGTCTGACTGAGTCTGATACTGCCTTGCAGGTCGCAATGTTGTGCTTGAGCAGTCGTATTCAGTGCCACTGGTGAGTGTTCTCCTTGCTACTCATGTCACATGGCATGTTTGCTTTGCATCTGACATGTGTGTTTGCTTTGCATCTGACATGTATGTTTGCACCTGTCTGCATCATCTGGTCTCATGAGTCCAGCACCTGTTCAGCATGTAAGGCCTGTGCCTGAGTGGCACATACATGCAGGTCATCAACGATGGTGTGTCCATTGCCAGAGCAATTGAGCTGGAGGATGCCATCGAAAACGCCGGAGCACAGCTGATCAAGGAGGTTGCAGGCAGAACTAATGATGCAGCGGGTGATGGAACCACCACAGCCTCAGTACTTGCCAGAGAATTGATACACTTTGGCTTGCAAGCAGTCAGTGCAGGAGCCAACCCTGTGTCAGTCAAGAAGGGCATTGACAAGACATGTGCATATTTAGTTGGAAAGCTCAAGGAGCACTCCAAACAGATCAGTGGACCAAAGGACATCAAGGTGCAGCTGCTCTTGCATTGCATGATATGCTGCCATGTTACATTATGCTGTAGCTTCAGTGGTCCAGTCTGCACAGGCTTTGCATCACATGACCTTTGAGAGACGCGGTGCATGTGTCAAATAAATAACACACCCCATACACCTCAGACATGAACAATCTTTGCATGAAGCTGTGCTGAATGCACTGTAGTNCCCGGCCATATTTGACGATTTTGAGGCAGACTTGAGCTCACTGCTGGAGGTCCCTGAGCTGGATTTCCCCTCCTCTCAAGATTTCCCNTCACCCCCATGCCAGCTTTGCTGCGCTCCAGAGCATCAGTGCGCTGCCTGTATAGGCAACATGCACCATGTGCTCAGACATCACCACATGCTTCATCTGTGTATTACGAACTAGGAGAGCATTTGTGCCCAGAATCTTCTTCCCTCTGCCCCATCATGCACTGAAACACCAAGCTGCCAAATCACAGGAGTGGTCCATCTCAAGCTGGCAGATGACAAAATGATNCTTCAGCAGGACAAACAGTGCCCGCTCTGTGCCAATAGAACCCCATGCAGACACAACTGCTTGGCCACTCAAGTGCCTGCCATTGCCGCTGATGCAGCTCTACTCACGGGCCTCCAGGAGAGCGGCCCCACAGCCTGGTGCATCCAAGACACCGACCCTCAAGCACTTGCAAAAGCCCTACAGCAGCTTGATGTGTGGCGAGCATTGCCNACAATCTCGGATCATGCCACCTGGTGCATGCTACCATTGAGGCACCATGTCTATGCATTTGCTGAACCACNAAAGGTCACGGACATGTCTGACTCGGCTTGGTTGTGTCCAGCTGGTCTGACACAAACACGTTGGCAACTGAGCAGCTGCCATCCAGACTGCAAGGCGTCTTGCAAGACGACCAAGCCGAGTCAGACAGCAAGCTCGATCAGTTGATGGTCAAAGTCGACGGCCTAAAGCAGACTGCACCACCGTGCAAGCCTTTTGACAAGGCTGGAGTGGAGCAAGCCCTTGTCAAGTCTCACCGGCTACAGAGCCTCAGGGACTTCGGTCTCGCCTGGTACACCCACCCGGAAGTCAGGCGGTAGACCTCCAGTTGAACTAGGACGTGCAGTCTGATGCGTCGGTCGCGCAATTGAGTCTGGAAGGTGGGCCTCAAACTGGCACTGCAAACGATTTCGTGGCACCTGCTAGAACTGCTAATCCTGCTAATCCTGCCACACAGNTGGCTTCAACTTGCTTGGACATGTGTTGTTGAGTCTGATGGCAGCCACTAAGCAATGGTGTTGACACCAACCATGACCAGCATGTTGCTTTACTTGTAGACTGCAGATAGGCTGGCATAGAGTCGTGGCTGCAATTTTTCACTTACGTCTGCAACACCATACATAACAGATTATGATTCCATGTGGTTATGTAGGGGGTGCTGAACACCTTCAACAGCATGCATCCTATTCTATCAAGATATTGGGGCGTGCCTCGCTCGCACCACTTGATGCAACATGTGCAGTATACACACAAACCATGGCATGACAGGCTGCTTCAGTCATACAGCATGCAAAGCGGGGCAAACACAACCCCATGTTGAAATACCTGCTATACCAATGCACCTCACCTGCGATTTCCACACCATTGTACACGAGATCATAAGCCAGGGCATTTGCGTGGCGCAAGTCAGCACCATTGCTGCCAGGCCTTTGATCTGGCGCTGTGAAGGGGTGGTGCAGAGCTTCATATCGCTGTTCGCCTTCATTCCATTCAAACATGGGGAAATCTGTCACCCAAAGCAAAGCATGCGCTTTGGGATCTACCAAATTCAAGTCCTTGGCGACATACTGTCGCACTCTGTCCAACGCTCGATGCACAGTGGCTTTGTCCCCAGCAACCAGCAAGAGCAAGTCCCCCTGCACAAATATAGGGGCCAGAATCAGCTACAAACCATGTCATATGCAGTTGTGGCTGAAGCACATGTGGCACTGCCAACCATGCTGCTTGCCAGTGGCAGGCATAGGCATGTCCAGACATTGTTACCTTGCACTCNAGCTGTTACGCACGTCACTGGCCTTCCTTGGCAGATCTTCACAGTCCCTTGTGCAACAGGTCCGCCAGGTACAATTAAACAGAATAGATCGCAAGTTGTGTAGCAGGAGCTGGCCATCTACCATTGTGGTACTCTCTGACTTTCTCATGTGCGGTGTATGCATCTACCCTGAGTAGGCACCCAAACTTCAGTTGATCTGCTGTGATCATGCTGCGCGTACAAATGCACGCACCAGCATTGTGGTGTTGCCCTGCTCCCCTTCCCCTTGTCCGCTGCCTACTCCTTACCGGTTGTCCGCCTTGCATGCATAGTGTACGTATCCACAAAGACCATGTACAGCATGAGCGCACAGAGCGGCTTTGCTGCAAACTTGCCCCCATTGAATGATGTTCTTGCACAGCAGGCTTGCAGTTTGTGTTGTTGATGTGTTCCCCACATGCATGGTGCAGGTGTGCTACTGCTAGTAGACTCTGTGGAAGGCCCAATGCCCCAGACCAGATTTGTTCTCAGGAAGTCGCTGGCACTGAACAAGAAGGTCATTGTGGTGGTCAACAAGATTCAGCTTGACAGGCGGGTAACACAAGCAGGACTTGTCTCTGATTGTGCAACACTGCTGCCGCTCTAGACGTAGGGACAGGCATTTGCTGCACTTACCAATGGTGAATTTATGGAAGCGCAGCATATCGTGCACGCCAACTTGGCAGATGACAGCTCCAAAGAGGTCAGGCCTCTGGTTGGCACAAGCCGCAACCAGCAGACCGCCATTTGACCCTCCCTGCATCAGTCAACACTCAATGTTGCAGCATCACAGTCATAGGCTGCAGCCATGGCTTGCAAAGTGACATGAGTCCCTGTTCGGCAGCCTCAATACACACAATGCTACAGAGCAACAATGTTGTACCACTTCCTGNTGGGCGACAGCCTTGCCAAAAATTCTCCACAACACTTTTGGCAAATGCAAGATGCGGTGTGAAGGGTGCTGATCATGCCACCTGACTGCAGCACGTACCGTGCCATCATCGCTGAGCTTGTTGGGGTCCAGAAGGTCAGACAAGGATGGCACCAGCTCCTTGTACTTGTGCTTGACCAGGGCAGATCTCAGGAACTCTGCATACTGCACCAGTAGACAGAGTGTCAGCCTCTCAGCATGGTTGCGCAACACTTACTTGGAGCAGTTGCAGCGTGGAGATATATCAGTGCACAATTTTGGCTGGACAGGAAGGACTATATTGTAGTTGTGGTTGTACTTTAGCTGTATATGGACATGTAGTTCATGTGATTAATCACTATGTATATTTACATTTATCACGGTTCAAATGCATGTGTTCTTTATACTGACATTCATGAGATGGTTTCTCATATTCAGGACAGTCCGGTTGTCTGCCACACCAATAAGCATGAGTGGACCAGTGCAGCTCACAGCCTGAATCACAGCATCACATGTGGCAATCATGCAATCACTAACACAGGCAAGCGCTTGCCTGAACCATGATCTTGTTCATCTGGTCAAAGCGGTCACACACTGTGCGCACACGGCTCTCAGCAGGCTGAGGGACCTGGGGCTGGCCTGTTCTCGTAGGGGCTACCTCTCCAGCGCCTTTGTCTACGCTCTTGATCAGCATATTCCGGTTCTGAGCCAGCAGAATGAACAAGGGAACAGCTAGTGGCCTGCCATAGCGATCCTGCAGAGCAGCAAACATATCTTTAGATGCCTTACAATTGTCAGAAAACACAGGGAGACATAGCTGCTGCTGAATCAGCTGCAAGTCTGAGNCGCTGCCTGCACATTGCTAAAGTTGGTACGCTTGACTTACACTTGTTCACTGCATGATTGCAATGACACACCCAGATGGCACACTGATGCAGCACAAAGAAGACACAGCAAAAGGCTCACTGCTGCAAGGTAGCAGGCGGATTTGGCTGCCGAGCATCTTGGGCCTGGTTCCTGCATGACAACAAAAAACCTTGTGAGCATCTTGACAGAGCAGCAAGCTTCAAAATGCCATACACACAAATCATCAGAGCTGAACATCAGCAGCTTGCGACACATCAGCACACAGAAGGGTGCTTACCCACTTCCAGGAGCGTTTTGCAAGCCAAATCCAGTGCGTCTCCTCCTGCAACACAAGATGCTGTGGGTGTGTGTAGCACAAGCCTCAATCAAAGCGTTCACACAGACAGCGCATGCGTACACCCACCTTGGAATGTTGCCAAGATCGCCTTGAATACCCATCTCCGTACTTTCAAGTGTCTCATCTCTGGGGCGTGGCAAAGAATGGCTTCTCCTGCAGCGACGCATCACTTGCAGCAATAGTGTCCAAGCTGTCAGCACACCCAGGTGCTTTCTGTTGCACGCCTTTGCAGCAATGCTCATGACTCTGCACACATGTGTGTACAGCCTGCCTCAAGTTGACACAATTCAGCACGCTTACCGCCCAGCCTGTCTTGCTTGATGCAAGCCAGTGCTTTGGTCCTCAGCATCGTCACTGCTGGGGCCCCTTACAACAAGCAGACCTGTTGTCAGCTTGAAAACAGTCAGAGGACACAAACACGGTGCAGCCAACCTTGCAGGTCTGCTTCTGGCAGGCTGCCTTCTGGCTACACCCTCGACGCTACAGCAGGTGGCCAGACCTCACAATGGCTCAACAGACCAGTTGGATAGATTACCAGGCATTGCATTGCGTTCACTACAGTAGCTCTGGGATGCAAGCCCTGTATGCCTACCCAGATCTGGCTTGTCTTGGAGCAGATGTGCTCCTTATGGTCATTCCCTGGGCCCGGGCCTGATCCATGGCAACTGCAGCAGCCTCCAAGCTTATAACATGCACCTGTGCTTCAGACAACAATCGCCTCGTTGCTTCCGCTCACATCGACGTCTGCGTGAAAGGTTTTGATCGTACGCTGTGATGTCTGCACCGTCCTGTTGTTCGTGCGCAGGCATTCACAGCGCGGTGCACTGCAAGCCTAATGCAAGGCCTGAGTGGTGGATGCTTGCAGCCGACGCTGAGCACACGGTACAAAGTGTTCGNTGATGCTCGCGTAGCACTACGTCGCATGGCACCACGTAAAATGACCTCTGGCGAGGAATTTGGGATGAGCTACGGGATCATAATACTCGGGGATTGACTCAATTCCAAAGAATCGGATCTAAGAGGAAATTGCGACGATTCGCGCTGTAGTGCGTGCTGAAGCTCCAACCCACAAACAAACAGACCTGTTGGCTGTACGAAGCGTGTAAACATACATCCGTGATGTCAAAAGCTGGAGTCTGTTGACGTGCATGCCTATGGTCAGTCAGTACCTACATGTAAACTGCACAGAACCTATGTCTGCTATACAGCTGTAGGTGGGCCCTGCAGGTCGGCTGCATCAGGACCACCAGTCCCGCTGCCTGACAGCTGCAGTTCCGTCGAGAGACTGCAAAAACGGGGTTGTGACAACAAGCCCTTCACAGCTGTACCTGACATGCACAGCATTTGTACTAGCTCTGCATTGCACACATGCACCATTGGAATTCCATGTAGACTATAGTCAGCCAGCGCTTGCTGCACCTTGATACTGTTCTGTTGTACATAGCTAGTGCTGCCTAGCAGGTAGCAGCGACCCCTTGCAGTCACCAAAGCCGACTTTGTACCCATCGCCCTGGCAATAGCCTGTTAGAATCACGGTGTCACCATCCTCAAGGAAGGTACGCTCATGTCCAGCTTCGAGCTGCACAGGCCTTGTGCCAGCCCATGAGGCCTCAAGCAAGCTACCAAAGCCATCAGCAGCCTGCACACAAGTTACAAGCGAGTCACTACTTGTAAGCGACTGGTTGGGTTGTGTGTTTGACAGGACGGTCTTTGTACATGGTAGGAGCACTGGATGCGACTGCTGTCAATGCACTAAGGCTGACCATCACCGCGAAACATGGTCAGGTCACTCTGGTATCTGGTTTGACACACAGTCTTACATTGCATGATATTGTGCCAGTTCCCAGCAGGTCCCCTGGTCTCAGGTTGCACCCACCCAGAGTGTGATGTGCTATCATTTGCTCCAGGGTCCAATACCTACATAGCCTTTTCAAGTCAGGAAACAGGTGCAACAGCATCTGTGACCGCTGATCTGCATGCTTCACTAGTTGTGACGAGCTCATAACACACAACAAAGAAACATAACAAAATACAAAGGGGTCAGGCAGTACAAAGCTGTATGCCCTGGAAGGTGCACTTGTGTCAGCACCACCTCAACTCAGTACCAAATGAGGAATTCGAGCAAGCCAAATGGCAAATGCACCCACATGTGCTTGAGATTGGAGTGTGTGATTGTGGTTGGCTGGGTGCTGCCTGCAGGCTGCAAGGCAACCGCCAAGCTAATGTTATATGTTGCCCTGTTGCTCTCTTTGAGATAGTCTAGGACTGCAGGGTCCTGTGTGGGTGCTGTGCANCGACGTTGCTACTTCGATTTAGACTTCGAGTCATGGAAGGCACTGGATTTTGCTCTACAAGACCAAAAAGTCGCCTTGGCTTACATGACTCAGAATACAAGTTGAGCATTCCCAATGCCTTCATGGCCTCTGTTCCTGGGCATCCTTTCTGGATGTTTGTGATCAAGCATGTCTTGCAGAAAGTAGCCCCTGGTTAGCTCTACACATTGCACACAGTATTACTGGGCCAATTATGCTTAGAGCGGTGGTTTTGGAATATCAAAACTCATCTGCTGCAGGCAACTTCACAATTCTGCCTGCCGAGACCGTTTACGGTGTGGACTACTATTGGCGTTTTGACCCAGCAATGCAACACACCTTCTCAGTTTGCCATGTTGCCAGTCAATTGTTCAACGCAATTGAATGTAAGAGTTATTTTCCCAATTCCTTTGCAATCACATACTGGGCTGGAGATTTGACGTGGGGAGGATAATTGACACAGTACCCTCAAGACAGTACACAACTTCCCAACAACCATGGATGTGAGTCTATACTTGAACATTGTGAGCTCTACCATGTACACGCATTGAATGGATGGTAATGCATAGCTGCAAAGGGCTCCTGTCGAAGTAATTTCAATTTGGCTTTTGCAATGAGCTCTGCTGCTCATCAATTTTAGACGCATCTCTTGCTGTCGTTGCATCCATGGCTGCATGCGCCAAGTTAGGACTGCAAGCATATCAAGCAAGCTGTGTGAGCAGTATATACTGCTATATATCTGGCGTTACTACTGGATACTGAAAGCTTGCGCAGCATGCGAGCCCTCACTTGTGTGGGTGATTACATTTGCAGACACTGACGCCTGCCGTAAACACTATGTATATCGTGGCTCTGAAGCTAAGGTCGCCATCCCGTGGACGTGACCAAAGCAATGTTTGTGTACTGATATGTCCTGTTGCCCAGCTGGCGGAGCCTGGCATGGCCGTGTTTCCAGTATACTCCAGAGACATAAGTGATCAGCAAAGTTGCAGCAAGCAACAAGCCAAAGGTGATGCANATGTGTCACACACGCAGGAACTGGCTGTGCACTTGTACTGCACTAGCATCATAGGCTTGCAACCTTAAGTGGTCATCGAAGGCCGGGCCTTACTGATCTCTGCCAAACTCTGGACCCTCTGAGCGCCCAGTTGTATCAGTATCAGTTGAGTGTACAGGAACCTTCCCAGGCTTACACAATTGATGTCGCAGCTTGTCAATCTCAGCGTCTGAAAGGCCAATCAGTCTCATGTAGTCATTGACCGATCCATATTTGTCGTTCATATGCTGAATAGTCTTGCGTATTGTCTTTGGCTTTGCACCGCTGACATTACTTGGACGCATGTAGTCATCTGCATTGCCCAACCGGTGCTGAGGAAGAGACATTCCAATACAGCATATGGCTACACATATGACAACACAGGTTCAGGGACACAACCACCACACATCCTCCCTTGACATGGTGAGCATAATGTGCATTTCTGTCCATGTGCCAAATACGAAAATGTTTCACGCAACACATGCACAATGCACCTGCTTAACAGACTTGACGTACACCCAACTTCAAAGCTATGTTGCAACCCAGCAAAGCTCAAGAAGAACTTACTTCCAATGCTCATTGCCGGCTCATCATTCCCGCCTTGTGGTTTCTGAGCCTCCATGAGCTCAATCTCAGACTGACTGTAGTCTTGCTCTATTGCCTATGCACAAGCCAAGCATGTTGATCCAGACACCAGCCTTGAGGAAGCATTGCAGTGTCCAGAACATGATAGATGACTGTGCTGATTAATGTGTGTGCCTCCTGCCATACTGTGCATGCAAACTGCAGCAGGCGGGACAGGCATGGGATTTAAGCTTGTTTTCTCAAAGGCCAGGTGTGCAACGGATTTGGCTTGGCCATGGAAATGCTTCTGATAGAACACTTAGCCAAGCTCAGCCAGAACAGGAGGTGAGTGTAAGAGTGACATTGCAAGTTGAGTGAACATCAAAGCAACAGCACACATCTTGGGCACAGTGTCTGCTCAAAGGCTGTTTTGGCCTGCCAAGAAACATGATGCAGCCACAGTAGCTGCTGCAGTATGCTTGCTGTGTTTCTTGCAAGTGTCAGAGTGAGAGCATGCATGGGGACAGNAGCATCAGCACCTTTGGCGTCTTTGCCAAGTGCTACAACTGCTAAGCTGTTGCGTTTTGTGATGACACAATTGGGGCCCAAGTGCCCATCTGGAGCCAGGCAACAGGCTCTGTCACTACCTTACAGATTGTCAACAAGTTCCAGTGGTCACAACATGTACACAACAGTAATACTTTTATCAGGCAGGTCAATGTCATGTCCAGAATGTCATACCAACTACAGGCCACAGTTCCACTGAGCAATGTATACAGACTCCACAGAAGCTACCAAAAGCTACCAGAGTGTACAGACATATATTACTGAACCCAGCTTGTCAAAGTCAGCATGAGGGCGTTGTATAGCCCATGTGCCTCAAGACATAGTGCACACATGGCACCCAGTGAGTGCTGATGTCAGTTCAACAGCACATCAGTGGCAGACAGACATGCTGATGCAGATGTGCTCAGAATTGTCCGTCTTAGTTGGTTTCCTCTCATTGCTTGAGCATGGCAGGTGCGGGTAAATATTTTCCTTTATTTGTCACTTTTGCACCAAAACTCAGGCGCCCTACCGGCAGTAATGTAATTTGTGCATCTCAACATATTGTGTATGCATAGCAAGCCACAGATGTAGTGCGTGATAAGCTGATGCATACTACCTCAGTTTGTCAGCCGTGATAGAGTACAGTGTATATAGTACTGTGTTGAGGAGGTGCAGACAGAAATTCATCTGTTTTCAAGTCACATCACGTCCCTAAAGTTGGGACCCTTAGCATTTGGCAGGGTCTGATGTCATAAGGATCTGCGCAATTCCACAATGTAGACTTTGCACTGTAACAGATGACTTCGAGTTTGTAAAGATACGAGCANAATGCAACTGCTGCCCACCAAACATGTAGGGATTACAGTCACAGGAGGACTGACAGCAATTGCTCCACTTCAGAGGCTTACATAGCTGCAGCCATAAATGTTCTGAAGCAGCAATTCGCTTCATCCATGCATGCGGAAGCTGCAGGAGGCCATCTTTGTTATTGCATTTATTCATCAACATACATGCCTCTCATGTCCTTGTTTGTGCAGGCACTACCCCCATGCTGGAATTATACACCACTGTCAGCAGGTCACAAGTTGAGGAGGATGAGTTGATACTGGAAGAGTCTGTTGATGGAATGGACTTTGTAGCTGGGACCATCTTTGCAGATGCTGAGAGCGGCTCAGGCACAGATGTCACTTTCAGACTTGGCTACTACCTTCCTGGTAAGACTCACTGCTCATAGCCTGACTGCTCTTTACAACATCAGCTACTGAACAGCATCCATATGCTGTTGCCTTACCTGCCCTGCCATAGTTTGGACCTAAGCAAGCAAATGTGAAGCTATGCCCTGGGAATCTTGTGTACATGAAAGCTTGCCTCGTGCAACACGTGCTGGTTGAAATGGTGTATCAATCATACACACAATGACAAGTCAATGTCATGGCATGGCATGCAGTATGCATCATGCGTATGCAACACACGGAACTGTGCCTCATCACTGGAAAGATTATATTGTGTGTGATCAGGCATGCGTGCAGCATGTATAATCTGCAATGCTTCATGTGTGTGTCATGTCAACACGCTGGCAACTGCATCAGCACACATGAGCTGCTAAGTTCAGTGTCATATCTGCTTCTGCTCTGGCACCTTATTGTGCAGCAGCTTCGTGGCATGCTGTTATCAACAGCACACTGCATACGATGAAGCCTCCAGCAATTGCATCAAGGAGAGCTGTGGTTTGCAGTCCAATTGAAGGAGTTTGTAGGGCCAGTAGCAATCTATGGTGACGTNGACTGCAAAGAACTGAGCTCCTCTGTACAGAGCAGTGGCTGCCCTTTGACTTGCCTTAAATCTGCCTGTCTGCAAGCCACAGCACTGGTTAGGCACAGATGCAAGTCACAGTGTGAAACAGCTGATTTTATATGGACGCAGCAGGGCAATTGAGATGGGCATGTACTCATTTGTCTTCCTCACTTGCCCTTGAGGTCTATTGCAGAATGTATCATACCAAAGCTGCTGTGCGTAGGCCAGCAACCCTGTCAAGCCAACACAACTTTGTGCTACTGTGGCTGAGGCGCATGCATGGTGAGTTCGTAGTTGTTGAACATGTCATGATGTCAGTGATCTGCTGCTGTGGTGTCTGAAAGAGGCTGGTCAGCAACCTGGTAGGAGAGATGCTGTGCAGAGGTTGAATGGCAATGNAGTTGTCAGCCAGTCGCAGCGCTAGCCACAAGGTGTTTCAAACACAGGCGGTTTGATGCCTGTAAGAGGCTTACTGCTCGCGGGATTTTGAGCATACGAAATGTCATGTTTATGACTGTGATGTAGGAGAGGGTGCCCAATGCAGTTTGGTGGTAGTATGCACTTCAGTGTTGCAACACACTGTCTATCAGCTGATCTACTTCAGCAAACAACGTGCAGGATTGCAGGCAGCCTAACATAACATGCATGTCGGCTTCCTCGTGCTGGAAAGGGTCAGACAAGGCTGATGGTGCTTTGAGTTGGTCTAGTGAGCCATGCTTTGTGCTGCAGGTGGATATGTGANGGGGCGCGCGGAAGTAGCGCTGTGCGTCGGACACACTATAATGCCTATAAAATGCAAGAGATGACTTCGCATGGCATCACAGAGTCAAACCTTCTCCAGAATTTCTTTTCTCTGCCGTTGTGGGCCCTACTGCCCACTTTGTGTTGTGCTGACTCTTTGTTGAATCTTTGTGTTGAATCCTTTTGTATCAGTTGGCATCTGCTAATCATTAACCATACAAGGTGAACATACCCAGCTTTTGCACATACAAGTGATGACACAGTGCAGCAATATGTAGATGCGGGGTTGCACAAGCGAAGGCAAGTCAAAGCACACGCCTGCATTTCAAACGCAATGTATTTACACGATGTGTTCCCACACTTTAAGCTGTTGTTGCTGACAATGTGGCACACCAATGAACCAGTAACAGCTTGTACACNAGCAAAGAGGTCCTGGACCCTATCGACGGTGCCGTCAAAGCAGAGTTCGATAAGCCTTCAGCAATCGCTACACATTTCACCAGAACATTGGGATCATTGAGTCAGCCGTATTGGTTCGCCAAATTTTGAATTCTCTTTCATTGGACAAATGTTAGCAGGTTGCTCAGGTCTTGAGCTGAGGCTTGTTTTCAAAGAGCTCATAACAGTCCTAGTTTGAGCGATTGAAGCCAAGCCCTGAGCACAAGACTGAAGCGGCCTGCCGTCAATCATCTGTTGAAAGAGAATCCAGAGGGAATCCACCAGTTGAATATACAACAGGGAGTTCCTGCACTGCCTGCTTGGTAGAAGTCATACGGCACGCACTCAGTTTCCCACTAGTCACGTCAGTACATACTGAATGTAAGCACCTCTTCCAAGCCTTGGCATGACTGGGAAGATTTGCCAAGATGGGCGTGATTTTAACTTGAGATGGTCACTGCACATGCAATTCGCGTAAGCATATGTTCGGGCTTCATCTGTACTGCAACACAGCCCTGCGGGCGCCATNCCATTCACAGATTTTGCTATTTGGAAGACTTCACACCTACATTAGGCTTGTGTCCTGCAATGTCCTGGAATTGGACAGCAGCCCTGTACCTCAGCGAAACCTGTATGCATAACTTGCAGAGCAGAGGATGCCCCTTGAGAGGCTTGCCAGCCACACCTACTTTGCAAGCACATGAACAGCGCTTCCTGTCAAATGGTTGGGAAAAAGCGGAAGCTGTTGATCTTGACACCATATACAAAGACCACTTGGACCCTACTGAAAAGCGCAGGTATACTCAGTGCTCACTGAGCATGCATCCTTTACCTTTTATGTTGCATATTTGGTGCTGCAACTCTAATGACGCTACCACAAGTTGTGCTGCAGGACCCAACACACATTACATTTGACTCACATAGTGTCGTACAGTTATGCATGTGTCAGTCAAGCACACTTATGAAACAAGGGACCTGGGTCAAATCCAGAAGTGCTATTTGCTTCCAATTGTGCATTGCAGCCATGCATGCTCAGGCAGGTGTGTTTGTGCTCAATCAGCCCGTCAGACCTGGTCATTTGTGATACTTGCATGACCATGCCAGGGGCATGTGTCACAGCACATCTAGCAGAATTTATGTGGCGGCTGATGTGGCCTGTCGCACAAGCTGCTTGCCTGGTTGCAGGATTGAAANGGTGTTCCAACTCATGTGACAGCTGAGCCGCCAGTATCTCCCAACAACTGGGTCGGGAAGTGGTTCAGCATCCAACACAACTCAACAGCAGCACCACAATTTTTTTGCACAACAACTAACAGAACAGTCACAAATGACATATGCAGGTGGCAGCACTGCAGGTGTGGTGCTCAGATCCTGAGTTTTGCTTAACTCTGCACCGCACCCGTCGTTACTGCCGGCCTACAAGCTGCCTATTATACTTGATTATTGCCTGAACGAGCAAGCAGCAGCCAACAGACGTGTGAAGNAGTAGCGCTGTCCTTGCTGCCAAATCAGGTCTTGCGTGGTTGACAATTTCTACCATGATATGCAATTGGAGACCAGGACACAACTTGTTGGAGCCAGTGCTGCCATAGCCACAACATGAATGTACACAAACAATTCCTCCGGTCAATGTATGTGCAGTGGTGCCTCAGGTCTCAACAGAAGCTGTACCTGACTGACCATGGCAGCAGTGATGCGGCCTTGAAACCAGGATACGCCTGGGGCAGCGGCTTGCAGTGCTGCTTGTTGAGGGGCCTCTTGCTGAGTAGAGCGGGTAATGGACACTGCCAACTGGAACAGCTGTTGATTGCTGTGTGTCAGCTGCAGACAACAAAGGAGGACTGAGATTTTGTCAACGTGCATGAGAGAAATGCAAAGTGTCATTTGTACTGCATGGTGGGCGTGTCACTCACACTGAAGCTTACGTAGCTCTCAACATGTCAGCCCTGCATCTGCAGCATGCTGCTAGGCACTGCNATGCAAACGTCAGGGCATCAAAGGTCAGGTGGGGGTGCTCAGTGCACACAGTGGTGCTAGGCTATGGCACGTGTTGCAGTCCATCAGGGATCTGTGATGCAGGACAATGACCACTGCAAGCTTGCTGCTTCACAGCACCGCGCAAAAGTGTGTCAGGGCTGGCAGCTGCTGCATGCAGGCTGGTGATGAGGCCGATGGGCAGGCGGAATCTGCCAAGCGTCCGATAGCAGATTGCCTGGAGGGGCTGGTGCAGATGCTGAGTCCNCTCAATTTTGCTTTCAATGCATCCTGTGATTGCCTGTTTGCACTTGTCACAGCAATGTGCCATGGCAAATGCCAAGCTTACTTGTGTACGCTCACAGCTGGCACTCCGAGCGGGCGAGTCTAGGGTGAAGACTCTTGTGCGCCTCAATGTCAGGTTGTACCTTGCAAGCAAAAGAAGTGTGTTGGCTCAATGCAGGAGGGCTTACCCTGTAGTCCAGCTGCCTGCAGTAGCTGTGCATACCAAGGATGCCAGACGTGGCCCATGGTCTTCTGCACCTTCATAGGCATGCCAAGGCTCAAGGCGCTATCAACATCATAACCCCACCTGATCAGAAAGCATGCATGTCAATGCCACAAGAGGCAGANGGGACTACATACGCTGCCTTAACCCTTGCGATCGAGGTATCAAGGGCATGCAGAGCAAACTGATCGCATGAATGGCTTCAATTTCCTTACCTTGACATTGATGAACAAGAAGAATAACACATGTCTCAGTCAGTGTCATTACTAGTATGNAAGGTTGCATATTGCATACCCTTGGCTGCCATTCACAGTGCATGTCAAAACCAATGCTTTGCTATTGATGCAAGCATCACTGTCAAGGTGTCTAAAGGGCCAGCTCGGTATTTCTAGCGCAGCTTTCTTGTTGTGCAGATGCCAGTTGTGGGACCTGTGATACACCCGCATTTGGTACCTGCAGGCAAGGGTAAGAGCTGGCTATGCACNCGGCCGAAATACGTCCCCATGCACCAGCTTCCAGCCAGATTCCTCATTGATGTCTCGCTCCAGCGACTCTATGTCATCGTCATCCCTGGTGTACTTGGCGTAGTCATTGCGCAGCGTCCGCAGCAGTATCATGGCCACAAGACCCGTTAGGAAAATGACCATCATGAAGGAGTTGAAAATGGAAAACCAGTGTATCTGCATGACAGGGTATCAGTGGTGATGTACACCGTAAGACATGTTCAACATCATGGCAGCACAACAAATGTTGGGCACACTCATGCAGCATATTGCAAATGACCTGCTGCCGGTGATCAGCAATGGCTTTGCAAACAGAAAGCAGCACTTGAAGCCCTGGTTCATCTTTGAGATGTTGCAACTGTACCATGTACAGCAACATTTTGGCCGCTGCTGAAGTCTCTGTCTCATGGCTGCGCCACATGTAATACTACAAATAAACACAAAATACAGTACCTGATGTTCAAAGAAGTTGTAATCCAGATATCGCTCAAAGCGCCGAGTGAAGTGAGTTTCAGTGGGGACCCATGTGACCGAGTAGGTGAACTCAATCTTGGTTCCTGCTGCAATGGGCTGCAAATCCTCAGAAGTGAGATTGACCTGAATGATCTGCAGAAGCACACGTATGTGCTCAGACGCTCTGATACATCTGTTTGTCAGCGTATGCATTTGGGCCCCCCGCATTGCTGTGCTGAAACCAGTCCATTCTCTTCTCCATGTGTGCAAAGCTGCAGACTTACATGTGCCCAGTAATTTGTATGAAAGAGCCAAGCGCTGCAATGCGCATTGCAACAGCAGTGGTTGGCTTCTGCATGATACATTGCTTTAGTGAAGGCAGAAGTCAACTTGCAAAGCAGCTTTGTCACGGATCGTGAACAAGTAGTTGCATTATACCAACCCCGCATAACACTACAGTGCAATGCAACCACGCCTGCAGAAGATGTACATAGTATTGTGAAAGTTTACAGCTTTGTGCTGACAACATGGCATACCACCTCTTCAGACAGCTGTGCTCTTGCTTGAGTACTGAATGTAGGCAAAGCCGTGCAAGGTGCATTGCAAGCATGCTGCTCACCCTGTCTTCATTGAAGTTGATTTCCAAGCTTTTGTGGGTGTACAAGTATATATGCTCATCATCCTTTGCCTCTTCAGGGGGCAGTCCAACAAAGCCCCACACAGGCAGCTCATCCATGNTGTCAGCAGATGACAACACATGCATGCCAGTTCAATGTCTCAAAACGCACCAGCATGCACGTCAAAATGGCACCTAGGCAGAACAGTCAGACAACTCTGACTACATGAGTGTTGCAAGCGTCCGATGTCATGCAATATGAGGATTGGTGTGCCNCGACTCGCTGCGGCTGCAGCTTACCTTGCTGCAGGTCGAAGACCTGAAATGTGTTTCAGGTTGGAGGCCTGAAAGCTGGAGACCTGAAAACTATCGCAAGACCTGGTTCCTGAATCTGAATTACATTTGACCTGATTGTGCTGTCACCTTCAAAGCTGGCTAGGTCTGTGTGCTGAGCTCATTGTAGACAGCACCAGAGTGTTCATCAACTTCAATATTACAGCCTCAAATGCTTCACAAAGCCAGAGCTGCCATCAAGGTCATTCTCAAANAACAAACTCTGAGCCAGAGATGCTGAAGAAGGGTACACCAGCCTCGCCAGCGATGGCTTTGGCCAGCAGGGTCTTTCCTGTCCCAGGGGGACCCACCAAGAGGCAACCCTTGGGGATCTTGGCTCCCAGCTGTGTGTACTTGTCTGGGTTCTTCAAGAAGTCAACAACCTCTTGCAACTCAAGCTTGGCTTGCTCAACACCCTGCATGTAAGCCANTTGCATGACGGGACCCCCTTTGCAAATGTGCACAACATACAGCATGATTGCAATCTGCTTCTGAGACTGTCCTTGTGTTGGTAAAGCCCTCATGCATGGCACGGCACTGCTGCATTGTACCGTCGCACACTTGTGAAAAGGCTCACCTCACAGAACTCTTGCAGGAAGGGTGCCTCTCGGAGGCTACGTACAAAGTACAGCAGTGTCACAGGTTGCTGCTGCGCCAGTCTGTGTGCTAGCAGCACCCGCATGGGGGTGGCCCCAATGCCCCCTGCTACTAGCAGCACCCCTGAGTGGGGTATGCCATCTGCAAGCTGCAAGGTGAAATCCCCATCCACTCCTCTGAAGCAGATGGTCTTGCCAGGCTGCATGTTGTTCCAAAGCCAATTTGACACCAAGCCATCCTGCAGCACCAGAACTTGCCTCAGAGCCTTCAGCAGCTTCTTTGTATCGGACAGCNAGAGGGTGTGCGGGACTCAGGTGACTGCACAGTGAAGCACGTCACTTCAAGTCTAAGAGCAACACCAGCAACACACCACTGAAGCCTCAGCACACCTCTTTGATGGAGCTGATGTGAACTCCAACATGCAGATGGTTGTCCACAAGATACCCTGCTGCAGCATCTGTCAAGATAGAATTGGGCTCCCAGGCTGAACCCCCATACACGCGTTGTGGGTTCCAGTTGTTCACAACCATGCCTGTTTTGCAACGACTATATTGGACCTAACCGCATTGACTCTTAGGGCTGCAAAGAGCTACACAAATACCACTCACACTTTGTAAGACGTTTTGCAGGGTCCTGGTGATGAATCCAAAGCTGAAATGTAAGTTTGTTGTGACTCAATGGCACAGGCTGGTTGCAATTGAGCCATAAACCCAGGTGTGCAGTCTCCTCGGCATGAAGTACTAATTGAAGGCACCTGCAACACTGAAGGTAAATGTAGCACAAGCTTTTGTGAGTCATTTAGGCAGAAGCACATGCATACCACATGAAAGCACAAAGCTCGAAATCAGGTGAACAGTGAGAATTGTTAGGGTCACTTTGCGTCGCGCCTGGGGACATGCTTATCCTCCACTGCAACAGGATGAGGTTGGGACGCACCATGTCTCACAAAGAAAGCTGTTGACACGTTATACCTTGTGGGTCCCACAAGACCTTGTGCTTGCGCACTCAGGGGCAAAAAAAGAAGACTCAGCATGTGACATACACCTCTGACTGAGTAAACCACCTGAGTACCTGTCCGGTTTTNTTTTACTCTGGAGGAACACCTTATGTGCATGTAAGCGATACACCCTGCGTCCTGGAGTATGTGTCCCTGTGGTAGCCGTGGTTACTGCCTACATGTTACAGCCAGACCCAGCATCTGTACCTGCTGACTGCCAATGCATGGGCAATGGCTGTCGATTGTGATGTCTGCTGATATGCTTGCCTCCTGTAGCTCTGGCAACACTCCCAGTGTGTGCATGGTAGTGACGCAGACAATGCTGTCAAGCTGCAGATCACATCAAGTTTTCTGTGATGTGTAGGTGGTGACCAGGCTGAGCACGTTGCTAAATTACTACGGAAGCCAGAGTGCAGCATGTGTAACATACAGATCAAGCAAGATTTGTCAGGTGTTCAACGTTTTGTTACAGCTAACAAGTCATCAGCAGCAACCCTGTCAGGCTGAAGCAAGTCTGCTGGGAATCATGCCATTTGTGTGGTTGCTTTTGATTTCAGTCGCTTTTGCACAGATAAGCTGTGTCCCAAGGCTCTAGTAGAAGCATGGTCTTTGCGGTTTGTTGTTCATTCATAAGCACACAGCCCGCCTGGATGTAGTTTTGCGTCGCATGGCAAGCACGACAGGCCTGCTGTGCTGCTGACACGATGCTCNCACAGCTCAGGTCTGACATACAAGGCGGCGTTCAAACATTCAGCCTTCAGACATTCAACGACATTCAACAAGGCGACACTCAGGTCCGACATACAAGGCCTTTATGTCTGTGCACCCCACCTGATGGGCATCAGCAGCCAAGAACAGTGGGAGTAAGTGTTCAGGTGTGATCTCTTCCAAGGCGCCGTACATAGATGCCACTAGATCTTTCAATATAGGACCTTTCATGTTGCGCAATGTGATTTCAGATGCCTTGCCTTCTTGCATGTCTGACTGCATGCAACCAAAGGTAATACGCTGGATTTTGCAACTTGTGCCCACAAGAGTCAGTCAAAAACTGATGCATTTGCTCTGACCTGTAGCATGGCTTCCAGCACAGGAGAGTGTGCCGCCAGCATAATTTTGTGGGCAGGCACCTTTGTGCGCTGCGCCTTCAGCACAATGTCGCTGAAGGCAGTGCTGTCCTGGAAGTTGGCGATGTTGCACAACACATCTTCAGANGCAGCGACAGCGTCACGCTGATCTGGGCTGTGAAGATGCGGCCACCGTTAGGCCACCGCTTTGACATCACATCTCCTGCATCACAAGGCAATCAGTTCCTTGTGCTGCTGAGATGCCGATCATCATTCAAATTGTGGAACAGGGGCTCAGACACAGCTGGCTCACTCTCCTGCCCAGACTTGCATGGCCCATTAACCACTGCTACCTGCTCACAGACTTAACCCTCTCCCCCCTTCCCGTGTGATTGTGACCTTTGTACTGCATAGCTCTTGATGGGCAACATGACCTCACAGCACAAAGTCTACAGGGCGACTGCTACTCACAGGTTGACAGGGGTACGTCATACATGTGTGAACTCACCAAGGAAGCCCCCAAGAGCCGACCCCAAAGCACAACCTCCAGCAAAGAGAGCCATTAGTAAGCTGGCAGAGTAGTCAGTGAAGCCCAGCAGCTGCAGCCACAAGGTGAAGAAAACCATTGCATTCCAGGGCGTACTGCCCACAATACCCTGCAACCAACATAGTACAGTGTTTCGCATCATGACATCACACATATTTGTCATTCAGAACCCGTCTTGCAGCAGATAAACATTTGCTACAAAGACTTCTGACCGCAAGACCTGCCTTGACATACAACGTGATCGCCGTACAACAATCGCAATTGTGACAGATAGATACAGGCTCTGATGCCCAGAGTTATGCATGTTGTACAACAAGTTTGTTGGGAAGATGTTAATTAGGGTGAATGTGGACAGGAGGTATGTAGAAATGAGTACACAGACAAGCATTGCACTNCTCGTTAATAGATTTGACCAGGGTGCGGCTGCATGTATGTACCTTTCAGGATCGCCACGTCAACTGTCATCGCAAATGTGCAGCCCGTGTCAGTGACCTTCTTGGATAAGATGTTTTCCTATTGTGCAGTCAGATAGAGATTGCAGGTGGAGTTGGGTATGAAAGTCTGCCATTTTCATGGGCTGTTTAGCATCTGCTGTTGGGCAGGCTGTGTCAGTGAGCCAGCACCTCCAGTCCAGCCAAGAGCGCTCATGCACTGCCACTAAACTTGAAAGCAACAGCCTAGCTGACCCCACGAGAGGCCTCTCATGACAGGCTTGCAGTTAGTAAGCTGGTACTGGTGCTTCAGTTGCAGGGCTGCTGCCATTGCAGGCCTGTAATGCTTATAGATTCAAACTGCTATATCTACTGCGATATCAACGGCTTTATCACACTGCTTCAGCTCGAGTCAGTGGTCGTGTGCTACTGGCGAAGTGGTCAAAAAACAATCAGAGAAACCCATTTTGTGTATCCCTGTATGTATCACGAGAGCATGCATCAGACTTGCCATATGTGCATGCACCAATGAGCATACAGCGGTGATTGACATTGCCGATGCGCCTGCCATGCTTGCAGCCCAGTATCAGCCTTCAGCAACAGCTAGCTCAGGAGTCCCTGGTGAGCATGCAGTTTGGGCAGCAGCTCATCCCTGCACCAGCAGAGCGTGCCAGATCCACTGACAGGAGATCACCAGCCAAGCAAGCTACTGCTGTGCTTGACCTGCAAACTAGGCAAGCTCCAAATTCTACATCACTTGCCAGCAGTGCAACTTTGTCATGTGCAAAATCATGCACTCAATTACTTTGCAGAGTGTTACATGCATAACCCTAACCCCGAGGTCTTGACAAGCTCTGAAACCAAAAATTGCCGTCGCAGTGCCATTCGTTTACTCGCCAAATCTGATTTGCTGCTGCTGCTGCAATGCTGGCNCAACGAATGCCACATGGCAGAGGATGTCAAATGTGTTGCGGCCAAACAAGTACCACCAGCGCTTGTGCTCCTTGCCAATCTCATGCTCGAAGGGGAGAATGCTGTACCACAGCAGCAGCCATGGCGAGATGGCATGGTAGATGGCCCACACAAGGGAGATGCCAAGGGGCCCCACAAAGACCGCCCCTGCTGCCACCATCAGGAAGCCATATACCACTGTCACTGCAGACCAGCCAGCACATTGTCAGTGCATTTGTTGACCAATTAGCACAGCACTGTGAAGCCATCCAGGCGAAATTGCAGATCACTTTGCTCGCCCAGCAAACTGACGGCTTTCTTGAGCTGCAAGGGCGATCTAAACTGAGAACTCACTTGAGACATCATCAGCACGATGCACATGCGGCATACCTCATTCGTCAGTTCTGCAACAGTCTGTGCTGCCTGTTGCCCCTGCACATGAAACCTGCAGAAGCAAACCTCCGTTACAGCAGTCGACGTGCAGCAANAGCATCCGGGTCCGGCATTTTGCAGGTACCCACTCCTACCTACACATACTATGGGTGTGCATGCCAGATCAAGACCAATAAACTTCAAGCACCTGCATCATCGACAGCCGTATGCGCAGACAGCACACTTGCAGAGCTTGCATGCAGACTGGCTCAGTGCATACTCAGTTCTCGCNAAGGCTGTGGCTGGACACCTGAAGGACAGCATTGTCTACATGGATAGCGGTGCTGGCGAAGCAGCTTATGCAGCCTACGGACTGAGGCTGCTGCAAGGTTGGGCTGCTTCTGTCAGGTGTCCCACGCATACACTCTCAACCATATTGTATTGATTTCACTGCGCGCATAGGCTTGCATAACTCGTGATGAACTTTGCAGTGTACTGCTGCAGATTCAAAGCCTGTTATGCTCCAAGAGCTGCAGCGCGCCAGCATGCAAGATGCTCATGCAGCAGCTTTCCTGCATGGTGGTCAGGTTGCCAAGATTGTGTTTGTCCTGCATCAGCTACTCACTACAGCCTTTGATGCAATTGTGAAAACACTCCAGGTACTGCTGTGCATTGCTGAGGCAGCATTTNTGACAGCAAGCGCACAAGAGCATGAACGCTGGTGGGTCCAACACTGATCTACCGTTTCGCTCATGACAGGCCCACCACATATAGCCACAGCAGAAGTGCCTGTTAACACTTGCAAGGTATCCTTCACAGAAATCCCCTCAGAAGTCATTGGGCTGAAGACTGACCTATTGGTATACTGATGACTGGCCCACCACACATGGACACAGCATACGCTCCTGCAAGGGCGACCATGTCAGCCCAGGACACCAGTCCCTCTGCAGGAGTGCCTTTGATGTTTGCCATGGCTGTCTGGATCACCTTCCAGCCACGCTTCAGCCCAAAGTTTTCGGGCCGGTCCAGCTCATGCTGTATGGATGCGTTTGCGCCACCATCCTGTGCTGCTGCATTGTATGTGCCAGCGTCATGAAAGACCAGACGTAGCACAACAGGAGCCTGCAAACACACAGCACACACTTGGAAAGATGCCTGACTGATTTCTTGGGTGCAGCACAAAGTATGCATTCCTGACTGCACGATTGCCTATGATGAGCAGTCAGTCATGGGAAGGTACTCATCAAGAAAGAGTGAGAAACACTATGCACAGCAGAATTGTACCATGGTTTTGCATGCAACGTAGTTGATGTGAGATATTACATCTGGCTTTATGTTTGAGGGCAGAAGCCCATGCAGCTGCCACCTGGGACAGCCAGCCTGGGAGCGTTGCTTGTTGTATGATGACAGTTCATGTTTAGATTTACATGGCATGTGTCATCTGACGGACTGGCCAGCAGCTTGTTAGGTCACCATATGCCAAAACGTTTTCTGTTTTCTGGGGTGCAATGGCCTTGCAAGACATACACTTGGCAGGCAGTCAAGGCAGTCAATCAGCCTACCTTAGTTTTTTCTACAGACTTGCGCAAAGCTTGCTCAACTGCCTGCTTAGCTTCACCTTGCAGTGCAGCTGGTATGCCTGATAGGCTTGTGCTTGCTGCCTGGGTGGTGTCAGCTGTAGAAGGCTGCGCTAAAGCTTCGGCTGCCTGGGCATAGCTAGAAGGAGCCGATAAGAACAATAGAGACAAGCTTTGTAGCATGCTCCTTCTGCAGACACCTGCAATACCAGTGAGTTCACAGTGCAACAGCCAGTTGTGTGAAGTATGACTCAACTAGGGACTTACCTAGCTGTGAAGCGTTTGAGTACTCTTGATTAGCATGGCACCGGCAAGTGGACGTCCTAGGCTGCCACTGCCGTGTACCAAATGGTCGTTGCACGCCAACAGCAGATGGTTTGCAGTGCGAGGCGTGAACAGCGCGTGTCTGGTGCAGCCTACAGGGCATGCTGCAGCTTATTGCCGGCTGTGTCAAACACCTGCCCGCTACAGCCTGCCCGATGCGACTTAAATTCGACAGACCTCACAGGGACGGTCACTGATTCTTGCCAACGCTACAGCAAGTAGGCCTTGTCAACTCCCACATGGTTATGAGNCAGCTTTCCCAGCTGCACCTGAGGGACAAGGAGACCATCATGGCACAATTACAATGCTCACACTGATGGCCCCTGCCAAAGCAAGCAGGGCACCAGATGCACATTGGTGCTGGTGCTCAATTAACCACCAGTCTAAGCAAAGAATAGTGGAGCCCCCCTCATATCTCACAATCAGGCTGCATGAGAAACTGACCTGTGGGAGGAGCAATCTTTGGAACCTTCCTTGGTGGGGTAGTTGCAGCTGCAGAGGCGCTGCTGGTACTGCTTGCCTGAGGTTTGAACTCCTTTGCATGAGGTTTCAAGGTGGCTGTGGGCTGTCCTTTCGGTACAAATGGCTTGGCTTGTGGGTTTGGGTGACTGCCGCCAGGGGACGCATCTTGCTGCTCGTCCTGCAAAGGTCAGAGGCGTCCAATCAGATGTGTGGCTAGATTAATCTTTCAGGGTGCCAGTGTGGGCCCATATGACAATGCATGGGCAGAGTGTAGTATGGCACATAGCATACTGATGCTACAGCATGTATTCTGTGCTTTGTGAATGATAGCAAGATGTCATAGCCAGCAAAAATGCCATTAGCAACATCTGCATGACATTCAGTGACAAGCATCGATGCTGCCAGCATTGTTTCAAGTTGAGTGTGTCAACCACACACCTCATATGCCATGTGTAGACAATGAAACTCCGAAAGCAGCAGACACAACAGATGGTCCACCTGACTGGCAGCAACAGCAGTGACCGCAATTGGCTTTGGCATCTGATCTTCAGGCTGGCTGACCACTGACTGGTTGAGTGGTTGCTCGCTGCTGACATGCCACTTGTCCCTCATGGCAATCTGGTCTTCAATAACGGCTAGACAGTCAGCAGCTTGCCAAGAACCCTTGTTATATGCCTACATTGCAGCAACTCCTGTTGCACAAATCTGGACTTGCAGCTGCAGCAGGTGAATTCAACAAGCAGGCTGAGCAGACTTGTAGTNCAAGGGGCCAAGTCAACAGAGTCGCTGGCAATGCTGACTGTTTGGTTCCTGCAGCACAACAACTTTGATGCTGACCCTGACAACAATGCAAACACAGACTGTCAGGCACTACTGGCTGCCCGTCTGTGCCAAAGCACTGCCAGAAGCATTATTGTCTGGGAAGAGCTACTGCCTGCCTCAGTGAGACAGTAACAACACTGATTGCCAACCATGTCATGCAGTGTCTGCATGTACTGAGTATATATAGGGTCCCAACACAAAGAGAGTCACACATGGACAGCTGTATGGGAAGCAGCTTCACAGTAGATAGTATAAACAAGTACAGCTGTCCTATATCGAGCCGCATCTGCCAGGAGGAAGGTAAGTCTCAGTGTCTCTTCTGCACACAGTGTGTTCAAGGTGACGAGTCAACACGACTGGCAGCATGGGTGCTCTACGCCACTGACATAGATGCTTGATGCTACCCATGAGCGGCATAAACATCCTATCTGCGCCATTGGCCTGCTGACAATGCATAAGATGGACTAGTTGGTGTGCCACAAAATACTAACCTTTGGCATCTTGCACAACTCCTCGCAGCATGTCCCTACTCCGGCCAGTTTCCAGCTCCTCTGCAATGCCCACCAGGGAGTCCTCTGCCTCATTCACAGCAATGGCAGCCTCGCCTAAGTTGGCAATGCCCTCAGATGACTCAGTCCCAGCTGACTCAGCCTGGTCATGAGACCCAGGTGCTGGTACTGGCCCAGTGTCATCTGCCACTATAATGACATCAGCAAGATGAAGAGGCTCAGGAGGCTGCCCAGCATCAGTCACTTGAGGGTGGATGCTTTGAGTTTCCTTGCCCATAATGAGAAACCGATCTGCATCTGCCACAAAGCCATCGGCANCTTTGTTTGAGAATTAGTTTGCAGTTGCTGCAGTACCTTACAGACATGCCCCTCACAACCACCAAACGCAGTGTGTTGCTCACTTCAAGCACGCTTGCGTGTATCTGTATGTAGCATAGGATGCTAGTTGAGCTTCTCTACCCATCATACATGCCAAAGTTGCTTCGTATACAAGTCCGCATATATAATGTGCTAGGTCAATGTACACACACAGCTATCCCCCACTGGCTTGCACTGCAACCCATTCAGACAGACCTCACTCCACATCTGGTTCCAGTACATCATCCATATGTATTGTCAATAGCATGCTTGCAGGTTTGACACATTCTTCACAGCAAATGCCCACAAAGCAGGCTTACGCAAGCATGCTGACACTTGTGAAACTTTGCCAAAGAAGTCCAGTGTGCTGCATGCTGATTCGAAGACACACATGGCTCACTCAGACCTGTAACAATGCTTGCAGGTCTGATACCTTCTTTATTGCAAGTGCCCACAAAGCGGGGTTTGCAGAGACCGGAGGGACCCTGCCAGAGGGGTTCAGTGTGCTGCATGTGAACCACAAGGGGGGCTACCCGGGGTTCGTGCAGGCAGAGGCCTCCGGCAAGCTGCAATGGGGTGACTACTTTGGCAACAACACCTTCAGCACTCTAGGTGACCTTGTCTCACAGCTGCTTGGACATTGTTGCTTGCCGTCGGGCAACCAAGCACTTGGGCAATAGTTTCATGTGAGTCTGGGCTGTTTGAGCTTAAAGCTATTTCAGCAACCACAGCTTGTGCACACTATGAAGCTGCCTCCTTTTTACATTGTAAAGCGGTATAACCAAGCTACAGCAGTGAGTGGTGTCATTTGGAGCAAGCTCCTGGTGTTCTGGCAAAAAAGCTGTAATCTTCCTTGAAAGTGCATCTGTTAACAGCATTAATGTCAGCAATGTAGGCTTTCAGTGCCCAGAGGCATTGGGCTGAGCAGGTGCTTTGCTGCNTATGAGACTGCAGCACCGAAAGCTCAAGGACAAAACACATGTTGCAGCTCTACATGCATGCAATCAGGAATTGCCCTTGTGTGCAAGGCTGACTACAGCATGATGAGTGATTTTTTGGGTTATGTTTCTTTGCTGGGTTGCAGCACCTACCCTGAGCAGAGCAGCAATCCCTTCTGCCTCCAGGAATCTGACCACCACAGCTGCGGCCGCTGCTTTTGAGGAGGCTGTTGGGGGTGGGTCAGAGGGGGGTTCTGTGGCTATGAGGGCTTGCACCATCAGTACCCCATCTGTTGCTGCCAAGTTTGTGCCACATTGAGGCAATTCCTGCACCATACCAGAGCCCAGATGTGTGCTGAAAATCATGCTGGTGCATGACGAGCCTAATGTGCTACCAACTGAGAAAGGGGCAATCCCTTGTCTGCAACAGTGTTGTGGTATGATTTAAGCTACCAATTCGCCTCACAGGTGCATGACATGAAACAGTTCAAGAGAGATTGTCTGCTGTGCATATGTACTGCTAGTCTGGTTAACATTTGTTTTGTCATGTCATGCAAGAGCTAGGCTGATGTTAGCGCAAAAATGCTTGCCTCAAAGGCAGCTCAGGAGCTAACACAGGAGCTCAGGGCATTCGCTTACATCTTCATGCTCCAGCACTTCAATGAGGGGCTTCCAGTTCCAGTCCTTAGTGGCCTTGATCAGCCGTGGCCTTGAGTCCACTGCTTGTGCCAGGATCCTCAGTGCGCCTGTAGGCACAAGTGTACAACACTGCAAAGCGATGCTGTGCTCAGTCAACATCAACATTGTCATGTTGACCATAACAGTATGGTCACGACTTGCAGGCGAGATTGTGCTTGTTGTATGCAACAGACAGAGCACAATGTATGCTGGCANAAGCAGCCAATTCGGGCATTCAATAATGATAGCAACCCAACTTGTTTGTTTACATATTACAAAAGCCTGGCTAGACACAGCTGACCAACCGTTCTCGCAGAGTCTGCTTTGTTACAAAGCTATGGGATAGTAAACAAGTGCTGGACCTGGCAAAGATTACAGTGACTGCTTGCAGTCTCTCAAACACAAACAGAACATGTAGGCAACACAAGGTGCTGTAACAGACTAAAGTCAGCGCATAAGCTGCTGTCTTCACAAAATAAACAATTTTAATTCCCCATCTCACTGCTGATCTGCTTCACCCAGTTCTTGATGCGGTCCGCACTCAAGTCATCCTGGTTGTCCTCATCAAGAGCAAGGCCACAGAACGTGCTGTCATCCAGTAGTGCCTGCACATGCAAGGCATGGTCTCATGCCAACTCCCTGGCACTTGCTACCATGCATTCAGTGCATCCTGTAGTATACAACTGCCTTTCTAAGCGTATGGCATCACAGACAGTACCGCCTGTGTACTGTGGAAGGCTGACAACAGTCATGCAGTGCTGTCATAGTAGCATTGCACAGGTGAAAAGCTGCAAAGTTGCATGCATTGACACCTGCAAGTAGTGCGCAAAAAACTATATAAAAGATCAACATGTGCTAGCCAGGCAAACNTTTCCACATTGTACATGTTTGACAACGCTACCAGCGACACCCGTCGTTGCCTCGCTTGTCCGCACTGCTCCCATGACGAAGCGACACAATAAGGCCACGCATCACGGTTGGCTTGAAGGCTTCACTTTTCAGGCAATACAGAGCATTTTCGTGCACAACTACATGAACAGTAAGGGCAGAGGTAAAGCTGGATAGCAACAGTATGAGCATGGCATGAGCAAATGTGGCAGTGTGCTGTCGCTCTTTCAATCAGAGCATGATAGGTCTTCATGCAGCTCAACATTGAAGATTGCAGGCGAGCAGCAGTGTGATACACTTTGAGCAGGGTGCCTGTATTTTATGGCTTAATCAGCATCCTCTGCTATCCTGTACGGACCATCCGCAGTTCATCTGTCTCCAGGTCCATATCTGAAGAGCCCCTGCTCTGATGACAACATCTGACTGCGTCACATCAAACAGTCGTGTCAGTGTAAGCAGTAGCGCATTGGCCCTTCTCTCAGGTTTTGAGCTTGCTAGGCACTGCTGGCACACGTCATAATTAGCATAAAAGTGCAAGACTTCTATTCACATGGAAAGCAGGCACCTGTGAGTATACAATAAGATGTAGCTCACCACGCGCTTACCACATTAGCAACTGTGCCCTGGGACAAGTATAGAGTCACCTGTAGTAGCATTGCATACCACAAGTGTGCACATTTGTGGTGCGTATGTTGTGTGTCTGGTGGTCTTGCACACATGTTCACTGGCAAAGTTGGTACAACAGTGTATGCCCTGCTCACATACTCAGCATACAAAGCTTTCGAGAGTTTACTGCGTATCTCACAAGGAACCGTGGCTACTATACCTACTTCTGCTGATGGATTTCACCAAAACTCAAAAGCGTTCTGAAGCCTCTGTATTATCTATGTCACGCACGATTTGCATCCAAGGGATAACGGTCGTACCTGATGTCACGTTGAGATATCCGTACAAGGACTCCTCTCGANTGCATGCAAAGGTCACCTTGAAGTCCATGGCCAGCTCCTTGAAGGTGTTCTGGTTTTCCATTCGCTCCAGCACCCTCACTGCTCTGTCCATGTTTCCATGCTGCAGCAGGCTGTCCTGTTGACCCTGCACAACCAGTCACCTGCTGTGTGGCTACTGTGCAGCCCCATGCAAGCTGCCCAACACATCATGGCGTCACGTTCACGAAGTCAGTGCAGCAACGATGATATTTTGGCCTCAGTGTTTGTGTAAAGCCAGCAGAGCAAGCAGCGTGTGCTGTATCAATATTGCAGCCAGTGAGCTGCTCATGGTCACAGCAACCATGTTTGGTCAGGGATCGCTCGCGGATGATAAATTTGTTAGCCGCAACAAGCTAAACAATAGATGCTGCTGGTATTGCTGCATGCTCATGGTGTCATTGCTAATCTGCAGTACAATTTGCATGAAGCGTTTGCATATGGCACTGCAAATAGCTTTAATAACACAAGGCTCACCAAATCTCTGCATAAAAGTAATTGCTGGTGGTGGTAGTTGTCACAATTGTGGGCTCATGTAAGGCATGCATTGTGGNCCACAAAAAACGACCTCACATGTGCCACACCGTGGCTTGGTCAGATGCATGTGCAGGCAACAAGAATCATGCATGCTGCATGTGATGCATGTGCAGTNTTTGACACAGACTGTGCCAGCATCAACTACTAGCCATCGCTGAACACAGTCTGGCACCCAGCAAAAGAAACGGTCTACATACCTCACAGATGCTGTGATAGATGACCGCCTCGGCATGATGGCAATAATGTTGACAACCATCTCCCGTGTGCCTGCTATTACTGCCCTGTGTGTCAATCTTCTGCAAAATATCATGCTGTTCAGCCTTCTGTGAAAGCTCAGAACAGAGTCTACAGGTTGGCCCAGACACAAGCTNCAGATCACCCAACCCTTCCGTTCCTTGCATTCACACAGTTGTGATTATACTCTTTTGGAGTTTTACTCACGCATCTTTGTCTGCATGAGCGCACCCCACTGGCAGAACCTTGCCTTCCTGCTTGCTGTCGCAGTAATCTGTGCTATGCATCTGAACCTAATTGGGCATGATAGGCAGTTGCATGATGCACTTGTCTCTATGCACTGTGAGAACACAGCCACATCCCACCTGTTCGCGTTTCTGCAATGTGTGGTTGCAATGTCTATGCAGTCAGCCAGCAATGGCAATCAGTGCATGCTGCTGCAGAGAATGACAAAGGAACAGAGGAGGGTTGCTGCAAAGCGCTATGCTGAGGAAGAGGAGCGTGTTGGCACTGAAGCTGTCAAAAAGAGGCGCAGACTGATGAAGGTAGATTGCCATTCCTGGTGTTCTGGTCTGTTTTAAGCTGGCATGTGCCATAATTTGACAACAGAACAACAGCTCACGGTGACATCTGCATCCAATAACTCGCAGCTTGCTGTGCCTAACCTCAAGAGTTAGCAATGTCAGTTCCTAGCAGGCCTCTTAGNATTGAGCAGCAATGCGCATGGGACATTTCAAAAATCACTGTCTATGATTTGACTTTGCTTGGATGAAAAACTATACCCCTGATCTTGCATATACATCACAGTCAGGAGTGCATAGTGAATGATGGCAAGAACGGTCCTGGCAAATCTGCGGCGATAGACTGACGACAGCACCTGTCGTGACATGATGCATCCTGCAGAACGATGTATCAGATGCAGAGGATCCACAGGAGAGCCACAGCAGCTCTCACCTAACCCAGCAGGGCAGTGCACGGGGTGACTCATCCATGCTGCTGGATCGTGCTGAGTCAGGCAGGCAGCGTCGCAATAACAGCAGCTGTATGTCAGGACCCTGCTTCCTGCTTCAGCCAAACATGGAGGTCACATGCCTGCACCATGCACAGGTGGGACACTGGAGAAAATTTATGAACACAAATGCTGCAGTTTCATATGCCTTCTGCATGTCATGACGTCAGCGCCTTGTGATAGATGGATGTCAGTGCATATCAATGTGGCTTGGCGGTCACCAGTTAAATTTGCTAGGTGCCTGTGCCATCTTGTTGACAGCTTGTATATGACAGAGCGCCTGCTGTTGCTCTGATGCAGCCGTGATTGGCAGTAATTATGTACATGAGCTGAGCTGTAGTGACACTGGTGAGCTGATGTTTGGTATCTGGTGCCTGTCATTACTAAGAAGCCTCTTGCAAAGCATTGACTCATGAGGGAGCATTATCTGGCATGGGGATGTCTCTGCGGGGCGTCAGCATGAGCCTTGCCAAATCTAATCTGCTCATGGTCTGTACTAAGCATGCTGTTGCTGATTGACAATGTGCTGCCTGCAGCTGTTCCACCTTCCGCAAGATGCCTTCACTAACCGGCCCCAGCAAGTCTCGAGCAGCAGCTCTGAAGGATCTGCTGCANAGTATGCAATCTCATGCATCACATATTTGCGCTGACCGTGCTTATGGGCCCCATGCACCAAGTGCCTGGCATGTGTAGACATGCTGCCCTGGAATGCGTCACTGCTGGGATGCTTGCAGTTTATTGGAGCATGAAGGGGAGGTGGAGTTCCAGCCCAGCCCCTTCTTCAATGAGCAGCTGACTGCCTTTGAGCTGTGGCTGGAGCATGGCTCCAGCGACAAGAAGCCCCCTGAGCAGCTGCCCATCGTCCTGCAGGTCAACACCCATCTCCTGCATGAATGCATGCTGCACATAGTGGCTGCTTGTGTCAAGTCTTGTTTACCAACTCTAGGTGGGCACTGAGTGGGATGTGTCTGGGCTAGTGATCTTGTTGGGTGTGTTGCCATTTACATGCGACTAAAATATGCACTGATTTCTGAATCACCCAAACCACTGTATGATCATCATCACAGTCCATACCTGTCTTACATGCTGTCTGAGAATGTCTCAACTTATATATTTGAGCCGCTTTTCATACGTCTGCACTTGCTTTGCGTAGTTGTGTGTGAGGTGCAAGTGTGTGCTGGGTTTAGGGTTTTGGATTTGTGACAGGCTTGTGCTGTGCAGGCAATCAGGCTCTTCATGTTTGTAGTGATGTATCCCATCCTGAAGATGACAGGCTACAGCATTACGTGGCGCAAGGTGTTAGTCATGGTGTGGGCCGGCTTGAGGGGGGCAGTTGGGCTGGCCCTGGCCCTCTTCATCCTTCTTGACAACGAAATCTCAGATGCTGCCTTCAGAGTGCGGGCCTTCTTCTTCATGGGTCTCATTGCTGCCATCACCATTGTCGTTCAAGGCACCACCACAGGCCTGCTCTTACAGGTATTACCATATGGCTCATACAGGTATTACAGTATGGCTCCAGAGTGCATTGTGATGCGGTGTGATAATGACAGTGGTGGCCCTGGCTTCTGGTCAATGCACAGATATTCCGCATGTGGGTTGTACCAGGCTGAGCTTTGGTGTGGAACAGCAATAGGCACTGTTTCTGGTGTTCTTGTGAGCTGCAATGCCTTGCCATGCGCATGTGCATAGCTGAGTTTTGCTTGCTGGGCTATCTGCTAATCAACAGTTGAGTTGGTTGCTGTAAGCATATATGCCGCCTTGCCCTGTTGCACTGTGTTGCGTTGCAAAGCATGAACTGCAAACCGGACAATCTTGTGTCAGCTGTGCAGTGTAGACGAGCGTTTGCTCTGTGTTATATGACCAGCAGACACTGCAGCTTGTGATGAGTCANTACAGAACTTGCCCAGTGCTATGGTGGCGCATGTGCTCAACCCTCCCCCTGGGGCTACCGTCCTGGACATGTGTGCATCACCAGGAGGTAACCCAGTAGCTTGCTCACCAATAGATACCATGTGTCGCCAATCACAGTGTTCTGGTTAGAAGATGCATGCCCTGCATACTGCCCATACCGGAATTTGGTTCATCAGGCATCTGCTATGCTGCAGAGGATGCACCATGTTCAGCAGTGCACATCTTGCGCTGCACAAGTGTGCAGCAATGCATACTCAGCGANGCTTGGGGTTGCAACAAGCATAGCCTTACATAGCTGTATGCAAGCTGCATGCACTCTGTACTCACGAGAGCAAGACAAGCACAACAGCGCACGCGTACCGTGCAGCGACTGCATGGTTTGCACAGCTCCAGCTCAATGCTGCTTCCCTGCTGAGATTGGATACGCAAATTCTTGCCTCCCCATTGGTCCTCAGCCCAAGGTTCCTGGCTGCCTTCAAGAACGATGTTTGGCCGAAAGCGATTCATCAGCACAGGTTCATCCAGGCGAGTATTAAGATCATCAACAGATGCCTACAGCATAGGACGCAGCCTGGTCATTCTGGCAAAGGATGAATGTCTTGGGCAGGGTTGCACACAGCCTATGCATACAACATACTGTTGCATGCTGCCTACTTATGAGAAGAGTATGGCACAAATTTACGGTTCGTTTGCCATTTGTCAGCTTACAGCCAAGCTCTTGCAGCCCCAAAAGCACGGAGTATAAGGCAGGTTGCCATCAAGGATTGCGGGAGTGTGGAAATAGCATGCACAAGCTACTGCATTGTGCTTGTGCTGGANTAACAAATGCATCCTCCTGGAACCCACTACAAATCAGCTGCCACTACAGCCAGTGAAGGTGTGTTTAATCAAGCTTCCAAGCAGCTGTGCCTGAGCATACAACAACAAATTGGGTCACAGCAAACATTTGAAGCAAAGAGACACTTGCCATTGACATGCCCATGCTGCACCGGGCCACAGCCCCTGTTTGGCCCTGTTGCCATTGACCAACCAGCATGTGGCGACGGCTCTGCTGTGGCCTTGTGATAGAGCATGTCAGTCATGAGCAGCTCTTTTGGTACTTGAAGAAGCCAATACAGCAACATTGCTATGTCATGTGCTGATACGTTGATGCCTGCCTGGTTTTGCATGGTCATCTCTTTGCCATTTGCACTGAGTTGCATCAGCTAAGACCGCTCTGACAAGACTGAGAAAGGCTGCAAGCCAGTGTCACCCGCATTGCTGCTTGCTTTGTAGCAGTCATGGACACACCTGTAACGTCTGTTGTGACAAGATGGGAGATCTGGCTGCAAGAGCTGTCAAGGTTGGACAGCCCTTGCTGCAAGCCGTCCCAGCAGCACACAGAACACAGCAAAGCCATGGCAAAGCCAGGTAACGACAGTGTACGCTTGCCTGAGTGTTACAGGTTGCCTGATCTGCATTACCAAGCTATAAGGGCTGTCAGGGATGGACAGCCCTGGAAGCCCTGCAACCACATGCAGCTGCATCATNGCACATCAACCAGCCTGTGCCCAAATGCATAAGAGCAAAAGCATAGTGCATACGTTCAAATGACTTTGCTGTCACTCGCAAATTCACTGGCTTGGTGAGCTTCTCTATGCTGTACAAACATGTTCACAGCAGACTGCAGATGTGCACAGCGACATGAATTTTCCAGAACCTCATCTTGGCATCCTTAATACTTGACTTGACACACATGGAATACAGCCATTGTTCCGATGCTGTCTCAGCGTACTCAATGGCGTATTCTGTACAGAGTCAGTGTGTGCAGGTTCATAGAGGCAGTGGAGTCAGACCTAGTTGCAGAAGCCAATGCTGTATGCATAGCCACTGCCACTCCCGAAGGGCGCCCCTCAAACCGCATGGTGCTCATGAAAGGCTATGACCAGCGAGGCTTCGTCTTTTACAGCAACTACAGCAGCAGGAAAGGGCAGGAGCTGCACCAGAATCCCTTTGCCAGCTTATGCTTCTGGTGGGAGCCTCTGCATCGCTCGGTAACATGGCTGATGCTGTCCCTCTGCTTGGTTTTTTGCCTTTTGTACTGTATCTGCTTAAATTTATGTTTCAAGGGTTCAAGCAGGCAGACGCAGCATGTGCTGCACACAGGTGAGGGTGGAGGGAAAGGTGGAGCAAGTCAGTGCAGCTGAGTCAGATGCCTACTTTCACGGGTAAGCTGTCCAGCCTGTCCCATTTGTTGCGCTCACCATCTGACCTGCAGCTCAAACAGTCCACACAGCAAGAAAGTGCTGTCTGTAGTCTGAGAGCTTACTCAACAATGGTGAGTAAGCTGACTACAGCATTGCTGATGTTTGGCCTGCCTCAAGATCCTAGAAGTCTCAATGTGTGTGCAGTCGGCCACGGGGATCACAGATTGGAGCTGTTGTCAGCCATCAGTCTTCAGTCCTGAAAGGCGGACGGCAGGAGCTTGAGCAAAAGCAGCAGGACCTCGACCAGGTCAGCTGTCGTCTGCTACACTCAGGCCTTTGCATCTGCATTGAGTTTTGCCTGTGACTGGCTTTACAATATACATACGCATACCAGGTCTGCTATTCTGTATCCCAAAGCTCAAAAATTGTGTGATTGCAGGGTTGTCTAGTGAGCGCAACAGCTTCCAGTCGCCTCTTCTAGCCTTTACCATGTCTCCCTTGATGATACCTTGCTTCTTGCGGGGCTTCCTATCTGAGAGAGCAATGTAGCACTTGCGGACTNGAATGATTATGGATGCTAGTTGCTGTTGTTGGTTTTCTTTCTTGCATTTGAGCTGCTTGGTTTCTCAGCACACTATTGCAGCAGGTCTGCATGTAATACCACACATTTGCAATATACAGGACTCAAGCACAGTCATGTTGCAACAGCCCGCTTGATTTTGATAGCTGCATGTAGGCACAGGCAAGCCACCATGTGGACTCTTCAAAAGTGGAGTCAAATAGCTCGCAATATGCGTCAACAGTGCAGTATGCGTCAGATGCTGCAATGTCAAGTAATCAAGGTCAAGGCGCGTCCAAATTGACTACGCTGCTCATCAGTGCCGTCTCGCGTGTAGACGATGGTCGAGATAGAGTTTGCGTAGCGAGACCCGCAGGTGCATGCCCAATATGTTACCCTCTTGAGTAGATAATAAAAGGTTTTACTGGTGAGTAGACCTCGAACATGCCCTCGATCAGTTTTGGCTATGTTTGTAATGCTAGACTCTCAAGGGTCGCAAGCATTTAGTTCACTTGTTAAAGACACAATCTCAGACACTTGTACGTGTGTCTGCATGCGTTCACGCCCAAGTATGCAAGGTATGCACGTCCCACTGTCTGGCGTAAGCTGGCACAGATTTGCGTGTGCTGCACATGACATGTGACTTTGACATACAAGTACNTGCCTGCTCAAATGGATTGCGCTGTGCTTCACCCTGCTGAGCTGGCGCTTTGTTGAGCTTGGGAGACAGAGGGTTCAAATCTGTGAAGTCTGGCTCATGATGAGTGGCAAAGGCGGCGCTGCGCTGGGAATCTGGCACAAGCTGCTCACGCTGAGACAAAACACCCAGACTGCTTTGCTGCTGGGATGGCATATGGTCATGCTGCTGATAATCAAAGCTAGAGCTGTGCTGCAAATCCTCAGGCACACGTTCCATCTGTGGCAATACTTCTTCTGCAGCTGGAATGGAGAACGCCGTNGGATCTGCCAGCAACAGGCAAACTTTTGTCAGGCACATGCAAACTGTAGTCAGGCATGTCAAGGCATCTCAGCTATGTGATGTGACCTTGCAACTGACCTTGTGTTCAGTCAATGATGTACAGCAAGATGGACACATGCCAAGAGGCGACGGCATACTGGCTGCAGACATTGCATGTCACCTAGGTCAGTATACATGTCAGTATACAGTATACATGTCTGCATACCTATGTCAGACAGGTATGCAAGGGTACACCACCCAACTCTGCTGCATAAAGCAGATTAGACCACAGATGAGCTGAAAGTGCTCAGCGGCCAACTTAACATGTGTGTGATGAAACCCACCTGAACAAGCGCCATCGCACAACATGACCAACGTCCAGCAGATCCAGAAGTGGGTCTGCATACTTGCTCAAACTTGCAGTGAAAACCACCACCTCAAAGCGTGCTCCCACTTCTGCCATGAACTGGTCCATGTACGGCCGTTTCAGAACATACACCTCCACAACCTTGTCCTCAATCTCAACAGGTATGATGAAGTCTGGATTAGGAACGGGCTTGAAGGAGGAGTGTACCAGGGTTTCATCCAAATCCAGCACAAGGCATTTCTTGTGCGTGTCATGAGGGGCCGCTGGTCCAATCACAGGCGCTCCTGCATTTGGCACAACAACATTCGTGTCACACTCCATGACAGTGGGAGTGTGGTGAAGTAGGGTGAGAGTGCCCAACTTTTGCTGTTGCTGTGTGAGTTTGTGTAGGGTCNAAGGCACCAGCTGTGCTGATGCTCTGGTCCCTTAGGTCTCACAAGGAAAGCCATGGCTAAGTAGCCAGCTTGGGCGTGGAAGTTGATTGCAGCTACAAGCTCAATATTGTTATTGCATGGCAAGGCAGCCAGGATGCTATTGCAAGACACTGAGACATAAATCAGGGCAAGCTGAGGCCAGCTGTGCTGCACAATGGCTGTGACGTCTGAATTATCACTGACTCCAATGGCCTGCACTGAGGTGTGTATTATGTGCTGAAGCTGCTTGTTGCATGCGGCCAGTGCATTCCAGTCCTGTGTAGAAACTGCTGCAAGCAAGGCTGGCGCCTGAGCGAGTGTTTCAGCAAGTTCACATAGCTGTACATCAGGTGCTGGCATTGCATGAGGACTTGCTTGAGGGTGTGTGTCAGGGTGTTTGCTGCAAACCAGACTGCGCACTTCAGCACAGGCGGGCAAACAACACGCAAACATGATGCGCATGACCGTCCNGATAGTTGGTCCATCAGATATACCAGGTGCATCCTTGGACCAGGTGTAGCAAGTGAGCTGAGGAATGGAATCCAGGTGCAGCCAAGATCTGCCAAAGGCAATGTCAGCAATGGGTGCAGTGAGGCTGCCCTACCATAAGGCTGTACAGGTAAGCAATGCAGCTGAGCCCTCATGCATGTGATGCTTATATCGAGGTTGGAACTCTGCAACTTGGTCATCACGGTTGGACAGGTGTCAGTTGGAACGCAAAGGAGACAAAGGTCTGGCTACTAACAAGAAAGAAACAGCAAGCGTCAGTTGCTGAAACCAAATCAATAGTTCCGAGTGCACGCATTAGTGCAAGGACTGGTGTGGAACGAATGCAGTACACAACAGCAAGAGTACTCAACATGTCAGCAAACAAATAATAGCACCATGCTGCAGTTCAGAATCAAACGCATTGAGAAGCCTCACGTCTGTGAAAGTGCGCTCGAGCTCCGGCACAGGGCTGTGCANTCCGCCTACCAGCTTTTGCTAAGATCCTTGCCATAGACTGCTGCCGTCAGATCTCACTGTCGCTTGTCTGGCCTGCTAAGAGCAAAAATTTGAGTCTTGGCATTGGCGGCCCATGGTTTATATTTCCATCACCCAGGTGACAGGCTACCTGGTGTTTGTGAATGTCATCACGGGAATTGGAGCGATTGTTCCCCCTCTGACTGTGCTACCCAGCAAGGCCAGATCAGAAGCCATGCAGCTACTGCAGACTACCACCAAGGTCATCAAGCATGGCACACAATCATCACCACTGCATTGCTGTGCAGAGCACAAGTTGTGAAGGGCACTCAAACATGGCCGGCAAAGTCGCCATTTGAGTGACATTGCAAATTTGGCATTTGCATAATTACAAGTCAGCGCTACACTTGGACTCACTCACATCACAGTCTCAATCTCAATGTCAGTTTTTGTTTGTTGTGATCTGTCTTTCAAGCAGCATCTAGTCCAGCAAAAGAGCGGCCCAGGGTTAGCTGAGTTGGTGTGCTGGCTGTATGCAGAGTATGGGTAACCACATCAGTGACTACGCATCTGCATTGGTGACATCACCAAAGGCAGTCATTGTATCTGGACCCACAATACCTGGAAACTTTGCAGCAGGCATACAGGATCAGGATACATCTGCAAGAAAATTGGCAGAGAGCGCACAGACAACTCAGACAAGCGTAGACGTTCAGATGAGTGACAGACATGCAGAACATGTGCCAACAGCTGCCACTATACGTCAGGGCATCATGCNCTGTCTCGCAGAATCGCAGCGGGTATCACGTCGACAAGCTGAGCAGGTTGAACGGAATTACGAGTTTTGNCTGCATCATCAACACCATTGTCAATGAATGCATCCCTCGCCATCCGTAAATTGCTTCCTGTCGCATCAACTTCTGACATGGCCAGCCAGGAAGAATTGCTGGTGCTCTTTGAGCATGAGGTCAGCCTGATGCAAATTCAGGCTTGCCACGGTCAGCGATCGCAGTCCTGATACTTTGAAGACTTAGGGTCGGAGCGAGCAGACCAAAGAGAAACAGAACTCTACACAACATCCTACCACATTGCTTACACGACATGTTCATGAAGCAGAAGCAGAACAGGCAGCAAACAAGCACCTGTTCTGTAGCTCCTGAGCGCATAGCTCTCTTGATGTCCAGTGTGGCCCTGAACTGGGGTGCACACAGTGGGCACTCCTTTTCATTCTCACCAAGGCTCCGCAAGTTGTATGAGTGCCCACATGCAAAGTGCACAGCTGGAAGCTCAAGTGGAGTGCCGCTGAGGGCGCACTTGCTGTTCTGGAACACACGAGCCTGCAACAAACACAGTCTCACGCATGCATGGGTACAGAAGAGGTGACTTCCGGCTTTGTCTTTCGAAAGATGACTGCATGTAATGTACTGTATTGTAACAACATTGATAGTGGACTGTGTGAGACGCCACAGGCTAGATAGAATTTGCTTCATAGAGCTAGCTGCCTCATGTCGCATCTTGAATCAAGGTTTACTGCAGCAATCGTACAGTGATGACTTGTTCACATGCATGTTGCAGTGCTCCAGAGCTCAGGCTTTACATAGACAGTTTCAACCTAAGCACAGTTTTGTCAGCATGTATGGGTGCACATGATGCATTTGGTGGTTCAAGGCCTAGATATAGCTGGCCGCTATTACTTCACAAAATACCAACCCTGTCCTGCAATGCTGTTGCTTGCATTCAGATTCCACGCAAGTGCATGACTGCCCAACAGATAAAGTTCACTCACTGCATTAGTAGCATTCCACAGCAACAGCAACACACCATACACAGCAGAACAACTGTGTCAGGCATGAGCTGCATCACCTGTGTCCTGAGCTCCTTGATCTCAGCTCTCATCTGAGCGGTCTCCTGCTGGTACTTGGCAATCTGAGTGCGATCCTCCCGTATGTGCCTGCTCTCTGCTGTCAGCTGCTTTGCAATGTAGTCCTTGACNACTGTCGACAGATTTGCTGTATAGGGCCACACATGCTCAAGAAGCCTGGTATACTGCAGCCTGGCGGCTGAGCACAACAAACATGGCAGCTACATTCATTGTACACACTAGCAGAAACACCCAGTTGCGCGTGACATTTCTTGTCACGTGACGAAGCTTCCGAGACTGCAACATACCCCCACGCTCAGCTGCAGTCTGAGCAATGTCCTCAAATACAGTCGTACACTGCCTGTTACTAGTGTCAGACGGTCCTGCACCATTTCGTCCCAATTGTGGCTGTTTGGTGAATGAAACTGCCCTGGGGACTTGGCTGCGATTTGACGGAGAATCACCGGGGGATGTAAGGTCTGCAGAGAGGCGCCTCTTGTGCTGGCTTCCTGCTGAAGATGAGATGCCCGCCAGCTTGACAGACCCAACGTCTGTCCCAGCTGTCAGGGGAACAAGGTTTGGAGCTGATGCATACCTGCCCACCACTTCGCCTTGCAGAGAGTATGACCCTGAAGACCTGCGCATGCAGAAAGCAGGTGAATGATCATGCTTGCTGACAGGCCCAAGTTACATACACCCAGCAACTCACTCACAAGGCAAGGTTGACCCTGGACTTCTCACAACGCTCAGTGCNTGTCAACGGCATTGCCTTCATGCTGGCTGTGGCATCAGCAGTTGTGGTGACAGCATTTCCACTTGTCCTCAGCAGAACCCCACACCAAGCAGCCTGGTGGGGCGGCATACTGCTCATNTGTGGCGCAATTGCGCATCTGCCACTGGAAGATGTGCAAGAGTAGCGAGTGAGGCCACCAGATGCTTTAGGGAAGCTCAGGATCCACAGGTCTTTACTGTTATCTGAAACTGTGACTTGCAGAGTGACATAGTCTATGTCCTCAAGCCAAGTTTTCTGCATAAGTACAACCAGTTAGCCACCACAACTCTGCAGACGGTGTGCAGTGGAACACGAGACTACATGGGCTGATACCTTGCAAGCAGATGACTTGCTGGGATTGTACAGAGTGACTGATCTGCCTTGAGGCAAGGTCACTGTGCCACAGGCGCTGACAGCAAAATCTGAAGCTAGAGCTGTTGTAGCTCCGAACCATCGTGCTCCGACTGCAGACAGGCAATATCATGGTCAGGGCGCAGGTTGTGTTGGGCAATCATCAACTCGGCAGACTGCATGCGAGGCGGCGCACCTGTTGCGTTGAGGGCACTTGAACTTAAAAGTTCGCCGTTCACAGCGAAGCCTTTTTCCAGGGAGCAACTCGTGTACTCAACACTGGTGTTGCCAGATCAATGATCGGGTCGCACAAATACAGGCTTTAGCTGTACAGTCTCGCCACCGTCGACATCACGAGTGACACACCTATACAAAGCAGCGTGTGTACACCCTCATGCCAGATTTCCAGGCTGAGCTCGAAAGCCTGTCTCTGCATCAACAGGCAGCGCTTGCAAAACAAGGTCTTGGTACAGCTGTTGACTTTACAAAAAGTCCACTAGACTTGCTCAAATTTGCACGCATAGCTTCACTCTCTGAGGTGACATTGACGAGAAAACCCTTTCCTGCCAAGCAGCTTGCCGGTTGCATCTCCACATCGAGGCTGTAGGCAAACGTGGTCGTTGGTGCATGCAGTGTAGGATGAAGCATACTTNGAACAAGACAATCAGCATCACGCTGCCAGACGGCAACGTTCAGACTGCAGTCGCCGGAGTCACTACACCGATGGACATTGCTAAAGCCCTGTCCAAGTCTCTGGCCAAGAAGGTCGTGGTTGCCAAGGTCAAGCCTGAAGGTGCCACAGAAGCAGGCACTTGGGATCTGTTGCGACCACTAGAGACGAATTCCACGCTTGAGCTTTTCAGTTTTGAGGACAAAGTAGGAAAGGATGTGGGTATCTTTTCTCTCCTGCAACACACTTAGCAGGCAGACATAAGCACAGCACAGGTTCACCTGCAGAACAGCATGTCACAAAGCAAAAAGGGCCAGAATGACATTCTGTTCTGCATGCACATGCATAGCTTTTGGCAAGTGCTTTCGCAGTATCACACTTACATTGGGCGTTGCAGCAGGCCATATGCTACACTTTGCATTGCAGACATTCTGGCATTCCAGCTCCCACATATTGGGCCAAGCTCTCGAGCTTGAGTTTGGTGTGGATCTGACCATTGGGCCATCCATTGAAGAAGGCTTCTACTATGATTGCTACCTTGAGGATGGGCGCACATTGACTGATGGCGACAAGTCAGCTATTGAGAAGCGCATGCAACAGGTCAGCAAGAGACACANTGTTTTTGTTTGTTTGTATTGGATGCATACACTTCTGCATCATGTCTGCAATGAAGCCAAGTCTGGCCGCAGATCCTGTTTGCAAAGTTAGCCTTCATTGTGAACAAGGTTGAAGGACAATTTCAGCAGTCTGCACCTGAGCATGGCATTGTTCCTGGCTGCAGCAATGTGCAACGCACTGCAGAATCCGCAGTTGCTGCTGACGCAACTGGGCATCCTGAAGCATTGTCTCACGAAAGCTATGCTGCAACCACCTGAGATGCATATGCCATCTGCCCATCAGCCGCAGATGCCTGCATGACCCCAAGTTGTTGTGCAGGCAGAGCAAGCGACTTTGAGGGTGGACCCAGAACCATGATTGCAACTTCGGCCTTCTTTAGTCAATGGTTTGTTCAGCCAGAAAAGTTTGCCAGGGACCACCCAGATGACTGGAGGTTCAATATTCACGAGACACATTCAGATGTAGTGACATCAATGCCACCAGATGTGACCCTCTTAGCTTCGTCTGAGTTTACGTATTGTGAAGTTATGAGCTACCATGACTTTGTGTTGGGTTTGCAAGGGCATCCTGAGTTCACAGCTGAGTTCCAGACAGCGTTGATAGAGTATAGGTTGCAGCAAGGCACGCTTTCAGAGAAGCAAGCACAGCAATCATTGGATGTACTGAAGAGCAACCCAGTGTCAGCAGAAGATTATTCAAGGGTCCAGTCGCTTCTAACGACTTTCCTGAAAAGTTAACATGCCAATTCTAAGCAAAGTCTCCTACACAGCATAGGCAGCTGCATGTAAGGCTATGCAGGCCATGCTGTCAGAGCAAGTAGCAATTGGCATCAGCATAGGCACGCTGTCACCCAACAGCACATAGCCGTTGTNGTGGCACTGTACAACCCTGTTGCCTATGTTCAGCACGCAATTGCAGCAACCAGGAGGTGTGCAAGGCACAGTGATTGCATGCGCATCATGGCAGGCCAGACCATGCCAAGTATTTGCTGTCCTGCATTGCAACGTCACTGCAAGAGCATCCTGCTTGTCGTTACCATGTGTGCTGCTGTCACTTGTCAATGCCTACTTTGGTCACGGCCACCCCTCACGCAGCATGGTTGCCGTGCATCTAAGTCAAGTCTTGGAGCTGTGGTGACATCATGCCTGAGGTGCAGCCTTGCCAGTTGCAGCAAGCATGTATCACCCATCACCTGTCTCTCTCATGTATAGGCGGGAATCTTATTGCCTTGCACTGTAGCCATTGGTGCTGCAGCCCAGCAGAAGCTGCCGTCATGCAGGCTATGCAGTGCTGGGTCCCTATGCAAGGGAGCAGGGGTGGGCCCCCGGCCCCATTGGGGACTGGAGGTCAGGGGCCACCGGCTGGGTTCTGTGGGTGTCCCTGGCCATCATGCTGGGGGACAGCCTCACCTCCCTCTCCCTTCTGCTTCTCACCTCCCTGCAGCGCCATCTTCATGCATTGAGGTACAGCTTCCCTGCACTCGCATCTGCAGTGTACTGCATACCCAGTCACACATGNCTCATTTTGCCGCTTGGCTAAGTGTACAACACATGGCAATCAAGGCTTGACCCAGTAAGGTCTGCAGAAACAAGCAAATCTAGATGGTCACCCTGCCTTTGTTTTGCCTGCCATCAGCACCAATTGTGCTTGTTTTGATACTGCCTATTTGAGTACATGTACAGCTTGTTGATTGTATGCACTGATGAAAACCATTTTTGGCGGGAGCAACAGCCTTGAAGACGTTACACATGCTTTGTGGCTACATGCATGAGAAACATTGTAGGTATGTTCAGCACTTGTATTTGCTGGCCATGGTTAGCAACCAACAACTCAATATCCCACGGGTTTATGACCCAGACTCAGCGGACTGCACTCAGGCAGCGTGGTCACAGCCGTCAATACCCATCACCTGTCTGGAAAGCACTGTCTCCAGGACATTTCGCCAAAGTTTCTGCCCAGATAACCGGTTTGCAATTGCACGAGTAATTTCTACGGCTAGGAGACTGTCTGACCTTAATCACGGACAAAGTCGTGTGGCATACAAGCTCACAATCGCCTGCACTGCGACACGACCAATATTTTGCCCACAGCTGCCGGAGCGGTGCCGGCGTCAGTANCCAACAACGCTCACATGCGCAACACAGCTGCGGGGGAGTTCCACAGATTGCGGTGGCAGGCGCAACAGTGTGAAGCTTGCTAATGTACAGCTGTTGTGTGTATAACATCAGCTCGGCATGCATGACAGTGCAGCGCTAAGCAATGTCATGCAACCCTTGTACATGTCAGCTGGCTTTGTATTGGTTCATATGTGACGGCCTTGCTGCTTTTGAATCAGACAATGTCTGTGAACATGTTCGCAGCTTCGTCGTGTATTTACAGGCTGACAACTGAAGGGCGTGTGTTTCCAAATACAGTGAAGCCTAGCTTGATCTGTAATTGCTACAGCAAGCCTGCTGCTACCACAAACACCAATACTGCATCTAGCATCAAACTCAGAGCTTNTTGACAAATAAGTCTTCCCGCACGTGCCCGCTCTTACATCCCGAAGCATGCACTGCCGACAACCTGGCTTTGATCACGGTCCGATCGCTTGACCTCGCCCTCTGCGTGCATCACGGCCTTTGCAGCGCGTTTGTTGTGCAACATTCTCTTGCTTGATTGCATCATATCGCCTAGGTCCCGCTGTGTGCGTTCAAAAGTTTGTAGATACGAGTAGATACTGTCTTGACAATTCGAGCGTATATCACAATCGCTGCGCTAGCATCAATCACGTTCTGACGATCGCCGCGTAGTACCGCAACAGGCAAGTGTAGGCGCCAAGCCCTACGNTGCGAGAGCTGCTTGTGTACGCCGATTCCCGAAATGGTCTGCCTGAGCAGCTAGCTTCGATGCCAGCCTGGGGCGTTGTTTGCAGGAGCCTAGCAACTTTGGAAAGAGACCTGTACATGCCTGCTGAGCGGGTCATAGCGGACACATGGCAACACACTCGTCACATGCAGGCTTGCAAATGCATAGCGATTGCGCAAACGGCACACGCGATTGTTGCTGCTGACGTGCTTGGGCAAGCGCTGATCCAGTTGAAACAANACCTACTCTTCTGCTGGGTTGTGCCATGAAGGCTATGCTGCACGGACACTAGGACTGGTCCGGTGCTTGTCAAAAGCAACATGACACAAGCTCGATCACAGGTCAATTAACCTGGGCGGACTGCATAGCCAGTGTTGCTGTGATGATGCTGCATTGTCTCTCCTGCTTTCCAAGCTGTGCATTCCTGACAGAGCAAGGCTGCCAGAGCCTGGCAATGTGCATCTGTGTCTGTATACTGAATTGAGCCCCTTAAAAGCGACAGCTAACAATCTTGCTAATCACTCCCAAGCTCCGCTGTGTAGGCATTGCCACAAATGTTTGATTTGTGACGTAACAATGTCTGTCATACAGGACCTTGCTACAGCAATGGAGGAAATATAACATATCTTTTGGGGTATTTGGGCCGCCCATCTTGACCATCAAATGTCTGCATACACACAAGAAATGTGGCGCTCACAGTCCTATCTTGCATGACACCCCTGTGCTGTAACGCAAAGCTTGGTCAGCTCAGCATGCCTGCAGCAGTCTCTAGGCATACAACAGGACAAACTGCACCAGAATTTCTGAGCTGCAGACCTTTTTGTGCCACATCTCAACCAAGCACAAACAACATGCAGACACAGCTGAGTCACAGCCGAGCATCAGACACACAGGCACAGTGCTGTGCAAAACAGGCAGGTACATACCTTGCGCAATCTCTTGTGCTTAGCAAGTGCCCACTGTGTCATCGGCAGAGATCCTGCTGCAATGAACAGGAAGGCTGCAACTGTCTGTGTGGCCACCCCAAAGAGGATCCAGCCCCAGATCTCAAATGTGTAATTTGCACACGTGATATAGTTGAAGGCAAAGCCCTTGGGTATGACATACTCCTTGGACCCTGGTGGTCGCAAGTTGCGTAGTATCAAGTGGCTCCTGCAACAGCAAGCCAGAAAGGTTGTGATTCATGCTTGGTCATCACTTGCCAATCTACTTGCACCAAGAAGATGAGTGGACTGGCCACAAAACCAGACATGACTGCATTGCAAACTCATGAGTAAGCTGCAGCAATGCTCACATGCAGAGCATCACTGCGCAGTCAGCAACTCTTCCGATTCAAACTGTGCTGATGCTTGGCAATAGCGCCAAGCAAGCATGAAACCCGGCCTTCTCTAGCATATTGTGCAATGCACCAATATCTGATTTGCTGGCATTGTAAGGTGTGCTGGAACATCAATGCACAGCTTGTAATGCACACATCAGCACAAGGGAGCTTGCCTCAGGTTGCATAGCTGGCAGATCATAGCTAGACTGAGAGCCACAGCAGAGCGCGTAACGGGAGGCGGAGTGTACAATGGGTGATTGATGAAGTAGCTTACAAATGCTGCAAACACCCAGTAGTAGCTGCAGTTTCGGAACAGGTTTGCAATAGGCATGAAGCCTTTGCTGTACCTGCAGCATGCCATGGTTTGGTTGATGTTAGCATAGAGTGCTTGAAGCTCGTTGCAGGATCTCACAATGTTCGACGTCGGCAAGTTACCTGTGCACAAAGAAGGTTTCAAATATCCGTTTTGCATAGTGAAACTCCCAATACAGCAGCGCCCAGGTCTGTACTTGATGCTTGTGGCCAGATGACCTGCATTAGCATGGCAGCAGCCTGGCACGTGTACATTGCACCGTACATGGCTGCAATCTGTTATGTAGATTAGCACATGGTGGCAATGTTCAGACATACTTGACTCCAGGATATAACAGTGTTGGGAAGAAGTAGAAAAGAGGATACACGAGGAAGGGGCCAAAATATTCCCAAAAGAAAACAGTGGTCCAGCCAACCTGTATGTCATTCACACATTGAAAGATGGGGACTCAGACTTACTAGCATGGCATCATGTTGCTTGCCCAGAGAAGCCTCACAGCCATATGTGTTGAGCGTTCAGCTTACTTGGGTACCCAAATCTTTGAAAAACACCACTGACCCGTCGACAAGCCCATATTCCTGCAGAGCTTTCCCATCAGCAAGTGCTGCCCCACTCCTCTGTCCAGGTTGTGGTGGTAGTGTCAACCGTTGTCGTGAAGAGTACAGCTTAGGATGAGACTTGGTGATGGCTGTCTTCAGATGGTCNCGATTACAAAACGGCTTCTCCACAGGAGCCAAGGCAGCATGAAACGCTACCAGCGTTGCCATTCGCACGGTTGTCCTCACTGACAAGCGCCAATTTCATTAAGCCGCTTCGTACAGCCTAGCTACAGGGCAAATCTGTAAAATTTNTCCTGTATCGTAGTTTGCAGCCCTGCTATGCCTCAAGTTTAAGCTTTGCTGAAACTAAAGTAAAGTCCTGTACTTAACTTCCTGTCCGCTTCTTGCAGAGTCTACAGAGGAGCAGGGTTGTTTTCAGACCGTTATCTCCTTGTCTGCACTGCTCTTTCTTCAAGCGCACGCCTAGACGCCCATCCGCCTTACGGCTCAACACACTTCCCTTTTATACCAAACAGGTCAGCAGATCAAGACGTTGTCAGAAAGTCTCTGATAAATTCTCTACCAGCAGTATTCCATGGCAGTAGCTCGCGCATGCTCTCACGAAAGATGTGTATAAGACGATTACAAAANACGCATCGTCGTTTTTCGTTTTTGCCTGGATACTTCTTTGCAGCATACTCAGTCCACGCTTATTGCAGTGCACCCAGACTGAACACATCATGTCTACAGCCACCGGCCAGGCCGTGCTAGACACGCTAAAGTCGGACCTGAACCGTCCAGCCTATNCTGCTCTGACATGCTGTATAGTCCCGCGTCAGCATAGTATGCAGTGTATTGTGGCAGCAAAATAAGGTTGTTGCTCGTCCCCACCGTTACTGCTGCTGTGTTTGAGAGGGCCTTGGCAGTTTGTTAAGCAGGCTATTTAACAGAAATTATCATACGATCACACAACGTCAATGCATGTATGTGCCATGCACACCTTGCATCTGGTCTACCTGCGATTACAATTTGGTACCGTGGTGCTTGTAAAGCTGATCAGTGCTTGCCCACCAGTCGCTGCAGAAGCAGCCCATACGCATGGACAGGCTAGCCTGTCGACCCATCAGTGGGTATGTGGATAGAATAATTCTGATAGGCAGATAGACCTACAGACAGATAGCAGGTTCGTGACAGTTTGTTGCCATTGCCACCACAATCAGNGGATTATGCACAAGCTGTTCTGGGGCAGTCAGCCTCACTACGCATTGATACTCATGCATCACTTTCGCAAGAAAGATTGCGACCTGTTCCCAAGAGGAGCCATCTGAGCCTTGCTGAGGTGCGCCTACTGATTGGCTTGTCTGCTGCCAGGTGTCCTGTGCTGCTCTAGTCACAACTTGTCGACACACTTGCAGGAGGCGCTGCTGGGCTGTTGCAGCCACAGTCCCGTCACCTGCATGTACACGTTCGGTCATCATCATTATGACTAAGGAATTACTAGTTACCACTAGACCCAGCTGCATACATACAGACTCCAGCAGCTGCCTCCATGCGAGCCTGTCACAAANCGAGATCTGTGGTCCAATTCCTTGGAAATGAACCCCAAATTTCTGCACTTTTGTACAGCTTTTCGACCACCTTTCATAATGCTTTTTCACCGCCTTCTTGTATTGTTTGCATGGTTTGTGCACAGCGTCACAGCCATGACTCGAGCCTCTGCAGAGCTCTGGTACCATCCGAGAGCCATTTTGACTAGATTTGCACAAAGGACCATGGCTTCTAGGAGCATACTGCACAATGGTCAGGTATGTAGCATCATACTAGATCAAGCTGTAGCATCTTACAATGCGTGCCAATGAATGAGCCAATCGTCCTGTCACGACGTGTTGAACATCCATGCTTGACACTTGAGCGAAGTTGTGTTTTGGCATGGTTTGGCCTCAAACCCTGTATAATGCTCAAAGGACCAAGGCATGCCCTGAAGTATTGTTGCACTTGCATATACACTACAAATCACGTAATACTATGCAGCAGAGCTGTCTCGCGCAAGCAGCAGTAGTGGCAGTGTCATGTATGTCTGCCAGCGTGATCCTATCCTGTAGCAATGAGTCCGGAACATTGCTACAATAGCACATGGAGTCGCTGTCAACACTGCTTGCCAGTGTGCTTACACAGCAACTNGCGTATGCGTGACGATACTGCAGCACTTGAGTCCGACTTTTTCACTTGCACAGCTAGTTGTGGCTTGCTGCGACGACACATACCTTGAGGCANTGCTTTGCAATACGGCGACGGCATGGCCATACGCTCTGCCGCAAGAAGTTCCTGTACTTGTCTGCAGCCAGACATAGCAGAGCTGCATTCCCATTTGGTTCCTCAACTAGCAGGCCTTGCACGCAACATGGTCCGAGACCTGGATCCTCAGGTGAGGTGATATAAGCATTCACAGCTGATAGCAAGCTTCTGCCAAGGAGTCATGCAGCATTCCATTGAGAAACATGCATTTCGCTGTCAGGTTCCTGGCAAAGCACAAGGTGCTGCATGTGCAACACCTTCAGTTGTCGATGGTGGAAAATGCAGGGATCCTTTAGAGACAATGCGTGACAGCTGACAAGCCCCACTATGTAAACCTGAACACATCTGGCACCCATGCTGCTGACCAGACATAGTACCTTCTGCTAGCCACGAGGGACTTTGGTATTGCTGTGATCCCGTATTAATTGCTGATGTAGGTGACATCATCAGCATCTGTATTACTTGCCNTAAGACCAGTTGCTTCATGTATTGAAAGCACAGGACACTCACATCTTCTTGTGCAACAGCATTGCTGCAGTTGCTCATGTCAGACTCATGCCAAGTGTAAACATGTGCTGCAGCTCACACATGTCTATATTTTAGGGTTTAGGGTTAACCCTNAGGAGCTGTGTGAGGCGTCCAGAGAGAAGTCATCACTGCTGCCGCTGGCTGCTTCTGAAGTCTGATCTGTGCTGTCTCCAGCGTCAGTGTAGTCCTCACAACTTCTAATGGTACTGCTTACAGTGTCTGTGATGTTGTCTTGCACTGTGGCCGCCTGCATTTCTAGCTTTGATATCTGATGATCTGCAGTAGCTTCACAAGTGCTGTCGGTGAGAGCCAATATGGTATCTAATGCTGACTCCGCTAGTTCCTGCTGTGCCATCGCCTTCTGCATTTCTGCTGTGAGCTCTGATACCNTGACTTGCCTTGTAGACAGGCTGCAGGTCCAGCGGGAGGTGTGAGTTGTGAATGGCATCGTACTTGGCACTGTCGTATATGTCAGGAATCTTGCTGATGTCATACTGCTTCTTCTTCTCATTGTGGAAGGCCTTGAGCAGCTTCCGCCATCTGTCAAACATGAGCAGCAGTCTCTCCCCTCCGCAGGGAACGCCATTCTGTAAAACCAATGGACAGCTTGTAAGTTCCAGAAAGATGTGCACACATTGAGTTACCATAGGGCGTGTTTTTGTGCATGCTGTGCTCACTGCGTGTGCCAGCACTGTCCTTATTGCAATCACAAGTGTGTATGCATACATTGCCGACAGCAAAAATGTATCCTGCGATCAGTGCACTTGGTAGTGGCATGAAGGTCTTGCATGCAGATCGTGATTGGACGTGCTGCTTGCTGTAGCGATGAGAACAGATCTATTCGCAGGAGTTGACTGTGTGATATCCCATAGCAGACAGCAAGTGCAATCGTGCTCAGTGTGACTTGATGTTAGGCAGTCTGTTGCAACACAGTGGGATGTCTGTGTGTGTAGGCATTACCAGCTAGCTTGTGAATATCATTTCTTGGTGACTGTGAGCGTTGTCTGCAAAGCACAGGTGCAGCTGACACATGCATGATAAGCCTAAGCTAAATTTGCAATTGGATTGCATTTACATGTGAGTGCACTCAAGAAGCATGTCACAAACCTCAAGAGTCCATTCTTTGGGGGCCTGTGTGAGAGCACTGTAAGCTTTGACAGCATNTCATACTTTACCCTGCACGTCATCTCATCTGCACGTGGTTGAGCATGTTTGCTCACAAGTTTCAGCTTGCCAGCAATACAGTGAGCCTATGACCCTGCCCTCATGACCTGACAAGGGCTATCAGCACCTGCTGCCACACTTCCCACACAAGCCTTGCTACTACTCTCCCAGTGAGCTGTACTTTATATTGCAGCTGAGCTGTCCAAGCTGGCAAGTCAGCCAGACCTGGCAGGCATGGCAGAGCGCCCCGACATGATGCTGCATGTGAGTGGCCTGCTGGAGAGCCTGAGGGGGCAGGCCCAGGGCACCACTGCAGATGCCCAGCCTGCACTCTTTTACNATGCTAGGGAAGCTTACAACCCTAGACTCCAATAACTACCCTGAGATGTTGGGGCGCACATGCATCATCAATGCCCCGCCTGGCTTTGGGATGATGTTTGGCATGATCAAGCCCTTCTTGGATGCTCGCACCCGTGCCAAAGTTGAGGTATGCCAAGCAGGCATGTGCATACATGTGATTTGTNAAACTGACCAGCGTTGGCTGCTCTCTCCCTCCATGAGTCATGCCACATTCTTGCTGCAGGAAAAGCTGCTTGCACAGTTGCAAGCTACTTTGGACAAGGAAGGTGTCCTTAAACCTCAACATGGTACATTATGTTGCAAAGCACCTCTTGTTGGCTCATCAGTGGCTTGGCAATGCTGCAGCTTTCACAGCCAGCTGAACTTCCATGCTCTTGCCTCTGTGCAGATCTGTACATGCTGCGAAGATTCNCTACATGCCTCAAAGCCTTGTAGAGAGTTGAATGCTTTGTACATCAAGCTGGCTGCATTTCATTCGTTCTGCCAAGCTGCAATGCTGCAAAACATATGTGCGATTGCATGCGCAATTCGCGACTGCGATTGTCAGCCCTGGTTGTCTGAGTGTCTCTTGCTGACCTGCACTGGTCCTGCTGACGCCCAGCAGCCCACGACAACCTAAGACAGCATGCTCGAGTGATCACGGCAAAGCAAGGGTTGGCGCCGCGTAGAGCGCCCTAGCACATGGCTGGAAGAGGTCGAGCAGCCACTCTCCCTGCTTGGATGGCAAATGATAGCAGCCCGCGCGCGCCTGGCGCTCCGACACAGGACTCAGGCGCACTCCCAGGTCCTCCTAACCTTCCTGAGGCAGCAGGTAAGCAGCACAAGCTGCATCGCATCGAGACAGGCGCTCACGTTTGTAGCTTCTCGTGAAGCTTCTTGTAGCTGATAGGAGGCATGTCATGCGGTACAGGGCAAGAGCCTAGCTACACGTCAGATGTCATTGAGGCTGCACAAGCACAAGTGTTGAGGGAACAGGATGCTGCTGTGCAGCAGACACTGGCATCTCACAGGTCTGACAAGTCTTCATTGTGTGCGACCAATACTCACTTGCAAAGCATTGAGATGCAGCTGACAGGCATACTGCAATTCACATGACAAATCAGCCCTGCACATCATGCTTGCATGTGCAATGTGCAAATGCAGCNGTGCCCTCCTGAGCAAACTCCTGATGCACGTTGAGAGCCTACAGTGCACAAAGCGTTGATACAGCGCACGAAAGGACTAGGTGGACTAGGTGCACACGCTGGTGCTGAGAGCCATTCACCCATTGCAGTGTGGCTAGCACTGCATCATGCGCCTCTGCTATGCCCTCTTGGGCAGAGTCCTGATGCACGCTGAGAGCCTGCCGTGAACAAAGCATTGATACAGCGCACAGATGCACTATAGGGCACCGACGGTCTTGGGACACATTCTCATGTTGCAGCGTGGCTAGCACGGCGTTGTGTGCCTCTGTTCTGCCCTTTTGAGCAAACTTCTGATGCACACTCAGAGCCTGCAAGGCACAAAGCGCTGATACAGCGGATGTATGGACTGTGTGCACCCAGTGGTGTTGAGACTCTGCAGTGCAGAGTCTGTAATGACATAGCGCGTGTATGGGCTGTAACCTGCTTAGGCCAGCAAACTTCCCCACATGCAGCATTGCATTACCTGTCATGCAATTCAAAACTGCTTGGCTCACTTGCCAAACCAGTCAGTATGGTTGTGTTTAATGAGCCAATTGCCGCCAATTGTTGTCTTTGCTTTGAAAAACAACAACGTAGCGCAGCACTGCACACTTCAGCACAGTGCAGCACAGCATACTGTAGNCCCTCAATTCGCCTGGCTTCTATCCGACCGTATTGCTCAGAGTGCAGCTGAAGGCACAACACAATCATGTCCAACCGTGCTTGCGCTTACGCGTTTCTAGCCCTTGTTGCGCTCACTGCGGCATGTCANCGGGCAAGGCAAAGAAGAAGTCTGGCTATTTGCACAAGAAGCAGAAACCCTAATTTCGCTCAGGGGCTGTCGGCGTCTTGGGTGGTAAGACCATCTCTCTTAGCGCTGCAACCGGGTGGCTGGCAAGCAGCACCGGCAGACATGGTGTACGTCAAGGTCGAGCGCAGTAGCACGTACTTCAGTCGATACCAGGTCAAGTACAAGCGTAGGAGGCAAGGGAAGACCGACTATCGTGCTCGTCTTAGGTTGACCTCGCAGGACAAGAACAAGTACAACACCCCCAAGTACCGTTTCATTGTCCGCTTCAGCAACAAAGACGTCACTTGCCAGATTGCATACGCAACAGTTGCTGGAGACGTTATCGTAGCTGCTGCATACGCTCACGAGCTCCCACGCTATGGCCTGAAAGTGAGTAGCATTAGCAATAGCCTGGTTCCGAAGTCAAGTACCAGTTCAGCTCTGGAGTGTCCTTCCACACCAGCTCCTTACTGCAGGCTGGTCTGACCAACTACGCAGCAACCTATGCCACTGGACTGCTGCTAGCACGCAGAGTGCTGCAGAAGTTTGAGTTGGACAAGACCTACACAGGCGCTGCAGAGGCCACTGGAGAGGACTTCACAGTTGAGGAGGCAGAGGAGGGCCCCCGTCCCTTNTACGCCTGCATTCCATTACATGGGATGACAGAATGAACATCAACTGGATCCCCTTAGATGACTCCGAAAAGACAGATGCAGTATGACTTGAAGTTGCTACACAGGTCACGTAGCCATTCACATTGGCATGCACATGTGAACACGTGTCGATGGCACCATGTGAGAGCGTAACAAGCAAAATCGCCTGCTTGGTTTACATCAGCAGGAATGCTTGGTCATGCAAGCAATCCTGCTGATACAAAGGACTAATGATGCAGTGGTGGCACAACACTCAGGCTCAGTTGCAAGTTGACCACAAGAGGCAATCAGGTGGACTTGCCTCAATGCAAAGCTGCTGTGTTCTGGCATGAGACGTACACAACGTAGGCAGGTATGGCTGCACACATGTCAGGTACAATTGCTCTTGAGCTGCATGCCCATCATGGTCTGCATACGTATGCATTTTAGTCACCAGGAATTGTCATTACCTCTGGGCAAAACTTCTTGGTTCAAGACTGCTTTGCAACCTTGCAACTGCCCAGATGCGCTAAGCATGGGCGTGACTAGCCAGTTGCCATGAAAGCGATTCAGTATATCCTGCAGTTGACAAAGCAGCTTATTGTTAGTCTAGCTGCGAGTCCCTGTGCAGAGAGCGATAACAACTTGTGGCACCCGTGCAGCAGTGTGAAATGTGTCAGGCATTGTACAACATACTTGCCTTGCTCAGCNATGTGGGGTCCTCTATGATGTTTGGCATGGGGCAAAACGGCACCACCAACTTGATCACCAAAGCCCTTCAAACAGTTGGCAAAGAGCTTGAAACTATTCCTGACCCCACTCAGATTCACTATCATCTACCCAAGTCAGCAGCTCATCCCCAGGTACACATGTGTGACTTGAGTCAACCACATGCATAGCCAATTCTTCTGGGTGCATGATGTTGGATGAGATCAGGGGAAAGGGTGTCTTGGTTGTGTATGCAAGCAGTCTACGTATGTACACATGCATGCTACATACTTACGCTATATATGCATACACTGTGTTGTATGAGCACTGGCTTGTCAGTATTTGACAATGCGTAAGTGGCATGAGTCACACATGCAGAAAGCCAGCACAGCTGTATGCTAGCAGCTGACTCATGTCGCAGACGAACCTGTGGCTGATTTGACCAATGTGTCAGTCACATTCTGCAGTCTGGATGCATGCTAGTTGACATCCCTTTGCAAAAGTTCACACATCCAATCAAAAGTTTCAACCATGTGCTAATGTGAGTTTCGAAAATTGAAATTTGAGAATCTGCCAGAAAGCATCAGTGTACATCCTGAAGGATGCGTGAGATGTTCCAGATTTGTGAGGGATGTCACTACCCCCTGTTTACTGTGTGTGATCAGGCAGAGTCTGGTCACATGTTGCAAAGCACAAGCTGTATAGCACCTTGAAGGCGTTTTGCTGGGGGCAGGGCCTGGAGGTGAAAGTGTGGCGAGATTACGATGAGTTTATTGCTGAGCTGACAAGCAAATTTCCCCACGAGAAGAAGGGTATCAAGAAGTTCTATGACGAGTGTTGGCGTGTCTTCAACTCCCTCAACTCCCTGGAGCTGAAAAGCTTGGAAGAGCTGCGCTACTTGCTAGGACGTAAGCTGCTGACTTTGCAAGCTTGCAAATCTGCCCCCTTGTACATATCACTTGTTGCTGCTGTACAAGTGTGTTGCTGTGAGCCTTTTAAGCTGGCNACATGCTTGGCTGTATCACCACAGTGATTCACAAAAACTGTTCTGCACTGCAATTGCATCTGCAACAGCCTTACATGTAAACACAGTTGAGCAAAGTGAATGTGATCTTGTAGGTAAGAAGCGCACTAGCACTGAAGATCTCAGCCAGCACTGTACCAGCTGCTTGTCAGCCATCCCATCTGCACCATACACCATTGCCCCGCAAGGTGAAGGCCCTTGAGTCAGGAACTGACCATTGTGGACCTTGCAACAACAGACAGTGCACAACCTGCATGTTTGGACAATGTGGCAATCGCCAGTATCTTCTGCGACGTCAGCATGTGGAGTGTACGCACGCATTTAAGAGACTCACATCACAGCGTGGTGGGACATGCAGCAAGGGTCTCTTGCAGGCTGTTGTTCCTGTCTATTCAAAGCACAAGGTTTCAGTTGTGACCCTGTCGGGCATGGTACACTAGTGATTTGCACATTGGCTGAACATTGTGCAAGGGCACACTGGCTTTGCCTCCTGTTTTCAACTTGGGTTTTGAACCTGTGTCAACCACCGGATGTAGCTGTAGAACATGATGGCAGGGCAAGGAGGAGCTGCAAGACAAATTGGCCTCCCATCTTTTGATTGGTGTGAAGGGTACATTCACAATGCAACTTGAAAAGCCATGCAATAAATGCGTCCGGGTTGATGTGTGAATTCGTATAACGAAGGAAGTACATGCCAGTCTGAACGGGCTCCCGAACCATAATCACCATACTATGGTCGAAACAGTTGCGCAAAGCAAGTCGCGCTGCTGACAAACTATTACGCGTGCATCAGCGCGTGTTGTATGTCCTACAGACCATGTCGGCATTAGCGTAAGTGCAGCACAATAACACGCCTGATTCACGTTGCAAATGCCGTCATTAGGTCTCCTGAGCACAGTGATCACGCCTGCTTGTCACTCTCAGCGCGTTCACCTACCGGCGTACTGCTCGCGTCCAGTCAAAAAAGAACACTCTCGAGTGCTGAGTATCAGACACCATTGCTTACCTCNCGCCAATTGCATTTTGTTCCGGCAGTGACAGGCACATCACGCGTGAAAGCAATAACGCAAGCGCACCTTTTTCGCCTTTTTCGACTTGCTTTGCTTCTTGTTTGCGATCAACGGGGTTTGACTGTCGGATGCGGGTTCTAAGGGGTCGCTCGATGGCTCAGGGAACTCGTCGTCGTCAAAGTCAGGAGCTCCTTTGCGTTGCTTCTTTTTCCCCATTCACCTGCCTCCGTGCGCTACAACTCGGGTTGCAGACAGCTGTACTCTTCCCTTGTGCGCGCGGTGTGTATATCGCTTTGTGTGTCGGAAGGGCACGGCTTGCGCGCGCTAGCGCAGCAATTGACGCAGAGGAGTTGTCCATGTACAGTTACTGTGTGTCGTTTCGACTTCGTTCGGCTTTTGACTTTATGAGGCTCTGTTGAAACTCTCTCTGTTTAGCATGGCCCTCTGAGTGTGTATGGTATGTGTCCCATTTCGAATTGTTGACATGGGGGTAGCAGTACACGTCATGTTGACTAGCATGCGGGGCTTCTGTTATCACTGCTTGCCAATGCGTAAATGTGAGTATCAAATCTCGCTGGTATAAGCATATATCCCATTTGCATGTACACTAGGCACAGCCTCCATGCTAGATTTGAAATGTACAAGCACTGCACTTGACACAGCAAAGCAGGGTTTAGCAGGGTTTAGCAGTTCCTTGTCTTGCTTGTTAGTTATAACTAATTACAAGCGCGCTCAAAAAGCACATTTGAACACTGCAATCCACACGGTGTGGAATGCCATCCGGCATAGCTCCAGCAGCAGGAGGGAGGACTGTGAGAGGTGGTTCTGGCATGCTTATGTAAGCTTGACAGACAATGATTGCTGTTGGACCACTATGACATCTTGCAGAGACAGCTGGTGAAGTGAACGGTGTCANCCTGACCACATTCAGCATACTGTACTTTTGCGTACTATGCTGTTGACCATGTCTGACTATGCTAGACACGAGATTTTCCAAATGGTGGACTAACGAACTTCGATATGATTGGAATTTCCAGGTCATGACAGATGATAAATTTTGCAAATACAAACAGACATTGGAGAAATCCAAAGATACTATTGTAAATTTTTCAGCGGCCAAGACACTTTGTAGTGCCGTGTTTATGCACATATGCCTTATATATGCTGTGTTGAACATAGCATCAGTGAACAGGCGCCATTGGCACATGTCTGATGATGGGCAACCCCTTTGCAGTCTGTATGCCCTCTCTCAGAAGCGCGATGCNAGCGTCACACGAAACATGAGAAGTCTCTGAAATGTAAAAAAGCAAACAGTGATTTGTACAGTCTCCGCAACACAGAAAAACAGAACAGAACAGCAACCACACATACCACAAAACAAGGAGTGGAGCCTGCATAGAAGGCACCTCCATTGGCTGCATAATTCCGCACCAATTGGCTGCTGTCCAGCAGCACACGGCAGTCGCCCTGCATGCAACAGATGCACACTGATGCGGCAACAGCAGTGTCTTGAGCCCCCAGAGACTAGCAGACAAACAATTCGCCAAGTCCAAAGGCTTTGCCTGTGTAGATTTGCAGTGCCTTGTAACACTCACAGTTATGACCTGCTGAGCGCAATAAGTCTAATCTGGCATTTTGTGGTGAGGGACCTATGCTGGCGCTACACGTTTTCTTCCATGGCAGGCAGAGACAGCGAGGCGGCTCAATAGTGGAGGGCTGGACTGCTCACTAACTGTATGTCAAACAGAGACGGACTAGTGGCTGTGCTGACACATTCAGAAAGACAGGGCTACTGCTCATGATGCAGTCAATAGCAGCTGTCATTTGATCAACAGCAAAGCTGAGGATCAGCAGTCTTGAACCATGAGATGGCACACATTGGTAATTAGCATGTACAACTCATGTAATCAAGTGCACTGTGTGAGCTGCTGTTCACCTTTGGTGTTGAGGCCACATAAACAGCACCACCAGATACAGTAGCCTGGTTGTCTGTGAATGTAGCACTTACAAGAGCACTCTGCAGGCTGCATGGCAATCTCACAAGGCNACTGTCGCCTCTGTGAGCTGCAGGCCCAAACCCATTGTATTGCTGGCTGCCTTGTAGGCCCACCCCATCAGCCCTTGCCCGCCTTGCTTTGCCTGCTGGGCTTGCTCCTTAACACTGTCTGTTACCTCCTCAGCAGACTCAGTGGCGCTATCAGCAGCACCCTCAACTTCCTGCTGTGCACTTGCATCATTGCCCTCACCCACTGCAGCAACAGAAAACAACATGCGTGAAGTACACTCAGAGGCAGCAGGAGGACAATGCACACTGGCAGATGCTCATGGTAAGCTTTATCTACAGCCATAACACTGGGACATACAATGGCAATGAGCAACNGGTCGTTGGGGATCACAATCAGTGTGTCGACATTTTTTCTGAGGGTCTCGATGCCATCATGCGCCTGCAGCATACATGTACAAAAGCTCATAGCTCGCATCCTGCACAGTCCTGACCTGCTACTGTTCAGCCACAGCCCGCTGTGCCTACTATGATCAAACCTTGACAGCAGCACCTACTGTCGCATCATTGTCAAGAGACAGGAGGACCCTTTACCGCAATCAAGTGCATCATTCAAGCACAACGGTTGTAGGTTGCTTTGCAGATGCTTTCTAATGCAGGGCTGGGCTGTCTGTAAGGGTGGTTAGAGACAAACCTGGTGTCCTCGCCTTCTGCCCTCAAATGTGAAGGGGTAGGTGACAACACCAACGGTGAGGATGCCAGAGTCCTTGGACATACGAGCAACCACAGGAGCAGCTCCAGTGCCGGTGCCGCCACCCATACCTGCTGTTATGAACACCTGCATTGTCATTTAGTCAGGCCATGTTGGTAGCGCCAATGACGATCTGTAGCTATGTGAGGTGTGCAACAACCAGAAAGGCAACACCATACGCATGCAGAGCTGCAGACTCAAGCATGCAAGTCGACTACTGTTTCTGATACGACATCCTGGGAAGGCAGGCCACCTGCGTCAACTGCATGTATAAGGTTGCAAATGAAGAATGCAGATGTTTCTTGCGCAGTGGTTGGGAACAGCTGATGCAGGGCTGCATCCCATACGACAATCTCCAAGGCAAGTACACTGCTATGCTGAACACCTACCATGTCTGCATTGCCAACTGAAGCAGACAGGCTTTCCAGGGATTCCTGCGCTGCCTGTTCCCCAAGCTCGGGATTGCCTCCTGTGCCTGAACAGGAGCAAATCATGGTGTCACCACTGTCTGCTGTGCGTATCCGGGAATCTGCAACGTGTAAATCTTACCGAGGCCTCGTGTCAACTCAGATCCCATTTGTACTTTGTTCATTGCTAAGGAACTTNGCTTTAGCCAGCTAGCACATCAGCAGCACGCTCGCTTCACTTGACTTTGATGTTTTCTGCTATGCCATCTTTGGATGATAGCTCATCTGCTGAGCAGCTCATGAAGAATTTTGCTACTCGGTGAGTGAAGTAGCAAATCAGAAATATGGCCCAAAGTTGGGGTCCTTGGGATTGGGCAGAGGCTCATGCACCTGCAGCAGCATAGACATGTGACTGGCACAGTGCAGCTTGCTGATTATCAACACCACAGGGAAATGCCTGAGAAGGGCACAGTATCTTTCTGCCTCCTGCAGAGCATGTCAAGTGCAGTGCAACAAGTTGCCTGTACTCAAGATTGACGTAGGTCAGCATGCGCAGGTCGTGGCGTACATGTTTGTGCTTTTTCTTGCTGGCATGCTGCTTGGCGTAGTAGATGGATGCAGATAGAGCTGCAACTGTCAATCCGACCCCAACACCCACCCCCACTCCCAGGCCGGCTTTNGGGTGATGGGTGATCATCATTAGGGTGATGCTTTGCCTCACCCTGGGAGGTGGGAAGCCAGCAGCAGTGTGCTGCAGCGGGTCTGTGGGAAGTTCAGCTTCCAGCTTGCCGCCTTGCTGGCGCCTGACCAGCTGGGCATATATGCCGCCCTGTGCGCGCAGGCTGTCGTGAGTGCCCTCCTCTGCGATGCGCCCCGCCTCCATCACCACTGTGTGATCTGCAGACTGCACTGTTGACAGCCTGCACCAACAGTAGCACATCACTACCATTGTGCACTACTTACATCGACCAGATGAAATTACAGTGTCTTGGAGTTGCTGTCGTACGGCAAGTTAATCGGTGAGCGACATGCAATGCATTGCAGGCTTGATTTTCAACAACACTATGAGCTCACACAAGATAACAGTTGATGTTGACTCACAAACATGTGGAGCCATACCAAGTGGTCATGCAACAAGAATGCTGGCAGGTCAAGAAAGTGTTGAACCAAATGCTGCACAGCAGGCGCAGCCTCAGGTGGAGCATGCATTGTCAGGGGTAGTGTATGCAGATCTCATGTGCATTGCTGGCTGCCAGACTTATCAGTTGCTGCACATGATGTCTGCAGCAAGTGCTTTTGAGCATGCTAGCAGGCTACCTGATCTAGTTGCAGCACATGCCATGAGTGATGCTACACAGGGACTATGAGGCCAGGCATAGCAGCATCTCAAACTTGCTGCACTGATCTGTGTTTGCCCAGTGCTTCGTCGCCGCAACCATGTGTCAAGATGCAGCAAGATGCTGAAGAGCATGATAAGAACACAAGCCAAGAGATGTTCACTGGCCTGTGAGCGATGACCAGGACAGCGCGCTGGCTGCTGCGCATGGCACGGTCCAGANTGGTTGCTGCTCCACACACCGAGCATTGACAAGCATGTATATTACCCCCGTGGAATGGGACACGATGCGTAAATGCCCTGCAAATGCACGTGTATAGAGAGCACCATATAGGGAGCGCTGCGCTGTGCTGTCGGCTGTGTCTGTTACATTGACTGTGGTCCTGCTAAATTATCACCACCGCTTGCATATGCTGCACACTTGACCAAGATTCTGAGTAGCCATCGCCAGGTACCTTGACTTGACATCCCTTGCACAATGTGTTCATCATGAGCAGATCCAAGAGCGCGCTCAGGCCACCGAATGCATGGGCCTGCAGCGCTAGCGGTAAGCTTATCATTACATATCACCTTGCTAGCACCCGAGCTTAGTAGCCTACCCGCAAATGTCAGGCATAAAATGCGATTGTCAACAAATTGGCAGAGGAGTACATCGTCAGATCTGATCTGAGACGGATCTGTACATCAATCACCAGGTACTAGCAACAAAATCTAGCAACAAGCAATAGATACCACCAGAAAACCAACAAATAAAGCTGACAGATAAGTCAGATGTGTGGTTGAAAAAAACTAAGCGCATGAAACTAACTAGTGAACACGTGAGTGAGCAAGCGTATGCTTGCCTTCACCCATGGTGGTACAGTCCTAACAAACAGTCACTGTGACCTTTAGCAGATGTGCATGGCGCAACAGGCGTGCACGTAGTTCTAGCTCTCAGAGTCCAGTCAAGTTTTTGCTCATATGCAATGTGTAATCAAAGCTATGTGAGTAGGCGGCAGTGCCGCCTGTCAGCAGTATAGTACATCTGATCGTCTGAGTGTGGTGTAGCGTTGCTTATTGCACAGCCTGTCAAGGGTAGGTGCTGCACCCAAACAACTGCGACTGACTGGTTGTTGCGTCACACTTTCACAAAGTGAGCCACATCTGTTGAGCAGGCATGCCAACTCTCTCCCAGAGTGTCACTTGTGTTTGAGACTGACATGTAGCTTCACCACTGTTGGACGTCTGTGGAAGTCTGGAGCTGCTGACTGTCATTGCAGATGCCTGGNACCTGTGCCCATGCAGTTACTGCTGGTGCAGCTAGTATTGGCCCATGCTCCTACTACCTGGAAAGCGCCTGATGGCCATGTTTTCCAGACCTTCCTTCTGCAAAGTAAGTGGTACACACTCATGTCCTGAAGTTCTCAATGCGTACACATATTGCGGCAGTCAGTGCTTGTGCGTTCATCGCTTTGCACCATGTTTCTGCACGTTGCAATGTTTGGCAGTTTGTTCAGAGGAATATTGTCTGCACACAATTTAAAGCTCCAGCCTGCCGTGCTGGTTGCAAATCTTTGTGCCCCAAGACCTATCACTCATGTTCCACATTCACCGTGAGGTTGGGAATGGTAGCAGCAAAACCTAGACCCCAAATTCCTTCTCTGAGATGCCTGCTTTCCCTCAAGCCAAACCATGCCTGATGATTCCTTCCCTGTACGGCACAAACGTTGTGTGCAGGGTCATCGTGGTTGAAAGATGTCCCAGACCATGCTGTGGTGTTTGATGCCCCTTGGCATGCACACACAGTCAAGCTATTGCCCTGGTAAATGCTGCTGGCTTGACACCAGCCTGCAAGGAGCTGCCGCTGCTGCTGCTGCTGCTGGCGTTTACTGCTGCTGCGTTTGCTGCTTTTGCATGCTTTGCTCGGTTGCCATGTCGAAACGTCGCGTTCTAGAGGTTTGACCTATTGTTTGACCGAGCGAACAACCGTGACTCTGTGATGCCCAGCATGGGTCAGCACGCTTTATATGCTGCATAAGGGTTGCAACCTGACTGTGTCTGGTTCACTGTTGCTTGCTGCAGCGCACTGCTCATTGCTTNTCGTATCAGTCTGCTATCAGTGCAGTTTCAAGCTTGATGTTGGCTGTCAGCCGGTCCCTGTGCTACCTTCCACTCCACCTATGCAGCAGCAGCAACAGCGGCAGCGGCGCCTTCACTTGCAACATTGTCAGTGTTTGGCCAGGTGATACTGGCTCTCATCTGCAACTCACAGTCACCTGCACTTGTGCTGCACTTCCTGTTCCAAAACAATGCTTCACCTTCATTGTCGATGCAACCCTGCCATGTTCCTGTTCAGTGAAGGATTGCAGGATTGCATGTGCACAGGCTATGTTTGGTCATGCACAATGTGATGCAGTGTCTGCCTTTGCCATTGACACNCAGGCTTGACCCATGTCTCCAGCGGCCAACCATACACTGGCGGCAACTCTGCTGCATCAGGATCTGGAGATGGAGGGAATGGGACGTTATCACTCTTGTCCTTAGCATATCGTCGCATGGCCTTCAAGCGGTTTAGAATCTCCTCATCTTGCAGGAGCTCCTGCATCTGAAGGTGCAACACACACACCAGTGAAATGACAGAAATCACGTCTTAATCATTATTGGCATCAAACTGACAGTTGTCAACCTAAAGCTTCCAGCACGTAGAACAACCTCCTTGTATCATGCACATCAGCAAAGTGGACTTTGTCATGGTTAACAGACGTGCAGCGTGCCACACCATCAAACGCTGTGAGTGCACAAGTATGACGACAGCCATGACCGCAGCCATGACCAAAAGCCACAAAATGCACACACATGCAAGTCGCTCTGAAAACCTGCTTTCTGGCTTGGCCCCTGCGGCACTGACACTGCAATGTGTTGCGCTGATATTCACCTGTGCAGCTGTCTCTTGCACTTGTGGTCCTCCAACCAGCTCAGTGATGTCCAGCCTGCCCATTACTACCTCAGCTGCCTGCTTGATGTCTGACTTGCTGACGAGCAGATCACCCAGCGGGTCTGCCTGGTGCTGAGGTGCGGACCGCATGTGTACAAAGCCCGACTTGCCTGCATCCTCTGCATTGAAGCTGGCTGCACTGGCAGAGCTTGATTCANTTGCCGGGACTGCACCGATGTAGCCACATTCAGTAGTTGGGCAGAGACTGCAAAGTGCTGTCAGCTATTGGCAGCTCTTACAACAAGGATGTGACCAATCAATTGAGCATGAATTGACATTGACTGCACAGCACATTGCCTGTNAGAGCAATCGTCGGTTATCACCTTTTGCGATTGACAGCACCCCGCGAGGGAGTGTGATACATACTTGTCTCCCTTGAAGCTCGTGCTTCTCTGCGCATACTTTGTCTGCGATGGCCTCATCTGCGAACGTAACGAAGCCAAAGCCTCGTGGTTTATCCGTAACTCGATCTCTCATAACAACCTGCACCAAGCCGAGGTGTCGGGCATAGCTCACGTAGCAGTAACGCTGCAAGCGTGCATCGAGCCGAAAAGTCGTGTACCACTTCGTGCATCTTGCCATACGGCCCGAAGTGCGACCTCAAATCCTCTGCGTCAAGTCAGTTCCTGGTCAGTCAGCACCAATCGGACAGCACAATTAGCTCCGCAATAGCGCATACATACCTTCTGTGGTGTTCCATGAGAGCCCGCCGAGAAATAGCTTGACTCCTCTGCATCAGCATTATCCTGTGTGTTCGACACGCAACACCAGTCTGCGTTCAACAACAAAAAAGCAGATGCACTTGTGACCTACGTGGGTTGGCGGGGAGCGCTGCTTGAAGCCTCCGGGTTTGCTTCCTCCTCCGCCATCGGAGACTCACGAAGGCTTGCGTCACGCTGGCGCCATGTCGCTGGCTACGAAGAAGCAGAAGTCGCTGTGCTCTACGCAGTGCAGATGCCCAGACTTGAAAGGACGGTGCCCCTCACATGCGAGCTTTGTACTAACACACCTGAGTAATGCTCAACCATGCCCTGAGCAGGGGCAACAATCGTTTATGCTATCTTGATCAGCTCACACTGCTTGGCGAACCCTCGCATTCTTGCGTACTTCATACACTAACGCACACAAAGGACAGCTTGGTTAAATGCTACAGAGTACTGGAAGTCCACGTGCAAAGCCAGATGCCATACGTGGTCATGCTTTTGACCATAATGCATAGCACTGCGAATGTCTCCTCAACACATATACTGTTTAGCATGCTTGCTGGCAACGGTAAGCAGCACTGTCGTGTCTAGAGTCACCAATACAATGATATCGTGGATGCACGGCCCCTTACTGAAATGCAAGACTCATGGCTGGTTGTGTTCAGGACCTGGCCTGCGCAGCACTGTTACAGTGTAGCTGGCCTGCCCCAAGTCCGACTGATCAATGCATTGTCTGGTTATGCGTTGATGTGGCACTGGTAGCGCAACAAAAGAATGACAACATGTTTGGCAAGGTCAAGCTTCCTGTAGATACCTCTAGTAAGCTACACCAGTTGTCACGTCGTTAATGCCAGCCGTCATTGTGGCATCCGACATTTCACGAAATAAGTCCAATGCATCACCATTGACCTCTTCGATCGGGTCAATGCCTGGCGCTGCGAGCGGTCGCGTACGCGAGCAAACGCTGTGCTCGAAGGCGCTTCTGGTGATAACCTAAGTAGTTTCAGCTTCCATCAGGTTGGCGAAGCAGCTACTCCAGTCAAGTCCCCCGTGCACAGGTTGAGCCGCAAGTTACTCCCTGACTTGCCATGTCAAGTATGTCTGGTGCCAACGAGAGACCAAAGGCGATCTCCGAGATGACACTGGAGGAGCTGCGAGCTATAAGTGACATAGATATGACAGACAGAGACTTGGCAAAAGTGATACAGGCAATACATGCTGGTGGAGCTCAGCTGGAGGATGAGTGTAACCTAAACAGCAACAGTGCCGAGGATCCCTTGTCGTCCACTGCACGATTTCAGACTTCTGCGCAGCCATGCGCGCTGTGTGAGCAGACGTTTGAGGTGCCTTGCAGCCAGTGTGTACTGTGTCAAGCACCAGTGAGCAACCAAGCTCTGCAGTCTATTGCAGCATGGCTTAGCTGGCAACAACATTTTTGTAGATGGATGGTACAGAATCAGGTACAATTGGTGTCAAAGCTGTCATGAAGGTGGATACACACTCTTGCAGCAGCATATGCAGGGCAGAATTACAAGTTAGGGCCTGAGATGAACCTTGTTCAGCTGATGATGTAACCGGTCACAGAGTAGCATAGTATCACGAGATGAAATCTGTAGAGTCATCAGTACTTGCTTGCCAAATGGATGCCTCACTGACACACTCCTACCACTGATAGGACCCACAATAACACAGGGCTGTAAGCCAGAAGACCACAGCATTTCACGGCTCCAGGAGTGAGCAGCGTGTGATTGCTATGGCTCGTATGATAGGTGCACGGTCAACTTCACAGATTAGTGAAGCACACACACAGTGGCTGCAGTAGCAATCAGGAATGCAGCAACACAGGATGCCACCATGTTCACAAGCTCAATATTGTTACTCCTGCGTTGCAAAGCACTTGATGCGTCTTCTGCTAGCATCAATGTTGACCTCACTTCCTTGAGCGCATGCTCAGCCACTTCAGCACGCTGAAGTAAGGATCGCAAGAGTTGCTGTTGTTGCTCTGACTGCCTTTGCAACAAGTCCACCTTGCTATCAGCCCTGTCCTGCCCATCCTCCACCTGTATGTCACAGCCGCTTATGATTCTGTATTGCGTCAACTTGGCAATGGCCATACAAGGCATGCCAGGCGACAATCAAGATTGTCTGCAGTGAGCTTGGCACTATGCTGAATGACACCATTGGGTTGACGAGTTGTACTGTTGTCATTGTTGCCCACTTGCAGCTTTGCTACCAGTGGCTGTGGTGAGGTTGCTGGACCTGCTGGGCCATCTGTGACTGCTGCTTGACCTCCAGCAGGTTCAGCAACTGCTGTGTTGTGCTTCTCTGTACCGTCAGCTGTTTTGTCCTTCACCACAGCATTGTCTGCGTCACCTGCAGGACANTGAACCAGAAGCTTGATCAGCATCATATAAGATGGGCAGCAGAACACAAAGCGGTGCGATAGCAACCTTCACTGTTTATTTTTCCTGATCTGCAGAACACAGATCACATGCAGCCAGTCATGATGATATTGCTTGCAACCTCATTGACTGCAAACATACTATATACATTGCTTCGCCCTGCAAGCCAAGGGAAACAGGCTCCGGCACTGCCCGCTTGCTCTTGTAGGTCTCTGACCCGCGCAGTGTGTATAACATACTCCTTATGAGCACATGCACGTGTGGCCAAGCGCATTCCAACAGTCTGTCTACAGACATTTGTTCCCATTATTGTCCAGAATGAGAAGCAGCAGAAGGAAAAGCATTTTCTGGCTCAGGTTCATTGTTGCATATTCACGACTGAAGTGGTGAGCCAGCCCATACTTTTGCCATCCAGCAAAACATGTTCTGTTTGACTAGCGGCACCCTGTGAACATGCAAGTGACAGCGTTCTTGTCACTTGCACTCACTCATAACACTTACATCCATCTCATAAGACTTCTACAGCTTGGCTGCGCCTCCAAGTAGCCGCAGATTGACCTCCATAGGTTGTGTTTTGATACATGACAGCATGTTGTAAACACCAGAAGTTGCGTTACAACGCACAAGCTTACTGTGAAGTCTGCAGAGCCATAGCTAAACAACTTGCTTTATTTGCAGATGATGGCAGTGAGCAGATGCAGGTGACACAAGGCTGGCCTTATCTCGCTTTGTAGGAGGCACATCATGTCTGCAATGACCTCTCCAAATATCCCCAACACCTCTGCAACACATGTGCTGCATCAGCTTACTATGCTGGTGTTTGTGATGTTACCAAGTGCACTTCCTTGTGGGACAGTAGGATTGCCTTCCTTGGCACAGTATGTAGCTCTGACTTTTGCCCATGACGCAGCAATGCCTTTTGACAGGACTGTATAACTGCAGCACTTAATGACAGGGTGCATGGCAAAATGCATCTGCAGAACATGTGAGCCACCAGCGCAACAAAATAATGTGTGCCATGGTTCGAAAATGTTGTCAGTCTGGGCGCACTTACAAGTACATGGCAGTTTGCATCATACGTGCAGCATATGGTGCTCTGTGCAGCAATCTCTGAGCTGTGTAGCATGTCTGCTGCAAGCTCCTGCGGCGTCCTGAGGCCGCTGCTCCATAAAGCATGACCATGTTGAGCGCGGTAAGTTTAGCTCTGTCAACCAAAACCTGCTGAATCCTCTTGTGTTGCAAAGCTAGTCATGCATGGCCTATCTATACACATGCATGCATGTGGCAGGATGCTGTAGAGCCTCATGCCATCACAGCCAATATNTGAACAGTGTACAATGGGGTAATGGGTTTTGTGTTGCAGGAGCCTGAAGCCTTGGAGCCAGGGGCGGGGGCAGGCCAGCAGGACGTGACAGAGCTGGATGCTTGGCTCAAATGTGGCGCCTTGTCTGCTCTTGGCATGCCTGTGCAAGAGGTCAGCCTTGGCACACATTGCGATGCCCATCTGCATGTGTTGCCGTATCTTTAGCTGCAGCTGTTACTGTGCTGTAGTCCTGAATGCACTACCTGGTTTGATGTGGGTGACTGCATCAAAATGACTTGATGCATGGCTGTGGGCCACAGCACAGCACAGCAACACAGCACTTAACATATTATTGCATCCTTCGCTAGGACTGTATAGCAATGTGTCACTATCCCCTTTCAGCCTGAGGGTCTGCCACATGTCCTGGAATTGTCGCGCATTTGTTGTGAGAGGTATATGCAGCAGCAAAAAAGTGTTGGCTTGCCCACNTCTCTAGCATACTTGTGAGCAGAGGAACCCAGGTCAAAACATGTCCAGAGGCCTTTTGGTTTGTGTAACGTGCAGTGAAAGTTGTTGAACAGGTTGTATCTGACCGTAGACCTTGCGTGTATGCAGTGACCTCCGCAGCTTCAGCACACAGTCTGCACAAGATCATGGGCAGCATGCGCCTGCCTGAGCCCTCCCCTGCACGCGACCCCACCCCCATCCCCATTGCCACCATGTCCTCTCGATCTTTGCCTACAGTAATGAAGCCGCATGTGGTAGAGATTGGGGAGAAGCTGTACCTTTCTACCGCTTTGCCTCCTTCAGCTGCCCGCCTGCACAGCTACCAGCTTTCAGAAATTGCCCAGGATGACCACGAGCATGTTGATGGCATCCCCAGCACAGGCAATGCTGTGGGCACTGTAGACAGTACTGCCCAACCTGAGCCAAGCAAGCTGAAAACCTATGAGACATTCTCCATTGCAACAAGCCCCAATAAGAACCAGCCAAGCAACACAGATAACAGGCTGAACCTCACTGCCAATTCAGCTTCTGTACCAATTGCTGAAGAGACTGCCATGGATGAGAATGATGACGCCACGACTAATAGGTACTTTGATGTGTGTTGTACAAGTGCATCAGGCTTGCTCTGACCACTGTCAGAATATCCGCGTGCAGTACTGCATTGAGAATTGAGTTCATGCGAGTATGAAAGTAATCAATATACATGAAGGGTTTGGAGTTGGAGACGTACTGTTTGGGCACTGTCAACCACGTCACTAACTCCATTCTGATTTGAACATTCTTGCTGAGCTGTGCTGCATCACCCCANGTCTTGACTGGCAGCTCCAGTTGCAGTTGCCATGAAGATAGGACAGCTAGCAATCCTGCTGCCGACTGCAATCTTGAGAGTATGCAATGCTCACAGCGCATGCTATTAAAAGTGGTGGTCAGTCAGGACTATGCGGCTGTCGGTAACTGAGTGACCTTCCTTTCCAGGACTCAATGGAAGCAGAAGCACTGGAAGCAGCCAAGGCACGAGCCGGGGAGGGACTGCTCAAGAAGGTCTCAGCCGAACATGTCACCACCATTGGCCTTGAAATGGCCATTGAGCACCTGATGAAGAAGTGCGAGAGCCTGCGAGCTCGCAAGCGCTTCTTTGCTAACAAAGTGGTAGAGACTAACACCTCTGGCACCCCTCCAACAGGCACAACTCCCCCGCAGTCCCCAGCTGTAGAGGTGCAGGCGCCACCGCTGCCACCGCAAGCTGCCACTTCCCCTTGCCATACCTCTGGCATTGATGTCATGCTTGCCTGCTTTCTGTTGCGCATGGTGCATGGCATGCACACTGCCTGTGCTAGCTCACAGGCTTAGTCCTCACTCATCCACTGGCAGAGATACCTGTGTGAAGGTGGCACATGGTCAGGCTCAAAGCAGCAGTAGCCCTACACATCATAGAACAAGCATAGTCTAGGAAGCCTGCTGGTGCAAACTGGTTTGTCTCCTGCTTACCAAGTTACATTTTGAGTGCAAATATACCCAGTCCGAAATCTGGCATACCCAACATGCGATTACCTCTGCTTTTTGTGTGACTTGGGTTGCATGTAAGCTGTATAAGCCATCAGTGAATCTGTCAGGGCTCACAAGTGCGGTAGCACAGGTTGTGCTACAGACTATAAGCAATTTGTAAAGGCTGTACACATCAGGGCAGGCCCCACATAGCATTGGGGCAAGTTATAGGACACTTTGGGGATAGCAGCAACTCGCCGCTGATGCTGTAGGCAAGCAGTGCAAGTGGTGCATGACAGAGCACCCATCAGGCAGGGCAGGGCCCACATGGCCCTAGGGGCAGTCCTGGGGCAGTTGGCAGCTCTGCCCAGCCTGCCCCAGAAGGACAGGGCAGACTATCACGATGAGGCCCTACAAGCCTTGCAGCAGGCGTATGCATGTGACCCTGATGATGTGGACATCATGTACAATTTGGCTCTAGTCCAGGTAAAATGTGAGGTGGCTTGTGTCAGTAGCAATAGCCATTATGGTGAATCACAGTGCAAAGCACAATCAGTGGATTGTGACCCACCAATGCGATCAGACAGACTGATGGGTCTGTACACATGGCCGTGGAGGTTGCTTAGTAGGCGTTACTGTTGTCAGGACGTGAAATAGTGCTGCTGCTACTGTTGCTGCTGCATGATGCTGTTGAGCATGTCTTCTTGTACTACTTCATCTCGCATACCTGCCGTGCTTTGCAGGACTATCTGCAGCGCTTTGCATGGACTGAGCAAAACTTGCAAGTGAAGCTAGAACGCATTCAAGCAAAAAGTGGGCAGTCTGGTCCCCCCATGTTCTGTTTTGAGACAGCCATCAAGCTGCTGTACTGGTGCGCACTGGTGTATGAGTATGCTGAGGTAACATACCAATCTTTGCAAAGCTGTACATACTGTTTGTGACTGCGCTGTGTTGTAACAGACACATTACACAGCATGCTGACAGCCTGAGTACTGCACACCAGCTGTTTGATTTGTGCCCATGGACAATTATGCTGCCATGGCATAGAGTACTGGCATGTGCATGTCCTGTGCAGTGCTGTGTCTGATGCCTTGTCTGAGNTGACCTGGCTGTGGTTGGGGGACTCCCCTGTGACTAAGTGGGGGTACAAGAAGGCTGTAGCCTCAGGGCTCATCAACTTGACAGTCTTCTGGCCTTGCACTACGCACAACAGGTTGTGGTAAGGATCATAATGCAAGCTGCATCGGGATGTCCTGCATGGATGCAGGCTCAACATCAGTGTGTACATTGCCTGCGCATTGCAATGCTGTGCATCTGTTGCAACCATGTTGGCAGAGACATGACACGCATGCAGGAACACATGACACGCATGCATGAACACATGACATGCATNCTTGCGGTGAATTTGACAGCATACTGACATGCCAGGCAATGTCTGTCATGTATGTGTAGCTTTGTGTCCCTGGGCATCTAGCAACAACTGGCAGATGTAAGGGACATCTACCAGAAACAGCAGCAGTGCTGTCAACNTTGGTGATGATCACTGCATATGTTGAGCAGTGCTGACGTTTGCAGCTGTGTTCAACTTTGGCTATCTGCACACAACACATATGCCTCTACTCACACTCTTAGGACTCAGATACATCAAGTGCGCTTGCCAGCATCTGTCATCAAGTTGAATTGTTCTCGCTCCAAGTCTATGGCCCATAAGGCAGCTGCAACAGTGTTGGTGAAGGCAAAGAAAGTACCAACAATGGGGATGCAGCTGAGTATCAGGGCTGCCCAACCAAACTGGTAGAACATCAACTTCTGCTTTGCAACTATGACATCTTGCTCATCCAGACTCTTGATCCCTTTCATCTCCAGGTATGGCGACAAAGCGTCTCTGGCAGATGTGTGACTGTTTGCAGCTCCAAACAGGACTATCAAGAATGGCAAAAGGGACCTGCAACAACATACACACAATGCTGCTACTATCACCACTGTCTGATGTGGGGGTCATGTGGTAGCCAAATGCCATATGATGTCACGGTCAGTGTTCCACTACATCTGGAATCACATCCAGATTAGCAGCAATCAGGAAGCTGGTAGATGGGTGGTAGGAGCACACCTGATAGGGGCAGTGATAATTCTCTTCACAATGTATTCCACTCTGCCAGAAGAGAAGCTTGGAGGCTTAACAAGCCAGATTGCCCAGTCTACCACTGGATTTTGAGTCGATGCTGTTGGGTGCTGCTGCTTGTATCGCTGTTCCTCAGCCTTTTGCTGTTTGGCAAGCATCTGGAGTTGCTGATGGTCAGCTGAGGTGATTGGGGTGATCTACAAGTAACAATACTGTTCGGGTCAGGGACAAGAAATCCTGTTTTGGCAACATGCCTGACACTGCATACCTGATTGGCTGATAAACCATGTTGCTGTAGCACAAAGCTAAAGACTTGTCTATGGTGCTTCTTGACTTGCGACTTGAAAATCCAGTATATCGGCACGAGTAGCTCTGTAAAAAAGAGTTCTGCAAGCACAGCAACACACTGAGTGCGCNACACAAAGATAGTGTTGGGGATGACCAGGGTGAACACATAGCTGTAGCTGCAAAAGAAGCTCTTGTGGAAGTTGTAAGGCCTGTACATGGCATCCATCACTTCCCTGCAGTCATGTCCCAGATCAGCATGTAAACAGATATTGTCCAGCGTTTGTTCAGTCAAGCCTGCTGCAACAAAGCTATGCCTCCACTGACTTTGATGATCAGCTGGAGTTCAATCCCTGTACACATGAGACTTGTGAACGATGCTCTGCATTGCGAGAGCATGCATGTGCATGGGTATGTAGAGCAACTGTCAAAGACATACGCAGACAAGTACAAGGAAGGCAGCTGTGGTGCCTGCCGTGTCAGCATGCTTTGCCAGCAGGTGCTAATTCACACAGCCTATTCAGCAGTCACAAGTGGTGTGCACCTGCGATTGTGGCAAGCAATTGCTGCAACCCCAAACATTACAAGCAAGCATGGCATCATAACAAATGGGCAGGGGCATGTGCAGCGTACATGAGCATGCCATGGCCGCCAAAGGTGAAAATGATGTTGGAGGCACCAGCAAAGAAGTTGTACACGCCCCCCGGGTTTTGATTCTTCCAGGGTTCAGCTTTCAGACCATTCTTGATGCCCTGAGACAGCATGAACCTGCAGCCGCACCATGATCACACCTCACAGCCAGGCACTCCTTCTTGCAAGTGTAGCATTATGCTACAGCNGGGCCGTGCCAAGCCTGCCAAGAAGGTGCTTCTACCTTGCATGCTTGCCATGTGTCATGTAACCGGCTACTGCATGTGTGCAGCGTAATCTACAGGCACTCTGGCAGTGTAGGTAGCCAGGTCATGGATTGCTGCTTGGGGAGTCGATATGCTCACATGCCGCCTCTGTGCATTTAGTGCTAATATTGTCATCTGTGTATGCAGACCGCTAGGAAGAAGACCAAGAGAGGCTAGGTCATCACTGCTGATGGCCATTGTGGCAACGTTGTATATACGATGTCTGCAGTTCATCTTGTACAAATCAGCTTCAATTGCGAATTTGTTTGCATGTCTTAGCAACGCTTTGCTGGCCATGTTTGGTGTGATGGACTCACAAATTGAATTAGTCCAGTATGTCAGTCAGGAGAGTCTCTCCACTTTCCGCATCACACCGAGGCATGTTGACGTTGACATCCATGACTCAGATGTCTTCTCGCCTGGGTGTACATCTATCGCAATTATGCATGTTGTTTCACACCTACACACTCCTGTTGTACCAATCCACACACATGTACAGTCAGGCGTACTGTCTGAAATTTTATTTAAAAACTTGGTATACACAGGCACAGGGCTTAGCCTGGCGTTATTGTATTTAAACATACATCCTGCATCAATGTTACAATTCACCATCCTAAATCCCAGCACTGCCAATGTTACACATCATCTTGGCTTTCAGCAGAGTCAGTTGAGCCACCTCCCGTCACTGTCCCCAGAAAAGCCATTTCACTGGTGATGGGTGGGCGCCGAGGTAAGGGTGGCTTGGGTGACGCATATCCCCTTCCTGTGCTCATGCGTTGACCCACACATGGCCCTAACGATTGCGTCAGACTGCCATTGACTGCATGAGAGGCAAGCTGCTGTTGTTGATGTAACCCTGAATTGCGACTTGCCAACACTGGGCCATGTTGTTGCAAGTGGCTGTCATCAGATTCCTGACTTTGGTCAGACCCAGATTGAGCAGATGCAGCCTGGTGCTGACTCTGCTGCTGCAGCTGACCAGCTTNGACTGTTCAGGCTGCAGGGATACTGCATTGAAGTACTGTCCTGAGGTTTGCAGGCGCTGGTGGCTGTAAGAGATATCGCAGACGAGATCAAGCTCGCATGCCCTCCTACGCAAGAGTTGTACGATAGCTATCCAGTTGGCCTTTTTAGCCATTTTAGTATCCCAAACACAAACCCCTCGAGCTCATGCATCGTAGCGCTTGTGCGCGGCAAAGTGCTGCGGGTCAGCGTATAATTGGCCGCTGCGCTTTGCTTGGTTGAGGTGAGTCCCCCATGCGCGTAGCTTGAGCGGTGTATATGCCCTGGGCCCAGGTGTGCCGCCTCGACAACAGATGCCGACAACGAGTTACGAGGGCGTGTCAACGGCATCATCTTGTCCGCACGTGCTCATTGGTGCACGCGTCAGGTCAGCCTCTGATGAGGGGTCTATACAGCATGCCAGGGTGAGAGGTCAGGTAAGAGGCGGCCAAGACGTCATGCTTAGGGCAACAACCACCTGTAGCAAACGCTGCTTGTTTGCGCAGTTTGGCCACTTCGATTTTGACTTCGTCCATGATCAGCATTCCTCGCAAGAAGACGTGTTCTACACTACAGTGCGGCCACTCGTGCACAAGCTGCTTGAGGTAGCCAACCTGCATATGAGACACTGCTAAGTCAGCTAGTTCGTCTGTCATTGGCACAACACTGCACATGATGTATAGGGGAACAGCAGTGCAGTGCTGCTGTATGGTGCGTCCAAATCTGGCAAAACCTACACTCTAGAGGTATACACTCTGCACCTGCGTTCATGTGTCAACCTGCTCTGTCCTTCTGACAATCAGTGCTGCCAGCAGGGTGTTGGGGCTGTTGGAGGGTATAAAGAAGGGCTTGTACCAAGGGCTGTAGCTTTGCTGCACCACTTGATTGAGACCAGTCAGCACAAAGGCACTTTGGCAGTTACACAAAGTGGTATGTGCTTGCGAGACTGCATGTATGCATGATTCGCCCAGACAGCTGCACCTGGTCTGTCAATGACACTTATCATGCACGGCATGCATAGACAATACAGCAGGGCTAGCACATCCAGAAGCATTAGCCAAGGACAGCCACTGCTGTGGTAGAATCGTCAAGTACACGTCCGCCAGTAACTGTTCAAAAAGGGGTTGTGAGCAAGGTAAAAGCTATGCAGTCAGACCACAGGTGTTGTGACACACTGAAATTGCACACAGATGCACATGGCTCAGCGCTTTGCTATAGTGTCTGTCCTGTCCCAGCAGAGGTTCTGACAGCACCAACGTGCACTAGAGGTGTTTGACACAGTCTCCTTGTATTAGACCCGTCGAACACCTGCTTGACCTTCGCACCAGCAGCCTGCACGAGCGGACCAGCGACCGTCGACTAGAGGCTCGTGGACAACCTGTATGACGTCACTCACAGACATGAGGAAGGCCGAAGTCGGGAGAGTCAAAACTCAAGGTCGCCATCCATCCCTAGATCTCATAAGATCACTCCATCGTGGCTTCAGAGCGCATTGGAACAACCACATGCTGCAGCGTGGCCTCNTGCTTGACAAGCCAACTTGTTAGCTTGCTCCACCAGATCTGCTGCTTTGCTGAGATCCTTCAGACACAGCTTGCCCTCCTTGCTAGCAAAGGGTCCTTCTGGCTTTGATGCTAAAGTCTTCAACATGCGCACGCCTTCAGTGGCTATACCTCCTGCATGTAAACTGCAGGTTAGCATATGACGCCACAGTCAGGGCTTGGTTCAGTATGGGTCAAAGATGCTGGTGTGCCAAGTCGAGGCAAGCTACTGGCAGCAGCTATGGCATTGTTGGCATAAGGTCTTGAGTGCAACTGTGCTCTGCATTGCAAATCGTGCCAAGCTGTGCAATCACCTGCATCAGCAGTGTGATCCTGCCCATGTTCCTGCTTCTGGACTTGCTCTGCAGTGGCTGTGGCCTCAGAACGTGTTGCAAACATGCCAACCAGGCCTGCAGGCAAACAACATGTACGTGGCTTTGACATTTGTGAGGGCTCAGCCCTTACCCTGACCCCCAAATACGTATGTATATGTGTGAAGCTTGAGAACAGATGCATGTACTCATGTCTTTTTACTGCCATGCCAAAAGCTCATCAATTCAGGCAACAACAATCCTTGCAGGCTTTGACGTGCGCATTGAAATATGTAATACTGTCAGGCATGGTGTGCGCAGCATAGTGTGTAGTAAGCTGAAATGTACGAACACTGGCAGGACATCAACACACTGTTAGCCTTGAAGCTGCACTGAAGACACGCAGAATGTTGTTGAAGGCACTTCATTGATATGCTCAAATTCAGGGTGGTANTGGTCATTTACTCTCTTTGCTGCAGGTGGTTTACACTTCCAGGATCCTGTTGGTCCATTTTCAGCCAACACTCTGTTTCTACGTTTGGCATTGCCTCTTTGTGTCTGTTCCCAAGCCATCCAACACAAGCTGGGTTGACGCCTACAGCATGGATCGCGCAGCGCACTTTGCGGTTGAGTGCGCCAGCCCATTGGCTGACACAGAACTGCTGACCGCACTCAAGGCAGTCAGACCTGAACAGCTTCTGCCATGTAGCTGCCTGGCAACAACAGACAGCCCAAAACATCAGCAAATTGATCGAGAGCAGCAAATTTTGCAAATGTTCCAGGCATTTCTGCCAGGCCTCCTTCAGGCTGCAGGCCGCCAGACAGTGCCTAAGAGCAAAGTCCGCGTTGTCTCGCCAGGCCTTGCGCTACAGGCAATAGCCCTANTTTCCTTGCTTATGTTGGAAGCACATAATATGTGCTAGACATTGCATCACCGCCACAGTCAGCATGATAGAGGCTGAAAACTTAGCTACTGCATGCAGGGCCAGCACTAGTATTTCAGATGGTGCTGCTTATGTCCCGGGCAAGGCAGGCTCCCACTTGCCAGGTCCCACACATGCCCTGTTTCCTTTTGGTGGCAAGGAGCACTCTCCTTCTGTTGATCAATCTGTGTATATCATGTGTATCGCGTAAGTGGTGTCTGGCCCATGTACCATATCTCATTGCCCCCAAGAGTTGTACAAGATACCCTTTGCCCTGTGTGAAATAGCTAACACATGTTACATGGTGCATGTGGATGTGTTTTAGCTATAGAGACCATTCAGCTTGAATATCAGAGACATGCGCGCACAGTGGTCATGGCAGCAGCATGTGGTTTGCGCCATGAAATACTGCGATAAAGTGTAGGCCTAGGAAGCCTTGATCCTTTGCTTGCTTGGCACTGTGTGGGACGTATCACACGCTCTAAGACTCTCAACCCTAAATACACAAACTTGGTTGATATACAAGCGGTGCAGTATTGCACATGCACCTGAACACCTCAGTGCTTGCTGGCTGACGACCTCAGAATGGCATGCACACTACAGAGCATAGTGGTGAACCCACCATTGGAAGCTGCAGCTCCATTGGCAGCAGCAGCAGCAGCTGCTAACGGCTTGATGAGCAGCAGCATCAGCAGATTCTAACATGTTACAGAGACAAACAAGCCCAAACGTGCAGCAAATGGCTGTGCACAGGGACCCACACCCTAATAACACAAATGGAGCTCCCATGTATATACCTTTGCAGCCATGCACATGTATCGGAAAAAGCGCTGATGGGCTGCCCAAAAGGAGCGCCACAGTAAGCTGCCTTTCCTCTTCCTCTCAGTGTCGCCTGCCACCTGCACATGCATGTTTCACCTTCAGCACAGCCACATGAACAGACAGCAGCAGGCGGTATAAGCTCAGGACACTCAACAGCATGCTGAGTCTGCCTGCTACTGGGAACTCCTGGGTGTTATCTGCACTTATGCGCAGCATGAGGCACCATGCCTATGCACCAGAAGTGTTTGGACATGTGCAATAACGCTGCCTACAGCTCAGGCAATACTCATACATGTTGCTGTGTGCTGTGATGACTAAGTACATGTGGAAGCATCCATACTCATGCTGTCTTAACTGTTGTCGACAGGCAAGGCAGCATGCTTGATTGTGCCCTGCAAAACCTCAAATGCACAGAAAGCTGTTGGCGTTTGGCGTGTTGACAGCCCTTGAGGTCATGCCCTGCAGGCCACAAAGCCCACGTCTGGGAGCCACTGTACGCCAGTATGCCGCGCACAACATGAGAGCATCAATACACAAAGTCAATGATTCATGCTGCAGTACACCTCNAGCCCCGCAGCAAGCTCTATAACAAAAGAGGACTGACTCTATCAACAGCAGCTTTGGAGATGAGGGGTCCCAAGGTGGTGCTGGGGTCGGTACCCCCTCCCAGCTTCAGCTTGTTCACCTTCTCCACCAATGCCTTGCTGAAGTCGTCAAAGATGCCTTCCTGCAGTGCATGAATTTATCAGCCTTTTTTCTCTGCATTGTGTGTATGTCCACATGACACTGTCTTCCGGCATTGATTGTACAACTGTGCGACTCTGTCTTTCTGCAGTGCCTGCGAAGATCACTGGGCGATGACAGTTAGCCACCAGAGGAGGGCAGCTGACCTGGACCAAGATCTTGTTTGCACAGATGCACGTCTGCCCAGCATTTCTGAATGCTGATGTCACAACCCCTGTTGCTGCTAGCTCTACATCTGCGTCATCGAAGATGATGTACGGAGCATTGCCGCCAAGCTCAAGGGACACCTTTTTGACGGTTTGGGCGGCGCCCGCCATGAGCTGCTTGCCCACAGCTGTGGAGCCNTGTCATGTCACTGTTGTCTTGCAAGCATGAACTTGAAATGTAGAATGGTGCTGTGGCTGGGTGCTGAAAGTAGTGACTATGAGCTGTGGCGAGAAGCTGCCGCCCACAAACATTGAAGCTTAACATCCAAACCTCATAACAGAAGTAGTTGACTACCCGTAATCAAAACGTCAGTACATCCCTGGAATGTAAGTCAGCTGCGGTGTCTATGTGTCGGTGCCTATTGGCTTTCAGAGTTGAGACACGTCTAGTAGGTACCTAGCATCACAATAGCAAAACCTGGAAAAGCTGAAAATAGTCCCCCTCCCCAATGAAACTGCTGGAAACTTTGCAAATCAGCAGGAGTGTGACACATACAAGATGATGACAGAGGCTTTACCCCTTCCTGAGCACATCTTGCACAAGTTGCGATCCTGTTCATACTGTAAGCACCCTCTACATACATACGTTCATACGGCTTCTAATTGGCCTAATTTTATGAACCTTTTATAAACATAGGTGCAGCACGAAGGGAATTGGCAATGGAGATGCATCATCTGGCAACTTCATGCATCACCACTACAANACTCCGATGGCTGAGCAGAACACAGGGGTGCAAATCAGCAAGCAGCAACCTGCCAGCACTCACGCCAAGCATCAGCAAAACAGCCACAATTGTTGCAACAAAGCAGCAAAGAGGACCACCTACAAGAGACCCATGGACAAATGTGCAGCTGCTGCATAGAAGGTCATACAAATTCTCTAAAGCAAGCAGCAGCAGTGCAGCCCATGNTGCAGCAGGCATACATTGTCATGGCGCAATGTTTCATGCAGTCAACACTTCACCTTGTTCAATTTGCTGAAGCGCACTTGTGGCATTGTGTAGCTGCAGCGGGATGTGTGCTGGCATGCTGGGCACCTGCTTGAAGGTGTCATGGACGGCATCATAAACATACACGACGAGCAGGAGCTTGATCAGATGCATTGTTGGAGCTTTGAGCTCGCCATTGCTGGCATTGTCACCACATGACTTCTGTGAATCCATGATGTGACCTGTCACTGTTGATGCAGGGCATGGATCCGCCAATATTACATTGAGCAGCATTCAGCAGGAATGCTTTGCTACCATCTCCACTTGTACTCATCAAGAACATTGCCAGCAAACTCCTGCTACAGCTGAGGCTACACTTGACTCACCAGCTTGTGCTGCATGATGTGCTNGCGGATTTCGATTTGTGGGCCTGTGCTTGATGTACCATCTTACAGGCAAGGGCTGATATGCTTTGTGGTGCATGGCGTTTTGTGAGAATTTGCTTGGTATCTTGTGCACATCATCACTGATTGACTGGGTGACTGCTGAGAGGGACTGTTATCTAGGCAGGGAAATGCACACCATGTACTTGTACACCAACTGTTCTGCTGGTCAGTCTTGGATGTAGCACCTTCAAGGTGAATTAGATCACGGGTGACTTGTTTACTGGCAATGTTTGACTGCAGCCGCAGATATTGCTGATCATGGCTTATAAGTTGACTGGTTCATGCACACTCAACATGGCTGGTGTTCCTTTGTTGTTCCTTTGTTCAACGCTCAAAGCGCCATTAGAGTTGCCTTCACTGCTTGCTTTGCCACAACGACCACTGCCATGCATGGTTGACGGCAAACACCTCTTTCATCAGTGTTGGATAAAGTCGTCCAAATGCAGCAGTGAGACATGACTGCAGCCTCAAACTCATACTTTGTTGACACGCATCTGCAGGCGACCAGCAGTACAGCACCAACATCAACACCTACTACCAAGAGCACCTCAACCATGAGGATGACCTAGACGCACAGCTCATCACGGACTGGGACAACTTGTTCTGGGCCAGCAATGTGCTGCTGGCTAACGTGACTGGATCTGGAGCCTTCCACCAAGCTACACAAAGCTTCTTGAAGCAATGGGTGTGTGGAACAGGAGGCTTGGTCCAGTGAGTCCCTTTTTGCTGTTGCCCTTGCACAACTTTGCCGTGCTGCGGCATGTACTGTGAACTTTTGAAATGTGCCCACCCTCTGTGTCCCTTTCAGCAGAGAATGTGTTGACCCTGTGTCTGTTGCATGCTGCATGAAAGGATTTCCAGTTTCAGGTGCCACTCCAGCACATGACAGAGTGACAGTGCATGCGCCAAATGCAACAGTGCAATGTGTGCATGCATGTGTTGCACACCCCTTCTGTGAAGCCATGCCATCGGTTACAGTAACAAGCTGGGTGCAGTAACAAGCTGGGTGTTGTATGTACCAATACTATATTGTGAGCACGCATTNAGCACTGCTGCTGCCACATTGTATACAGCGGTATGCCTCCATTCCTGCAGTGGTAGTCCAGCACTATTAGCATATGCACATGTTGTTCGCAGTGGCATGTCTCTGCTTGTGCAGTGGCCATCTGTCAGTCTACATGCAACAGCGACATAGCTCATTGCATCAAGCGGCCCTGTAGCAAAGGAATCGATACCGTGCAGCATGATAGGTGATCGGCTTTTTGTTGAAACTGCACTGCACATGGTCTTCTCTCATTGCAGAGGAGTGTTATCAAGCATGTCATCAGTGAAGTGATCTGAGCAACCTTGCTTACATGCAACCGTCCTCACTTCCTTATCATAGTTAACAATCTGTACAAGTGAAGTTGATACTGCGCAAAAAGACAGTCACTTACTGAGCCTGTATGCTAGGTCCAAGTAACACACCCTTTTCCCAAATCAGTTCTGTCTCTGTGGCTGTTTGCAAGATAAGTCAGAGATCCCATCTGATGACGCTATTGTGGCTATTGTGTAGGCAACAGGGCGTCTGCGGTCTTACACAGCAGGGTTCACATACACCTGTACCTCCTTGTACAGCAAAGGCTTGATAGGCAGCAATGTCACTTACACAGCATCCCAGCTGTGTCAGCGGCCCCAGGACTACAGCAGGGGTAGTGCCCTGGTGGCCTTCAACAGCACCAGCTTCTTCAACAACACCAGCCTGGATGTGGGTGGTGTGCTCAAAGCCGACTCAGACACCCAAGTAGTGTCAATGCAAAATGTCACTGCAGCGGGCAACAGGTAAAGCTGTTCTGGCACTACCAATTCTGCACACATTGGCTAGCGCCCTCGGCGCTCAACTGAGCAATTGCCGCAGACCTGCTGGAGGACCTCTCCTGCAGGGTACTGATCTCACCTTTCTGGTTTGCCTTGGACAACCGGATATTGTTGCATGTCCAATAGACACCTCTTGCAAACAATCCACCTCTCAGCACCACATGTTGTGCTTCGGTTGACAAGATTGCAGTATCCAGTCCATGTATCCTAAGCCATACTGCACAGGGCAGCCAGCTGATGAAAAGCATGTAGAAGTAGAGTAGCAGTGCTACCCATGCATTGCTTACCATGTGAGTCAGTACAGTGCCATACGACGGCCTTCCATTTTGCCTTTATCAGTATTGCTCAGATCCAGCATTGGGTGTCAGTGCCAGTTGCAGCAGATGCTGGTTGAATGAGCTCAATTGCCAAGTATGTCTCTGCAGGGCAGTGAGTGGCGGGGTGTTGTACATGACAGGGGAAGCAACAACATCAGTCACCGGCTCCTCCACTTTTGGGCAAGGTACTGTTTACATAGCCAACTCTACCTTCCGGGACAATCAAGCTGATATTGCAGTCGCCCCAAATAGCAGCAGCAGCGCTGGGGCTTCTTTCACCAGCTATGGCACCTTGCAAGGCGGTGGCGGTGCAATCAAGTTTGTAGGAGCTTTGCTGTGGATCCAGCATTCCATGTTTGACACCAACTCTGCTTCCTCACTTGGGGGTGGGATTTTGTATCAGCGGTCTTGCACTCCGGTATGTTATTATTATGTTATTCTGATCAGTGTCGACTAGCATAACGCTTGAGCATCCATTTGTGCTGCCAAGGCCTGAACNCATTTCAAGCTAGCTTGTGTCTGTTGCATTGCTACACTGTGACAGACAGATCTGCAGTGGCATTGGTACCAGCCATTGTCTGCAATGTTGCATTATGATGGCAGAGCTGCCAGTGTGCGTTCTACTCGAGCGTATACCTACAAGATATGTGCCTGTGGGGCATAGGGTTTTAGGGTTTAGCATGTCAAGAGCACACCGTAACAGCTTGGCAGCATTGTACTTGTCAGCGCATGGCAGGTCAACAACAGTGTTGCTGGAGTTTGGCGTGACATCACTGCAACATTGTTGCCAGGCACCCTAGCCAGCAAAACAGATGAGTCTCACACACCAGCTGCTATGAGGTCTGCAGCCTTGCAGCATGGTGCAGTGGAAGGCGTCAGGCAAAGCTCTCCAGTCTTGCGGTCAAACAGCTTNCTTCATGCACAGGCTGAGACGAGCAAGCAAATGTTGTTGCTCACCCAAGCTCAAATCATTTGTTCAGCAAGCACAAGACCAATGTCTGACCGGCAGGCTTCACCACAGAGACAGCTGGCACTAAAGCTGGATGCAGGACACCATATGGCGTGCTGGTCATGACGGCAAGATGAAAGGGTCTTGCTAATCACAGCTACCGCTTATGATGTCCTTCTGTAACCGCTGCTCGGCAGTGTACGGGTGTTTGAGCAGGTGGCTTAGCACTGATCTGTAGAGTTCGGGGCAAGAGCTAAGCTTTCACCTTTGTTATTGGCAAGTAAGTGTACACGACAGTTACATTGCAGGCAGAATAACTCGCGAGTTTTGACCTTTGGCGTAGAGGAAGGACTGACTGTCTGTTTCGATGTCGAAAAGCCTCCACAGGTGAAAAGCACCGGGGTCTGCTAGCGGGTCGACGTAACTGACAAGCTGCACGTGGCCTGGTCTCTGTCGTCTCTGCTCGCCTGTTGATGCCGCGTGTAGAGTCCCAAAGACGCAACTTGAGCAACAGCAAATTTTGCTGAGCACAAACCCGATGCTGCTCCGACACCACTGGCGTAGCACAGCATTGCACAATGCCACCTGCTGCTCAGCCAAGNGAGCGTGTTGAGCAGAACTGGCGGAATGCACAGGGGGCGTTTAGCGATTTGGAGGCAATCTTCTTCGAGCGTAGGGAGGTGCTGAGAGCACCCAGAACTCCCTCTGCCTCAGATGCATCTGATGGCGATCATATGCCGCCTGGTCGAGCAGGGCTGTCGGACCATCTTGCTGACTTCTCCACAGACCTCACCAACTACTCTTGCTACAGTCAGCTGCAGGTAAGACACACACAGAGGCATGCTTGTGTTATGCTTGTAAACATGTCAGTATGGCTTATCTACTTGGTAGACTAATACTGGCAGCCTTCAGTAGTATCACGGTATTGTCCTTTCGCCAAACTTGGGGCTTTGGCTGATTGTCAGTCCACGTGCCTGTGCTTCCAATGTCATAGCTCTTGGCAAGCCCAGGTGGCTTACAGTGCTTATGTGCTGCTGTAGGTGAAGGCACAGCTGAACTACAGCGACCTGCTGACTGTACCAGACATGGTCTGCTCCACAGCTTTTGACAGGGATGATGAGTTCTTTGCCACGGCAGGCGTATACAGGCGTGTCAAAATCTTTGACTTTGCCAGTGTCCAAAAGGATGACACCAGCATCCACTATCCTGTTCTTGAGATTCCCAGCAGGTCAGGGTCTGTAGCTCATGTGCTGTGAAGAGATGTGCATGAGTGTTCTGTGACCAGGAGACCCAAAAACCTAAAAAGTTCCGAAGCATCATATTATCCCTCATTTTGTGTCTTGCTGCGCATGTGAGAGCATCACAAATGCACTTGTGCTTGTGCTATTGAAATTACTTGAGCATGCATTGCCAGAGTGTGCCCCTTAGTCAACGCCTGCACGCCGGACAGATAAGGTCTATATAGGCAATCCTTAATACTGAGGGGTGTAGAATACCCACCGAGACCCCCACCATGCATCTCAAGTATGTTTGCTGTACAGGTCTAAGCTGAGCAGCGTGTGCTGGAACAGCTATGTGAAGAGCAACCTCATCTGCTCAGACTGGGAGGGTGTCATTCAGCTATGGGATGTTAGTCAGCACACAGAGACCATGACATTTGATGAGCATGCCAAGCGTGTGTGGAGTGTGGACTTTTCTCAGGTTAGTTGCTCAAATGACCCTGTCCCAGCAAACGTCCTAGCTGCTTGCTGATCCTGTGCATATGCCTGTTGAACATGTCTGCTACGTGTGTGGGTTGCAATGCCTTTTGTGTGCTGTGAATTGGGAGCACTTGTTCTCATCATCTTGTGGTGTCTGTTTTGTGCTTGTTAATCAGCATGTGTCATCTCTTGTAAGTACTGGGCATGATTTGCCCACCCAGTGCCATGTCTCGCATTTCGATGTAGACACAACCCACTGTTGCAGCACTGCAACAGCCTGTCCANAGCAGCTGAGCAGCATCTGCATGCATAGAATCAATCAAAATCAATTGAGGGACGTCTGGGGAGCCCTAGACAGCTGTAGCCCTGATAGCAGTAAGCACAGCTGTGAAGATACTTGCAGTGCCTTCACCCAACACTAACCCACTCGCAACCACAACCATCAGGCTAGCGTGGCTGCCTGGCCGCCACCACAACCAGGCCTGCTCGATCAAACTACCTATCACTCTAGGGATGGTCCATTTAGGAGCTACATACATTCCTACAGCAAATCCTATGCCACTTGGCAGACTGCGCAACAGCACTTTGCTGAGCTTGGTCTTGATTGATTCTGTGTCTGGGTCTGTGTTAAGGGTGTGTGTGTCTGCAGCTTGGCTGGCATTGACCAGGTAGCTGACAAGAGGCAGCATGGCAGCAAGGACTGCAGCGGCTATGCAGAAGGGGATGACGTGTGTAGGTAACCGCCCACCATTCACCTGCAGAGCAAGAGGAAGAGTGGGCCTCAACATTAAGTCTGGCGGGTGGATTAGGAGTTGAAGTGGTGAAAAGTAGCTATATGCATGTGCACAGGCACTACTGCNTGGTGTGCTAATTGCAGGTGCTTCTAGACGAATTGGTGAAGCCCACAAACCCCATCACAGACTACAACACCCAATTCTCTGGCATCACAGCGCATGCTTTGGCCAATGTGACCACCACGTTGTCTGATATGCAACAGCGGTTCTGCCAGCTTGTGGCAGCTGAGACGCTGCTGGTTGGCCATGGCTTGGAAAATGACTTAACTACAATGAAGCTCATACATGCCAACTGCCTGGACACTGCCCTTATGTTCCCCCACCCCAAGGTGAGCATGAGTGAAACAGAATTGATAGCGCTCTACATGACAACAGGGCGTGGCAAAATGCCTTCAGGGCTTCAGCCTGTCACCTGTGCACACAAACCCTTGTTGCAGCCTATTCCTCAGGGTTCAGTGGGACAGCCTAGGCAGAATATGATATTCATGCCAAGCACAGATAAGACTGGCAAGTGTAGCTTGGTGTTGTGACTTGCGATAGCAAAGATGTTATGCACCTGTGTGTATCAAATTGTTTGTTTTGGGATGAAGAGAACAGGTACATCTGCTTCTTACAAACTCAGCTGAGAGCGCATGTTTTCACATGTTCCAGTGAAAGCATGCAAGTGTTGTGAGCCAATGCTGTACAAACCATCAGCAACAGTTACAGTGTGCTGCCAAGGCTGTATTGCAGCTTCAGCCATCAGAACATCACTTGTGACCTGTGCTGACAGGGACCTCCTTTCAAGCCAGCCTTGCGCATCTTAGCTGAGCGGCACTTGAAGCGGATCATCCAGCAGGGCGAGCATGACTCAGTCATTGATGCACAAGCAGCCATGGATCTGGTGCAACTCAAGATTGCCAAGGGGCCGGCCTTTGGCACCTTCAACAACACTGAGCAAGGAGACAAGCTGATGGATGTGCTGCATGCACATCAGCGGCGCTGTACCCTCATTGACCGGCATGACGTGCTCAACAGACATGTCACTGGTAAATCCGCTGCTCTGCAGAAATGCTTCTGGATGTACAGTGCTGAGTAGGAAGCATGGTCGCAGAGTTCAGTGCCAGTGCATGTGCTTGCGACCTGAAATGTGTACAATCAGCAAATGCGCAACACAGCTCTATGTGTGCAGGGCACACTAAAGCCTTTATTGTCGGCAGTGCTGCATGATCTGCTGTCACAGCACACTTGCATANCAAGATGTATAGAAGCAATCATCACTCACACAGCCTGTCTTTGCCTCCAGCTCAGGAAGCACATTGGCAAAGCTTGGCTAGGCTTCATAGCTGAAATCTCTGTAGCAGCTTTCTGTGTATGCTCCACTCATCGCAGCATCGACAGCCAAGCACTAGCTCGATTGGCAGTACTGCAGCCACTAGCAATGCTAATAATAGTTTTTGCCCTTCACGCCATGCCAATAATTGCAACCCCACAAACACAAGCAAAAGCAATCATAACGATAAAATCAATGAATTTAGAAAGGTCGATCTGTTGCAAACACTATAGTCATGGACAGTGCCTGCTTGATGAATGTCTTCATGCATCATGACCTCTGCACACAGCTTCTGTGCATACAGCTGCAAAGCTTGGTGTATAGACTGTATATGCTTTGCTGTGCTCAACACAGAGGCAAAACAATGACACTGCTCATGTGTCCGTTCCTGCTACATTGCACTCAAAGTCTGCACACAGCTTGCAAGCTGCATCACCTGACACTGTCTGCCTTATCCACTTTATAGGTGCCAAAACCAATCAGTGGCATCTTTGCTCCGCCAGGAAAGGTCAATGTGCTAGGCTGCACAGGACCAATGGAGCCAACAACACCTGCAGCCTATAATTTGCGGTGTGACTATGCAAGCAAGTGGCAAGCCTGAGGGTACTGAAGACTCGACAAACAGCCATACACAGAGCCAAGATGCCTGCTTACACCTGAGCACTGGCTTGTGCGCCTCGTGGTGCAGGACCATTCCACACGCCAGTCCTGTCCTGCATGCGCATGCATGGCTTGCAAACTGGTACGCTCACTGTCATGTAACAGGCTGCTTAAGCGTTTATGTTAGCGGCATTTGCGTTTACTTGGCGTGATACACTCGCTGACGCTGAGTGCCCGTTCGTTGCAGGCGCCTGGCTGTCTGTACAAGCACACTGCTGGTCAATTTTGTGGGTGAAGGCTTGTGCGCAATAGGCGACAGCGTCGAGATGCAGGTACTCACTGGGTCTCAGCTGGGCGTAGCTTTGTGAAGGTAAAGCTGTGCCGCGGGGATGGTGCGGCAGATAGGGGAACGCTTGTCCCGTCCAGTGTGGCGTCTGGCAACCGTCGTTCGCCATTTTGTATCTGCAGTGCCTGACTAGCATGCAAAAAAACCTCCAAAGGCAATCTATTGATGTAATCGCGCACAACGCCGTTTGTATATGTTCAACTCGTGTGCGCATGCTTAGTGATGCATCAGAGGGGTTGCCTGATGTGGCAACGAAGCTTTTTAATGGATTCTAACACCTCGTATTACAAGCAATTCGAAGGCCTGCTGCGCGTCTCGTCGAGAGTAACGTGTGTGACGAGCTTCGCAGCGCTTGTTTTATTAGTGGAGTGAAAGGCGTGCAGAGCGTGCCGCCATGTCTCGCNATTCTGAAGCTGTGAAATGAGCGACGTGGTATGCATCCAAAGTGGACCACTCATGATACTGTGACAGTCAAACAAGGTATCCTGGGATGCTGCAATGCTTTTCTGGAATGTGCTGCTCTCCGTGCATACATCAGGCTATGTGAACATACCAGCAATGTAACAATGCATCACTGCGAACAGCTTAGAGATGTCACAGTGGTTACAGAGATTTGGTAGCACACCTTAGCAATGCTCCTCTGCCCAGCCAACTCCTGCTCTAACTGCTTAACCTTGCGGCGGTGCGCTTCACTGGTCTTCCTCAAAGCTGCTTTCTCTGCCTCCCTTGCTTGGCTCTCCCTCTCAAATGTCTGCCAGACATCCAACAGGCCAACTTTGGCAATAGCACGCACAAAGAGCAGCTCATATAGTGAATGCACCTTACCCACCCGCATCTAGATGGTGACTGCAACATCAACATGTGCCAACATGCTTCAGACAGGATTTGTGTGGCTAGCACTCTTGACATTGCATACACAGCTTCCAAGATTGCTACAAGGTTGTATTGGTTGATTGATCAATTGAAAGAGGCAGAGTGTAAGTGCAGCACTTGCATGCTGTGTCAGTAGCACCATGAGTAAACCCAAGGTATGCATGAGTTATGATTACACACCTTGCTTGGCAGAGTAGCAGGTTGGTTGCTTGCCATACAGTCATGGTTCAGCTTGCAGTGTAGGCAAGAACAGCCAAGGGAGAAAAAGCCTATGCCGTGAGGCGTTTCAGTCNAGCAGATATCCCGACGAGTACCAAATTCAGCAGTCAGACTTCCCTGCCCTGCCTTGCTTAGGCACTCAAGCACCACGTGCAGTACAGCAGCATGAATTGTCAGCCTCCAACATGTCAGATGCGCGTACCCTGAACGCAGCACAGACACAAGAGAGCTCAGCGTGGATCAACGTCAACTTAGAAGCACCCAAGACAGCCCAGCAAACAGCTACTTCCGCCCTGACAGGCACAGCTGTACAGACAGACAAGGCAGGCCAGCGATCAGGGACCATCACAGCATCCCCAGCAGGCTCTCAACCAACCCAGCAGATTTGAGTGCAGCCTCAGCACAGCAAGCAGAGCAGACACCCCCTGAAGGACCTGCAGAAGCTGCTGAAAGAATTCAGCCAGCTGCCATCACTGATGCTGACATGGTGCAAACCACCAATGTTGACAGCACACATCGTACAAACAGCACTCAGGCCANGTCATGCCATGAGTCATGGTTGATGGGACACCTTGGACAGACCAAACCCTAAACCCTAATTAAACCCTAAACCCTAAAGTAAACCCTAAACCCTAAAATCTAAACGAAACCAGTTGTGACTTAGCAAATTGAGTCAGTGCACCTCAGCGCTGGTCTTGAGCTTGTGGTGGAGGCTGGTGTGCAAGTGGTGCATGCGGGCCAGCTCCCCTTCCAGCGCCTTCATCCTGTCCCTGCTGCGCACCCGCTCCCTCTGCACAGTACACATCAAAGGGAAAGGTAATTACTTGTCTCTCAAAAGAAGCCCTGTGCAATAAGGTAAGGCTGTCACATTGCAAGGCCTTCATCCTGTTTGTGCTGGCCCCCGCTGTCTCTGCACAACGCACGTCCTAGACATAAGACCTGAGCATACCATGCACAAAAGCTATGTGCAAGGTGTGTGTCACACTGATTTGCGCAAAGCTTATGTGCTTAAGGTCTGACATCATTTGTGGAACTGGTGCCCTTTCTGCTTTATGATATTTGCTTTGACCAGCAGCTGACGCAAATTAATCTCACACAAGCACCCCGTTTGGAAGATTTGCTGCTTGACTCACCAGCGCTGCAGCCAGAACACCTGAACTGCAGGTCAGAAGCAGCTGTCTCTGCCTTTGCATTCATGCTGAATGTGCTTCAGGAGCATTAGTGTCATGTCGCTACCACATCGCAGTGGACCCGTTTGACCCCTTTACCTATCCAAACTGACCCATTACTTGGCAGTTGCCACTTAACACTTAGCGTGAACATGCTCATAGGTAAGCTTGATTTAACCCAGGCTTCTCTGCACAGAGCGCCTACACAACATAGCGGTTGTGTTCTGTTGACTCGCCACCTTTGACAAGCTCAAAACTGGTGGCTCGCCTGACTGGCTTGACAGTTGTGCTTGGCTGCACGCCTACGTATGGGGTTTCAGTGTTGAACCCTAAACCCTAAATCCTAAANAAGGCATAGCTTTATCCGTGCTTCCCCTACAACGCTTCCGTACACCTTGTATACGTTGTAATCCGCACCTTCCACCAGGGCGTTCCTCACATCTCCTGCAACGCCCCTAACACACCTGATTGTGCCATGCCCCTCACAACCATTTCAGCAACCTCGCCTGCAACTTGGTGTTTGCCTCAGGTGCTTCATGCTGTAGCACTCTGTTCATCATACTGACCTGTTCAGTATTGACCATGTTCATGTACTGCAGGCTCAACGAGTACATGTTGCCACTGATGTGGCAAGACTTCAAGTTCTGAAGTCATTTCTGCAACCAGCCAACACAGTCCACTCCTTCATGCAATTTCTGCAATCAACATCCACAGTGAATTGCTTGCGCTTGCAGTCAACTCCCACATCTGACTTCCAGTCAACTCCCACGTTCAGTTCCTGCAATCAAATCCTGCAATCAGCTCCCTACCAAAAAGTCCTGCCATCAATGCAACGCTCAACACAATTGTCAACTCCCTCTGATCACTAGCCAACAGTGATTGGCTCCGACAGTCACTGTCAGCAGTCAACTTCAGCAGTGATTTCCTACAGGGCACGCCAACAGAAAACACCATTAGTCACCTCAACTTTATCCATCAACTTCAGTCAAGATTAAACACCAACTTCAGATGCTCAACTTCTAAGTTATCATCTGCAAAAAGTGAGCTGCAACAGTCCCTCAGATGGGCAGTCCCAACAGTCAACTCCAATGGTCGACTTCAGCACTTAATTCCAGCAGTCAGCTTGAAACATTATTTACAATTCACATTAAACAGAGAATTCCAACAGTCAGCTTTGACAGTGTCTTTCTGCAGTCAACTCAGATGGTTGAATTCAATGGTCCGCTCTGTACAGACAACTGCAAACAGCCGGCTACAAGCAGTCAACTGCAAACAGTCAGCTCCAAACATCAACACGACAGCTAACTCTAGCAATACCTTTCCCACCCAGATCCTGCAGCAGACCCTCAAAATTGCCGTCAACAGTCCACTCTTGTACTTAATGTTTGACAAAGCTTGTTTGTATGTACCTTGTTGACCGCATGGTATGTTGTGTAGCCGTCAGCACCACTGTCCACACTGTTGACTGCAGACGATGCAATTCAGTATCTGTACCAAACTTACTGGTGTGTCTTGCTGCNCGTGCCATGTTGTGCACTCTATGCTTGCCTGTATGAACCCAGGCATGTCCTCTGTAGGTTTCCATGTTTTGCTTGGGCATTTACATCTCAGAGACAATCCTTATTCTTGTGCAGGAGGCAGACAAGAATATCAGCCCATTGGCTGAAAAACCAACACTACCAGCAGCAGCAAGCAGTCCACCTACTGGGGTTGCTGCAGACCCAGCCATCACACCTGCTATGATTGACTCTAACCCCAAACCCAGGGACCTTGCTGCAGACTCCCCACCACAGCACATAGCGTTTACCTTGTCCTCAGAAGCCTTTGATGGTACAGCAGGCTTCCCTGTCCGAGGTGACTTGGTTTTCAACCCGTTAGGACAGCTTTGCTATAAGGGTTGTTGCCTGCACAAACCCCCTGCCTCCATGGCTGCACTGGACTGGACTGCTAGGACATACAGTGGGGCATGTCCAAGCATGCAGCTGAACAGACATACGCAGTGNTAATGATGGTTGCTTAATATATGAAGGTGTGTGATGATGGTGCAGTTCTTGTGATTACAGGTCAAAACACTTTGTAGACCTCGCATGTCCCATCTTGGCGCGCTGTGGATGTGCCAGCATGCATAGCTGACACCCATCCGATGCATGCCTGTTGGTGCATCAAGTTTCTCCCACATCTTGTCAGGTTTCTGACAGCAAAGTCACCTTATTGACCTTGATTGTAAGCTGAACGTGGTATGAATCAACACGCTGGCCGGAAAGCTCATGCAGGAACAGAGCCAAGCTTCAGATTGCACAATGCCTGTGTCAAAATGCAGCCTGGACATAATGTCTAATGCTGGTAACATCTGGGTAACATCTGTGAAGCCGCTGCATTGCTACAAGTTCCGAGCCTACTTCATTGCTTGACACAGCCAGACTTGTCTGCCTGGGCAGGCGCAAGCAGGGTGACAGACCATCCACCACCTTTTTGAGGGCCGGTCAAGTTCTTGAAGCTTTTCACAAGCCTCCTCTTCCCTTTCAGGTCTTCCAGCTTGTGTCTGACTTCATGAAATTGGCATCCATTGCCCTTGCCAGTGACAATCTCTGCAAAGTCAATTTGGCGATCTGCACCAAAGCTGCAGCTTGTCAGATCATGCGCATAATACCTCACATACCTGCAGAGAGCAGCATGCTGCAAATATAGAGAGTGTATTGCTGTAGGGCGCCTGGACACCACACAGGTTGGGCTATGTGGTGCAGCACATGGGCAGTGCATGACATTGTCATGTGGTCTAGCTCTTATCGTGGGCATGCAACACATTCCGAAATTTGATCAGGACTTTGCTTATGTTTGGCTTGTGGCAGCACCTGCCACCACATCAGCTCACTGCAATTGAGTAACAGTCGACCAGTTGCTGCGTACATATCAAAGTACTCACACAGAAAGCTCTGTGCCACTCCCAAGAAAAGTTCTGTCACTTCCTGAGGCTCCCCAGGCTGCAGGTAAGAGTATCTTGAACCATGCAAATCAATGGAGACAATGGTTGCACCATTCTTTGCCACGGGCGTGAGCATCTGCAGGTCTTGTGCTCCATAGCCGCATTGAGTGACATTTCTGTTGCAAGCACAGCTTGGATCAGTCCCAAGCTGAATCATACATCAAGAACATTGTCTCACAAGGCACAGTGGTATCGCAGTTGATGTATGCACTCTCCCTCCACGCCTTTGCTTGAACCAGCATGGGGAAGGGTGTAACACATGTCACAGCACCAGTGTTTCCATGATATGTTGTTCATCTGACCATCAGAAAATGCATGCACGATGTCACATGCTGTAAAGTACTCAGCGTGCAGGATTGGCAAGCTTAGCATTCTAACCTGAACGTCAATGATAGCTTCACGCCATGCATCGTGCAGGCAACAGCACTAAACTCCCGACACTCTTGGACCGGCCGCTGATACAGGGCCGCATGGCTCACTGGCATATTCCCGTTGATCTGCTGGGGCGCTTTGAAGAAGCCCCACATGCTGTTGCCCTGTGCAGTGTTCCTGTCAGTACCTGCATAACAAAACAACCCTGGTGCGCACAGGCTGCCAATGTCGCATCTGAAGACTACAGGCTTTTGACCAGCCAATGTGAAGAAGAAGAAGAAGATTACAGCCNCAAGTTTATGCAGGGCCTTTGCAATGTTATCTCACGACGACACTCGGCTGATGAAGCAGTCACAGCATGCCGCACCTTCTTCGCAGCATGCCTCACCTTCTTCACAGCATGCCGCACCTCCATTCCTTGATGATCAAAACTGCATGTGCGCAGGCATTGGCAGCAGTGAAGGCGCATGACTCTGAGGCAGATGCTGAGCTGCCTCGGCAAGCCCTGCAGGCTGAGATGGCTGCTTTCATGGTAAGCCAGCATTAAAAAACACATGGCGTGTTTCACCACCTATCAAGTTGCATAGCACTGCGGCCAACACAATTGTGGAGCAGGCACCGCTGCAAGAGTGCCTGACATGGCATCAGCCTGTATCATAAGNGGATGACATACACCATGCATGCTTGCGGACTGTAAAGAAATGCTCAAAGATACTGCACGTACACCTTTTTGTCACATTACATACAGCAGCTGGAGTTGTGGCACGTGTCCAGATTGCGGGTTTTGACGCTCATGCAAACACAGGAGTTCCTGCATTAGGTCCTGTGAGAGCCGTGGTGGAGAAGCAAATGGTTTGTAAATACATACCTTCCTCATCAAGTGTGAGGTCAAATTTCTCCTCCAATGCCATCATAATCTCGACCTGCAGACTTGCTGGGTCAATCATGTAGCACCTGGTAGTCCTCAGTGTGCAGTGCGTACTGTTGTTGTCAATCTGCATTATTAATTCTGAAGCCAACAAGGTATGCTTACTGTGTCTAGTGAGTCTGCTCCCAAGTCAACAAATTTGGAGCCTGCCTGAACCTGCAGAACACAGAATACACCTCCTGAGTCCCTACAAGCAATGCTCAACAGTATCTAGATTGCAGAACGTTATCTACCTTGTCTTGGTCGGTCCCAAGCTGCTCTGCAATGATCTTACGGACGTCCTCGAGCACAGCAGCGGTGTCCTGAGGAGCAGTATGCAACAATGAAACATGGTGATTGCGAGAACGGACGCGTACAACACCCATGGTGATCAGTGTAGCCAGGACTCACCGCTGCTCTGACAATCATGCGGTTGCATCGCACGGCACGCACGACCGGCCTGTGCAGGAGGGCACATCCGCGAACACTGCTGACCTGGAGCATGCAACACGCTCTCACAACTGGCACAGCATCAGACAAGGACTCGTGTCACGTTTTGCAAGTGTCGACAAGTTAGTATGAGCGTGCAAAGCCATGTCTCGTCTGAACACGACATCACCCCGCTAGAGATAAGACCTGCACTGATCGTTACCTGTGTTCTCAGGGCTGCGTGTGGTCTGCATGTTGCGAGAGGCCTGGCAGTCATCATTGCGGAGGCCATGATGCTGGTGAGAGTGTCTAAAACGAGTCAACGAACAAGAGTTGCGAGATATCGAAAAAGGTGCTCTGCTTCGTAGATGGTAGTCGCCAGTGGTGAACCGCCTGTTGGTCAGCGGTGGTCAACTCGTCCAATCTGTTGACCGTCAAAATCCGTCTGGCGTTATGCCTGATAATTTGGCTGGCGCCGGGATCCCAGACCCATCGCCGGGACTTGTTGCGATTACGCTCATGCGAAAGGGTTGTGAAGTAATGCAGGTAGTTTTGCCCCATGTCTAGATGCAGTGCAGTGCAACTCCCGATAACAACAGGCATCGAGCAAGCTCACAAGCGCTTGTTCGACTAATCCCGTTGCGATTGTTTGGCACCATAGGCCACATCGGTCTTCACAGTGAGTGCCCATGCGTGCCTGTCAAGGCGATACGAATCACCTCGTTCAACCAACATCAGATCTCGCATGTTTCACTTGCAGTGCCAACGAGCATGGTTGTGACCTCGCANGGTGCGCACCAAAATGCTGTCTATGGTAGTTGAAGCAAAAGAGGTAAAGCTTCAAGCTGGTGACTCTGAGGAAGATGCTATAGAGGCTGAAGCAGAGACACAGGTAACACATGCACAGCCTCATTGGCCATGCTGTTCTGATAACCTATTTGGCATAGCAACTTGCCGCCAGTCTGTAGTGCCCATTTGCTGTGCAGATGGTGTCAGGGATATTATCCCTGGAAAGACGTGCGTGAGTAATTGTGACCGTGACTGTGCAGAACCTGACACAGGATATGCTGATCTGGCAAGCACAAGTGTGCCATGCATCGAATCTTGGACAACATAATAGTGCTGGCATTGTCGAAGAGGTATGGAAGATACTACCCCTGGCTTGAAGCACCCTTTGCCAATTCTGTGCAGGATAAGTTGTTGCAACTAATGGCTGATGGCAACCAGTCCTCTTCCAGGCAGCTGCAAACTCAACCATCCCTGCGACGCTTGCTCACCGCGCCGCAGTCCTCGGACAACTTCATTCTGTCTATCGCATCCGTCAGTGTGATCCAGGCTGCTGTTGAGCCTGGCAGTCCGCAAAATGGGTAAGACTGACATACTACACGCATTGCAGCTCAGACGCCTTTGTATAAAGTAATGCCTGTCAGGAAGTTATGTCAAGCTGCCTTGGGCCATCTTGCTATGGATGTTGTGATGATGAATGTATTGGGACGTCCTGCCGATGGATGTATCAGCATCAGCGCTGGTGGGCTTGCACCAGACTGTGAACAAGCATACCTGCCAGCTCGTGTCAGTCTGCCTTCTGCTGCCTCGCCAGTGGAAGCAGCAGCATCAGCATGCAGAGCAAGGCCACCAAACAACCCAGCCTAGACATGCAGCAATGGACACTTGCTGTGGCACTCCTGCTGCTGCAGACAGAGACTGTCAGCGTGCTGCTAACAGCAAACAAGCACGCCGTAAGCAGTTGTCCCAGACACGCAGACAGCTTCCTTTANGATGTATCTGCTGTGGTCTGCATACAATATGTAGCACCTCATACGCAGCGGCATGATTGCACCATGGTCTGGCATCAGCAGCAACCAGGTGTCTTGCTGATGGTGCCGTCCGCCTCAGCAGTGTTTGCAACCTACGCGCAAGCATACATAGGAACTATGCTGTGCCATGCAAGGACAGCACCAGACACTCGCTGCATAGCGCGAACTGGCGCACTCCAGCCTGATGTGATGCCAAGGCAGACGTTTCACAAGCACACTTCTCAAACAAGCGCACTTCACTTTCAAACCTTTGTAGGGCTCTTCTCTCCCAAGCAACATGCAATTCAGCTCACAAGCCCATGGACGCGATCAAGCAATTTGCAGTGTCTACTGGCTCAGCTTTTCATGCTGTTCTAGCCAGAGCGAGTGGCACGTCATGTCAATTGCGCCTCAGACTCTTGTACCTGACAGCTTGAGGTACGCCAAGATCACGCANTGGGTTGCACTCTGTGACCCACTTTAGTTCTGCAGCGGTGTCGGGTCGCAAATGTGGCTGCAACCATGTAGAACCTTGCGCAAGGTGCAGCAGGTACAAGTACACCAAGCAAACAGAGGGTGATGTTTGGTGCTCAGAGTCAAACGTCATTGAGAACTCTATGCTACGACTTGTTGAATCCTCAGGCCGCCTTATGAACGTGTAAAAGCGTTTGCTGGAGACAATTCCATACATTGCTCCCTCCTCAATCTGCAAGACAGCGGAACATGTGGGCTGAGCTTTTGATAGTATGCACGAGCAATGCAAAGGGCAAATGGTACACAATTCTGAACTGTGCTTTCAACTTGCACGTGGCCAGTTGCTAAGAAGGTGTGATGAGAGATGACAGCTTTGAGCGAGGCAGTGTGGCTCCTGTTCACCAGAGACTGATTGTGACGTATGTTGAGACTCTGTGCAGAATAAACACGAGCAAGTTTCCAAGATAAGGCCGTATGAAGACCACANCTGCAGGACACAGTCAACCACTTGATAGCCTCACTTGCTTTAGGGACTAATTTGCAGCACCACAAGCAGAAAACATGCTATCAGCCACCTGAGGATGATAGCATGCACAGCATGATCAGCTTTTTGGCTGGCACTGGTAACCCTAGAAAGGCAACCTTCATCAAAATAGACCTGCGTAAGATATTGACTGTAAAACATCAGTTGCCGTCAGTATCTAATGTCAAGTGCTATGCCAGGGTTCAACCTATATCTTGTGCAATGGCTTGTGCAGCCTGATCCTTGCAGATATGCAGGGGCGAGACCACAGCAAACACTGCCCTTTCAGGACTATTGGCTGTGCTTTGCAACCCTGCAAAACCTCCTTGGATGCAAGGGCAACAGCCTTCTCAGCAAATACAGGGTGAGCTGGGCACTGCATGCTTGGCAGACATCACACCGGCTTTTCCAAATCCGGCAGTCTCAATGCACTGCATGAGAGTCAGTGCACATGGTTCTGCAAGTGTGACTGTCTTTGCAGCCCTTGTAGCAGTTGCGGGGATGACATACTGGGCATACCCAAACAGGAACTTCACCTGCACACCAGAATGGCTGGATGTCAGTAAAGGAGCAGAATGCACGACAGCATAATGTCACACTTGCAACACAAAAGAAACAGATCTCGAATCTGCAATTCACCGTAGTACTGTCCACTCTGTGTACTCTACATACTGATGTTGATACTATGGTGGCAGCAGCAGCAGCAGGCAGCAGCAGCAGCAGCCTCAGCCACAGCAGCAAGTACTGCTTGGCACTTGCAGGCGGCCATGCTATGACGTGAGCACAAAATGGGCTTGCGACAAGTAAGATACATCAATATGCATGGATGGTGTTGCAGCAGCAAGCAAGTGTGGTCCTGACCTGAGAGAGGGCAATGATGACGGAGGCACCAGTCATGAAGCCACAGATGACAGAGTGGGACAGGAAGTTGGTGATCCACCCAAGTCTCAGCAGACCCACAGCTGTGTAGATGGATCCAGCCAACAGTGCTACCTGCAGATGGAAAGTTATGAGGTTGCAGATGCAGAAGAAGAAGATGTTGCCTGAACNGGCTGCAGCTGCACAGCTGGTGTCTGGACGCTGGCCAGGCTTGTCATACTTGAGTTCGGATGAGGCAGTGCTGTCCATCAATGTATCATGGGCATTGTGCTTGGCTCCTAAGTCAGGTGGGAAGAAGAGCAATCGCTACTACCGCGCTCGCCGATATCAGATTTATTCATGGCCCAGCATGTCACATGTGGTGATTGTGAGGCAAGCTGCAAGCCAGTTTGCACAGCTGTGTGCATGTTTGAGACCGCTTTTAACACTCAGTACAGAAATGCTGCTTCTGTATCCGCATTTTCATGCTAGGAGTCAGGGTCACCTTGGGACCTGGTCAGATGAGGGACAGCGTCTTATTTGTGAGATCTTGCAGCACGTTGATTATGAGACCTTACAATTGTATCAGTTGTGAGTAATGTTACCTCAACACATGACCTGACTCAGGCTGAAGTGTGAGCAGGTCTTGTCATGTCTGATGTTAAACTTGCAATTGATTTGGCGCCTTCTGACGTCTGGTGAAAGATACAGATGATCCCGACTACACAAGCCGACTGATATGCTTCTGTAACAACCTGGCATGTGCACAACCTGACGAATACACTGACAACACTGACCCTTTGTTTTGCAGGCAGCTGCAAAGCTTTGAACTCATGGCGAAGCAGTCATTCTTGTACGTCAGTGAGAGAGGTGCTGCACACATACTGGCCAGTATAAACATGTGACACAGCATACTACATTCGAGTCGAGTACAGGACTTCCAGCCATTCACCCTGTACACACAAACAACTAATGGGCAGAAAGAAGAAAAGAAAAGTCTACGCTGTGAAGCGTTCAACATACATAAACAATTTCAACCATGCCTGACGGCAAAATTGATTGGATGCCTTGGATGGACCGAAGCTGGCATCATTGCAATGAAGCATCACCAGGACATCAAAAAACTAATCTGCTGCCAGGTCTCAAAAAAAAACTCACAGATCACACTGCAACGTACACTATTCACACATGGTATATGACACTTTGTGAGGCAATGCACTACGTACCAGCCAAGCACTAGCAGCACACAAGTGCCGTGGCTTGCTTCTGACTGATGCTGCCGACTCTTGCCGACGCAAGCCCGCACTAGCAGCTATGCTCATGCCATTGTGGCTCAGAGTATAGCTCGCAGCAATGTGCTCATCGTGCCGGTTGTGAAGTGAAAAGGCCGTCAGTTCAGCATCTGACATGTCCATGCTCTNCCTGCTTTGGCTGTGACCACAATGTAGCCAAGCTGTGTGGTGCAGGTGGACCCAGTGTTCGAGGGGTTGCAGGGGGGCCCAGGCAGCCTCATCAAGTACAACCCACTCAGCAATGTCTCCTCAGCTGAAGTCTGGAATTTCCTCAGAGCTATGGTGAGACTTCCAACTATCTGTTCATACAAGCTGGACTTAGCAGGCTAACCACTGGCAGGGCCGGCACTTTGTGTCCTGACTGCGCCGTCTATTTTATGATTATGGGCCGTGATGGCGTAACATGTTGAAAAGTGTCAGAGACATTCAGCTTTGCTCTTGGTCCTTAGGGGTCATGGCTACTTGTTGTGTGCATGCAGCTTCACTAAGCCACCTACAGATACAACGCACATACTGGCAGGTGGTCTAAACACGATCTAGTTTGTTGGAGCCTGTACAACAAGAACATGTAAGTGCAAGCACAGCCTGCATTGCTGCAGCGCAAGAGATNAGCATACGGCCAGTCTTACAATTCAAATCAGCCCATTTGAAGCACATCATCATCACGGATATATGCTCAGCATAGTTGCCATGCAGTGCAACATCTGAGTAAATGCTCAACAAGTGCAGCAGTCGGGGGCCTATCTCAGCCCCTGACCTGCTGTCATACGAACCTATAGCAACCATATGGATGCATCTCATAGCGGTACACAAGTAGTGCAACAAGAGATACATGGGAGACCGGCATAGGTGCTTCAGCTTGCTTGTGACCCAGCTGACGGGTGCCCTGTCCATATCTAAGCTGTACGTCAAGCATGACTGCTCGTGCATCTGACATCAAAGTGCTGCGCACTCATACATGGCCAACACGCCCGCCAACTCAGCCTCACTCCTTTATAGTCTCTCTTGCTTGCGACTGCACATGGTGGTCAGGCCATGCAGCAGCAAGAATTGCACACTGGTTCAGCATGGAGGTCTGCAGAGGTGCACTGTGTATTGGGTGTTGATGACTGTGCACTCTCTTGAATCATGCCCTGAACCAGTCTCCCTGCCCAATGGTCTGCCTGCCCAATGGACTGCTTGCCCAAGAAACAGCACCGTAGCGTCTTGTGTGTATCAGTTCCATGTTTGTGAAGCACCTGCTGGCCGGCACTCTGACAGCTGCTCACAGTTTCATGCAAAAGTAAGATACATCTATACTTTCTGTACACACACATCAGGCAATGTGTATTTAAATATAGCAGCCCTTGTGGGTGCCAGGGCTACTCTTGGCTGGCCCAGCTGTGATCTACTATTGCTAGCGTAACCACTGTCATCATGAACAACACAATCACCGTCCACAGCACAACTGCCTTCTGACTGCAGGCAGACCGTTGGTCATGGTTGCTGGAAGAGGTGCCACAGCGTCCAACTGGAACCCAGATCTTCTGCAAACCTTGGCAGCTGAACGTCAAGTCATCATCTTTGACAACCGTGGTACAACTCCTCTTTGCTGAATTGCTTTTACTGTTGCTGCTTGAGAACACAGGGGTGCCATTGCAAGTGGCAATCATTCATTTGCAGCACAGGCAATCATGCGTGTATCTGTACGCATGCAGCAATTGGGTTGCAGACATACAGTAGCATGAGAGCAACTCTGGCTGCTTTGCATTTGCTGTGTTTTTGTGACTTGCAGTCACTCAGTTGTGACTCTCTGTGCATGCAGATTGTTGTGCTGACATCACCCNCTTCTAGCTGCTCACCTCTGCCGTGGGCCCACTCTGATGTGAGCTCACTGCGCCGAGCTCGTTTGGCATCGGATATGACGTGAGTTGCTACGCCTTTTAGCTGTTTGTGTTGCAACCACTCAAGCTTGCGTTGATAAAAGCAGCTGTAGCAGCCGAGGCTATGTTTCGTTGGGACTCTCTGCTGAGATGGCACAGGTACACCAGTGACCGTACTGCTTCTCTCGGTCCGCTGAGCTCACGCAGAGCTGCAGCTACCTGCAGAGCCATCGATTCGTAAAATTTTGACAAACTCACGTGAATTGATTCCTTGTACACGTGTCCGTGCACATACGATCGGACGTGCACATGCACATACTGTCACGGCTCTGCTCCAAATAATAATAATAATAATGTAATAACAATAATAATAGTAATTTACAGGTGTGCCAATTTACAGGTGTGCCAGGCGATGCTAGGTAACTACTAGAGATGTGCAGACAGGTAAGCCCCAGTCTCACGTCAATCGCATTACTGCCCTGCCACTGAGAAAATGATGGGTCAATGTGCACAAGCTAGTGCTCTGGGAAGCCTTCCACCTGGACACAGATCTGGACGTTGCAATTGGATGGATAATTCCTTTGCATGAATCTCAGCTGCACCTGCAAAGAACATCTGCAAGCCTCTTCAAGTGCTAATTGACAGCGTACAGCAAGCGTCAGTCCAAGTTAGATGGCCAAGACACTACACTGGACTGCCTGACAGTCTCAGCTATCAGACCGAACACGTGCTGCAGTCAGCTGCAGTATCCGCCAGTCGATGAATGCAGATTGCTTTGTGAGCTGTGCCTTGCTTGAGGTGCCCACATAACTGTGGCTTTGTGGCAGGTCTTTGGCTTTCTGCATACAGCTGGCACCAAGATTGGCTTCACACACGGAGACTTAAACTGTGCCAATGTCATGGAGCACCGAGGGGATGCTGACCTCTACCTGCCCAAGGGCTTTGAACAGGGGGAGGATGACAATGCTAAGTTCAAGTTGCCGGGTATGTCACTTCAACTGCTGTGGTCATTGCGCAAGGTCAGGAGAGCTGGCAAAAAACATGCTGCAGTGGTGAAAGTTTCACTGGTGCAGCTGGGGAGCAAGGGCCTATCAGGCGTGCTGCTTGTCAGAATCACCTGCATGCGCTTTTGGTAGCAACGCTTTCACCACCCTATCTGAGAAGCTGTGCTTGAATGTTTCTGTTGGTCAAGCTGGCATACAATCTGCTCTGCTTTGGTCATAGTGCATTGTTATGGATACCAAAAAAACACAGAGCTAGCAGCAGCAGCAGCAGCGGATGTNCCCGCCTCAACCCACCTCCTCCCAGCATCATTCCCTCTCCTCTTACAATGGACCCTCCTATATCAGAGCACAACCCGCCCCCCGTCGCCCCTACCACCATGTCAAGTCCCCCTACACTGATGCCTCCTCCAACACTTTCCCCCAGTCCAACACTCATGTCACCTTCATTGGGTTTGCCACCTCCGTCAGCTAATCCACCTCCATTACAAGCCAGTCCCCCTCCATTGGCAGCTAGCCCACTTCCATTACAGGTAAACCCTGTACTCCATGTCAACCTCCACCCTCCCATACTCAGTCTTACTACCCCTAATGATGCTGTAGCCCTGTGTAGTCACCAATGAGAACATTAACCGCTGTCAGAAACAGCTCTCCTTCAGTAATCACCAGTGTTGTATCTATACAGCTGATGGACACATATGACATGCTGCATCACATGATGGTGTGTAACGCGCATGCTGCTGTGCAGACTTTGCAGACACAACGATGTGAAGGGAATGTTGCTCCTGACTGTGGGATTCATGGTGCACTGGACGATGTTTGCCAGTGCATTTGTGAGGATGGTTGGACCACACAGCCATTTCAGGCAACTCCAGTAGAGTACTGTACACTTGCAACCACAGAAGGCAAGCAACGAGCATCTTGCGCTACAAAGGGACCCTTGCAGCAAGCAGCAGCTACTCTAGTGATGTTCACATCGTGTCTACATGGATCCTTTTGGTTTAGACATCATACATTTTGAGATCTGATTAGCAAACATGCATTGTCTTCATCATCACCTCTGTTAAGTATGTTGCTAGACAATAGGTACAAGCATAGCCTGTGCAATATGTGAATCTATATACCTACAGCATGCCCAAGGCAATCTGCTAGACTACAGAACCCACCATCACTGAGTCAGCAAGCTGTATGTAAGCATGTGCTGTTCAGGTGCAGCCAACAGGAAAACTTCTGTACTGTTTGGGGGCTCAAACAAAGTGGGACCCCTTGGCATTGTGGTCATTATTGTAGTTGCAATATGCCTGTTGTCCTCAGCTGGGCTGTGCCTAACCATGCACAAAAGAGCACAGCTGTCTGACAGGGCCTTTGCACATCGTGAGGTGCGGCAATGCCTGACACATCCTGTATGCTTATACATGTTGTGGTCACCTACTTCCCTTTGCTGGTTGCATCTGCCCATTCAGCATCAGCGTATGCTCTGCTCAATGTTAAGTCTGTTTTCTCTGTCTTGCTTTTGGTGTTCTTGTTTCATTTCCTGTCTTAATGCTTGACTCACCGTCTGCTGTAGATGTGTCAACAGCAATCCACTCATTGACATTGCACAGCGATCCACTCAAAGACATTGCACATGTTGACTGAAGACACTGTATGTTGTGTAGTTTAAGCAGCGAGCTAGTAGAATGTTTGAGCCAGACACAGCTCCCAGAGCAAGCAGGATGTTTGAGCCAGACATGTCGTCAACATCGAACCAGAGCCCACAAGGACTTCAGTCTCAAAGGTCTACAGGGGCATTCCTGCATGCTGACTAACTTAGCAGGTAAGCAATGTATGTTTTTGACATGTTTGATCAAGTACACATGAGTGCTATTCCATCGGCATAATATTGACGCAAAGTTTGCAAGACTAAGCGCCTAAGACACAGCTGCATGCGCCTGATGATGCATTTGGCAAGCTGGGAGCCTGGCCATCGCATAGCTTGGCAAGGCCTCATGAGGCCTTGTCAACCTAGTGTGAATGACAGCAGTCACTCATAGTAATGTGACCGCAAGGTGAATGCCACCTTGCTTTGTTGGCAGCCATGAAGCTTCCCACAACAACAGATATGCTGATTTGTGTAATGTGCACCTACCTGCCCAGGCCACTCATTTTCGACATGATACTGCGCACAAGTAAGTTGACAGTGACGTCCTCAGCCAGATTGCATTGCCTTGGCAGGCTGGGACAGGCAGAGCGTGAAGGTTTAGGTATGCCCGACAGCATTCATCTTGCTCGTCATGCAGCACAGCCAGGAAGATTGACTGAGCGGTGCCATGGCAAAGTAGCAAATGTGTTTGCCAATCAAGGCCGTGTCTACTCTGAAGATCTCAAGAGACAGTGTGCATTCATTCCACACTTTGCAGGATTGAACCCATAAGAGACTGTATGCAAATTCTGTCGTATGATCTGCTGAACAGAGCTCTGTCAGATGGCCAATTGCCACAGCTGAGCAAGTTCTGGTGCTGGCCAGATTAGTCTGCAGGTTATGCCAATGGCTGTAACTGTGGTATGCTAAAGACAATCATGTGTCATGAACATATACTTGTGCATGTCAGACTATTGGCGACACCTGCTTTGCTCACCCCCTTCATATAACACAGACTGAACTAATGTACTACAAATGTATCAACAGCTGCTGCAAGCCCTGAATGAAAGGGACCTTATACTAGTAGCGAGTAATTTGATGACATCTAAATGCGAGACTGTCATGTAACATCAGAATTAGCTTTCTGCCAATGCAAGCAGGATACACTGTTGTGTTGTGCATATAGCTTTCATTCGGTAGCAGCCTTTGCTGCAGAAAAACCTTGTGAGGTCCTGACAGCCTTTTCTGCACTTGTACAACATTGGCAATACAGGTCATGACATTAGTCGAAATAGGAAGGTGTACATGTCGTTCATCAGGACGGCAGGAAACCATACTCTTTGATCAGCAACCTTTCACATGGCAGTGCCATTCCACACCAAATGCTGTCACACTGCAGTGGCAGCTGTAGTCTTGACCAGCAGCAACGACCTGACAATCAAGTATCTGATTGGCATCACATAAGGAGAAGTATAGCTGACAGTCACCGCACCGCTGTATGACGGTGGACAAATCACCTGCAGTCCCAAGGCTTGTGTCACTTGAATCGAACTAGTCACACCTTGAATGACCAAATTTGCAGCAGGCTTTTGCAAGCTAGATGCACAGACATGATCATGGGCGCAGAAGCGTCTGACATCAGAAGTTGTGGTTGTGCAGACAGCAACATACATGAGGCAACTGCCGACTTTTGGCCAGCACTTTTGAGTTCTCCTACATAGATGCGGTAATGAACAGCTCAACAGACAAATGGGCAAAACAATACTTATGGCTAGCAGGTTGCTGGTTGTGCTGCTTCATGATTGTAGGGTTACCTTGAGGCCCTGAGTCACGCACACACTGATCATGCAAATCTTGTGTAGAGTGTATAACGCCTTGCACATTCTGAGAGCAAGTGCTCTAGTCCACCAGCAGCAGCAGGTCACCTGGACAAGGAAGTCTTTGCTTGAAGCATACTGGGAAAGTAGACCAACTCTGCCGGTCTGCTCACTTTGATCCAGCTGCACTGTAAAGTCAGCAATCTGGGGAGCCATGCTAGGCGCTGCTGGCAGAGCAAGCATAAGAAGATTGGTGGAAGTGTTGCTCACGGCTCCACTCACACCATATTGCATGTTGATGGCATATAAGTACCCACTGCACCAGCCACAACACTGTAACATGGCCCTGCTGCAAGTTGGGCCAAGCAGAAGTGGGTGATCAGCCTGCTCAGCCATGACACCCACCAATGCTTGCCTCTTTTACAAGACATCATGGCACAACCTATCATGATGTGGTCAACCATGCAAAGGTGAATGCGGCATGCATGCAGATGGTCAGGGATGCATGTATCTGATGTCTTGTTGCACAACTGCTGCATTTTTGCAGTCTCTGTTGTTCATCATCACAGGGCAGCAACTTATGGGCTACTGTGTCATGGCACAGCCATGTTGTGTTCAGCATGCACACTGTGCAAGTTGGTGAGCTCATGTGACATCCAGCTGTGCACAAATGCGCTATCTTGGCAAAGCCAGTCTAAGCCAGAGCATGAACATGTGCCTCATGCCACAGCACGAGCATGTCATGGTTATGTACTTCAGCCCTGGGTGTGCAGTGCTACAGTCTGCTCAAGGCAGAGCTGCTCATTGCAATGCAGATCATTGTGCGACAGCGACTTGCATGGTCTGAAACCAATGCAGGCAAGACATGCTAGGCCACACAAATGCAGGCTGACCTGGTTGTGCTGTTGACTGCATCCTCAACAGCCTCCTGCACAGCAGCAGTGCAAAGCTGACATCACAGTCTTCACAGCAGCTATGGGAATCTTTTCAACGTGTGAGGCGCTATCAAGTGTAACTTGCTCGCTGGCTGATGCACACGCTCATGACCGCCCTTGCACATGCTATAAACGCATGCAAACTTTGTACAGAGCACAGAGGTGCATGCAAGTAGACAACAGAATCATCAGCTCCGCTTTTTACCCTAAATGTGCCCATGCACCCATAGCTGTGACAAATCAACAGGTGAGGTCATGCATGCATGCTGTTGTGACAAGCAAGGCAAGTATCACAAAGACATTGCCATTCAAAGTGCCAGCGCATGACATCAGCAACTGTGCATCGCACTGCCACACCTATTGTCAGGGGCTGTAGCATACACCAACAGCCATGCAGCTTGCAATCATTGCCGTGCAACACTCACCGCGCCTCCAAATGACTCAACACCAGCAACAGCAGAACCTTCCGGGGAAGCTGCAGCATCAGGTGCAGCGGCAGGCTCAGTTGCCGGTGCTGGTGCCAGTGCAGGTGTTGCCAGAACAGGCTGGTAGCCATAGACCACATTTATGATGTCCACCTGGCCATTATCTGCCACCACAGCGTACAATACTTTGTCTGACTGCGTAAACAGGGTCCTGGCTAAGTCCTGTGCCGCACTGACTGCTGCTGGCGGGAATGCCAGTGAGACATTATAGACGAGAGGGGTGTCAACAGGTGTGAATGTAGACCCTGGTGCAGGTGCTGCAGCTGGTTCTGTTGGGGATGCAGGGACTGTTGGGGTTGCAACTGGGGACCCCTGACTACCAATTGCAACACCCCCTGTTGGAGTGGGCTCTGCTGCAGCTGCTGGCGTGACTTCTGGACTGGGAGGTGATGATGTAGCTGTAGGTGAGGAGGTGGGTAGTGGAGAAGCAACTGCCGCATCAGTTGAGGCCGGTGAGGCGGTTCCAATTGCTGCGGGCGCTTCTTCAGTTGGGGCTGCTGTTGCAGCTGCTGTTGCTGCAGGACTGGCAGGTGTAACAGGTGGTGACACTTCAGCTGGTGTCTCACTTGGTGATGCTGGGCTGCCAGCGCTGCCTGCAACAGGTGTGACTCAACCTGAGTCAACTGTGACGCACAGAGATGTAGCTATTTTGCACTGCAACAGCTGTACTCAACAACTGTTTTGTGCATGTGAAACGGCATTTATGACTCACATGGGGAGGTTGTTGCCTTGTCATGCTACTTGAGGGGGCTTGCAGCATATGTGCAACACTCAGCGCGGTACACGCACAGCCCAGGAGCCTAGTATGTGCCTTGTCTGCAGCACTCAAGCATGCAACAAAGGACCTCGGGTTGTTCCGCAACCCATGGAGTGAGAACATGCCATGTATCACAAGGTGTAGCAGCTGCAGTTGCACCTGGAGTAGCACTGGCTTCAGCTGGTGAACTCGTCAGGGTGACTCCTGTTGGGATGGTGGCAGTGATGCTCGCAGCAGGCGTGGCACTGCTGGATGCTGCAGCAGAGACAAGAGCATCATTGAGCTGGGAGGCAGTGAGGCTGAAAGTGCCAAAGCTAGTGGAGAGGCCTGGCAGAGCCGTCACTACATCTGCCCTGAGAGCTGCCAGGAAGCTAGCAGCTGCAGTTGTGCCTTGACTGGTTGAGGTGGACACCTGCAAAGCACAGTGGTTGCATCGGGGGGGTGCAGCCACCATGTTGTGGCCGTAGGCTCTGCATGTTGGGGATGAACTTGCAATGCCAAGATCTGCCTGGCATGCAGGTCAGGTGTGACTCATCATACAGTGCATAGGAGGAATTGAGACATGTTTTGTGCACATGACTCAACTGACTTGTGAGCACGGTCAGCACTACCACAGCTTGTCGATCATGCAGCAGATGCAGCAGGGCTCCAGGCTATGTTGCATGCCCACAGCATTGCCCAAGGCTGCTAGTGGACCAGCTATGACAGGAAGGTGCAGCAGTGCACAACATAGTCAAAGCTGACTATGCATGTGAAGACTCTTACCGCAATGCTGTTATTGCAATCACTGGCAGCGGTGTTATGCTGGCATGCATTGCAACCTCACAACAGCTGCTGTTAACCTGAAAAACACTGGGTGACATTTGCCCAACAAGTCACAACCTGGCATATGGCACACAAGCCATACCTGGTTGTTGGGAGGGAAGATGACTGTGACGCTGTAAGCTCCAGCCGTGACAGCAGCCACTGTGGTGGTAACTGCCAGGGGCACTGCCGATGCAACAGCAGACTGCACAGCAGCTTGCACAGCAGCATCACTTTGGGCTGGTGCTGCAGCAAATGTAATGGTGAACACCACTGTAGCCTGCTGAGTGGTGCTGCTAGCTTGTAGCAGCTGCCGCCTGGCCACTGCTGGGCTTGGAGCCAACAATGGCACTGCATTGATGGGCACAATACTGGACATGATTGTGGTGGCGTTGACAACATAGGTACTGAAAGCCTGAGACAGCGATGCTGCCACTTCTGCCGCCTCTGCAACTGTTAGGCTGTCTGATGCAATCTGTCTGAAGACCGCTAGACAAGTGATCAGAGGCTCATTGCCCGGGGGAATGTCTGAGATTGACAGAGATGGTTCAGCAGGCGTAGGGGATAAAGTGAGAGGCGGGGTTGACGCATCAGCAGCTGAGACACCTGCCGGTGATGATCGACTACTGATGCTTGGGCTGGCTGTGGCAGGGGTGTTGCCATTAGGTGATGGAGGGACTGTTGCTGCAGTGGGCGGTGAGTAAGCAATGGCCGCTGGGCTTCGACTGCTGACTGACGGTGACAAACCGGCGCTGGGGGTGAAGACTGGTGTAGACACAGTGATAGGTGAGGGACTTGAGCCTGCTGCTGGCAAAGTCACAGGGGTCATAGTTTGCTGTGTGATTGCTGATGGTGGTGCACCTGATGTGAACACTGGTGATGCAAACGCAGTTGTCTGTGGTGTGGTCACTGCTGTGGAGACTAGTGGTGGTGGTGCAGAGGCAGTTGTCGACGGGGTGACTGCTGCTGTTGGGCTTGGCGATGCAAAAGCAGTTGTCAACGGAGAGGCTGCTGCTGTTGAGACTGGTGCTGCTGTTGCTGTAGCTTGAGGCACTGCAGCTGCTGTAGTGGCTGGTGCTGCACCCAGCAGTGGTGTAGGGCTTCCAGCTGTGGGGCTGCTTGGTGTTGCAGAGCCCAGCAGTGGAGACACAGGCGCTGCAGCTGGTGTAGCTGTGGCAAATGGGACCGCGACTGGGCTGGCAACTGTAGTGGCAGTTGCACTGGCAGTGGGAGTGGGAGCTTGAGTGGACACAGTTGGAGATGGCTCAGCTGTGGCTGTAGAGGGTGGTGATGTGCCTGGTGCAGGGGGACTGGAGGAAGGGTTTACAGGAAACGGGGTGATAGGCGGGCTTGAAGGTGGTTGTGATGGTGAATAGGGGGATGGGGAGGCTGTGGCTGGTGATGTATATGGCAGCACTGTCTGCAAGCACGTACATGTATGTACATTTTGCTTGAGGAATGCATGTAGCATAAGTCAGCAAATTGAGCTTGACTCTGGACTGCATGCGTCAATGGCATTGTCATTGACATGTGGATGAAATGACGAATGGCACTTCTGCATGCTTGTAAGCTTTGCCTTGAATGCAGAGCTCATGCTGTTGCTGACCTGAATGTATCCTGACAGAGCTGGCGATAGGTTGCCTGTGCTGGCTGGGTTGGAGATAGCTGAAACAGGAGAGTAAGCTCCCAAGACCTGCTCAGACACTGCCTGTATTATTAGACTGTCGATACAGGGTTGAGCAGCAGTTGTTGGCTGCACAACCTGAACAGCTTACCTGTGTCAACGATCTTCTAGCTTGACCATCACGCTGTTCATGAATGCTTTGTGATGTTTTTGCAGAGTCTTGATTTGAAGTAACTGACGTCCGTCCGTCTGGGACCTGCGCACAGATGCGTCAGATGCTTCTTGAGCTTGTATTACACTGCTTTGATAGGCTCACCCCAGGTTGTGCTGACGGTCTTGAGAGCAACGCCTCGCATTGCGGAGGCGGTGATTTGTCCGCAACAGCTGAGTTCGCAACCTGGAACGCTTGCTGGGACTCAGCTGCAACAAGTGCAAGGACCGCCAAGGCGCTGCAACAACGTGCTATTGCTGAGAGAGGTCGACTACCAGCACGTCCCTGACGTTGTTTCACGCGCGCCCACATAGGTTGGAGTGTCATACGGGCACAAATGCCGCTACAATCGACGGAAGCAACCACTTGATCACTTGAGCACTGGTACTGCGATCGTTGCAACCTCACTGCTCCCCGATGATAGCATGCTGCTGCGCAATCTGTACGCGGTAGCTGGCTCGAGGACTGCACACAGCCTCGTCTCGCTGCACCGGCGCACTGAGGTACGAGGTCTGCACGGCACCGGTACTCCGTTCAAGCAGCTTGCATTTCGTATCAGCCCGCGCCCGCGAAATCAATTTGAGCGAAGTTTACCTGGAAGTTTACTGAGTTAGGTCAAAAATGTCCCGACAAGCATAAATAAATTCCGACCGCCACCGCTTGTGCTTAAGCCAATATCAGAACAGGCAGGCGACTGCCGTTCTGCTGTGCATATACTTGTCGTGACATCGCGCCGAGCGAGGGCTGTACAGGGTTTTCAGGCACGCTGCCAGCTGTAGAGTATCGCTCGTATCCTCCAGTGACACGCCCTCGCCAAATGGCTGATGGACCCGCAGTGCCGCAGAAGAAGGTGGGAGCCACTGCTTCTGTTAGCTGCCAGCTGACCTGGTGCTATATACACACAGTTCTGTTGGACACTGCAGGAAGTAGAAGAGAAGGAGCTCAAGCTTCGGCAGTGAGTGCAATCTCCGGTGCTCACTCTACTGTACTTTCATTGCATCACTGAGTTGACTCTGGCCTGCAGGAGCATTGCAAAGAACTATTCACACATCAAGTCTGTGGAAAATCAGTTAGCTGACCTTCAGCTGCAGCTCAACTTGACATCCGGGCCAAAAAAGTCGGCTCTTGAAATGCTGAGAAGGAAGATAGAAGCCAAAAACGAGCTTGTGACTGCAGCAAGGCAGCAGTATGCAGCAGCCAAACAGGCAAGTCAGTATGCATGATAGCATACTGCCAGTTTGTGCTTGTACAGCACCTGGCTTTTGCACTTGATGACATAAGCTTGCATGCAAGTGTCTCTGCTGCCGCTTGTCATAGCTGCTTGAGCCATCTGTGAGGATGTGTCTTGTCGCAATTACAGGCGTCATGTTTGTGCCTGACATGTGTACTTTGCACAACCCCAGTCCTCCGCAGCACTTAACCTCACGACCTTTAGCGCTCCGTCTGTTGCCCCACCTCTGGCTAGCACGCATGTAACAGTCGAGAGCTTACAGGTGTGCCAGCCAATGCTAGGTNCCACGGCAGCCTGCATGGCTGAAGAGGCCACTGCTATGGTCAGTCCTCACCTCGCATAGTGTCAAGTTGTCGCCATACACAAACACAGCTGCAACGCGTAAGGTTGTCCCTGTCTCGTAGAAGTCGCTGCCATCTGCGTTACAGTCCCAGTATCTATGTCTTACACGCTGAAGTTGGTGTGTTTGCTGCATGATGAGCAGAAGAAGAAGCTCCCTGGTCTGGGCGGCCCTTGTTGCACATGCAGCACCCGTAGCTGGGGTTGCAGATCAGCAGCAGGCAGAGCTGTGTGTTTACAGCATGTGTAGTCTTGACCCCATTTTTACAATGAATTCACCTACATGGATCTGAATCAAACCCTGTGCGTAGTGTTTCATCAGTGAACTTTTGGATACTACATTGCATGGCCCTCATGTGTTCAGGCCCCAAGGCACACAAAGGATTTGAATGCCCCAGTATGGATCAATGCCACGTCTAACAGCGGCTTCTGTTGGCACATGACACTACAGTCGCTGCTGTTCAACAGTACTGGTGTGCAAAGGTTGTTTGTGTGTTGCAAAGACATCCACATAAGCGCTCAAAGCAAACTGGAAGGGCATGCTGTGTACTGGCTCACCAGACTCTGTAAGACGGCACATGTGTAATTCTTTGTAAGCTGTGAAATGCCTATACAAGCATTCTATAGTCTGCAAAGCCAGGTGGCTGAAAGCCTCAGCTCTAATTCAAGTATGCTGGCTTGACACATACAGCGTTGGTTCATGCGTGAACTTGCGGAACTTTGGGAACATTCTGCAACTTCGAAGGAGCAAAAAGGGTTAGTCAGCCTCACCCTCACGTGCCGAGCACGTGCAGCTGACTGATCTGCAAGCCTGAAAAGCACAAAACGGGAGCATCGAAAGCGCAGTTGGCTTCGCGATATGGAGTCCTTGAATTCGACGACAAACCTGTGTGTACCGATCTATAGGGTGAGCGTGCTGAGTCCCGCCATGTCGTGCCGACCCATACCTATACCGGTTCGTCAAGCTCCGTTTACGCAGATCGACGCCTTCACCGAGCGACCGTTTGGCGGGAACCCTGCCGCGGTCTGCTTGCTCGACTCACGTGCTGCAGACCGGCTTGACTCCAAGCTCTTACAGCAGATTGCGGCAGAAAGCAACCAGCCAGCGACCGCTTTCATAGCTGCTCATGACCACAACATAGACTTTCGTGCTTGCACACATTTCGCGCTATCTTGGTTTTCACCGACCGCTGAGTTGCCGCTGTGCGGTCACGGCACTATAGCAACTGCCGCTGTACTGTTTCAAGGTGTGTTATCTCAGCATTTCCGTTGCGCTTTCACTGAGTTGGTACAGTGACACATCGTGAGCAGTACACTGCTTCCTTGCAGAGATCGCAAACGAACATGCAACGCTGCATTTTGACACTCAGAAGGGTCAACTTTCTGTCACCAAAATGGACAGCAAGGAAGGCCTGTTGCTGCAAGTCAAACTACCTGAGGCAGTGGCTGTGCATGAAATTCCCAATGGCTTGCAGCTGAAAGGCGAAAGCATGCAGGTCGGCAAGCACAAATGTTGACCAGTGATAGCAGAGGTTGATGTTGGGGTATGCAAAGCATCTTTTCAAGTCATTGTCTTCTCGCCTATCCAGCGGCCTTCATGTCAAAGTGAACCCACAGCTTACCCACACTCATCAACAAAATAGACAGCAGAGGAGATATGGGCGGCCCCCTTTGCCAGCTAGTCTAGTGATGTAGCCTGAACAGGACAGCAAAAACATTGGCTCCCTAGTCGCCACTGTTTGACACTACACACTTTGCCTCAAGCCGTTTATGCAGACTCTGTCATAGCAGACACATGCTGATGGACATGCCCTTGCAGAACCTAGTGGGATCGCGAGCTGTGCAAGAGGTACTGTACAATGATGCTCGTGGCATACTGATGGTTGTGCTGGCAAGCGGATCATCGCAAACTCACCTGGAGACGCTCAACCCAAATCTACAGCTGCTGCAATCCCATTTGACCCATGATCACCTCAATGGGGTTGCTGTGACTTGTCAAGGTATGGTACGCATTGGTTCAGCTTGTTCAGAGGACGCTGTGCTGTGCTGTACAGTGCAGTNCAGCAGTGCCTACTTCAGGCCCTCTCCCAGCCATGAATGATGTCCAGATCTGTGGCACATCAGACACAAAAGAGGTATGCCGATGGTCACTTGGTGAAGCCATTGTGCAAAGGACAGCATCTGGTTGCAGTCAAGCAAGACAGCCGTGAAACGGAATTGTGGATGTTAGCTGTTGTCATGGCATTGCTGTTCAGCAAACTAAGTGTTTGCCATCATCAATTTTGAGGTGAACTTGAGGAGTAGTCACACTGACTATTATGCAACTCCCAGGTACCGCACATGCAGCATGCCACTGTAACGCCTGCAGTTTGACTGGCTTTGCTTGCCAAGCTATACTGTGCTGGTCTCCGTACACACAAACGGTGCTGGGATCTTCTCAGGGTACAACAAGCCAAACCGCTTCCCGCTGCTCAGCACAGAACATACTACCACACTTGCCTACTCTGCTGTGAAAACCGCTGCAATCAGAGCGCATCTCCTGCAGCATGTAGAGCTCTGTGAGAATTTGGTNGCAAGTCTGGATATGAGGAGGTCTGTCGTTGCTGTCGGACATGACTCTGCAGTTGAAAAAAAAACTTTTGACACAAAGTGCAGCAAAACATGACTTGCCGTGTCTGGCCACTTCCTACATGCATGTTTGCTGAAGAGTGCGTGCATAGCATCAGCTTGTACCCTGCGTACAAGAAGCTTCAGGAACAAGTAAAGGCAGGTTTCACCTCATATGGTCGAGGAGTGGTCTGGTAAGACCTGTGCGATCTTTGTTTCGGTCGCATACCCTTGCAAGCGGGAAACAGCTTTTGACGATGCCTACGAGATTTTCAGTCAGCACAGCAACACCCTTGCAGCACATAATNGTGATGAGCACTGGGCAGTGTTGGACTGGAGGATAAGTTGGCAATGGGCCGTGGCGGGCTACGGGCAGTGGCGGGCAAGGGGCTCTCTTAGGCTCTTTGGGCTGCAGAGGCGTTGGGCAATGTTGGGCTTGGGGCAGTGGTGAACAATGGGCACTGTTGGATAAGGGGCAGTGCTGGGCAAGAGGCACTGTTGAGCTATGTTGGGCTAGGGGCAGTGGTGGGCTGGGNGTGGTGGGGCCAGATTTTGAGGGTCTCCTCATCTGACTCAGCATACAGAGTCACCTCAGGGGCAGGGTCCCACCCCAGCGGCCCTGAACGGTCAGAGTGCACCAGGGACCATTCACAATCCTGAAGGAAGCCGTTTGTGGGCAACGCATGATGGGCCCCAAAGTTGGGGAAGCAAGGTATCACTCCAGCCCTGCAACAACCATTCAGACTGTGGATCAAACAGGGTGCGATAGGAAGCATCAGCAATCTTGCAGAGCGCAGCTTGTAGACAGTGTGTAATGGGCTTCAAAATTGGAGTAGCACGAGGTCAGCTTACCTCTGTAACAAGACAGAAGTCATGACACAATCTTGTACGTGGCCAATCAAGTGCAGTTCAAAACAGCCATGCCATTGCACCTAGCAAACGTTGGCTGGCCCAAAGCTGCAAGGTGTTTCCGTGCAAGTAGTCTTTGCCTCCTTGCAGATGCGTCGTGCATGCAGAAGCACGACACGCAGAATAAGTGAACTCACCGTCTGGAGAATCCTGACTGTTGCTGACTAACATGCAGCAATTCAGCGCCTTCTGGAGATGTCCAGCTGCTCACATGTGCCCCATGCATCAGAATCTGAGCTGTGCTGCCGCTGGGGTGAGTCAGCTCAATCATGGGCCGATCATTGTCATCCAGGTACACATCTACCAGGTCTTCAATGCTGTGCTCGTCCCGACACCACTGTAAGTACTGCAGCTCTATTTGCCTGCAGCAAAAGCACTGAGGTAAGCATGCATCACTTTTGCTGACAAAACAGTCCTGCAGCAGCAGTGGTGACGAAGCATGTGCAGCCATGTCCTAATAGCTCTGCTGCAAGCAGAACTCTAATGCATGCATGCATTTCAGATCCTGGAGTTTTCTTGTGAAGCAAACACAGAAGCCATATGCCAGTGCATGAACATACAGAGGCAATGCACAAGGTACAACCACCGCCTGTTAAACTGCAAGTGTATGGTGTGAAGTTTACCATAGGCTTAAAGAGCATGCTCGCAAAGCCAAGTCAGCTGCTGTCAGAATTGAACATGAACGCGATACTTCTGACAATAACACGAGGCTGGCAACATCTGTCAGGCTGAAACAACTGCCTCTGATCAGGGAGTCCAATGTGACTACTCCTGTGCAGCAAGAGTTTGAGCATACACAGATTNTAGCACAGAGTCAAGCAAGATTATGCACGATGAATCAGAAGGGACTCCATTGTCAACGTTGAAGTACCCCCAGCTTGCAGCCCTCTCAACCCCTGGGCCACTAGCAGGGGCTGCCACTAGCAAAGTCAGAGACTGGCTTGCTGAGGTAAATACACATGTGATCTGGCATGCCTCGTATTCTTGCTGATGCATCATGGTAACTTTGACTACCCGTACATTCGTGACTTCTTTTTTTTGTGACTTCAATTTTTTGTCAGGACGTACCGCTGCATCGTGGATGCGCTTTGTTTGTCTACACAAATGACTGTCTTGCACTGCTGTTGTTTCTGGTGAAGTGCTCCGCCATACATGACATACTTGTGCAAATGTGACAATGGCTGTGGTTATATTGGCTTGTGTTAAAGCGCAGCATAGCTGTCTGACATTTATGCCCAACCCTCCACACCCAGGCTGCTGTATGACACATGCCATTGCAATCTTGATGCACTACATGTAGGCTGCTGTACATTATTTGCAACCCAGGATGTCACAAAGCACACGTCTACAGTCCCTAGCAATGGGCAGCTACCTTGGCATGTCACCAAAGGTGTCAGTGCTACAGGGCTCTACAACTGTTGTGCCAGAGGAACCTGAGTACCCCAAGATTGGGTGTTGGTCTGACAAGAACAGAAAGGAAGACATGGAGGACTTAATGAATATATACAATTGGCGACAACCACCAGATGATGAAAAATGATCATCAGAGTCAGAGGCAGAGTTAAGACAACCAGACTGCTATCGGTGAGGCGTATGCCTTGCAAGCAATGACATTTGATACCCGNCTGTGCAGGTTCATGCGTGAGAGCCTGATAGCTCAGATCCGCAACCCCACACAAGCGTTCGTGAAGAGGGTGCGAGCCCTCAACTACGGCAACTGCTACTACTTCCAAACAGCGGAGATGGAAGACTTGGACAAGCTAGATGTTGGGGCAGCCTGTCACCATTTCAACCAGTGCTACCAGAACCCTGCAGAGTACACACTCTGCTTGACTGGCCAAATAGAGGTAGTTCACTACGGCCCCTACAAACATGCATTTGTCTGGACCATGTCCAGATATGCGACTTCATGTGTCTTTTTTGAAACATTTCAATGATACTGTTTGAAAGAAATAGATCACCCTGCTTGAGCATTGTTGACATACCCCTGCTGGACATGCCCCTTGCCCTTGCCCAGTCAGGTGAACTGGGTCTCTTGCAGCCCAGTCCATGTGTGAAGTTGCAAACACATGTCTTGGTGAACCCTCATCAAAGCCCAGTCAAAGTTACACTCTACTCGACTGGTAAGATGGACAACATGCAGGCACAGGTGCGCTTTCTAGACTCTGTGATCTGCACCATGCTTTTCAGAGTTGGCATGCAGCACTGGAATTGGCTCCGTTTGTCACATACACTTGATCAGGTCAGCCAATGCAATACATTGGGAATGCATGGTGTTTTGTCCACTAGCGGTTGCACCAGCTGAAATTGTTAGTGACCACCAAGCTTGCACCTCATAGGAGGTACACGTGTATCATTGGTCNTGATCGCACAATAGTTCAACTCGCATATTGCACAATATGCACAGGGGTAGCCTGATCTGCAAGCCTGCCAGCCTATACAAGACAGCATAGCCACAGAACTTGCAGCATGGCATTGCCATGCTGCATGGCACATGGCAGGTAGCTGCAGGGCACAAGGTGTATGTACCTCAAGGCATAAGCAGAATTCTGGGCAGCTCTGCTCAGACATCCTCCCTGAGCAGGGACAGTCCCCATTGCAACAGACATATCTGCAGTTGGCAACACAGTCTGGCTTTAACTGTGTGACGTCGTGACTTTGATGGGATCACAGGAAGAGCTTGCACCTGGTCATGTCATTGTAGATAAGCTGCTTGCGCAGCAGGTAAGACACACAATTTGGGCTGCGAGTTCAAGACAGTTGTTGCTGTGGACATGGGAACGTGACAACTACAAGGATAAGGCAAACATTCCAGCTTACCAGAATGCTGAGAGCACACAGTCTGCAAAACAACACAAGCTACTGAGTGTGTGCACTGCATCAGCCAAGACTGCATTGCGTAGGGCAAGTCTCTACATACATGCGGGGTCCGCGCAACACGCATTCTTGAGCTCTGTGTTCCANGCCCATTGGGCAGGTTTTCACCCATGCAGTCCTGTCATGATAGCTCAAGATGCTTGTGGTCTGTTCAAGCAGGCCCTTCACGAGCGCATGCAGCCTCTCTTGCTGTTCTTCATTGATGCAGCCAGCTTCATTGATGCAGAGGACGAAAGATGGGAGCTATTGTTGGCCATCACCTCTCGCAATGGCATCACTGATATGGTAAGCCATGTGATGTGCATTGTGCACAGAGATGATTTCTCAGCCTGTGCTTGATCAGACACCAATGTGTTCACAGTCATTGCGGAGTCCCATCTGCCTTTGTGTGTAGTCGTATGCATGAAACATGGCATCTTGTGGGTTAGCTCTGTATGCCTGCTTTGTGTTTGATCAACTGTGCCAAAATTGTTGTGTATGTGCCAGCTGGGGTACTGCACCCTATACACCTTCTACGCGTACCCAGACAAGAAGCGCTACAGGCTCAGCCAGATTTTGATTTTACCACCGTATCAGCGCAAGGGCACTGCAGCAAACCTGTTGAAGGCAGTCTACCATCTGGCAGAACAGAACAACGCAGTGGATGTTACGGTGGGATGCTTGCACACATTTGTGGCTTCCACATTGTTATGCAAGCGTGATTTCCAACAGCATGCCAGCTGCGTTACATGAGCACGCCCAAGGTTGGATCGTGCAACATACTCTACTTTGACAGCCGCACAAGATGCCAGATGCGCTGCTCGCTGTACTTGAACATGTTAGGGGTTGCATTGTCTGTGCATTGATCAATGTTGACGAAGCCAGCATGCTCCACTTATACGCCATACCAGCTCAGCGGTAAGCACTGAACAATCAGTCTGAGCCTTTCTGTCTTACTTGTTAGCTTCTTAAAGCCTTACTTGCAGTTTGAGGATCCAACAGAAGCTTTGCAGAGCTTGCGGGAGCATGTTGACCTTCAGCGAGCATTTGCAAGTTCAGAGCTGCCCAGCATTGCAAAAGAGGTACTAGCACGGCCATCTTGTGCTGATGGCAGCATGACATTTGCTTGTCCAACTTGCNGTACACTTTGTCTGCGCTTAAGCCCAATGGCTACGAGATTACATGCTGCAATTGATGGTCAGCAAATGTCATTGTATCAGTACATGCCCATTAATGACAGCTCCAAAGTCAGTCATTAGTAACTCAACTCACCAAACATGACTGAAACTGCACCTGCAGATCTCGCCAACAAACTTGGGTAACAACAAACATGACTGAAGCTGTATTGCACTGCTTGTGTGGTGCTCATCAGGTCTACCAAATTTACTTGCTGGTCAGATCCAAATACACACAAGCTCTCTCTGAAAGGGGCAGCAACAAGCGGGGGCAATCTGTCATCGGGACAGCGACCGTGAAAACTTCTGCAGAGATGCAATGGTGCTTCCTATTGAGGATAGAATGCCTTTGCCCCCTGACTTGCCATCTGCTTCTTGTTGCAGACCCAGTGCCTCCTCCACAATAGCATCTAAAGCATCACCTTCACATTTGTGCAGGCTGAATGTCAGTGCACTTGCTAGCATGTTGTGAGGCAAGTATCGCAGTTCACCTTATCATTGCAAGGGTAATGCTATATGCACGTAGTCATGCTGGTGTAACTGTGCATAACATCATCAGCCATGCATCGTCCTGGGGAAGCACAAGAGGCTGCTGTGTAATGTACAAGGCAATGTTGCAGGCAATGCATCAGCCTGACCTGCAGNGCCATGTTGAAAGCGCATAGTATGTGCAGTTCTACATGACCAAATATATCTAAGACGGCAAGGCAATGATGTTTGTCAGACGCATGCACTTGGATGCCAACAAGCTACAGCAGTGCATGTGAATGGAACATTCACAATGATCAATGCAATATGCAAGTCCTTTTAGGCAAACTCTTTGGGGCTATGCATCAAGCATGACTATCACCTGAAGTTCTGCAGGTTCTGCACCCACTCAAAGAAGCTGACTGTCACACCACCACCATTTGTGTAGATGTCAGGCAAGACTGTGATGCCACGATCACGCAAGATCTTGTCACCCTGCATGTCAAAGCCATGAGCAACATGTATACACTGCATCACAAGTCCAAAATGAGTTCTGTATAAACACTCATGTGCACGTGATATGTCAGTGACCCATGGCCCAGAGCTCATTGTGACACTCAACGTTTGTCCTCAGACACTGCTGAAGGCAGACACTTTTCAACAGTCAGGCATCTGCTCTGCATGCATGCAAACAGCGCACTGCTGAGCATCTACAGCAGGAACAAGAAGAGGCTGTAGCAGCTTACATTGGGAGTGGTGGGGCCATTTGCTGCCTCAACCACATATTTGCAGTTCAAGGTGTGGGCATTCTCTGAGGTGATGACGCTGCCGATGGCTGCCGGGACCAACACGTCACAGGGCAGGCTCAGCAGCTGTGCACCCTCAATCACCTCANTTCTTCTTCCTGCTTGCCCCTGCGACTACCTCCCTGCTTGCCAGCAGACCCAGAAGGTCTTCCAGCTGAGCCAGGGCGGCTCTGGCTTGGGGATGCCTGTGTTGATGCTGGGGATGCCCTGGCTGTATNAGATACCGCATCAGGTCCAGAAACGCACAAGGCATGGCATTAGAGATGTGTTTGCATGCCTGCCTGTCACAGTCTACAACACAATTCTTGTTTGCTTACAGGCGCAGATGTACATGCATGGCAAAAGCTAATAGCAGAACAATGCAGGAGTTCAGATAAGCGTGCTGCACCCCCCTGCAGGGACATGCAGCTGCTGAGCACATGCTACATCACACCAGCACAGATGCTTGTTGTCACAGCAATGAGGCAGCGCTGTGGGAATATTGCAGGGTTCCTCTCCACGGTTGCATGGAAAAGTGTGTTTGCTGTTAGCCTTAGAGGCAAAGCAGGTATGTTTGTCTGGCTGCTAAGTGCTTGAAGTGTACACACGCACGAGTGCTGCTTATGTCCCACTAGCATGTGTGCACTCACAAATTGAAGCTGGTCATGCATTGTGCCGAGTCCATGGATTACCAGCATACAGCTTATACTCGCGGCTGCCTACACCTTCAAAGCTGTAAAGTCATGTGTTCTTGCGGCAAGCAGGTATGACTACTGTGCCTCACAGCAGCATACTAGGTTGCATNCGTAAAATTATCACCTTTGTTGCGGCTTACAGACTGAAGACTGCGAAGGGATATACAATCTACAGCTTCAGCATCACAGGGCAGCGTTTCTGTTAGCTGTCATCAATTTGCAGCGTCTGGTTCAAGCTCTGCTGAAAAGGGCTCCTGACAAACAAAAGCGTGCTATTCAAGGTGTTGAAGACTGGCAGCAAGATCGCACTGTCAACACATGTATCATCAGGCACAGAGATGCCGTCCACAAGTACCTATATCTTTGGGACAGCTTTGCCAGTCTGTATGGACATAGCTTTGAAGATGTCCAGGTACAAGGGTGCTTGCTTCAAGTGAATCTACTTTTGTGACTCTATAGCTGGGCAACTTGATGTGCTTCAACAGAACATCAGCCCCATCGTCTTGTCCGCAGGCTGCATATGCAGTTGCCAACCAATGTTCTGCCATAGTGAGCACTGCTGAAGCAAGGGAGACCCCCAAATTACATGGTCCCGTGGCCAAGTTTCGGAGTGACATAGACAGGGTATTGGAAAAAGAGAAGTACCTGAAAGTTGTTCTTAGTCGAGTGGGCTGGTCACGTAGCCCATCCACTTTGACCGCAGAAGATGTTCGCAAGGTGCAGTTGCCAACAACCTGCAAACATGGCAGCTTGACAAGCACAACAGTGTTCATTGCTTGTTGGGCAATGACAACAGTTCATTGCACATGCCTCAAGCGCTTGTTGCCAAAAGACGTGGTCTGGTGCATCTTCACCAACTTGTGCACTGCAGGTCATATGGGCTTGCTTGCAAAGTGCGTCAGCCTTGCATGCCAATCAGCTAGTACACCGAGATTTCAGATATGCAAATATTCTCTGGGATAGTGACGGTCCCTTTGTGATTGACTTAGAGATGGCAGCAACCCCTCCCTTGAAGGTGTGACATCACCTTGGCTTCCTGTTTTCTCAGCTTTGACAACATATGTAGAGCAAAGCTTTGTTGAGCTTGCACTGTCTTGTTGTATGTTAATGATGCATCATGCTGGAGCCTGGCCTCATGTGACTAGGGGTGTTGTCGTGTAACCTGGTCATGTGCAGCTGTCTGTCTCATCTGATGGGTTGCTTGTGTTGCAGGAGCCTCCAGAGCAGACAGCTTGGACCCGGGAGACATTGGACAATGGTTACTTCACCTTTGGCTCGGATGTGTTCCAAATTGGTGTCATGATGACCGCTCTAAGGGCGGACCTCCTCACCCACCAAAGTCAGGGACTACCATTAGATGCCATTGACCTTCTTGAAAGTCTGAGAAGAAAATTGCCAGCCAACGAGGCTTTGCAGCATCCCTGGCTGTGCAACTGAGCGCAGCATACCAACAATTGNCTACCTGTCTTAAACAGTCTAGCTAATAAGCTGCGTGAAGCGGTGAGTGACTTGGTGCTGCAGTGTTGAGTTGCAGCTTGGCTGTACACTCAGCTCAGGGGCATTGCACATTTCTGCACAACGCTGCAAGTCATAGCTGGGAGTCTATTTGGGTCCCTGTGTTGGCATGCTCTTCGTACTGCACCACAGGCAAGACTTTCCCTGTGTTGGCAGTTTGACAAGAGGTTGTGCAATAAGTTGTCAGTGATTGACTGTCTCTGTCAGAGCTTACGCCACTGATCTGGCTGCCGAGGCTTGCCTTATCTTCTTGAGCTGAACACCTCTGCTTTGTGCTGCAGGGTGCAGCATTTGACTTGCCGCAAGAGACAGCTCAAGAGCTGCTCGCCATGTCTGAGGAGCTCACAAAGAGGAAGTTCACCATTGACAAGCCAGCGTCACTACCAATGGAGCCAGAGAGAAGGTGAGATTGCTGCTGTTAAAGGTTATGTCTGAATGATAGCCAATCTGGTGGATAAGCCATGGTCGGCAGAAGTATGTTACAAGGGCGATGTGGGGTCGTTGCAGTTCTGCAGAAAGCCTTAGACTGGGATAGGTGACATGCAGGAACAGAAATTACCATGCTACTGCCACAAACATGCATCACTTATGAAGTCTGCAGTGAGTACACAGCATGTATCATAAGCACCTGAATTCATCAGAAGTGCTTGTTTTGCACTTGATCTGGGGTGTGCACTGACTGCGGCAGTGCGTGTTGTATGCACCATGGCCTAGGGACTGAAGTTGCTGCATGTTGCCAAACATGCTGTTATCGTGCTAATAGGTCCAGTGGTGGAGGCTACGGTGGTGGCGGAGGAGGTGGATTCCAACGNCACTGCATCACACCACAGCCTTGTGTCAGAATCTTGTCCTTACTACAGTCACAGGACGTGTGTAAGGTGGAGCGCAGTAGGCGGCAACAACCAGGCTTGTTGCTGCAAGCTGTGTACAATGCTCGCAACTATGCCATGCTCAAAATGGTACAGTGGGCTTTGTTGACTGTCTCTGTCAGGCGCAAATGATTGACGGGGCGCAATAGCTAACATTCTACATAACAAATGGTTTGACTTATACCGTATCTGATGCAGGACTGATACCGTCAATGTATCAACAGTCAACGCGCTGATTGAAACCATGCTGCCCCAGAGAGTGAACAGGAGTGTGTCAAGTAGTTGCAGTGACATGGCAGAAATGCCAGCAAATGCTAGAGTCTGTACTGAATACAAAGCACTTTCTCCTAAAAGCACAGTATGGCATGGCATGGCATGGCACAGCAGAGGACAGCATGGAGCTCAGCACAGGGCAGCAGCAACTCTGTGCAATCCAGCGCTTGACACTTGTCAGCTACATGCTTGTCATGTTTTCAAACCTAAAGAGGACCAGTGAGTACGTCTGCACATTCTGCTGCAGCTTACTGTGAACATGGCGTAACAGCTTGCAAGTCCAGGTAAGGAAAGGAATGCTGAAGCACAGTACCACTCAGGTCATGTGCATACATACCTGTACCACTCCCACCACCTCCCCAAACATTTTGGCAAGGGCCTTGCCCATTTGCCCACCTGACTTCGGGTTGATGAAGACAATGGTGGGATGTGGTGGCAACGTCTCAATGTATGCATCATCTGCCTGGTGTGGGGGCGGCAAGTCATCTCTAGTTCCCTTCAAGTACTTGACAGGCACACTGCACCCATGCACACAGTCTCAGATGACAATTTTGNTCTAGCTGGGACCCTAGTCACGACTAGAACTTGTGCGGTGATGATAGTGATGATGACTTGCATTGTGTGTGTTGCTCTGNTCGGATGCAGTTTTGGAATGTGATGGGGGCCAAACATCGTGGCTGTGTTGCGGCCGACAGATTATCATCTGTCATGAACCAGGTATGCAAGATGGAAAGTGCGACGTATGTTGCAGTGCAAGTGGCCATGGTGTGCAGTTGGAGTTGAAGCTGCAGTACTGCAATAAAGGAGCAGCACAAGCATGTGGATAGTGTTGGTTGTGAAAATCAATGATGTGTATTTATGACAACAGAGAACACATGTACATGAAACACATCAAGCCACACTGTCATAGGCCACACCTATCATAGGTGACCTATGGAGGTACCAGTACTGAGTGGGTGGGGGCTCGCTTGGCAATGTTGTGACCGCACGAGGCCTGTGTCACATGTAGCTTGATGTAATGGTACTGCAACTGGTTGGCCGAGTGCTTAGTGTCAGACTGTACTAGCTGAGCCATGACAGAGTTGGCATCACATGGCTGTTGAATCGAAGCATTGTGCCACATCCCGGTAGGCCTGGGCTTATGCTCTGAGGAGCAACACTGCATGTCAATAGTGCAGCAAGTATTCTCCTGCTGTTGGCAACACACTCATGCTGTCTAGGAAATAGATCAAGTCCTCACACTGGATGAGCATGGCTGTGGGTTGCTGCTATGGCGAGCCAGGGTTGATCACCTGCAAAAGGAATGTCAAGCAAGAGTGTCAAGCAGTTGTTTGANCTTTTGTTTTCCAGGTGACTGATTTATGAGTAGCTGTCGCAGAGCTGCAGCAAACATTTCAAGCTCACTGCTTACAGGCAATGTCTGGAGCATGTGTGTCATGTACAGGCATTCTGGCTGTTCGTCAAGGTGTAGTCTCCGACGGTCGTACAGGTATTTTGCACCAAAAACTTAGGGGTTATCAGGAACGCATGTTTAGGTGGTCTCTGGACTCTTTAATGCGGCCAATATTTCATGCACTCGCATGTATGCATTGGGTTTGACATTTCACATATTTGAAGAGATTTTAAAATGAAGTGGAGAAGTCTCAACTACAGGCACTGTGGCATCTTCTAGACTGCATACAGTAACACAGGTAGACACTTGCATGCTGCAGCGAATATGCAACCTCCTGAAAGGGGAAAAGCGGGAACAGTTCTGGCAGTGACAATACAAGGAAGCATAGGCTTGTCTGTGTCAAAAGATGCTGCAAGGCAGCAGTGGGTGATGACCAGCAGCTCAAATTCAGCTGGCCCTGCGGACACAAACTCAGAATGCACACACACGCAACTGCTATTCACTTGTCTTGACAGGACTAGCGAATGCCTCAAACTGCCACCATAGGCAAACATCAGGGTCAGGACTCATCTGCATTGACAGCGTACAACTCCTGTCACCATGCGCAGCTCATCCACATCAAGCCTTGTAACTCTTGCCAATAATGTTGAGACACACAGCCATCAGGCTACTACCCTTGACAGCACACCCAGCGTCTACCACAGGCTTAGCTTTCTGTTTGGCACAATGGACAGCAGCAGCTGTGGATTCTTCTGCAGCCTGCTCGCTCCATCTGCTGATGATGTCCAGCTGCAAGGTAAGACACAATACTCAGAGCAGCAAAAAGCAACATTTCACATGTAACCCCCAGGCAAAGACCCCCAAAGGCATGTGACAGTGCACCATGAAGTGTGACAGTNAAGCTCTGCTTGTAGCACAGTTCACAAAATGATGCTGGTACTGCACTATGCAGCCATTGTGAGCATCATGCAACTGCAGACAAATATGGGCATGTCTCATCTTCAAAATGGTCTCATTGCAGCAAAGTAAGCTGTCACCCTGTCAACCCAAGCTGAGAAAATATCCATCAATTCATCAACTCAGTGGAACGCTTGTCCATCACGCTACCCTGTGTGCAGTAAATTGCAAGCCACAAAGCGAGACTGGCACATGCTTCACATTACCTTTGTGGAGGGCTCAGCAGGGCTTGAGGGGGGCAAGGGGGGCTCAATTGGGGGTAACGAGTTGTCCTCCTCCAGGGGTAATGGCTCAGGCAGCTTCAATGTATCTGGCATGTACTGCATGGCATGATCTCCAGATGGGACAGGTTGGCAGGTTATGTACACCATAGCTTCCGCAAGGTCACTTCCAGGGCACATGAGAAAAGTGGTGAATGCATTCAAGCAAAAAATCCGATGTGATGCAGCAACAAGATGAACTCACATGCAGCATTGGGCTACTCACCGTCCAAAAGGTCCCATGATGCACGCCGCCATACCAGACTGTCAGCAATGCAATAAGGAAAGCTGGACACCTATGCAAGGTGACATGATGATTGCTACTGCTGGTCAATTCGGCATAGCAAGCTGTCTACACTGACAGGCTTGCAAGCACAATGCCTTGATCATGTTGCAGTCATGCACATGCAAATGCTCCTTGAGCAGGGCACATATGCAAAGCTCTGATTGAGTCACAGGTGGTGGCACTTCCTGACTGCTAACTGCAGCATGCTTTACATCCAATAACTTATCTGTGCAGCAGCACTGTCAGTGTAACACGGGAGAACTGCAACAGCCAGCCCTGGCTTGACATGGTGAATATATCAATGCCATTCAACACAGCAGCATACGTTGGTGCCACCAGCCCATGTCTGCACTTTGACAAAGATGCAACTCTTGGTGTAGCAGCAACATAATTGCACCAACAAACATGATCTCCCGCAACATGGAATGGTGTTTTGCCATGGTGGATGAGCCTGGGAGCACTTGCTTCATGCAGCCTGACTCAAGTCAGCAATCTCTGACCTTGAAGGGTATTGAAGCCAGAAGCCTGTCAAACGCACTCTGCCTGTCACTGGTCACCATGATGATGGCAGAGCCAGTGTCATACGTGTCACGTACTTTGCCCTGAAGGGCCAGCTTGCAGGGCTCCAGCAGAGGCATGTGTGGCTACTTCAGGCTGGCATTGTTGTGCAAGTACAAAGTGCACCTCATGTCAGCACCATCATCGCCAGTGGTCCCTGTCCTGGGGCGGGTGCCTTCCCTGCCTGTTGAGTCCTCCCTGCTAGGGATGCCAGGGCGAGGCAGGGTGCCATGCTCTGTGGGTTTGGGCCCACCTTCTTGAGGCTTTCCGCCAGTTCTGTCTTCCTCTACCTGGGATGAACCATACCCTGTGGCCTGCCCACCTGCATGCATGGCATTGCCACAATNGATACCGGTCAAAGGCACTGCCTCGGCCTCCTCTGGACCCTCCCCTGCCTGCTCCTCTTCCTCCACGCTGAGGCCTGTCAGCAGGGGCTGATGCCCCGGGGCCTGAGGGCCGCTCTGAGTATGAAGGCCTGCTGCCATTTGCTGGCTTGTTGGCTGAGGCTGTGTGGCTGAGCGAGGATGAGGACTGATCTGACGGGTAGCCTGGAGGCGGCGGGGGTGGTTCGAAAGGCTGAGCAGCGTCGTTCATGTCGCTGCTTCTGCCTGCTGTGCCCGGTGTGGCTAGGGGTGCAGTGCTGCGATCTGGCCGAGATCTGCCATTTGAATTTCCAGATTCATACGACGGCCGTACTGTGCTAAGTACCCTGCTTTGGTGCATAGGCTGTCCCTGCCAAGTAGTCAAATTTGAGTGCAGCAATAGCAGGCTATTGACGACGCTGACAGTGGTCAGCAATGTGTGGGTTACATCTGCCATGGTTCACCCCGAACATTGCTCTTCAGACCAATGGAAATGTAGGTGCTTGCTTGCCATTCCATGACCGCTCATATAGTATCCTGGGTACAAAGTCCTTGTAAGGATCCTGCTTCCTGTTAACGAGCAGGTAGTCAATAGCACTCTCACAGGATCGTTGCGTCTGCTCATAGATTTGCTGTACCCTAGCTGGGTCTTTGACATCATCTGGACTTGTTCTGATGGGCTGCTGAAATTTAAAGTATAACCTTTGTGGCAGTTTTGGTAGAGGGAGCGGCTGGATGAAGAGCTCTTCAACATCAGGTGACAAAGACGTCCCCCTGCAACGCAAGCAGTTTCAGTCGAGCATCCAGAAGTACAGCTTCCAGCTGTTGGCTGAAAATTTGTGGCATTGTGCTGTATCAAGTCACTTTTGGCTCCTCCAGCTTGTCTTTTGCATGTGCATAACATGCTTCAGCACTTTCAGCTGAGTTCAGGTTGATCAAGACTTGTTGTCAGTTTCAGCTTGTGCAAGCGCACGTACGTTGANCTGAAGCCTGATAAAGCCTCTGCAACTGCCTGACAAGTTGCAGGAAGTGTGAGTTGCATGCCATACCCCGGGGCCACTCAATAGACAACCTTGAGTGTACATCTCCAGGCATGAGTGCAGCCGGACTTGTGACAATCTGACTTTGTGCACAGCTGCAGGACAATTTGAATGTCTAGAGAGTGGCAGTGCAGGGATGCACTTAGTGGCAGCACTGCTGCCAGGGTGTTGCTTGCAGTAGCCTTGACTGCCTGGGAGAGTCAAGGCTCAAGTCAAGGCTCAGAGCATCGGCTGATATCATGTCAGGGAGTGATCATACTGCTTCATTCTGCCCCATGCTGCCACACCTGACTGGTTGAGCGGTCTTTTGTGTGACTCAACACTGCAACAGCGTTAGGTATGCTGCCTCACAGTGTGAGCTTCGTACAATGCAGTATGCCTATATGTGCAGATTCCTTGAATCAAGTGTCTATGCTAGCAGCACTCAACTAGCTTGCAATAGATTTGGTTGCAATTGGTGTTGGCTGGTTCTGCTCAGTATCAACCGCAGCAAATCCTTCTGAGATTGACCATGCTAACAACCACATCACAAGCGCCTCAGATCGCCCACTGATGAAGCAGCTGCTGCTGCTGCCTGCTGCTGCTGCTGATCAGGTGCTTGCCATCACAGTATGGTTGCATGAAAGGTTTTTACAAGCCATAAAGCTCTGCAGGTGGAAGGAGCACCAAAAGTGGGTATGTTGTCGATGATCTAGATGGCCTTGCCATGGTTGAATAGGCCTTGACTGAAGGCACTGCTAGGTGGACTGACGCTGACTGACTGTATCACATTTGTATGCAGTTGATGCAGCATGCTTGGCTGGCACTGCATTTTGTACGGCAAAGTCAAGCACTGTGGTGCTCACAATACTACTCCAAGCAGCAATATGCTGTCTGTATTGCATCACACATCAAGCTTGCTATGGCANAGCTGATTGTGGTCTCGCTCATACTTTCCCCCAACCAATCGATAATGCAAGGTCACACTGTCTACCACATAGTCCTGCACGTCCATACCAGCTTAGTACCCAACTATGTTGAGAACACTTACTGAAGCAACAGCAAACATGGCACCACCTGGCCTTCAACTTCAATCTGATCACCGTTGTGCGTGTCTGGTGGGAGTGTATGAATCCCAAGGGTGCGTGGTGGAGGAGAAACTACTTTCACCTCGAATTGCCCTGTGGCAGAAGCAGCTGTTGATGAGCAGCACAAGGCTGGAGTCAACACACTCACTAGGACGTCCCAGGCTTGCCTGGCCTGCCAGCCTTCTTCCTGTGGCTTTTCTCCCCTGAGCTTGCTCGACAGTAAAACTTTGCTGGTGCAGCACTGGCACTCCGGGCTCTCACACTGCAAACGTTGAGCCTGTGACAAGCAAGAGATGGAATATGCATACGAGTACAAAGGAGTCGTGTGTTCAGAAGCAAATTGCAGCTAGCGCTCTGAACGTGCGCAGATTGCAACTGCATGAGTATCTGCGTGAGTATGGCAAAACGCCCACACGAAACGCCATGTCGCAAAAAGCAAACACAGCATGCGCGCGCCTTGAGCCCGGCGTTGGGCAGCCTGTCCACGTAGCGCGTGCGACTTGATGCGCTCGTTCGGCATCGGCGTCTGGCGTTGTCCCTAACGAGTTCGCGGCAGTTTGCACTGATCATAAAACGTTTGGGTCGGGCCGCAAGCGCTAAACAACGCTGCGCTTGCATACGCAAACATCGACAAGGAACGTACTGTAATTTTTTGCAAACAGTGTTCCCGTCTCAAAGTCAATTTGATGGAGAGCCGTGTTGCAGCTTTCGAGAACGCCTGTGCAGTGTTTGAGGTGTGTTTGCAACTTGGTAGCACAATCTTGCCTTGACACCTAGCGAATACAAAAGCAGCTCACCCATGCGCTGTCTGACTTGCAGACTCCAAGCAACGCAATTGATCATCAACAGGCCACAGCTACTTTGCTAGCTTTCCGGAACTCACAGGCTCCAGTTCCAGTATGTCAGTACATACTAGAGCACTCAGCCAGTGAGCAAGCCAGATTCCAGGTGCTGTGCAATATCCAGGCTCATGCTCTGTGCATGCAAGCATACGCTGGCCACANCTCACCACAATGAGCATATTCAAAGAACACCCCCAGCTGCACTTTGAGGGGATCCCCAGCACTGGCATTCACAACTTGCCCTTGCCCAGTATAGCATTTGGGATTCTCTTCCAGGAACTTCATGATCTCCGTCCGGATTGTCTCATACACACTATTTGGCAGCCCAATGTCCAAGAAGACCTGAAAAACATGTGGCTTGAACTTCAGCTTTGCTTACATACGAGGAACATTGCAATGTTCAAGGAAGCTGAAAAACACTGTGCCTGCGCGACAGCAGTGAGTGCCTGAATGTAAAATCTGATTCTCAAATCAGTCATCTGCCGAACAGATGATGCAGGACATTATGTTTGCAGCTCAAAAAGGATGCAAGGCCAATGCATGCAATACTGAGCTGTGTGTGATATGCTGCTGCAAAGCACATTCGTCACCGTGCTAAGTACACTTACAAAAGGTCATGTTGTGGTCCATGCCCTGACCTGTAGTGTGTGCCACAACAAGTAAGCAGAGTCAAGCTGCAAACGCTGCACAATGTACAATTTTACATCCAAAAAACTCAGTGACACAGTATATCAGACCTGACATGCATCCCTGATGCACTGAGTTGCCGTGCATTGAGCATGCCACATCCAGACAGCATTTCAGAACCCAGAACATGTATCTGACCTTGAAGAACTCCCATCTGTTGTCTGAGCGAGACACATTCAGAACTGGCTGCACATTCATCATGGAGTTGGGGTACCAGACTCTACAGCCATCACTGCGCTTCAGCACAGTGTTGTTCAGCGCTATTTCTTCCACCTGCAGCATGGACCACTGGTTGGACACAGCATGACTTACTAAACAAGCTTGGCCTGCCTGACTTGAGNATCAATCAATTGATGTGGTGCCGGATCTTGCCCAAACGCGCAATACTACCTTGCACAGCTCAGCCTCATAAACAGGCTTCAGGGAAAGCTTACGCAGACACAGATCGCAAATTGACTTACTGGCTTTGCTGTGAGGGGTGCTAGCATAACAGGTGCTGGGTGGTGCAGAGCTGCCACACATATGACATTGTCTCACATGTTGCATGCAAGTCAAGTCACGTCCTTGATTGTGAGCAAGATGTTGTGACGCCCCCTTTGAGTGTTGGCTGCTCTGGTAAGGCTGATAATGCGCTAGCTCTGCTCAAACGCTCGCAAACAATCATGTTGTCACCAGTCTGCGGCGAGCAGGTTGAGTCCCTACTCCCTGTATGAAACAATGTGACTGCATTCACGCGTCATGTTACAGCTTGCTTCTGCTTAGCTTGCTGCAGTGCATTAGCGTGGGGCAGAACATCATAGCTCAACACAGCAAATTAGCAAGACCCAAGAATACTACACTCTGCACTCNGGATTGCATACAGGTTGGCCAGCCAGCCTGGGTGGTCACATAGCATAGCAGACTTCTAACAGTGTCTATGTTTNGTGTACCGGGCAAGTGATGTGTGTGACTGCCTTCCGTGGCCTCCTTGTCGTGGTGGCCCCTGTTGCTGCCAACAATGCTGGGCAAGCTCTCCCTGGGCTCCCTTTGATTGGCGATTTTGCGGCGGGCAGAGGGGATGCCCACTGAAGCACCTTGCTTGCCACGTGGTACAGCAGACAACAGAGTGTGTACATCTGGTGATGCTGCAGCTGCTNATTGTTCAGACCAGTCCTGTCCCTTGACTCATTGGCTACAGAAGCAAGCCAGGCCATTTCAAGCAAACCTGATCTGGGCATGACAACAGCATTTGTCTTAAAGTTTGACACCAGACAGAAGGACTATGTTTTCTAACTGCACCAAAGACATGGTTGGTCAATTTGACTCAACGTCATGGCTGCAGGTGCCTGGCGCCTCACAACACTGCTTGACGTCCCGCAGAAATCTGGCAAGTGCACAACCTCCCTTTGCTGCTTTGTGTGACCACTTCATTTACACGAATCTGTCATGCAGCTTGTCCTGNAGCCAATTGTAGCTTTACCACTGTGACCCTAGTAGCTTCGGTCCCGTGATTCGTTTTCTGTCCAGTTACTCTGCAGTTGCAGTCTTCAAACAATACNTTGGCACAGGAAATGTCTCTGTGACTTCTGCTGTATTATATATGTTCAGCATGGCTGCAAAGAGTCCNCCGGCACAGGAAACGTCTCTGTGACTTCATCTGTGTTGTATATGTTCAGCATGGCTGCAAAGAGTCCNTGGGCCTTCACAATGCTTTGCTGCTTCAGAACACGCTGCTGCTAAAGGTACCTGTGGGTTTGAAGTCCATCTGTTTGCTTAAGCAGTGATGTCAATTTGTTCCAAACTTGTCCATACAGTGAGACCTTGCAAGTGTTGCATGGTGTGTGGCAGGTGGAGGCCAGTCAAAATATGATCAGGATTGTGGGGCTGTCAGCCACACTCCCCAACTACAAGGATGTGGCGTCCTTCCTGGGTGTATCAGAGTCAGGCTTGTTCTACTTTGATGCCTCGTACAGGCCGGTGCCACTGGCCATGGAGTTTGTTGGCACCACAGACAAGAACATACTTGCCTCCAAGGCAGTCATGGATGAGATATGCTTCCAGAAGGTAAGGCATCGTGCCTGTTGTGGTACAAACTGAGGGGTTACAAGCATGCCATGGCACAAGCAAGCTTGCTTGCAAGGTAGCAGGTGATTTATGTTCTGCATGGCATCATAACCTGGTGTACAAAGCTCTGCAAGCAGACAAGTCGTGGGACATTCAGTGGCTTGCTGTTCAAGATCCACCGTTGTCAAATTCCAACACATGTATGCACCTGTGATGAGGTGAGGATCAGCCAGGGCGCTGCGTCGTGCAGATATGGCTAGGTAAAGGCCAATCACTGTCTTGCACACCACTTTGACTGATGCTGCTGTCNGATCATGACGTGGCAAACAATGCTTGGAAGGGTGGTGCTAAGAACACTGCCAGTGTTCCGTGGAGTGAGCGCATGGCAGCCGGAGTGCAAGCATGGCACGAGTATGTCCCTATTCGCTCAGCAGGACCCACAGAAGCCGATAGGCTGAAGATCTACAGATCTTTCAACTTTGGGAGCATTGCTACTCTGGTGAGTGTACTTGGCACATCTGCATTTTGCCTGGGGCCTCAGCAATGTTGTGTCATGTCCAATCAGAGTCTTGCATGACATAAGTGGACTTTGTAAGAGCATTCTACATTTCAGTGGTGCTCTGATTTTACTTTCCAGGAGCATTGATGGCAATCAGCCATGCTGTTGAGCTTGACACTGTGCGCGAGGAAGTGGCAGCACCTGTAGTGCCTCAGCAGGCCAGTCGCAGATGGCATCATTGAGTAGTGTGTTACCGATCCGGCCATACCTGGCTGTGAACAGCTGCTTATGCAGTGTAAAATATGCAAAATGTGTCCTCGATACTTAGCACAAGCACACTGGCATATATGGCACACTTTTGTTGTTGATGGTGCGCATGCCAACTTCAGGCATGCGCACCTGCTGAGATTGCATTTGTGGCTGTAGGGGTCGTTTCAAAAGTTGATACAGGGACTGCAAGAGCTGGATTACAGCATCTTGGATGTGAACACCCACAAGTGGCATGATGACTACAACAAGTTCAAAGCCGGCATTAAGGACCTGGAGGTCATGCTGACTAATGTGATTCAGATGGGCTTTGACAATGCATCTGCGCTCATGGCTAAAGTGGAGCTACTTGAGGTGTGCTCTTGTCCGTTTGGGCTTTCCATGCCTGCTGAACCACGATCAGAACTTACNATTGGCTTTGGTGTTAGAGTCCATTGTTGCTGATGGGTGATGTACGCAAATTTTGCTTTTTGGCAAACTTGGTACAGTATGTGTAGCTGAGAGTCCACTGGCAACACTTGCAAGTTTCTGATGCTGAAGACATCAAGCATGGCAGTGACACGTTGTGTGCAAAACATATTTTGGGGTCTACTGGCTGTGCACACTTGACACATGCCCGCCATCACTGTTGTGAATGTATGCTCAAACTTTTGATGAAATGATGTACCCCAGCTTGGGACGGAGTAACCTGCTACAGAGGTGTACTAGTTGTAGGACTGCACGGCTTGTGTTAAATTTTACATGTGAAGGTGGCATTGAAGACCACTGTTGCTGAACGAGCTGTAAATTAGGTGCATGCTGAGACGCCCATTCACTTTGAAATCAAACCTTACACGTCATACTGATGCTATCCACCGGATATGTCAATGTTATGCACATGACAGCTTGGTTATCAGCTGTGTCATCTTCTTGATTTCCAGCTGGCATGTCAATTTTGCAGCTGCAGGCGTACACGCAATGCGTTGCAGACACATGCATTCACACAGCCATTCAACTAGCTGTATGAGCAGAATGCACATGGTTTACACATGCTACATATGCTCAACATACGTCAAACAGCACCAGCATACACCACCCTTGCCATACCATCATTGCGGTCTGATGGAACAGATCAGATCAACCGGTCATGGTGAGAAAGTGCATCCTCTTGTTGCCTGTCCGTAGTTGGTGACATGTGGAAGGCTGGCACACAATTCTTCTCTGAAGGCCACCCACTCTTACATAGCATGAGATGAATGGTAAGCAAATGATGATTGACTGACTTCTGTGGTCCTTGCACACATCAGACAACTGACCCTGTGACACCCTCACAGTTCAATGTATACTGAACTTCAGCGGTTTTGCAACAGAGTCCAGCTGGAACACNGTACCTGTTAGTGGGACCCTTTCACTGGTGCTGCAGTGCCGTTTTATGTGCGCACACACAGACACCAAACATCTTTTGCTACTGTTGTCAGGTCACGATGCATTGTGTGACTAATGGCCACTTCATACAGCCCTAAGCTTGGCCTTTCACGCGTCACTTGGCATGATATAGTCAAGCATCATTGCTTTAGCGCGTTTCCTCACTAAGACAGCTGCTGTCAACATTGCGCGAAGACCTTCTCGCCGAGTTGTTGCTTGCTGCAATTGTGTCACCTGGCGGTTTGCATACATGCATATGTTGTCTCTGTCTGATATGCGCGCATCTTGCATGAATCCTTCCATGGCATTTTTAAAGACCATCAGCATTCCACGCTGGTGCTCGCAAGTTTCTGCAAGTACTAGCTCATAAACATCTGGTGAGAGTTTTGCCTTGGCTTCAGGCAGGGTAATTTTGCCTGTCACAATGCAAGCCTTCATTGCGTCACGACAGCCTACTTCAAAGTTGATCAGGGCATGGCGTGCAGACCCATGTGCAAACTCCAGCCAGGGCATGACATCTTTGACGGGCAGTGGTACAGTGCTCAGAAAGAGCTGGCATTTTGAAACAAGATGCGCAACGTCTAGCTTATCTGCACCAACGATTAAGTCCTTCACGTTGCTGACAGAAACGGGAAGGCCTGGGGAGTATACATGTTGTAGGACAGCTGTCAACTGCACAACCACCCCAACACAGTCAGCAAGTTTTGCCGAGGTTGCCTTGTGTTGAGAAATTCCCATGCACACCCACAGCCTGGGAACTTGACATAGCTCTCTTACCTGTATGGTTGTGACAAGTACAGGTACGACCATTGGCTCTTCAAGGTTTGANCTGTCAAGCTTTTGCAATTCTCACAGCAGTGTTGGCTCATCTCACAAGTCAGAGTCTCAAGCGCATCAGGATTCTGTTTGTGGTGAGATTTGATGGTTGGCCATTTCCTCATGTGTTGTTCTGAAGGTGACAGCTTACTAACTGAAGCATGCAAAGCCAGATTCCTGCTGTAACATCACTTTTGAAGTGCCTGCATGTGGGTAAAGTGGCCAACTGGTTTCTCATGCTGCCCACGTCAAACTTGTCCGTGATGTGGCAGGGGGATCAAGAGAAGGCGTTGGGGATGCCAGTTAGTCCCCTGATGGACCGCAGTCAGCAAGGGGGGATGACCCGGTCCCAGCTGGGCTTTTTCAGCATTGTGGGGCTCCCCTTGTTCAAGGCCCTGGTGGACCAGTTTGAGGATGCCCGGCCCATGCTGGATGGGGTGAACGCCAATTACCGCCACTGGGAAGCTGGAACAGAGCTCAATGACTTGCCAATTTAGAAGTGACATGACGGCAGGCAAAAGCAACAAGGGCTTGTCCAGGCTGTTTCAGCTTGGCAGGCTTGACCAAGAGCCACTGCTATTGCAGCCAGATAATGGCCCTCTTTGCCGACTAAAGTGTATCCTTTGTTTCCTGCTACATTGCGTGCCCCTTCTACAGCTATACTGTGTCCCTCTCTTTCTGGAGGCCAAGGCATTGAATGTTTTGCTTCCTTGCATACAGTGAGTACTGACCCAGAAAATAGTTTGGCAGCCACTTCTCTGTTTTCAAAAGCTGTATAACGGCCGTATAATACAGCACCATCGCAAAAACTGGTATAATACACTCATTATGGTTTTTCTGGTAGGAATATACGGCCGAAGGCCTTTTTACACCAGTTTCTGGAATGGTACCATCTTTATACGGCCGTTATACGGCTTGCAGTATTAGAGATGCAGTGCCATGCATGATAGCCAGCACTATGTTGTGGATGTCATTTTGTTTATCTTCTGTCTGACAGGATCTGCAATCAGTACTGAAACGACTGTCCACCGGATTCTGTACAGTTACATGTCTAACCTAGGCCTTGGTCTTTGTGTGACACACTCTACACTGAAAGTTGAAAGCAAGCATTGTTGCTGATAAGCACTGTTACACTGATAAGCACTGTTGCACATGTGTACAGCTATAAAGGTTTCAATGTATTCGCTCGATGGGCAGACTTTGGTATTGTGCTTGTGACATGCATGCATAGTTGTGCCATAGAAGCCTGATGTGATAGATCATGCTGCCTATATAGGCAGCACCGACACATCATGCCCACATGCTTTTAGAGATGCTTCAAGCCTTTAGAGCATGCTTCAAGCCTCTAGAGCAAGCATGCTTCAAGCCTCAGATCTGATGTTGTTGTTGCTTGTCATGCAACTTGACTACAAATCNGCTGTTCACGTCGGACACCTTGGGTTTCAGTACCAACTGCCAAAAGCATACGAACGTAGGTAGGGATTAGTAGGGACCAGCAGATTTAGCAAGTGACTGACCACACCACAGCGCGGTATTGTCAGAGAAGACGCGTACGATGTACCTGCTGACAGCGGACTCCGCTCCCCACAAAATGCTGTGTGCAAGTGCTAGCAGCAAGCAGGCCGCGATGAAGGCCGGTGTTAGCCATGGTATGCTGCGCAGCTGACGTACACGACCCAGGAAAGTGTGTGAGTCTCGTCTGGCCAACTTCATCGTCGTGACTCCGTCACTGGCCTCGACTACCACTGCTGGTCAAGGGCGCAACGTACGAGCGCCCACCAGAAGTGACTCAAACCTTTGCATGCACCCCGCTTACGATCGTAGGCGTACGCCCTCAAACGGTCCGACAAGTCTCATTACCTAGCCGAGCATTGCAGCCTGCACTACGCTTCGTAATGAGACACAGCGCTTCAGGGGCGTCGTTGCCACCGTGATCGTTGCCGCAGCGCTGCAATGCGTTTGTATGATGCATATATGTATGTTTGGATGAATTTTCAAACGGTCATGGTGTCCCCTGCTACTATGTAGCTGTCTTGGAACGTGCTGCACCTGAATCTACAGCTGCAAAGACAATGCAAATTGCTTGTGGAGAGCCCTCGCTACACTTGAGGAATGAAGTCAAGGGCAACTGCATTACACATTTTCGTGCTGCTCATTACGCGGCGTCACACTTTCGTGTACAATCCTGCAGTAAGACGTATGTATACAGCAAGCCGCCCGCAATCGTAGTAAGAGTTCCTTGAAATGTCGACTTTGCCAGTGTACTGTACAAGTCTGCAAGCTGCTGTCCTGTGAGCAGCTTGTGGTGACAAATTTGAGCTGTGGCTCAACATTGTAAGTTGCACCACTTGAGATTTACCACAACTTGTCTTGTTGACAACAACGCAAAAACACTATTGTACTGGTAGCCTATGGGTGACAAGTGACATGACTCAAGCTGCCTAAGTTGCCTGATGGCCTATGCATCAACACAAGGCTATGCCGGGGATTGCAAACAACCAGTGCAGCACATCACTCTGGGGNACAAGTTCGCCTTGTTTGCCGGGGTCCACGACCAGCCCGAGAACCGCAGCAAACTATATTGCAGATCAGCGAAGCATCAGCTGTGCACTTGAAGTCTCGACTGCATAAACTACGCAACTGATACTAAGCGCTCTGTTACAGATGCTCAAGGACGTTGCAAACGGCACAATTGCTTCTGGAACGGAGAGGAACGACGACTGCATCTTCTGTCACGTGTGCTCGGCGGTGGCAAAAGTCAGAAGTATTCGAAGACAACAATGCTTTGCAATACCCAATTCAAACTCGTGTTATCTCATGCACCGAGACAGCGTTACTTTGTCCAGACAAGCTTAGCGGTTGCACAGTGGCCTGAAGGGTCGGCAGCGCAGCTTGCATGCACATGATGCTGCGAAACGAAGCACAGTGTCACACAGCTGTCAGCAATAGATCAGCAGCAAATCGAAACTGTAACCCAGTTGAAAAACCAAGTCGAAATCCAAATAGGGCAGATATCGTCGTCAAGGTGAAATTGTGCAGTAAGCAGAAAGCCAGCAACCCATTTGCTCAGTGGCCACAGCCACAGTGCAGCTCATGAGTAGCATACCATGATTCAGATTGGCTGCACGCACAACTATTATGAGTGACTCAGGCTGCACGCACATGCATCTGCCCTAAGGGCTTAGGGCTGATGGAACATTCACCAGCCTTCAGCCATCATAGCCCCTTTGTAAGCACTGGTGGCTGCTCTGTCGTGATTGCGCTGCTGTGTTCTGCTTTTGTTCTCCGCCGATGCTGGAGACCTGCAGAACAGCAAGAATGGTGTTCTTGCAGCGATCGTAAAGGAGTATGCTGACAGTTGCTTCTCCTCTGTAGCAGCAACTGCTGAAGCTGACTGGCGTCAGGACGCCCCGTGGGGCTTCCGCGACGTAGATCGACCCGAGGAACGGCTCGCACACTATCGAGACGAAGTGTCGGTCGAAGCTCTGCGTCTGTACGTCGCTGGCCAGTGGAGCCAGATGAAGCTTGAACATTGTGAGCTGCTCTATCAAGCTATCCACAGCAACAAGCCAGGATCAAGGCTGCCTTACAGCATGCAGCTGATGTGGGACGCCATCNTGTATGTTTCCAGCATAGTCATGCAAAGGCTGGTCAGGTACGGTGGTGGTGTCTTGCTATCTGCCTTGATGTTGGCCTTTGATGACACTGTGCACCTGCCTAGGTCTTCCCCATAGACACGGACAGTGCTAGCAAGCTTGCTCACCGTATACCCGTGATCAGGTAAGCATGCAAAAGTTTGGCTTTGACGCCTGGCCCGCTTTCAAAGCCTGCACACTGCTCTAAAACATTTCCTGCCTTGTCTGTTACAGTAGCGCAGCCAGCAGTCAGTCGCTGCTGCTCAACGAGACCTCAGACTGTCCCTCAGCCCTCCTTCAGTCCAGCACACCACGTAAAGCACAACAGCTGCAGGAGTTCAGGGAAGAAGATGACTGGAAAAACAGCCTAGCACTGCCCTTCCTATCAAAAAGCACAAGGTCATTTTGTCTCTGCATTTCATGCGCTCTGCAAAGCAGTCTCTGCATGCACTGTTCAGCACATGTAAACANATGTAGCTGCAGTCAATCAGAGGAACCCTAATCAGACCTGACTTGTGTTTAAGCACATGAAAGACTTCCACCATTTTTGAGATACATGGGTTCAGCTGTCGCACCAGTACATGGCATTGCACCGCATGAGCTATATTGTGTATGCTAGCCTGCAAAAGTGTGCATGTGGTTGTCAAAACGACTTACCCAAACACACTGCAAGGGGCGACAACTTTGGCTCTGTTTTCAAAGAGTAGAGCCTTTCGTCTTCACTCATAGCCATAACACGATCAGCTTCCTGTGCGAGCAGCTTCAGGCAGTCCACATAACAGTAACTGCCAAAGGCAAGCATCTGCTTCTGGCTAGCAATCTGTGGTGCCATGATGGAGGCTTGCATGTATTCCAACACTGCCAGCGCCAGTGCTTTTGGATGTCTTGGAAGGGATGTAGTTGGTGTGCTGATTTGAGTGGGACATGCTTCAGAGGCAGACTGCAACCAGCTTCTGAGAAGCAGACTGAACGAGATGCTAGTCTCCTTCTTGTTCAAGCAAGCCTGCAGCAAACAATCACCCAGCATAGTGAGAGCCAAATCAGGCACATGCTAGCACAGCCACCTCCCGGCATGAATATGCACTGCATGCACATGCAGTAGTGGATGACATGTCATCTCTGCACACAGCAAGTGTCCAGGGTCCCATAAGCCTGCATGACAGGTCTGTGAGACATGCTGGTGCAGAGCAACGTGAGTTCGAGACAAGCCTCAAGAAACGCAAGCGTGAGTTTGGAGAGACACTGGAGAAATATGAGGCTGAAGTGGACAAGTACACCCAGCGCTCAGAACTCAGCAAGCGAGATGAGCTGGCTGCACAAGTGTCTGAGCTGTCACAGAGGCTCAAAGAGGTCTTCTTTGCGGCGGCGTTTGCTGTGTGCAAGCATTCATTCTTAAAACNCGGGAATGAGAAGGACGCTGTGAAATCCTATTTTGACACAAACGGCTTTGAAAGGTGGAACAGAATATATGGCACCACTGACGATGTGAACAAGGTGACTAGTCGCATGTGCTACTGCTGGGTTGGCCAATTCTGTACCTACGTGCTATGTACCCAGCGGTCCTGCTGTTCATGAAGTGCAGCTGTTTACGACAAATGCCACCCGCAATTTGCTTGTTAAAGCAGACCTAGGTGTTATCTTACCCCAGACCATGATGCATTCTGTACCTTTGTTGTTGCTCACTGCCACCATGGACTGTGCCAGTCACTGACATTGATCTGCAAACATCTTTTCGCTCTTCGCATCACCATTTTCTGTCATTGCCCCATGCTGTGCATGTCCTGCGTGTGATGCATTGAAACACCTTGGAGGTCCATGCGCATGCTGCTGATAGTGTCCCTAAGGCGTAGACTTTGGCCAACCCGCCCAGACAAAATTGCATTATGGAAGCCCCGTGACCACGTGGTTTGCGAGGGTGCAGGTTCAACTTGACATCAGGACTGGGNATCTTGACAGGCCCAGTCACCACCCACACCACTGCCTGCATAAGAAGCATTGAAAATGACATCATACATGTTGCGTTAAGAGCAAATCCTCAGAGGCGTTGAGGTTGATGCGACCACTGCATGTGCCTATGTCGATCCCATCAATCAGCGGGCCACAGCTATATGTACATATCAAGGCGTCGCTGCAAAGCATGCATGTTGTGCAAGGCATTGATGCCTGCTTGTCTGAAACTGATTGCACAGCAGCCAAGTGGCAGTCAGTGATCTGACAGGCTGCATGTCACAACAGAGTGCCATGTCATTGGTCCACTGCCACAGCCTAACAAGCTGACTAGTTCTATGGGATGTCTGAGCGGCCTTGAAACCTGTCAGAGCAAGCGTTTGCCCTGTGCATGGCCACAGGCATGTCTGGTACAGTCAGTGGCAACATGTGCAGGTGCAGGGTTTTGTGGGCAGCCCAAGATGTACCTACGTCGCAAAGTGATTTCAGCTGTAGACGGTGAAACTTTTTGGGGCATCAAAGATGTATGGCATTGTCAACGATGTCTTTGTTTCCCCGCATTTCATACAAAACGGCATGTTGCCATGGACGAGTGATACTTTCACTTTATGAGAGTGGTAGCACAGCTCTGAACAAGCCGATGCAGAGGGCACAGTCAGCAGTACAGCAGGGCCGGGCTTACCAGCCAGATAGGCAGCAGCATCTGTCCAGCAGCACGCAGGAACTCCAGCAGATGCAGCATCGGNGCGACTGGTGAAACTTTGTCAGCAATTCAGCCAGGTTGTTACAACCACTCAGCAGCCGCAACATAGACAAAGGGGTATCAGACAAGCAAGTGTCTATTTGATCTTCTTCTTTGGTCGCAACTGGTTGGTGTGGCCACACTTCTTCTTTCTGCAGTTGGTTGCACGAGGGTGCAGCCTTGCATAGCACCTGTATGCACCAGCCCCACTATTACGGCAAGTTGAGCCCAACAGACAATGTGCACTCTGCACGTGTAGAAGCTTTCCACTTCTGGTTCGGGCAGCTGTTTGGTAATGGCAGCAATATGAATTTGCCTTGATCAGGTGTGGAATCACTCTGCTGCTTGCAAGACGCAGTCAAAAGCTATATATGACAATACTCAGATAATCAGTAGGTGCAGCAGTGGACTTCACAGTGTGCGAGCAAGCAAGCGACCAACCTGCATCTTGCTTGCGCCCCGACAAAATGTCCATGAAAGTGGTTTTTCCGGCACCGGACGGCCCCAAAACAGCAAAGAGGCACGGATTCAATTGACCATCTTCCCCTTTGATNGCAAGTTAGCACATCTGCCACATTGCATGCTCTTGCAAACGCCACCTTACCAACTCATCACAGTCCTGTGATCTTGCATGCTATGTCAGGCTGTCAGACAGTCTAAGCAGCGTGACGAGGTGATGTGCAACAAATGTGTACTGCCAGTCTCATTGCCATATTCTGACACCAATCAGCACAGTGTCTGCTTGCATTGCCATGTGCTTTATTTGTGATGCTGCACTGCTTGTGTCTGTAGTATCTAACATGGTACCTCGTACACACGAAAACACAAGTCTCCCATGCCAGCACTTGTGCTGATGCGGCCATTGCATACACATGTGATGCTGACCTCAGCGGTTCTCTGTACTTGTATATCAAAAGAAACAACAGGAGTGTCATAAAAGAACAGTGCTCAATGGTCACCATTGCTTGCACACTGCACCGACACCGCCACCACCAGCAGTGTTCAGCCATTCAGCACCCGTACTGTTGGATGTTGTTTTGTGTTCCAGATCGCCTGCTGGTATCTGTGACATTTCCGACTGTCCTTGCTGTATTGGCGCTCACATTGTCATGGCTTTATTGGCGCTCACGTTGTCATGGCTGTGTGCAGGCNAGTTGCCTGCTGCTGTGCGATTCAAACTGCTGATGATGTACTGTCCAGCAAGTGACCCTTGCTGTTGTTTCAATCAGTGATGGTGACACATGCAGTATGCACAAGCCTTCACCAGGGCGGTCACAGAGTCACTGCAACTCACAACACCAGATTCTGCTGACATGCGCCTCCAAGGCCAAGCCTGTCATCATCTTGTTAGAGCATGGGCCGGCCTCTGTACTGCACCTGAGATGTGGTAAAGACAAAAGCCCTGCAACAGACTGGTCCCAGAAGCTCAAATTCTGCCCTCGTCAACTTGTTGGAAGAAATCTTTGAACAAGAGGTTGTACCTGATCCATTGCTGTGAGCAGCCTATGGGAAGTGAAGAAGCAGCAGCGCATTTAATCATTCATTTAGACAGACAGCAGTGGGCATCGAGGCTTACTTGTAGGAGTCGGCATTGAGGTCAGTGTCGAACTCCCAGCGCAGGACATTGCCATCAGCACAAGCAGTGAAGATGATGCTGGGCTCTCCAGGTACCTCTGCCTCCACCACTAGCACTGCTTCCATCCTGAACAACGTCACATTGCACTTGAAGCTACGCCACCCAACAAGAAAGAGTTCTTCAAGTACAGCTGCGGAATGACATGCTACAATTGTTTGGGGCAGAAACCTGCTGCAGTGCATATACAGAGAAGGGAGGACCCTCTTGTTGTTGGAATCTTGATCTTTGATGCAACATGCACCATTGACAACATTAGCAAGGTNAGGTTGTTGCTGGGCTGGTCATCTGCCAATCACGTTTGCGTGCACAACCACATGGCGTGGATCTGTTGATCCTCGATTGGCATTGCTAGACAGGGCATAGTCCACAAGAGCAATTTTCAGCTCTCTTGCGATTGTGTAGCAGCATACAGCAACTCTAGTCCANACACTGCATCCGTGGAGTTGGTACCATCAGCAGTGGTGGAGGTGTTTGTCTTGGTGGTGACTGCAACTGGTGTATAGTTGAGGGCTAGCTGCAGGCCAGCACACAACTAGTCAGCTGCATGCAGGCAAGCAGGATCATGTCACATGAGGGATGCAGTCAACAAGGGTTGGGGCACATTTGACTGCACAGGGTGTATGCCAGAGTACAGTATTTTGATAGAGCAGCTGAGCATGGTGGCCATTTCTGCTTTACTGTCAGGCGTTAGGAAGAACAACAGCTTGTGTGGTATCCACACAGGTATGTGCTATATGAAGGTGGTGAAGCCTGCATCTTTAACATGCAGCTCACTGTGTACACCTGATGCTATTGATATGCAGGCGTACAGCACTGAGTAGCCTGGCCATGGAGCCAAACAAAGCTTGCTGCTTTATGTTCACATTCAATTTTGCATGCATTGTTGTGTCATCAAAAGGCTTGCATTGATCTGGACTGCTCACTGTGCTGACTGGCTCACCGTGNCGTCTCTGTTGATGTAGCCATCACATCCTTTGCTGAGCGCTTGTTGGCTGGTGACTTTGCCACTGCAGCAATAGCACAAGNAAGATTCACGTGTGCGCCTCTTGAAACAGCGCAGCACCCAGAGCACCGCGTATGTTTCTTCAAGAATCTGCTTGTATACAACGGGTCTTTGGTGTACATCGGCCCCGACGCGCTTAACATACCAACGATTAACACAGAATACTGGCTCGGCGGAACGTTGCAAGATTGGATGACTAACTTGACATCGATTGACCAGTTGGACCCGCAACCTCGGCATGTCACTACTGTCAACAGAGCTGCCTTGACAGACTGGCCATTCTACCACAACTACTTCCACGTATTTGCGGAGTACCTACCATCTTTGCACAACGTGCTGTGTAGATACTGGCATGACTGCAGCTATGACACCCAGTCAGATTTGGAAGTCCTGCTCCTGACACCTGGCATCCCCACCAACCAGAGTAGTAACGCTGTGAGAACAGATGCAGCAAAGTGCATCACTCGCAGAGCAATCAGTGCCTTGTCTGCAACAACGAACAACACTGAGACAGCAGTGCTGCTCAAGGATGCCATTGCTGGGTGGGGCCCTGAATGCAGGGCAGATCATTGGCACTGCTTACCTTGGTGCGCCCATGCATGCTTACCAAAGCAACCTTACACCAGCTTACACCATGTGGTGCTGTGGAATGTCATGTAACGCTGTGCTGTGCTGTGCGCTGAGCTGTGCTGTGCTTATGTGCTGTGCTGTGCTGAACTGTGCTGGGCTTTTCTGAGGCTGTGCTGTGCTGGGCCGGGCTAAGCTGAGCTGTGCTGAGCTAGCTGCGCTATTCAAGGTTACTGAAATGAACTATGCTGTGCTGTGCTATGCTAGTGTGTTGTGGCGTGCTGCGTCATGCTGTATTGTTCTTTGCTGTGTGGTGCGGAGCTGCGTCATGCTGTGCTACACTGTGCTGGGCTAGGCTGGACTGTGCTGCGCTGTGCTGATGTCAAGTTGCTGTTTCGTGTTGAGCTGTGCTGTGCTACGCTCCACGCATTACTGCGCCACGCTTTACTGCGCCATGCGTTACTGCGCCATGCATTACTGCGCCACGGATCACTGCGCCACGCATCACTGTGCTAGTCCATGCCATGCTGTGCCGTGCTGTGCCGTNACACACAACTATCCTACCTTGCGGTCTGTTATCAACATAGATGACTGTCTGTTGCTTGCCAAAACGTAGTCACTCCACATTAGTGAGATGTGTAGGCAAAAGTGTATTCTTGATTTGCATGCAGCAGATGCCTACAGCACAATGAGTGATGCTCACACCTGCAGTCGTGTGCATGAGGGACGCACGTTGAACAGAGCTCCGCTTCCAAAAGTGACCGCATTCGGCATATCTGCGTCAGAAAGTTCAAACCACAGAGTTTCCAGGAAGTGCAGTATTGACACACTTTGGTATGCATAGCTCAAAGCTTGTCGCTTGTATGCAGGCTGAGTCTGCCAAGAGTCTTCACAGCATGGCTGCGGTGTTACCTCATGTGCAATGTATTGTACTTTGTTACGGGCGGCATGTGGGCGTATTACGTGTATCTATGTTGGGGTGACAAGCTGTTTGCGGAAGGTAGCATGCCAGCAGCAGGGGATATGTGGGAGCAAATAAAGGTAAAAGAATCTGCTTTTCATGTGCACCATCAGCATGCAGATGGCACATACAGGTAGGAAAACGCTGTTTGTTGTGTTCATGATAAGTATGCCGATGGGAAAACCTTTGCAGAGGACTGTACAGTGCTTTTGAGTTGCATTGTTGTGTGCATGAAAGTTTGCAAACATGGATGCAAAAGCATGTTTAGCTTGGCAGAGCAGCCTGTAGGCCAAGCTGTGGCTGCTGGGCAACACCAGACTGTCAAGTAGTGGCTGCGGGGCAGCACCGGACTGTTGAGCGTGTGTCATGATTACGCATGTCTAGCACTAGGCTAGTCTGGAAGTCCACATGAGTTGTATCTGAGAACCATAACAACCAGACTGTTTGAGTAGTCTAGCATGAGTCTGGAAATCCAGATGAGCTGTATCTGATCACCATAACGTCAAGTGACTCAGCAGAAGTGACATTCATGGCTTGCGTTGAATGCGCAAGACGTGTAGGCGCAAAGCAGAGGCTTTGCTGATGTGCTATGCATGTTCAACTCCTGCAACCTCAGTGTATGTGGCTCAGAACATGGCTGCTTGAATTGATTACTTCAGACTGTGTGTGTGACTTGACATATCATCATCTAGCGTTTCTGCATTCTCAAGCCAATGTTGCAGATAAGGTCAAACTGCAGCTTGATGCATCGTNCATCAGTCTGTCACACCAGTGCCATGGCAGTCTACACAAGAGATTGACTCACATCCACATTTGCTGTTAATGCCACTGTGCATCTGAGGCAGTGCTTTGATGTGACATTTCAATCAGCTTAGGGTTGTGCGCATGATGTGCATGATGTGCACGATGTCAGCTCTGGTGACCAAGCACTACACTTGCACTGATGACATGCTACCTCCAGTGTCATGATGTTCAGCATGTCTTGGGTATCGTGTGTTACTCTCATTGCAATTGCAAGCTGGCGGCAATGCATGTACCAGTGATGGTGAGCGCGGTAGCATATACATTGTCTTCATGGTGCATCATGCCAAGTGGCACTGTAGCTACATACCTCATTGCATGGCATGCTGACAAGGTCACAGNCACAGTCCAGAGTTACAGACATACGCAGACCAACAGAGACAGAGTCCGCTGTGTACAGAAAACCAAGCTTGATACTCACAGACCTGTGGCCAGTTATCATGAGTACTGTGCCTCTGCTTACCCCAGACATCCATCAGAATTGGCGCACAGCAATCAAGCAATGCGCAACAACTTACAGACAATTTCTTCAAGGCTTGAGCAGACCTGAGGACTTGCCTGCAGCCCTACATACCTTGGAAGAATTATCTGGTAGGCCCCTTCAGCCACTCTGTGTTCCCATGCTCTGCAGCAGCTTGATTGTAGGTTTCATTTGGCGTATGCCCTGCTTGCACTGTTCGCCGCCAAAATTCACACGCATGCATGTGCTATGCTCATGGTTGTGTGCCTACCCGCATCTCCTCACTTTTGTTACCCCTGCATATGCCAAGCCAGTCAGAGACACAGTTGGTATTTGCACGCANGTGGCAATGCATGTGACAGTCCTTGCTACACTGCTTTCTGTGTGTGTTTCAAGCTTTGCCTACAAAACAGGCCAGAAAGAAGGGCTAGAGGTTGTGCCCTGATTTCTGGCCTGTTTTGTGGGCACTGCTTGAACAGACACAGGAAGCAGCGTGACAAAGCCCAGCATGTCCTAAGCCACTGCTTTGGCTGCCAAGGTGCACAGGTGTGTATGCATGCTCCCTCCCAGAAGCATGTATGCCAGAATGATTACTGCACAACAGCCTGTCTGAAGCATTATATGTATGAAGGGGCCAGCCTCATACTGCGTGTGACCAAGCTCACAATACCTAGGAGTGATTTGCCAGTGCCAAGTGGACCTGAAAGCAAGACTCCTGACAACCATTGGCTTTGACTTTGGAGTGGCGGGCATTGTTGACATGATCGCAGAGCCACAGACAGACCTAAGGACAAGGGCAACGAATTGCCAAGTCACCACTTGCAACCACACGTCCCCAACAAATTCTCGCCAGGTTAGGGCTGGGGGTGGGGGAAGAGNACAGTCCATCTGCAAGCACATGCTTGGCGTTTTTGTGAGCGTCTCATATTGCGAATGGCGCTGAGCATGTAGTGCAAACATTTCAACCACATGTTTGTACATTAATGACGGGGCTGCCAACGCTCTGATGCATTTGCCGCTAAGAACACTTTTCACAACGGCCTCACCAATGCAGGAGATCCACTGACTCTGCTCATGCCTGCTTGAATGATCCCAAGCTTGAGTTGGCTTAATTAAGTCTGTGAAGTCTCAAGCCACATTTGTCTACGCACGAAATGCTCGGCATCTTCGGTCACGCAACACAAGGAGGTGCATAACACCAGGAGTCGCGGAGACTCGCCTCTCAATGCAGCCAGGTGTTGTGCCCTCAGAGTATGCACTCGCTCAGGGACAACATGTGCACAGTGGTCAGGGGAAGGCAGATCAAGCGGCTTCTGCATCCGTTGCTACACGCGCACAAAGAATGAACAGCTCGCAGATGCATGCGACAGGATCTGTGACTGACATGTCTGCCAATTGGTCAGCAAAGGTTGCCGTCAACGCAGCCGCTCAGGTAATCAAGCTCAGTGAAACAGGCTCGCAGCAGCTCGCAGCAGAGGCTTCACTTGCTTGCTTGCTATAGGCCGATAAGGTGCAAATGGCAGCAGTGTATCAGTCAATGGCCACNGCTCTCTCTCATCATACTTTGCCACCAAGAACTCCCCCAGCCAGTCCCGCAGCTGCTCAGCATGTGTGGCATACCACCCAGGCTTGTTCCAAGCAGGCCCTTTCAGCCTGGATCGAACTCCAGAGCTCTTGTCCAGGTCTTTCAGCATCTTCCTGTGAGCTGCAACCTTTGCCTGTGATGGGCACACAAGCAAGTGACATGGAATTCATGGCTTGGAAATGACTTGATCAAGTAGCGGTCTGTTCACACAGATTTGCAGCCTATGTGTACAGATGTGAATGTAACTCTGACAATGTAACAGTACAGTTGAACCACAACCCAGGCAAAACCTGGTTTGCAACTGCTGACTGCTGCTCTGCTTTGTTCACTGCNTTCGTGCTTGCTGCTCACTGCTGCATGACTTGCAATTGCAAATCTGGCCCACAGAACGCGACAAGACCCTGTAAATGCTGACAGGAATTGATCTGCATGCGACACTGGCTGTCCATATATTACACAGTTGCTATAGCTTGTTTGACTCTGCATGAGCACTGCTGGAATGACAGCTGAGCACAGGGACAGAAGGTCAGCATACGAGACACAAGGCCACCTGCCGGGCCACCCTGTACGTCGCAAATTGTATTGGGCACTTGACATGAGGCAGCAACTTGGTCCTGTACGTACCTAGACTGGATTTCACTTGTCTACAAATCGTGTAATGATGATGATGATGACTTGACCCAGTGGAGAGGCACCCCCACAAGCAGCAGGCCCTCAGATACTGAGCTAGGTGGGTCTGCCCAATGCATAAAGCTTGAGCAAGATGGGCTGTACCTGGGGAGGCTGTCTGGCATTGCTGTCATGCTCCACAAGCTGATGAAGTAGCCATCAGACAAGGCCAGCAAGGCAGGCTTGCCCTCGTGTGGACACAGGGCTGACGCCGAGAAGCAGCAAGGCCTGCACACAGCAGGGGAAATTCTGCCATGCGTACAAAGCACAACCAGCTCTCATGCATCCCACACCCTATGCTCTGCAATTGGCAGGCTACATGGCTGACATAAGAAGCTGGCGTCGTGCTCGGTGCAGCTGTGAAACTTGACCGATGCCTGCAGATGCACACAGTGCAAGACTGTATGTAGAGGCCTGAGACCAGGCTGAATGTAAGCTGCACATGTAGCTGNTTGCATTGTGGTCACTGTTGCTGTTGTCCGCATGCTCCTGTTGCAGCGCTTCTTGTTGCTCAGTGGCAGCTTGCAACTCCTGTTGGATGCTGTTTGCGTCCAGCGTGCTGGACAAGGAGGTGTGTGGTGCAGCAGCACCGTCTTGATCTGCAAGCCATGACGAGACACATTGCAAAATCATGACACTTTGAACATTGCCCAGGGCATGTTGGTAGTGACACAATGTTACTGAGGACATGCTCAACAGCACATCATTCATGTCTGGCATCCCGTGTGTGTGGACTTCTGTAATACCACCGATGTCTTGATTGGTGCAGATCATGTCAATGGCACAAGACAATGGAGCACATCAGGACAGAGCAGCTGCTACACCAATGCAGGTTGAAATCAAGCTTGATAGGCGCCAGCACTCATCGTGACAGAGCGTAACTGCAACATACCACAAGCAAGCATGTGCTAGCATGTTTGCAGTTGCAGATGTCTTACAACAACTACTTGGATGGGGATGCAGCATACACAGCGGTATGCGACTACCCAGAGCCTACATGTGTCATTGTCAAGCATACAAACCCATGTGGGGTGGCCAGCAGGGCAAACCTGCAGGAGGCCTACCCCCTAGCAGTCAGGGCAGACCCCACCAGCGCCTTTGGGGGTATTGTTGCTTTCAACAGGTATGCCCATTGGCTCTGCAACAATGACATCTGCTGGGTTGCATGCCATATGAGCATAGTCATATTTTGCTGTTCTGTTTTCCTGACTTTCCAATGATCCGTGCTCCTGGTTGACACGTGAGCTGAGAGGTATGACTGATCGGTGCTACTGTCAGTGTCAGATGTCATGTTTCATTGGATTTGCTATGGCATGGTGACTGCGCAGCATTCCCATCACAGCATGATTGGTGCGTAATAAGCCCAGACTTGCCGTTTGGCAGCAAGCAGCCATGATCATGCCTCTGTTGCAGGGAGGTTGATGAAGAGCTTGCAGGGCTGATCAGGGAGTTCAGAAGCCCAGCAGACAATGAAACCAGAATGTTTTATNAGTACAAGTCAGGCGGCAGCAGCAATGGTGGTCAAAACCGAACAGCAACATTCAGCTGGGCTGTACCGATGAAAGTCAGCCTGGAACATGAAATTATGTATAATAGAAGTTGTGCTGCCTCAAGTTGTGTTGTAGGGCACAGGTCACAATTCAGTAGTGTAGTAGTGCTAAAGGCACATTGAGGGTACCTGCTTTTTGGTCAAGTAGTCTTGCAGGATGGCGTGTCATTTTCTGGGTTTTGCAAAGGACTTTCGTTAGTTACATAACGAATCTGCATATTCAAACAAATCAGCCTTTGTTGTGATTGAAAGATGTAGGAGAGCACCTCCAACGCTACAGAAGTACAATTACGTCTGACTCATGCACGGTGTAATCATGAAAAACACGTATGCCAACGCACCACAAGGCTGGATTCAAACCCTGGTTGCATCGCAACAAATGTTCGCTGACATGGGTAGATTGATGCATGACCTGCCGACGATCGCTCACTCTTATATGGTGCACCTTTTCTCAAGCAACTAAACTTTGCAGCAAGCATAGCAAAAACATATGAAAAGTTATCTGCGACTGCAAAGCACAACACTTCTCTTTGAACATGTGCAGACATGCCAAAATCTTGACTGCAGTCTTGGGTTGGCAGACGCTATTATTTGTGCAGTCAACAGCATAGTCCCATGCTGTTGAACAGTTGAGACAAACTTTCTGTTGAGGTCAAATCGAAACGTGTACAGATCTGAACAAACGCATATGAAGCTGATGACTGCTCTCAGCACACATGATATGCCACAGTCTGACACAAGCCTAANTTGATGCACTACACTACTGAAGTCACACACAACTTCAATGTACTACGTCACTTGTACTGTTGTGCAGCATTGCTGAGCTACCAGGCTATGCTACAATGTGCTTTGTATGTCTGGAGCAATCAGTGGGTTGCCAAGCTGGGCCATGACTGTAGTAGGCTAGCTAGGTTGCAGTGGGGTTGTGGGTCGCATAGCAGGGTGCTAATGCTTTGGTCAAGCTTTTGTCATATTCCAGTCAGAAGCAACACCTGACCTTTCAACAAGGGGTCAAGACCTGCTATGTTACGCACATAGGGGATGTTGCAGTCGGCAATGATACATGTGTGTTTGCAGATGCCTGGCATGCTTCAACTTGCATAGTTTACAGGTTGCAACCATACTAGCAGTATGCGTGTTGTTATACTCCAGATACACTCACAGGATGATCATCAGCACTGACAGTCATCTGTATGCATACATGGCCATAGCGCCGATACTACAAGATGCATCAGCAGGCACCCACCTTGGATCTGTCTCTAGTTGCCTGCTGGTACTGCTTGATGGCTGTCTTGTTCACCACTNACATGCACGACAGGATCTAAATGACAAGCTTGATGACCTGGCACCAGGTACAGTGCAGTCTTGCCTCTTTGGTGACATCATGCAACATCTTCTATGGTAGTGTGCTCAAGCCAGCATGCAAGCCTTCTCACCTCTGCGCTATAAGTATGCCCCAGATGCACACACAGCTGCACAGTCAGCACTAGTGCAATCAAGAAGCTCAACATCAAGTAAGCTGCCATGTCTCTTTGCATCAGATGCTGGTCAGCCAGGCAGCCATGACACAGCAGAGCAGTCACAAGAGCAGCCTGCAGCGCCAAGCACAGCAGCAAATGGAGACAAGGAAAATGCAATGGCTCAAGCAAGCAGCAAGCTGACTGAACCCAAAGGGCCGCAAGATGCACCGACAGAAAGCATCAAGGCCTTACGAGACAGGTTCACAGGCACCTCAGATACCAACCCCCCACAGGTACAGTCTTCACATCTGCCAAGTAGTACAGCCAGAGTGACAGTGAGTGTATGATAAATCATGTTCTGCCCTTGATATGCTGCTGTTTGCAGCAATGTTGTAGCATTTGGATTCTTATGTTGGCATACACAACAAATTAGCTGCAGCATGTACACCAGATGCACTGGCCAAAACTGCTTGAACCTGCCTGATACTGTTGGTCTGCATGGCGCAGCCAAGGGCCTCCGTGCCCTTGCCCAAAGAAGCTAATGCTACACCTCCACCTCTCACACTCGAAGTGCAACACAAGCCCGGCAGCAAGAGTTTCTCCTACAAAGAGCTCAGAGGTGACTGTTTCTGATGCATTGCTTGACTGAGCTTCCCATNAGGTCTCCTGCAGTGTTCAGCTGCAGTGCCTTGGCTGCAACATCTGCCTGCACAAGCAGCATGCATATCAATATGATGATCTGTTTTTCCTGTGACATGAATGTGTAGCAAGCTGGAATGCTTTACACTGCACACAAGCAAAGGGAATAGCACATACAATGCTTTGCTCACAACAGCAGTGGCCCGTCTATTGCCATGCTTCGTTGCTGTTTGGCAAGTGCTCATACAGTCACAGAGTGCACAATTTGCATTGAACATTTGCAGCAATGTGATGGATTGAGAGGATATGATTTGCCTTAAAGCCCAAACACGCAACCACAGAGATGCACTACAGTACATGGCATGCAGCACAAGTATCCAGCATACAGACATCACCAGCAATCACCACTGGTGAACAGCACATCAGCCTCGCTGACCCAAATGTCAAAGCTGCTGTCAACAAAGCCATAAAACAAGGGCAGCACTCAACCAGTGCTGAGACATCAACTTGTTGACTATGTTCATGCACCAGTGAGCACAATCAGACAAGCTGTGCACAGGTCACGTGTNTGCATGACTTTGCCTACATCAGAAGAACTTGCTCTTGATCAAAAAGATCACAATGACCAAAAGAATGAAAGCAAACACGCCAGCTAAAGCCTTGATTGCCTTGGACACCTGCTGTGCCGTCAGGTCAGTGTNGACTGCAACCAGACAAGCCTTTCAGCGTGTTACACGCGCAGACAGCGGAATGAGGCGCAGAAAAGGTGTGCAACAAGTGTCGCCTACAGGAAAGTGGTGAAGTTGTCGCAGCCTGCACAGATNCTGGCACTGCATGCCTGCTGAATGGCAACCAAATCCAGGGTTGAGGCTACTGAGAATATTTTTGATAGTGGTGTGAAGGCTCAGCCCAGGATTTGTTGTAGCAAAGCTAGGATATGTCAGCTGCAGTTGGGCTCAGATCCTCAGCCTGCACTGGGAGGTCACAACCCAGGTGGGGCTAGCACATGCCCAGGTGNCAGAACTGTAAAGCACATATATGCTAGAAAATTGCCATGTGACAGTTACCTGTGTGCTGGCTTTGTGGAGGTTTGGAAAGCTGGGTGGTCTTGAGCTGTGAACAGTAATGGCAGATTGCACCCCTGATAGCGCCCTCTTGCGCTGAGCTGTACCTTGAAGTGATCAAAGGTACCTGATTTGCAATTACTGACCGGCTACGCTGACCTGCATGTCAAAAGGACAATGGTTGAGTGTCTTCCCACTAAGCTTTTTCTACGCCTCCTTGCTGTAACAGCATAGCATGATAAGGTGCAATGAGAATGGCCACGCTTTCAAGCACAGATGCCAGTTGCTGGAAGCACACATTGCTGCGTCAAGTCACAAGCAGAGCTTGACATTAAAAACAGTATACCATGCACACACAAGCACACATACCTGCTGCCTCAAGATCTATCTTATACGCATGCTTTTTCCTTTTCCTGTCAGCAGCTGGCTTGCTGACTGCAAACACACTTCAACCATTTACTGCAGGACTCACTCGGGACATCTGGTCTTCAGGCGTCNATGCTCACGACTGGTAAGTCTTGGCGCTCTAGCCATCACCTTTGGCTTCTCAGCACTAAAAGATGGCTGCATTGGTTCTGCTAGAACCTCAGCATACTGAACAGCGTCCCTTGAATTTCTCTGTTCGTTGGCTGTGAGCAGGCGCTCCAGTGTCTTCAAGTGCCTACTACCGCAATCTTTTCTAGCAGTGTATGAAAGCAGCAAGCAATCTAAGATTAAGCTCAAATGAGATGATGTGCAAGCAAGCCTCACAACATGCATGCAGGTGGACAAGTCAGTCAGGATGTGCAGGCAACGCCGCCTTGCAGCAGTGCTCAAGGCCTGGCGCCACCGCCTCCAGCAACAGGCTCGCCTCAGAAGCTTTTGCTGCGTGTTGGGCATTGTGCCAAGTGCTTCACTGCTGGAGGATCTGAGCTATCTTGCAGATGCTTCACCAGAGGAATATGGCTTTGTGACCACCTTGTCCCAAGTGGCACAACAGTGTCATGCGAATACATTGTTCTCTGCTTGGAGGTGAGCCATGCACCACCTGCTTGTGTCGCACTGCATAGCTGCTCAAGACTGCTGTGGCTTCGGTTTCCTGTGAGTGTTCTTTCACATGGCAGACGTGAATTGATGAATTATGCATGGCAAATCCCCTCAGAAAGCATATGCTATACTTTGTGTTGCAGCCAACGGGGCGCAGCAGGGAGATTGTACATTGCTCACCACATAATGATGTCACATTCCTGCTATCATGAGCTGTTGTGTGAATAGAAGCTGGCAGTTGTCACATGGCCCTTGCAAGTGGGGGCTAAGCCAGCAGTGGCTTGTCTGCTGAATGTTCTGCACAGCTTCACAATCTCATGCATCAAGCAGATCAAGCGAGTCTGTGGCTGGCCCTGCTGCTGGTTTTCAATGTGCTGCAACTCATTACATGGACCATGTACTGCCAAGCGCGAAGCCATATGCGGAGAGTAGTGCCATCCCTCGTTGGGTGTGCCTGCTGCGCTTTGCCTGTGCTCAAAGGCTTGTGTGACGTTTCAAGTGTCAGTGCATTGAAGTGTTTACATGTGTAAGCAGGCACCAGACTGTGCGCGCTGTGCACTCCCGCTCGGTGCAGAAGCAAAGGCAGCCATCACAGATGGCACAGCTTGCACATGATGAAAAGTCTGTCCAGGTATGATTCTGCCCAGTCATTTCACACCACCTGCTTCATCTCCACAGGCTCCATGTCAAAACATGCTGCTTGGCATGTTCAGCTGGCACTACGTTGAACACATCGTGGAATGAGTTTGAGTCACATATGGCATGACTGCATCAGTAATGTCCACATGCAGTGTGTTCTTCTTCTTCTGCTGTGAGTCTGAGCCTGGCTGGTTCAGTTGACATGTTTTGCATGTGTGTTTCTGTTAAAACGAGCAACAGCAAGAAAAGCAGCGAGAAAAGCAGCAAAGTACAGTTACTGCATGACTGTTGCTTAAGGGCATTGCCGAGCACTGCTGCTGTGTTTGCAACTGCATCANTACGTGCCAGCAACCTCTGGCGTTGCTGCCAATGGGCTCTTCGTGCTGCAATAAAAGCAAATGCAAATTGCGCAATGTGCGGTGCTGCTTCAAGTCTGTCGTTGACAGGTTGCAAAGTCTGCCTGCTGCCGGCTGTGCCTTGAAGTTTGCGCATTGCATGGCCAGAGACATTACTTTTGCGTGTGAAGCCATCACCAAATTGTGCTGGACCACTGATCAAGCTGCATTGGTGACNAGCGCTCTGACTGCTCAATGTTCCAACTGCGTTACTAAGACACCTACTGTGGCAGCCACTAACCAACTGCGGTGCTGACCCACTCTTACACAACAGCCCTGTGCATAGCAAATGAAAGCAGATTGGCGTTGTTTCATATTTGTCAGTATGTGATGTTGCACAGCTGTTGCTAAATTTGTGCTTGAAATGCATGTCTCTGCTGCTGTGCGGTACCTTCTGCATCAGTCCCAACTGCGCTTCACTGTGCTGCATAGCCTGCAAAAAGGCTCCATCAGAAACAAGAGGCTTACAGAACATACAGTGGTGCAGTCATTCAACTCGCTGTAGGCACAGCTACCACCGCATTACTATGTTGGCTCACTGCAAGTATGCTTGCTGCAGTTACGCCACAACTGACAAGAGCGTGCTGGAGACGTACAGCCAAGCCCAAGCTTTCAGCAAGCTCAGTGCTGCAGCCACCAGAGTAGCACAACAACAAGGGGAGATGCCTGCGGCTGACATTGCTGCCATGTACATTGCTCTGCTGGGCTTCACTGGAAAGGTGTACCCGNTCAGCGCCACTTGCACCCTGCAAAGGGAGCCTCCAGGCATCCTGGAAGCCTCCATTGCAGATGTCATCCAACCTTTGCGGCCCTGCATGCAATGCATGAGTGTGTCAGCACCACTGGCAGACTGTAAAGGCAGCCTACAAGGGTGTCCAAGTTGCTGTACATGAACATCACTTTTCAGGCGTCTGGGAAGCCTCTGTTGCAGATGCCATCCCTACATGCAATGCATGGGTGTGTCAGCACCGCTGGCGGCTTGTCAAGGCAGCCAACAGGGGTATCGAAGTTGCTGACATGGCTACCACACCACTTCTGACTCTGCCATACACTGCTCGAACTAAAGCACATCATGTGGCATGCATAACTATGGGATTCAGGTTGACGGTCACTCCTCAAACTCAGCAAATGCACAGATGCACAAATCTCACTCCTTGACATGTTGTGCAAACATGGTATGTTGTGCAGCTAACACACGTCTGCTGAGGAAGCCCAAATACCAAAGCATGCTCCCAGAGCCTGCAAGTGTAAATTGTACATCACACCAAGAGCAGACAAAAGCCGGGAACGGCTGTTCATGACTCCATCCCAACGGCAAGTATCATGGTGCTCAATAATCCCGTCATGCACAACATCAAGGAGCAGGCATGNCTTACAGTGGGTTTGCCACATTTCTGTTGATGTCTTGGTGTGCTGGTGTCAACCTGGTGCACAAGACCCACTGCCCACCTGATGCCTTCTGTGTGATGTGCCTCTTGGACTTCTTCCACCAATGGCAGGCATAGGTGGCATGCGTAGATCAGGAATACATTACAAGCTGGACACCAAATGGCTGTCAGTTTGGCCACTGGTTATTATAGTGGCCACATATTTGTAGTGGTGCTGCCAAAGGTCGAGGTTCATGCCTGACAAGCACTGCAAGACAAAGCAGGTGCAGCTCTTGGGTCTGTGCTGCNAGACCAATGTTGGCGCCTCTTGAGACACTCGGTTGATCCACAAGGCTTTCAGCGGAGCCTGCATGCAGGGCATCAGCTGGAGACCAGGGTTGAGCTGCTGGACAAGCTGACATGTGCAAGTTGGACAAACTCCTGTGCAAATATCAACATAGGGTGGTGCAGAGAGTGCAAGGCGGCGCACCACTGGCGTGATGGATATGTTGTGGAGTGTTGATGCACAAAACTCATCATCATTTCGCCCGCTTTGAAAGACCAACACATGGAGCCTGCTCATAGTTCCAATGCACCCAGTCAATGCACGTTGATGTAATCCTGTCAGATGCTAAAATCACATGGCTTATTAGGGGTTCCAGGAAACCATACATATTCTTGTGCAAAGCAAATTGCAGATGGCTCATCAGCAATCTGTGCATGCTGGCAAGGCAGACGAGCAGTGATAGCTGACATGTCTTTCACAATGACCAGCAACACGCAACACAAGCTGTCCTGTAAAGTAGGCACTATGTGCAAATCAGCCTTCACAGCAAACTTACAAGGAATTGTGGCTGCTATGTATGCTCTGGCTTGCACCAANGCAAAATTACCGGCCCTGTACCTGGTTGACAGTATTGTCAAGAATGTGAAAGAGCCCTACATTGGCCTATTCAGTCGCAACCTTTCAGAGGTGCTGCATGCTCCTTGCTGAAAGCTCATGAAACCTCCAGCTTCTGAACTTTACTTCTGGCAGTGCATCCCTTCTAGATGCTGTGCGAAATATGCTGAGCCATTTTGTGTCCCAGTGTTGCAGCATTTATGAGTGACCTATGCATATCTCAGCCTGCTCTGGTGTCATGCAGATATTTGTAGACATTTGGCGGCACAAGGAGCTTCACCCACAATTGTTGAAGCTGTTGAGCATGTGGAACGGCATATTTCCCCAACAGCTTGTAGACAGAATGCATCACACGGTCAAGCAGAATAGCCCAGCTCAAATGTCTGGAAGGCAGAACATCCCCCCAGCTTACCATTCTGCCCAGCCAGCTCAGCATAGCAGTGTGTGGAAGCCTACTGCTGGTGCTGCTCCACTTCAAGCAATTCCAGCTTATCACTCTAGTCATGACACAAGCATTAGGGGCAGGGCTGCCTATGCAGCTGTTCAGCAAACGCCATATGCAGCCTCGGTGGCGCCAGTGTCTGTACAGTATGGCGGATCAGCTAATCATCACTTGTATCCTGGACCTCCAGGAGGGCACATGCAAAACTGGCAACAAGCTGCAGCAGGACAACCATACTCTGCGCGAGCTGTGAATCAGCCCAGCTCGCAGACCACAGTGCTACCTGACCTCTTGTCCTCGCTGTTGAGCTCTGGTCTTCTGTCAGTGCAACAGCCAGTGTCGTTCANGGTGTGATCCAACTGCAGATTGCTTTGGCAAAGCCACCAGGCAGCATTTGAGAATCTGGCTGCTCTGCCAGCTGTCCAAACAACAGCAGCCTCTGTCTGATAATGGGCGGAGCCAGTGTGCAGCAATGGCTGATTGCGACTGAAGCTTGCCAGTTGGTCAAGTAAGCATGATGCATATACCGGCAGCAAAAATGCAACCCATTCATGCGCAGCAACACATTACTACCCTCTCATCCGTCTGTGGTTTACTGTAGCTGGGAGTTAGATGGGGGATATCTCCATGAAAGACTTGTAGCCACTGCTGGCACAAAACAGCTCCGTGAAGCTCAGGTAATGCTTGATGTTGAGGTCTGCAATTGGCCAGCTGATGAATTCTTCTGATAGCTGGGTGATGATCGGGCCCACAGTATTCTCGGTGAACGGTTCACGCATCATTGGGGCCTGGCATCAAGCACACCATGCTTAGCTGCTGTTTTCCATCACNATCAACATTCGCCTCGATGTTCAATGCAAGAGCAGAGGCTGCTTACCAGAACAGCCAGCTTGGCAGCACGTGTGTACTTCTCGCATAATAGATGCTGTACGCACTGAACAAAATCGTCCACTGCCAGCTGCTTGAAGTCTGCTGCTGCTTCTGTGCCCTCGCTGACTTGGGTGCTGGTACTCCGCTTGTGTGTGAATGCAAGAATGAAGCCTCTGTCCAGCAATGGCATGAAGGTGCTGACATAGTTGAGGTTGTAGTCATCCCCTGACATTTTTTCATACATTGCACCCCTGTCCAGACAGGTTATTGCCATCAGCTTTGAATCAAGCATGGTACTTTAGGTCAGCAGACTTGTATTCCCCATGCAAAGCGGACTTCACGCTCATGAACCCAAAGCTTTAAACATGTGAAGCAGGGTTGAAGCACTTACGCAATCAAAAGCATGGGTTGTTGCCCATCAAACGCAAGCAGGGTCTTGCTCAACAGCGTCATTGTGAGGCTGGCACCATCTGAAGCAGTGGCCTTTGCCAACCAGCAGCCCTCTTTCAAAGCCTGATCAGGTTTGCAATCTGTCCTGTTCCAAGTTAGCCTGCAAAGCCCGCCAAACACGTGTTCAGCAAACAGTTTCTGCGCACTGCCATGTATCAAATCGGCTGCATAGTACACCTCAGACCGTATATGATCTGAGTGATCAGGATTGTGTTCAACAGCAAAGATGACCTCCATTGAGGGGGAACAGAGCTTTGTTTGCCGGCAACTTGAGTGACACATCTTGATAGCAGTCACCATGCTATGCACTGCAACAACACCAGCGAAATCAGAAGCGCCACTGACAGTAGCACATCGCTATTGCTTACCTTGCATGTGACTACCTCAGTCAGGCCACCCACTGAAGCCACAATAGGCACTGCACCATAGCGCTGCCCCTGTAAAGCCACCAAGCCGCAGGGCTCAAAGCGANAACAGATAGGCTGTCAGGCAGCATGCAAAACATCGTCCACATGGCAAGCAGGAGAAGCATGGGCACATGATCAAGCCAACAAAGCTATTTGCAGGTTTGAGGCGATCCACAGGGCATGACACAACAGGGCACACATAGCATGCTTGAAACACAATGTAACATGATGTTATCACATCACTGCTATGGCGTTCAATCACACCACATCACCACAACATACAATTACTGCAGCAGTATAGCAGGCTTACTTTGTCCTGAGGTTTCGGTTGGCAGGTCAATTGAATCCAGTGTCAACCCATGCTTGTCCAGAGCCAGATTACGCATCTCCTCATAGGTCTGCCAGTCTTGAGGGGTCACAGCAGCATAGCTTCTCAGACTTGCACTGAGCTTTCTCTGCACATAGTCCCTGCCACAGACCATCAGCACAATGTCAGCACAAGGTCAGCGCTGCCACATCCTCAACATACAGAGTTGTCATGACACAGCCGTCATATGGCACTGGGTGCTATTCAGCAGAGCAATCCAGATGCACAAGCTCATGAGGACAGAAATCAGGGCAAACAGCCCCAGCCTGGGGGGCTTTGCTACCTTCACAACTGACAGTGATGTTTCACATCACATGCATGCCTCACCAGACGTTACAGACAATCTTCCCTAGTAGTGTTACTCAGTCTGTGTTGTTCACAGATTCACCTGACGTTTATCGACACTGTAGCCAGCTGGAGGCTGTCTATGTTCAGCAGCAGATCCCAGTCCAGCATGGGGGCTGTGAGGGGGTTGAGAGGGGTGACCCCCACCAGGGCAGCTGCATGATGCTGCAAGCGAAGATCTTTCTCTATTTGATCACACAATGGCCTTAGCACAGTGCTCTCTAGAATCTGGTAAAGCTCCTCATCATAGACCTGCACAGTGAGGTCNGCAGACTTGTCTGTCTATTGGCGACAGGGTCACTGTGACATGTCAAGCAATGCCACTACACATGAGGGGGAGATGACAGTTGGTTGTGGCAGATGCTTGGACACATGCCCTGGNTCAAGCAAGGCTTGCAGAAGCGGCAGCAAGCTGCAAAAGTCAGAGCACTGCTGAAGCTCATGCAGGACACAGCGCATGTCAACGTTAAGGTCTACCATAACTTTCACGATGTGCTCAAATCTGAGAAGCAATGTCATGCTACAGACAACATGCTGTGCGGGTAGGCCAGTGCAGGGCTGAGCGATTTTGTGCCATAGCCAGAGCGAGAAGACAGCAAGGACAGGGAGGGATTCCCTTACCCAGCAAAACAGTCAAGGCTTCAAAAGCGTCCAGCATGTGCTCCCACCTGAGTGTGAGACATGTTCTATCTGTCATAGTGGCAAGGACAACACACAAGTCTGGCCAGGGCACCACTCTGCTTGCGTTGATCAAATCCTGTGCTGACGCTTGCGTCAAGGCTAAGTCCTGCGCAATAAGACACTGTGCAATACTGCGTCTGACATGTTCAGTGACCTCGTTGGGAAAGGTTTTTAGTCTAAAGCCCGCTCGAAATGTGTGGACTATTCTGGTTGCACAGGTTTATCCAAAGCATGTTTTGACAAGACCACTTGAGACGCTCTCACAGCTCTGGCATGTTTGATTGCTCTTACACAGTCTAATTCTGTACCTCAGATTGCCTTGCTGCAGTGCAGGATCCTGCAGCGTAGCTGTGCACCACACAATAGTCAGCAACTACAGTATCACTCTAATGGACCGTGTACCGCCTATAAAACATACAGCCATTGACACTATCAACACAAGGCTGAGGCATAGNCCAAATATGCTATGACAACTAAGTGGACCACGTCCCAAATAGTCAGGCTGAGTGTCTGACTGGTCAGCTAACGCTTGTTCTCTGCTTTGCCATACAGAAGCAGAAGTGATTCATTTGTTCAAGTTGCTGACCAAGAAGGGTCAAGGTCATCTGGGATGCACACAATCTATAGCATGCTGCACATGGTCTGCTGCTGCTGCTGCCCGCAGCTCAAGCCAGACGCAACACCAGATCCGGCTCAAGCAAGAGCATTGCAACCACGTTCAGTCCTGCCAGCAAAAAGGGTGTGCAACCGTGTCGTAGCCTGACCTGCATTGCGATTCAGGCTACGTTCCAAACTGCACTCCGCTTGTTTGTAGGATGAAGACACACACAAAATTACAAAGGGCTCAGAGTACCTCAACGTCCTTGACGTGAGATATCGCACAGTACAGCACGATACAATCATGCTGGCAGTACCCAAGTCTCATTTGTCTGTATACAGGCTGACTGGATTTTGGCGCATATCCAGAATGGGGACGTCTTCTGTGACGAAGAAGATGTGCGGAGTGTCATGAGTGACTTTCTATGCCAAAGCTCAGGGTGAAACTTCTGTCTTGGCTGTGCTCCTCAGTGCGCTGTTCTTGCATTTTACAGCACATCTGGCTCTGAGGTTATGACATGTAGCCTTTGCAAGCCATCTCACACTACAGCAATTGGTCAGTGTCTGCAAAGATTCAGGTGTAGGTGTGGTTACACAAATGCTACAGCATCAACATGCTTCATGCTGTCTAGGGCCACTGTTATTGGAATACCACCATCAGAAGCTGGTGCTGAAGACGATGACAGGTCCTCATGCACCTCCATTGGTGAAAGTGCTGATGAGCACATTGAGCAAGTAGAGAAGCAAAATCTTGAGTACATGACGCCAGTCTTGACAACGTTGGTGAGTACTGCGGCATGCTTTGTGTCTGTGATATAGCTGGTGTTGTATTTGGTGTGTCAGCTTTCTGGTCATTGCTGGGGCGCCTATCTGCAATCTGCTAGCTCGACGTGCTCTTGAGAATGGGTTTAGCCTGATCATGCACAATCTCATGCAGGTCACTTGTTTCTGTACATGGTGCTCACAGTTTTTGATGGTGCAGCTCAACAATGAAGGTGTCCAGAAGTCTATATTTGCAGCCCTCAAGGAGGATGACAACTTTGCCAGGTTTCTACACAGTGCACCGGTCAGTCATCTCATGACATGCTGTTTTGCACCATTGCGCTGCTGCACTGCTGCAAGGATGTGTTGATGTCTATGCCTCACTGAACATCTTGTGCACGCACTTATTATGCTCTTCTGCCATGACTTGTGCACATGTCCTGTTGATGTGATGCTTGGCATCAGGAACAATTGCACAATGCATAATGTTGCTGTGCAGGCACCCTTGACCCTAGCACTCCCACCACCCACTGTGGAAATTGAAGAGGTTGATGAGGCTGCTGTGGTACAGCTCAACTTGTGCTGTATCATGCGTCTGACTGGCTGTATGTGGGCACCGCCTGCAAAACATGCATTTTTGTGTCAAGCTCGTAGGTTCCTCTGTCAGCCAGACTGCCGCACAGACTTGTGCACAGTTGTGTGCAAGTGTGCTTCCTATTCGCACATTCATTGGCAGGACAGCATACTCTGCTGCAGCAGTCTGGGGCCATGCAACTGTTGACGCAGGGTCATGTGTGCTTGCCAAAAAATGCTTCGTGCACTGTGTTGCAAAGAGTACTTCAACAATCCTGTGTGCTGAAGCAACGGTATCAACTGATGGCAAGTCCTCTTCCAGCAATGTGGTATGCAACCGAATTTTACACAACCCATGTGATGATGCAGCAGTCTGAGAGCAGCAAGAGCCAGTCCAAGCCATTTCAGGGCGCCATGGACAAAGTGGGTGCAGGCCTGATCAAGCTTGGTGAGGATCTGAAGGGGGCTGGCGAACACCTTGGGGGTGTGTTTGTGGGGCTGGGCAACAAGCTCCGTGGCACAATGTACGTCACCCTGTCAAGCTGCAAGCTATGTTGCAACACAAGTAACCTAGACTGTGTATTAGCTGTCATGCAGTCTGAAGTGCTTAGCTGGCTGGTTCGACGCTCTCATCTGCATGAAAAGAATGCCCCTTCCCGCTCTTCAGATGTCTGTAAGTCCCCCACTATAGGACTTTCATCCCAGGCGGCCCTCAGCAACATGCCTCTCACGCTGATTTTGATGTTTGATGGTTTATTTCTTGTACTGACGCATGACCTGATGTAGCACAGCCTTAATTTGCTCCTGCTTACGCGCAGCATTGGAGCTCATGCACACACTAAGAAGGCGGTGCAGGACCCCAAAGACCACAAAGAGTTCTGGATGAATGCTCTGGGTGTTGTGGCTATGGCAGTGCTCACCATGCTGTTTGCTAAGGGCAAGCTCAGAGTGCGTACAGCCTGAGAGGAACCTACACACGTTTATCTTGTACATCAGGAAGACCTTGCAGCTTTGTACCATAGCAACACTACAGCCAGGAATGTGCCAGGCATCCTAGCATTGTTACCTTTTATGCAGTATGCCAAAACAGCTGATGTATTTGATGTTGCTGTCTGGCCTTGCCTGTATGACAGCTACACCTATCGCATTGGGATTGGAAAAATGCATGTACTACCTACTGTGTACTTGTGCTCAGCTTTTTTGTTGGCCCGTTGAGCTTGTAGATGCGCATAGCTTCGGACATGCAGTGTTGCGTAGCGTGTGCAGGTTGCTGTACATTGGATACCATCACCAAATGGCTGTCTGTCTTTACGGTGCAGTGATTCACCTCGAGCATGTTACAAATCTTGGCGGCAATTCTGTAGCTACATGATAAACTGATGCTACACTTCGTGAGCCCTGAGCATGCGGCTGCCCAGCTTGCTAGCATGAGCCAGAGTAAGAGCTGCATGTGTGTTGGGTTCGGAGCGGCTTGTCGAAATTTGTTCTACAGCCAACTCAGTTCTTCATGCACTTGCGCTGGCGAGGTCCTTGCAGTAGAGATGGCTGCAAACGGCAGGGTGTCGGGGACAGGACCGCCTGTTGTCGACAAGGACTACCTCGCTGCTGTTGAAGGAGCAAAGAAAGACGTGGAAGCCTTACTTGAGCAGACGAAATGCGTGCCTCTGTTTTTGAGGCTCGCCTTCCACGACGCCATGACATATGACTCCAACACTAGGACTGGCGGCGCAAATGGAAGCATCCGAGTACAACGCGAGCTGGAGCATGCTGGCAATGAAAATCTGTCAACAGCTATTGAGCTATTAGAGCCAGTTAAAACGAAGTTTGCCATCCTGACTTATGCAGGTGACATGCCTTCTGATCTTGCTATCACGCTATAGTGACTGTTGCTATAACACTACACATATTATCTGGCTGCAATACTCCAAAATGTCGGAACCTACCAGTGCACCCAGTCCTTGTACCAATAGTTGCATGCTGCAGACTTGTTTCAGCTGTCTGGCATACTAGCAGTGAGAGTAGCAGGTGGTCCATTCATCCAATTTACTCCAGGTAAGCATGCTCTCATCAGGCTACTGCCATATACATGCTTTCAGGCAGTATGCATATTTCCCAGGAACCTACTATTTTGACACTCACAAGCTTGTGCCGACCCATCGCAGGGCGACGGGATTCACGAGTGACGCCACCGCAAGGCCGCCTGCCATCATTTGACTCAGGTGCACTGACATACAACTTCAGCGTGCANTTTGCCAGGGAGGTGTCTCTTGTCTTGAGTGTACATGTGGTCATTGTCTTGCAATGCATAAGACACCCCTAGCACACTATACTTGTGTACACGACAATATACCTGTACAATCCACAACGCTGGCGTAGTAGACAGTCTATCACAGGGCATACTATGATAGTCATTGCCATGTGTTTGCTGCACAGCAAACACTTTACTTGATTCTTCACAGTCCGAGTATTTGCTTTACATCAATTTCACATTAACGCTCAGATGAACGCTTTGAGTTGAGTTGCACGAGGCAGAGTCGGCTGGCTGGCCAAATTCACGAACAAATTTCAGGCCTCTCCATACAGATGCGTGTGTTGCTAGAGACTGCAAACTTCTACCACATCGCGCAATTTGACAGCAGAACAGCCACGTGGCTACGAACTCTTGGCAAAAGCTAGTCAGGAAAATGATGTAGCTCGGCCATGACCGGGTTGGCAACTCACAGAGTAGCACCTACCATACACATGCTACGTGAAGGTAAAAAAATGGGTAAAAATATGGACAAGCCTGTGTGGATATGCTAAAGGGCAGTGGGTGAAGGGCTGACTCCCTGTATGGATATGTATATACACCATTTGCTGGAGCTTCCTGTTGCAACATCAAACTTCAACAGTGCTTTCCTCCTCAACCTTGAACATCTTGCTCAGGGCTGCAGGATCTTCCCCCTTGTATCCATAGTCATGCAGCTTGTTAAATCTCCAAAACTTACTGTCGCCTTTAATCTGCCTACCAGCTGCCACATACAGGTTCTTGAATTCTGGGAAGGTCTGATCCAGCTCTGATATGCTGAAGTAATTGATGGGGAATTGATTACTAAGCATCAAACCTGCACGCAATTCAAGGAACATTCAAGCTGAAGCTGATATCACCAGCAGGCTTCTGCCACAATCTGAGAAGCTGTGTCAAATTCTTTGAGCCTGATGCAAGTCAGCGTGATCTCCAGTGCACCTGCACACTGAGGCTTGCACAGCAAAAACTTCAGAGAAGCTTGATTGTCATGGCATTAGCATGCAGAGTAGCAGCTGACACAGCTATAGCTGTTTGCCTTGACTGAACAACGCATGCTTGCTTCAATGCCAACATGCCATGCTGGGCATGCCATGCTGGTCAACATGCCATGCCATGCCATGCCATGCCANACTGGGATGTTGTGCTGATCAACAGCCTTCAGCAAAACGGTGTTGCAGCAAGCAATGTGGTGTTCAGCTCTCTTGATGTACAACAGGTGAACAGCTTACAAGTTGGAACAGGTCACCTGACACACCTTACACCAGCAACAGGCACAATAGCTGTCAATGCTCTGTAATGTAAGCCAGTATAGCACAGAGCACCTTTGCATGAGCTGCATCTCAACCAATATGCACGTACTAAGGACAGACCGGCAATCAGCAAGCATGATTTCTGTCTACAACGTGTGTGTCATGGTCTCGCTTAGTAAGTGGTCAACATTGCGCAAGACAGTGCTGGTGCACTTGACACACTCGTCCATATGACACGACGTCTTTTTACAAGATGCCCACACAGTGACTGTCTGCTCAGCTGCCTCAATGCTCTCCTCCAGCTCTTCTTCATCAGCCTCGATGTCACCTTCATGGCTTTCTGAAGGCTGATTTCCCAGATCCAGCACATCAACCTCTGGAACCTGTGCACAATGCATAACACCTTGAATGAGAACATCATGACTGGCTGGTGTCACTACTGCACTGAGCTATGCAAAGAGTTAGTCAGCAACAGGGGCCCAGGACTACTCAAAATCACATACTGCTGCAACATGCTGAAACAACTGTACAGTTCCCGACAAACTGTATCAATATACCTGTTGCAGTTAAACACATGGGCTCGTCAGAACATGCTCAGCAACGGACAGGACATTTGTTGCAAGGCTGTGGTCAGGGTACACACGGATACCACAGCATGCCAAGCACACAGCATGCCAATCAAGACCTGGAAAGCCACTTTGCAGCTGAGTTGACATCAGCATGCCACAGTGAGCAGTGAANTGTTGTTGCCTGAGCAGCATGGACAGGTCATCGGCAGGAAGCAAAGATAGTTCCTCATCATGCAACCAGGTTGCACAATGTACAGCACTCAGCAAGGACACTAAGCTTGCCAATGTGAGTCAAGCCTGAGCCTCAAAATCTGGTTGCCAACCAAGTGGACAGGCTACAGTGCCACCGCAGAATGCGCAGTCGCTGCAAAGACAAATACTCTGGTCTGTTGTCTGCACATGGGAGAAAGACCCACCTTCTGCTTGACTCGGTGCTCAATCTTGGCCAGCTGAGCCTTGAGCATGAGGTGCCTAAGCCGCACTTTCTGTACTTCTACCTCCTTGGCCTCCTCCTCCTTGGTGTAGTCTGCCAGCACTTTGGCTGGAATGGGGCGCCCTGTCTTGCTGTTCTCTGCAGCTTTCGCCACCTCTGTCAGGAAGTGACGAAAGGTGCTTCTCAGCTCCTCACTCTTCTTCAGCTTATCCTCCAGGTTTGCCTGCATTTGTCAGCCCTCATTGTCAGTGCTGCAATAGATGACGAGCCAGCGATTTGAACAGTTGTGAGCCCTGGTTTATTATCTGCGACCAATTAGGCCATGAGTCTCAGCTCTTCAGCTAGTATGCCTTGTATAGGCTGACATGTTAGTTTGAACAGCTGCAAGCCTGCTAAGCATCACCTTTCTGGCCTTCTGTGCTGCAGTTAGATGCGGTACATGTAGTTGCTGCATTTGCTTGATGCTTTAGCATTAGTGTGTCAGAGAAAGCTGCATTGTAGCTGTATGTGGCAACATGTCATGAGATCCCTGCAGCTGATTGCATCTTACTGTCAACAACAACAAGCCCTTGCCAACAGCTTTGTGTCGTTTGAAGGCTTTAGTCCACATCTGACAAACAGTGTGTATAGTCCATAGTGTGTAGACTATAGACAGTCAGTAGCCTATTTGCAGACCACCAGACACAGTCAACTGGACAGTGCCAGATTGACCGCATCTAAACCACGTCGGCTGCAGGCACACACTGACACATCGCCGTGCCTGACGGCCAAGATTGTATCAGCGCTGATGTGCAATGACTGAAGGAATGATGGCACACAATCTGGAAGGAAGACATGCACTGCGCATGGCTGCAAATCCAGCTTGATCCCACCTTCAATGTCATGGTCTGGGTGACAAAGTGGTTCTTGATGCGCACTTCCTCCTCAGCCAGCTTAGCAGCTGTGGTGAGGGCTGAAAGGTAGGCCACATCCAGCCCCTGCCTTGAGTCCCTCCCAGGATTAGTCACTACCCTGCCTTTGCTTCGCGCCTCCAGATACTGCATTGAAGACACAACTGTCCAGATCATGCAGGGCTAAATACAAAAGGCTGCAGACACTGTCTTCATGCTTTGCGCACATATTGGGTGTACACTGATGCAGCTGTGGTCACCCACCGCAATTCCAAGCTGTGCATCCCATGTATGCGCATGTTTTGACGTGCTGGTCTCAGGCAGCGACAGTCACAGGTTGCTGTACTGTTTGCTCAAAAAGCGGCTGACATGTCTGCTCCGCACTTCTTCCTGCCCATGTGTACCCGTGTGTAGATCATGCAGCTACGCGCATTGACACAAGTCATGTGTAGGTAGCACTACTGCATGTCCAGGTGTGGCCGAAAATGTCAAGCTTGTAAACTCTCTCAACCCACAGTTCCAAAAGAGCCAAGTCGCAACTGACACTTGGGCGAGACACTCCTGAAGCTCCGTCCTGCCGCGCTTGTTCACCCAAACACAGGGTGTGCTTTGTGCGACCAATGACCACTGTTCAGGTGAAAGCTTTTGTGTTTGTCATGTGCTGCATGATGTAGTTGCCATGCAACTGCCTGCACTGAAAGCCAGCACNCTTCAATAAGGCGGTCTGGCTGATCCGCAACGGGCCCCCACAAAAGGACACAAGCAACGCGACTAAGCTGAAGTTCTACCAGTACTACAAACAGGCGACGGAGGGCGACGTCACAGGATCACAGCCATGGGCAGTGCAGATAGAGGCACGGGCCAAGTGGGATGCCTGGAACTCAGTCAAGGGGATGTCCAAAGAGGATGCTATGCACCGATACATTGATCTCTTGATGCAAGACGATCCTGAATGGGAGCAACATGATGCACTAGCCAAGTACAGTGCAGCTGCCTAGAGCACCAGTAATCCTGCAAAACTACACAGTACAAACAGACATACGTGATGGGTTTTGAGTCATAGTAGTTGCTTATGTAGTGAGGAATGGAACATACCGCTTGATTGAGCCTGGACCTGATCCAGGTGTGCCAGATGGTTTACCACTGCCAGGAGGTGTTTGTGCTAGCCTCCTGTAGCTTGTGTGAAGGTTTGCCTGACCAACCGATGCTGCAGCGGGCCCCTCGCTGATCTGCCACAATGCAACCTTGCCCTGATGCAACACAGCATGCAATGTATTTCACAGACTTGATGTGATTGGTTGCAATAGACTTGACATAAGTTGCTTGTCAACACTGCTCAGTGCTGTGGCTATGCAATCATGCTGGACTGTGTTCCCTTGCCTGAATGGTTTACAAGCAACCATAGCCAGGACAGCAGCAAGACACGAGTGTTACCTGTCTCTTGTTATGCTGCTGAGGGTACCAGGTCACTATGTAAGGCACTCGTATGTCTGTCCATACGATTTGGCTGTGGGGCTGCCGTACAGCGGGGCTCAGAATCTCCACTGACTGCAACGCCTCCAATGGGTGCGTCAGCAGTGAAGGACCTGCCTGATGTGGCCCCTGGATGCCATACTGTTGTCTTTTGCGTCATGCAACATGCTGCCAATGTTGGGCAGCAGNGACAACGCGTTTACATGAGAAATCTGTGGTGCAGACCAGTGGTAGACGCGCCTCCTGTCGGCCGCTACTGCTCATTGGAAGCTCTTCAAGTGTACTCGTTTCTTCCACACGGGTCGCAGAATCATACCTCAGCACAGGTAACGGCGGACATTGCCATAAGCAGCCGTTGTCTTCCGCGTAAAGTAACGGCAGAACAACATGTTTCCTGCGTAGCGGGTGCAGGTGGGGCAGGTCGGCGTCTCGGAGCCCCGCTCTTCTAGACACGGTATTCAGACTGTTGATCCGGAAGCGCTAGCCGAAACAGCAGTGGACTTGCAAGGCGCACAAGGCAACAGAAAGATTGGACCCAAAGTGCATGAAGCACAAGCTGGGCAAGACAGGTCTCAACGTGAAGCTAGCTGTCTAGACAGGGCAGACTCCCCTGCACCTGATGCAGACGCTGACACAACTGCACAGCCACAGCCAGCACCTGACGCATTGGCAAATGATGCTGGTCCTCTGCCTCTCCTTGACTTGCAGCATGAAGCAACAGATGACAGCAGGCATGGTTACCATGCATCAATGCCAGACATTCTGGAGGATGGACAAGTGCCAGACTCTGAACTTTCATTAAAACCTGTTCAACCTCCCCCAAATCCTGACATATCTGACGAGGAGGGCCAGTGCTCACCACACATGCAGCACATGCCACCTGACAATGTACAAGACAGCCACAGGAACACTAGTGACACCACTGGCCAGCAGATTCTGCAAGCCTCCATTCATGCCAAGGCTGGCAAACGGCCAGGCAGTCTCAAGGAACCTTCAGCTGAATGGCTATCACAGCAGCTGAACCCCAACAATGAGGCCTACAATGCAGCTTTGGCTGAGCAGCACAGGGCAAAGCGCCTGCNATTGGTCGAACTTGGCTGCCTTGCGAGTCATTGACAGAGATCTGAGCATTTCGTGACACCTGCTCTGCTCAATGAGTCACACTCCATGCTGCCTTGGTTGCAACAAAGCATGCTGCAACAACCATGACCCAGCCACTGTGACTGTGAGCATAGCACATGAGTGAGGACCTTCCATCATGCACTTGCACCCAGTAAGCTCATCTTCTGTTGCAGCAGAGTGCAACACCTAGATGCAGGATGCAGGAGCACCACAAACAGGGAATGAGATGGTGTAATATGTTGTGATAGAAACAAGGTCATGGCTGTATTGCAAGACACTTTTTGAGAGAGCGGCTGACCTAAGGAAATTGCACAAGGCTTCGCACACATGGCTGTGCACCCATGTGAACAAAGACGGAAAGTATATGTATACGCTGCAAAGTTGGTGGCATGGGGTGGGCGAGAAATTTTTCCACAACATAATAATTCTAAGATAAGGTCGATAGAAGCGAAAATTAAAGTAAGATCCTATCAAAAGTCTAAAAGCCACAAGTCTGCAAAGTCGGAATTTGTCACTGAAAGGATGTTTGAAAGAGGACACATNTACATGACAGGCTGTGTGCAAGCGTACTGAGACACTGCAGTGCAGCAGGATGAGCAGCGCACATGGAAGTCATCCTCGAAGCCTTCTATGAGGGCAGCAACCTCCTGGGAAGCGGGCCGGCTGCCGGCCGTTGCTGCCTGGGCCTCCTTTGCGGGTGTCGGCACCCTAGCCTGCATGCAGTGCATATGTCTGACAGCGGCATGCTAATGGCAGACACTCATAGTGCAGTCAGCAAGTTTCCAGAGCCATGCCACAACTGGAGGTTGCGTGACTTTGATGTGCATGGCTTCATCTAGAATGCATGTGCTGCTATACACAGACATGCCCAACAAGGCCTAGGACAGTCTGCGTCACAAAAGTAAGACAAGCTGCAATTGGCAACACCGACATGCAACATGGACGTTGTGATTGCAACAAAATTTTGCCAAACAGAAAGTGGATCATACACAGCAGCAGAACCAGCATCAGTGTCCGGCTGCAAGGCAGCCCTCATAGTCTGCAAAATGGGAGTGAGTTGCTGAAAGATCGCAATATCGTCTCACCGCAATCATGGCAGCAGTGCTGCTGAGGTCAACCATTGCACTGGCTGTATCCCCAGGGTCTGCCTGCTGCTCAGGTATACTTGCAAGCTGCACTTGCTGAACAACTGACTGCGCGTCTTCCGCCTGCCCAGCCACGGCAGTGGTTGCCGGTTCCTCAGCTGCATCAAGTGTCGAACCGGCAGACATGCTGGTGGTTGCTTCCAGTGCAGCACTGCCTTCAGTGTCCAAGGTTGCAGGTGCAATAGCACCATCAGCAGGGCTGTCAGCCATGTTGGCGCCCTGTGTCATCTCTGAAAGGGCTGACGCATCCTCCACGGCGGTCGAAAGCGCTGCAGGCTGCGCCACACCTGTGGATGAGAACTCTTGAGCCTCTACAGCTACCTGCGCAACAAATTGTTAGGCACTGCAACCTGAGACTCAGCATGCGATGTTGTATCTGCGCGCACCTGCGGCACAGCATCCAACAACGGTTCAGCCAAGTCTCCAGGTCCGGCCTCCACCGACGGCTCCGTTGACATCTAGCAAAAGGAACTACTGCAGTTGCCCAGAGTGTGCTTGCGGGACTCGGTGGCGTTCACATATTGCGCGATGAACAAGAATCATTCATTTGTGGCCACCGGTACGTACTGCTGTAATGTGGTGCGGTGGTAGTGAGTATCACATCAGCTTAACTGTCTTGCAGAGCTTTGCCAAGTCAGTTGCACAGCATAACGCCAGGTTTCTGCCCTTATGTCNCACTGGGGGCGCTGTCTGGGATGAAGGAAAGCTTTGAAAGCTGCTGAAGAACAGTGTTCCAGTCACTCCTGTATCCATCATATGTTTGGGGTGAGCAATCCAACAGGCAATACTTTGTAGGGACCTTGTGCTATAGGCAGAAGTTGTCACGGCTCAACGCACAAAAGGAACGAGGCCTGCATTGTTGACAGAATTTACCAGACACTGTTCAGACTGTTTGCCGCACTTGCACACAATGCCTGTGCGTTTGCGATGGTGGGTCCTTGGCTCACCCGTGTGCTGCTGTCAATATTTGCTGTACAACACAAAGCCTCTCAAAGGTTTCGCACTCTTCCCGGCCTGCAGAGCTGTGCAGGTCCTGATTCTGCTGAATCTTCTCGATTGTGTTGGTCGCCCTCATCTGTAGCCCCTCTGCCTCTTCCTCTGTTGCAACATGNAAATTTGGGGAGACTGTTCTTGCCATGGAGAGTGTCAGGTCAAGGGAGCATCATTCCCCAAGTATCATGCTTTCAGTGCTCTGAGGTTTGCCTGTGCTTCTTGAGCATCATGGCGACTCTTAACAACAGTCTTCTCCAGCGTTTTACAATGCAGAGCGGCATCCTGCACAAGCTGATGCAGCTGCTCTGCTCGCCAAGTGTTCTGCAGGCAAACTTTGATGTTACAATCTTTCAGTTGAGATATTCAAAACCTTTGTCACATGTCATATGAAGCTGCTATCGCTGTATGACCTGCACACTCTATTGCATCTGAAGACAGCACTTACGCCTTCACATGTGCAGCAACAAGTATACTCACATAACTGACAATCCCCACAGCAGCCCCTAACCTCAATTATGCAGGGAACATGTCTTAGTAAGGTGCAAGGTGTATATGGGCCAGTTTACCTCTACAGGTGTTTGTGCAAGGAATGTTTCGAAGCCTTTGGCAACAGCTGCTGGCGTCCAGCATTGTGCTACCTGCTCAGTAGCTCTGCATACCAAATCAGCATTGCACCCAGCATGCAGCTACTGCCGTGACGCTCAGCCCCAATTACTTCGGCGGCTGTGCTACAGTATGCAAAGCAATCAGTCAAGTTGGCATGTTTGCCAAGCCAGACAAAGATGTGAGATTGCACAGCAGGTAGACATGTACCTAAGGCGTTTCAAGATCTGCAATTCTGTGCGATAGGAAGTCAACTTAGCCCTTTGCTGAGCAAGTGCAACTTTCGCATGATGAAGGTTTGCTGAGCTGATCTGCGTTCATGTATGCCTCAGTAGGAATTTGTGCTTGTGAGGCCGGACATGCTTTGCTAAATTCTCAATGCTACAACCGCTTTACCTGCGCTTTGTTTTGCAGCTGCAAAATGCGTGCTTGTCGCTTTCTTTGTAGGCGCACCCGGTCATCTTGTGCCCTGGAATGTACAGATGTAAGCACTCTGCCCATTATTATGCCAAGAGGCACTGTGTGGAGCACACCTTTGCTTGAACAGCATCTTCCAGCGCCTACTGTGTTGATCAGGCGGACAGTCGCCAAATTCAGTAACGTATAGGCAGTGCCATACAGTGTCCTCCTGGGCTACGGACCAAAATCTCTTGCAACTCTGGCTGAAGTTCAAAGCGTCCACCAAAGTCAGGTGGCAGAGTATGCTCTGCCATAGTTCGTTGTCAAGACGCTGTGCAGGTACTGCGGACATGTAGTTGATGGCCTGATACTGGTAAACACTGAGAGCACAGCTATGAGCGCAACACAGTGTGGTAAAGTCTGCGAGTATTGGCACAGCTGGCAAGCACGTGCTTTTGCATTCATCCGATTGTCTTGCGTTCAGGAGAGCGACATCATCGGCGTTCATCAAGCATCATTGCTTGCAGTGCAGCCCCGCTACATCGAAGTCACACTCAGGACATCAACGACGTGCCCAGGCCNGCACGTTCACATGCTTTGTGCAGCGCCTGCATGACTCAGCTTACATCTGAAGCCTGCGTATGTGTGCACATAAGTTTATCTTGCAGCAGTCTGCAATTTTTCTGCTGCCTGGACATTCACTGAATGCTATTGCGTATCAGGTATGTCGATGTTTGTCTCGGAGTTTGTCGCAAACGCTGGATGATGTGCTGATGGGATGAGGACGGCAGCAGGTGACTTGCTGGACAGCTGTGTACTGCCTGGCAGAAGGCTGCCTGCTTTAGGTACATGCAGGGCTTTGGGATCGTACCTAGGTCAACCTTGTAGCCATTGTCTCTGGCAACAGTCTCCACTTGGGAGGCCACATTGGCATATACGCCCTTCATAAAGTTCCAACTTTTGGCGGTGTACTCTTTGCCAATTTCCTTGCCCTTCTCCAAATGCTCTGATACATGGTGCTGCTTCAGCTGCTCGTTGGCCAGGCTTGCAGCGCCACCTGGCAGCCACAACAGTGCTGTCAGTGCTTGCTGCTTGAAACATGTTCAAAACAATGTCTTCACCAAATGCTCTGACACATAGCGCTGCTGCACTGCTTGTTTGCTGAACATACAGCAACATCTGACAGCCACAGCTACACTGTCAGCATTTGGCTAATGCTACATTGCATGTTGCACACAACATAGCTCTTCTTGTATGCTAGCTTTCCTGACACATGATGCTGCTTCAGTTGCTCAATGACTGACCTGACTGCTATATGTGGCAGCGCATGAGCACAGCCAACAGATGGTCAATTCAAGGAGAGGTGCCACGCCACCGTTGGTTTGCTTGACCAGTCTCACAGGCTGTTGAGGCCTCTGCCACAACCTCAGCATACCAGAAGTGGGATGACAGACTACACTGTTGGGCCTTGTCACATGAGTTTATACGTCGCGATATACAGCATCGTGATCTACCTGCTGCGTCCAAGCAGCCTTGTGAATGAGGGGCCAACCTCTCCCGCCAAAGAGGGGTGCAGCAGCGCCAAACCAACCACATGCACCCCCTCAGCACACCCCCCACCGCTCCGTTCCTGATGCTGCCCTGCTGCTGCCTGATGACTCATGCAGGCCTGCTGAGGCTGCTGTGCATGCTGGGGCACGCTTTGCTCTTGCCTGCCTGGCAGGCTTGGCTCTGGGTGGTTTTCCTGCACGCTTGCTGTCTGCTTCAGCACTCCTGGTCTGCTTGTCATACCTCCCATTCGAAACCTGCGCTTCTTCACTGCTTTGCTTGCCAATGCTGCTGCAGCTGCTGTGCTGCAGCTGTGCGCTGGTAAGTTTGCCTGTCGTGCAAGTCAGCGCAGGATACGCCTGTGCTGCTGCAGCACCTGTGCAGAGAGCAGATTCGCTGTTGGATGTCAGGCTACTGGACACGCCATGCTGCGACTGCCGGCTGGCGGATCTGAAGCTGTCTGATGTCAGGCTACTCGCCATCAGGTCACCAGACAAAGACAAGCTGGCACACTCGCGGTTTGAACACTCAGGCTGTGCCGCCTGAGTACTCTCAGCACCTTTCATCGGTTGAGCAACTCTGCCTCCGCCATGCTGCTCAGCAGGTAGGAGCCGAGCAGCGGCTGAGGCGCGGGGCTGTTCAAGCGAGACTTGCTGAGCGACGGAAGCATATGTGCCTGAGCTCACAGGGCTTGCGTGCTGACTGTACAGGGGCTGCAGTGTGCCTGAAGTACCCAAGGGATTGAAATCTGACAGGGGATCTGAAAGGGAGGCTGAAGGAGGGCCTGAAGGGGGGTTGGAGGGTACAAACTGTGAGCCGAAGGGAAGGGGCTTGCAAGCACGTCTCGCAGTGTTGCAGCGAGTGGTCACACGATCATCTGCTGCTGATGTTGCTATGGGCTGCTGCTACAGCTGTTGCTATGTGCTGCTACGGCTTACTATGTGCTGATGTGTTGCTGAGCGCTGCAAGCTGCTGTTGTTGCATGCATGTTGCTGCTGCATGTTACTACGACACCTTTGTGATGCTACGATACTCTACAGGTTTTCATGGTGCCTGTGGGCCACTTGTCAGTCAAAGAAGCTGCAAACCTCTTGTTCATCAAAGGGCATGCTGACCACATCCAGCTGTCAGCACATCACACCACCGTTGANAGCTGGATGCTCTGGAGATTGAGACTGTGCAGAAGGAGACTATCCATCCCAGGAAGTCCTACAAGATGAACTCTTCCTGTGCAGACATCCTGCTCTTTGCTGCCTACAAGTGGACCATGTCCAAGCCCTCCCTCATGGCAGACCAGAATGACCTGTTTGACCAGAAGCCCAGCAACAAGTACTGGATCGATGTCCAGCTGAGATGGGGTGACTATGACAGTCATGATGTTGAGCGGTATACCAGGGCCAAGTTCCTGGACTACACCACTGACAACATGTCCATCTACCCCTCCCCCACAGGTATTGTCTGGCAAGAAAGCTCTCTTGTCAATTTGCTTTGCTGTCTATCTGTTTGACCGCATGATTTGCAAGTTGCTCTGATTGGCAAGCCAGCACAATAGCATACAATAAGATAACAACAGATGTCAGGATCAGCTCATATGTCCTCTTCCTGCAACTGTCTCCACCTTTGAGTAAGCAGTGACTGCAAGTGGCATGCAGGTGTCATGATTGGCATTGACCTTGCATACAACTTGCACAGCAGCTTTGGCAACTGGTTCACGGGTGTTAAGCCATTGATCACCCAAGCCATGGCTAAGATCATGAAAGCCAACCCTGCACTGTACGTGCTCAGAGAGCGCATCAGGAAGGGTCTGCAGCTGTACAGTTCTGAGCCAACTGAGCCCTACCTGAGCTCACAGGTAGGGGTGACCTTATGCCTACGCTGCTTTTACATTTTGTGCATACAACATCAGCAGGCTTTCACACTCACTCACAAGGCACTGCAGCATATGCTTCGACAGACTTGCTGTGTCAAGGTTGTATGGTGACTCTTGTCATGAGTGCTGAAGGGGAGACATCCCTGCTAGTTGTTGGCCACGCAGACTCACATACAACCTTGCCTACCACACTACAGCAAAGACCTTTTAGACATGATTGAGGCTCAACATGTACCCGCGCAATCTACCTGTGCATTTGCACTTTTGACATACGCCTGCAGCATGTACTAGTGTTCTGATGCAGCAGGCAGCTTGCCTTTAGCNGGTTCATGTGTTTTCTCCTGGATGACAAGCACTGTTCAACGTGGTCATACAGCACAGCACGTTTGCCAGACAGACTCTGCAAACTGCGCACTTTCCTAGTGGCAGTTGACAACTCAGGAGCACCTTGCAGCAACATCCACAGCCACAACAGGTAGTATAAATGTGTTGTGGAGGATGTGTGCTGCGTCAGCCAACTTAGTGCCTTACAACTCCACAAATACATTGCATGACACCAGCCTCTGACTATGCTTTCACCAGTTGAACAGCAGGGTATGCGCAAGCCTTGAACAGCTGTCCTGTATGATCTGCTGAAACTGACTTTTTGCAGGATGGCATACTGGACAAAGGCAAACATGAACCAGTCTTCTCTTGAACACTCTGTCTCTGGAGTTGTTGCTCACAGCAGAAATGCCACATTGACAGCAGCTAATTGGTCAACCAGGACACACGAAGCGAGCGGCAACCAAATATGCATAAGGTTGAGCCAGACCTGGGTGACGCTATGACTAGCTGACAAGTCTTGGGAGCCGATGGTGACCTTCACAGCATTGCACAGGAACTCCGCAGCTAACTTCTGGATGGAGCTGGGCCATGTGGCAGAGAACATGAGGGTGTGCCTATCAGCCCTCGTCTGCTGTGCAATGGCCCTGCATGCACAATAAGGCAGCATTAGCCACTGAACAAACGTTGCCTGCATACAAGGATCCCTGCATACAATAACTGTGCCAGACTATGTCTGCTACATAGACCGTGCTTTACATAAAGAGCAACCGTGTTCAATCCCCATATGTGTCTGCCAAAGGATCAACGGGTGTTTCGAAGCCAATGGAGTGCTCTCTCAGACATAGCACTGAGGCAGCCAGGTGTAACATGGATGGGTGATGCATGTGTATCTCACTTCAAGGTGGCAGCAAAAAGCATACAGGGGAAGATGAGGCTGCAGCAGGGGAACATAGTTGCCATCATGTACAGATCAAGGCAATAGGACATGCTTCATGTGCAGGATTTGACATGCTGAAAGTCACCCAAATGGTACATCTAGCACNTTTCAAAGTAAACAAGGCAGGCCATTTGCCTGCAGCAACTACTTCGGCCATGTAACCATTGCCCTGTGAGCCATATACAGCGACTTGAAGCTCCTGCAAGGATGGGAGCTGCATGTCAAGCACAGAACCGCAAGAATCTGGCTGCATATATGTAGCTAGGCACTGTACCTTGTCCAAGAATAGCTTGTCCATCTTCGGTCATGGTGCTGCTGTAGCACCACCATGGTACAACGCGTCATTGTCCAACCGCGTGTTGTCCTACACTGTAGGTTCAAAGGGTGCACCAGCTCTTGCCAAGCTGCCATCCAGGCATTGGACTGCGGCACAATTCCAGCATGCTTATGCTGGGGGCATCACCACACCTTCTGAGGTTATGGAAAGGATCATCAGGTGCATATCAGACTGGGACGGCTCAGAGCCCAAGATGAACTGGTTCATTGCCCACAATGCTGATGATGTCAGGCAGCAAGCAGCTGAAGCTACAAAACGGTTAGTATGGTATAATGCAGTACATAACACAGTATACAATATATCATGTATTATACAGTACCTACTCNCTTGTGCCCCCGTAACATCAGCAGCTTGACATGTTCCACTAGACACTTCATACCACCAGTCTGCAAAGGCACCATGATTTCGGAAGTGATGAAAAAATGTGTGAAACTGATCTTTCAAATGCAGGCCATACCACATTGTGATGCGGAAGCATGTACGCCACAGTCAAACGCCGACACGGCGCTAGGATCCCCTGCTGATATCTTGAGAACGCTTGCTGACAAAGAACGTCGACGAGGTCCGCTGTTCTGGTACCCTTGGCCCAGCTTTCGGGGCAACCGCAGTCCGGTCCGTGCAGCGTGGAGCCATACGGCAGGATACTTTTGTGCTTTGCACATGGTTGCCGCGAGCCCACAGTGTGCTCAGCTCTTAGCATCCCCAACGGGACTCGTGCAGTGTATGCATTAGTCCCAGATCCGTCGTTTGCAGCACCTCACCGCCCTCGTGCCATGTATGCTCACATAAGTAGAGCACGCAAACAGATGATACCCGAGTATCTGGTGTGGCAACAGCGGTCATCTCATGACTGACTTTGATGGACGCTACTGTGCCAAGCGTATACGGATGCACGCACTATGCTGTAGATTGTAAGTACGGCTCCCTATGGCCATTGCCTGAGCAGGGCAGTACACAGATCAAGGCATCTGCTTTCGGTAACGTCAACGGAGGACTGTAATCAGCGTCGATGAAGAGTAGAGTCCGATCATCAGCCTTGCCAAGCTTGATTCGATGCACACTAACGAGTCAGCTCAAAGTCAGCATAGGAGTCAGCCCCTGCCATCTGTGCGGTTGTGCGATGCAACTTCCATGGAAGACTTGACTAGATGAAGTAGGGCATGATAGTGCATCACCGCAAATTACGTTCGCTAAGCTGCTTTGTACCTGGTGCGTGACCACAGTCCGCATTGCCTGTCGACGCTGTAGAGCCGAAGACCTTGCCTGTACCGCCTTGTAGCACGATGAAGAGGGCCTTCTCAGAGATAGCACCTCGTTATGCTCGGTCACTGCAAGCTCAAGCCACGACACAGGTTCAGGCAGCAATGGTAAGTTCAGAGCCATACGTGACTTTCTTGTGCCAGCCTTACAAGATGCCATACTATAGATGACGCACTACAGGTTGTGACACACCCTTTACCAGCAGTACAGTGGCAGCCTGCACAGCAACTGCACTNGAAGAGTTCCATAGATATTAACAACAGCACAGCAGATTTTGGCACCCATCAATCAGTGCAGCACAACTGGCAAGCATCCCTTAGTCAGCAAGGCACATGGCTGCAGGGTGAGTCCAGTTGGCGGCTGCAACACACCTGGATTACGCATGACTACTGACATAACCCGCCGAGTCAGTGCGGCCCAATAAGTCTCGTTCAGGCATCCTGTGTGATCATGCCACGGCTTCAGCAGAGTTCCACATGCTGAGTCAGCATGTGCCGCATTGCCACTATTTTCTTGCTGCTGCTGCATCACCACTGTACACAACGTTGAACAGCTTAGAGCCATGAACATTGGAGCCATGCAAACCTTTCATACTACAATACGTGCACACATCCATATGCAGAGCAGCAGTGTATGAAAAGGATGTGTTTTCTGGGTCATGCACTTTGACTGATAGCAAACCCTTGTCTTGCTGCAGGCATCACAGCTCAGACGCTTCGCTGTCTACTTTGATGTTGGCAAACCCCTTTGGAAGCCCCAAAAGGCTTGGGGGGACATGCTGGCATACGACTGGGACCAGCTGTTCAAATCTGGCATTGCCGCCAGCAGTCAGCAGCAGAGGGGACCCCAACAGGACCCCTCTGGGGCTGCACNGCTGTGCAGCGTGCTGAAGCTGATAGAATGGGCTGTAAAAGGGTGATTCATATTTGCAGGAGACAGCATGCACCGCAACATTCACTGTGCTCTCCTGTCACGACTCATGCCAGACTTGGTATCACTATTGTATGGTGGTTGAGCCATTGCCAAGCCAAATAAAGGGTCTGAAGCTAGCAAGGACCCTGAGCACTACCCAGGGCCCTCAAAGCCAGTAGGTGGCCTTGCAGCCAGCCATGAGAGGCATACATCAAACTAAACAAACAAATAAATCTAGTTGAGATTGAAGATAGCAGGGAGATTGAAGCTAGCATGGCGCTAATGAATAACTAAGGCATTGAGGGAGATTCTGCATTTGACTTTCTCTCCATCTTAAAGCTGCAGCAAAACAGCTCAGTGCAGCAGGTGTGACACAATGCATGCATTGCACCGTACATACATATATGGCGCGTGCACAGCATACATGCAGACAGTAGTGTACATATGCAGCATGCATGGCTGATCAGGGCAGCCTGCCTGTCACCAATTGGCAGGCATAGGCTTGCAGAGCACTATCATACAATGTTTGCAATGTGAAGCTCTGCTTCAGGAAAAGCTTGGGCAGCAGGCTGACCAGCAGTACTGTCAGGGCGCATCAGCGTTACCAGATGGCTTCTGCATTAGCCATGACGGCAATTGACATGCAAATTCAGATGCATATGGGTGGAAACCGGGCCAGGATGTGCCACTAGCAGTGAGGCAAGTATGTTGCTGCTGAAGGTATGTATGATATACCTGGGTAGCAGCATAAGGCAGCAGAACAGGGCATAGTTGTAACATGCAAGCACTGCAGGAATTACACTAGTGNAAACGTTGTTGCAGCCAGGCGTCGTACATGCAGGGTGCTGAATGTGACCTATTACAGGAGTTCAGCGATAGCAGGCCAGCCAACCCATAGGCACATGCTGAAAATGGAAATGGCTGATGTAGAGGTAGCATTTCTGTACTGACTTCAAGCTAAACAGGAAACAAGGGCTCACCACACTGGCAGGCAGCAGCCAGTCATCAAGATGTGATGATACACCAAGGCACACATTTGCTGAAGTGTTTTTGCTTGCATGCTTGTAGTTGCACAGCTTGGAGTAGCTTGAAAGACTCCACCACCAGCAACCCCCGGGCTCTACTGGGGTCTTCCAGGACAAGATCTATTGCAGTCAAGCCACCCTTGCCAAATTTTGATCCAGGCATGTACTTTTTGGGATTGGTGCCCTCGGGGCACCTGTAGTATGGCGGATTTGCAACTCGTTCCCGAGTTTCATTAGCAACTTGAATGGCAACATCGAGCAACTGTTGCTGCATTGATGGCAATTGGCGATGACATCAGTGCCGTGAATGCTGGTCAACAGCCAGATGCACCTGCAGCAGCTGTAAAGCAGCTTCCCAGTCACACTGACAAGACACAAACAGATCAAGCTGATGACACTGATATTGAGCAAGGTATGAGCAGTTACATGTCTGTTCACTTTCATTGCAATTGAGCTGCTAACAATGCACAAACATGGTTTGTGTTGCAGCTGACCACTGGCACAACCATCTCGCTGCCACTACAAACCACCCTCTTGCAGACATTACTCAACTTGTTGCAGTGCCTGAGAGGCACATGCCTGTGATGCTGTTGCAGGGGTTGTTCAAATTGCATTGTCAGCTGTTGGGTGCATGAGCAAAATCAACTAGTGCTGTTGTATGGCATCACTCTCAAGTCAAGTGGCAAACCCCGGCAAAATCTACTGTCTAATTTACTGGGGAAATGCTTGCTCTTGCACCCGTGTCAATGACTCCTTCATGCTGCATTTCATTTATATGTGCAGCACCTGCATGGTGTATATCCTGCATTGTATAGGAGCATAAGCATGTCATCAGGACATGCATTGCAACTTCTCTGATGTAGACATAAATTGGGGAAAATTACCTCCCAAAATGGCCACCCACTGCGTGAAACTGCCTAAGTGTGCACTTGTGTAGCAGCCACTGTGAAGCCTGCCAACCCCAAGTGACGCATGCAGGCATTCAACAAGCGTCAGGCAACAGCAACAGGGTGGTGCTGAAAGTTTCTNCATGCATTGTCAGAGTGTCATTTGTGTACCTTTGGATCTGGGAGCCTATGTGTGGTGTAGGGGCAGCTTGTGCAGCTGAGTCAGTCTTCTCGTCGCTTGGGGAGGAGTTGTGTGATGAGGGGGGTGTGTGCACCTTCTTGGGAGGGACAGGCATGTCGTTGTCAAGCATGTCCATTGGCAAGTATGACACTCTGCAAGCACCCATCACACAAAATGGCTTGGCCAAATACAAGTATATACGCAGTGTTTGCTGTACAGAGATGGCTGGTCATGGCACACAGGAAAGTTACACAGGAAGAAATCCGCATGTACCATGCAAATCACAGCAATTAGTGTAGATTTGCAGCCAGCTTGCAGACAATGTTGCAAGCTCACATGTCAACAATGCTGGTGAGCAATCCTTTGCCAGCAATCACGATTTACAAAAGCTTTGCAGCGTCAAAAACGGCAGGGCTGCCTCCGATTGTCAGCAGCTAGCCATGCAAATACTGCACATTGCAGGACAGGCTGCCGTGGTCACATGTCCTTGTGTTATACCTGACTTTGGAGTAAGACCCGAGCTGCACCATGTCATCGCTGCTGANTAGCCATGTATCCTAGGTATCTTTCAGGGGCATTGTTTTATCATGTCAAGTCTCTCCGCGGCTGTGACCTTGTTGGTCATTTGCATAAGTTGCTCCTGCTGCTGAACCAAATCTTTCAAATCTGCATTCTCTAGTAGTCAGCCTTCAAGACTAAGGTATTTCCTGAACAAGCAGATGCATTGCAACCACAAGGCAGTTTCTACGAGCTAAGTTCCTAGAGATGCGTGGTGCAAGCCAGCTGAATGCCCTTGCCATACGGCCAGACTATACCAAAGAGGAATGTGTTGTAGAAGCTGAGACGGTGAATTGAAGCTCACCAGAAGACAGGGCTGTTATCGCGGCCTGGACTCGGTCCAAGTCCTTATTCAGCTCGCGCAATATAAGGTCTCGAGCCCCTTTTTCTCTGTGAAGTTCCGCAGCCTTCTGTTCCTCCAAGCCGTTTCGCTTGTGTTTCAACTCGGCCAACTCACTGCCAGAAGCACTGCTGGAGGCCATCCTGACAACGAAAAGACACAGCTCAAATGGCAGACAAGCGTAACGCCGAGACACCTTCCAGGATCAGAGCAGCGCCTTCGGAAAGGTCGACCAAGATCTATCAGGTGGAAACCGTCACGTCAGGCCACAGCGGAGCTGCAGCTGTGTCGGAGACTNGATGCACAATGTGGTACACTAGTTGTGTCAGCTGTTTATAAGGGTCCATATACCCAATTTAGGTTTTCAGATTACAAGTCTACCCTTTCTAGCGTAGAGAACGGTCCAAGGTGTAACAGCAAAATGACATAAAGCAAACTAAGCTTAAAATTGCAATTGAAGAGATAACACCAAGGATAGCCATGAGCACAGCAACACAAGCAGACATGACACCTAACACCATTCCTGGAATTCCTGCTAGGGTTAGGCACACTAGGCTCATGGACTACATGGACAAAGCGGAGTGTAGGCCAAAGAACTGCTGCTCTACCCCAACTCTTCTGTACTTAAGAACATGTTTGTCACCAGTACCACCTAACTTGAGATTCAACACAAGGCTGCTGAGGAGGCATTGACTTTGGCGTGTGAACGTTGCTTTGTCAATCCCGAGTTCTCGTAACTCCTCCCACTTGCCGTGCATCAGAGTAGCCAGTCCAGTGGTAGTGATGGCATTGCCATCCAGCCAAAGCACACACAGCTTTGACCATGAGCCCTTGGCAAGGCAGCTCATAGCGTCATCATCAAGCTTGTTATCAGACAAATATAGGACCTCAAGTTGAGGCCAGTTTCCTGCTGCCAGATGCCGCATTGCAACAGTGCTGAGTGAGCATTGCTGCAAGTTGATGGTGTTGAGCAACCTGGCTTGCCCTTGTACCAACACACCAATATCCTCAGGGAGAAGTGCAAGATTGCTGAGGTCTAAGCTTGTGAGGTGCAACATACATCTCAGCTGCAAAACAGTTTGTTTTGTGACACTCTCTGCTGTGTACCATATTCTGAGCTGAGTCAGTGGTTGCCATGCATCACTGCTGAAATATGACACAGCTTGTGTCACGCGCTGCTGGTCCGCTGGAATGTCACACAGCCGCTGTTTTGCCCATGTTTTAACAACCAGAGCCGTGCAGGAGACCTGTGTATGAAGCTGCTAAGGTGTCAGGCTGTGACACGNGGATGCCCGGCCGCTGACCTTTGCAGACCTGCAGGCCTTGCAGGATCAGCTGCGAGCCAGCCTTGATGCTATTCAGGACCTGAAGGCAAGCATGGATAGAAGTGAAGCACGCATCACTAAGTGAGCTACATTGTGCACTCTGCGTTGTGGGGCTTGCTTTGAAATTGCAGTCTGGCACTGAACAGCTGTTTGGAGTGTATGCAGATAAGGAGTGCATACATTCGAGCCATGAGCGATGGACCATTTGTGCAACTGAGCTGGAACCTGCCCTTGCATCCGTGTTGTCCTGGGCTGTAGTAATCGCTGTTGCTGGTTGCTGTTTTTGCGCAAGTACAGCAATAAGTATGGCAAGCCCATAGCATAGCGTCGACATCGCAGAAGAGGTCGCACCACACCATTTTCACTTTGATGGGACCCAGCAAGAGAAAGGGTGGTCTTGTGACACTATTCTTCCTGATCAGCTGACTGCCTGCATTGGCTTATTCTCTAACAACTGTGTAAACCCAGCGGAACATAGNTTGCGAATTCTGAAGCCTCTGAAGCTTCTGACCAAGTGGGAGTGCCTTGATCTTGTGCAACAGCTGCTGCTTCTGTGCTGGTTGACACTTCTGGGAGTGGCAACGCAGACGAGGATGCATCTTTGCGGCGCAGCCACTGGCTGAACAAGCCTGAGGGCCTTTTGCTTGCTTTTTCTTGTGCAGCTGCAGCTTGACCGGCACTCTGTCGCACCGCGGCATCCTTTGTTAGGAGCAAAATTTAGGTCAGACACAGTTCAGTGTGTACACAGTCTTGGGATAGAAACAGATGTCGTAAGTGCGTAGGCATGCTGACAGTTAGCTCGGCATACCTGGGAGCTTTGCGCGTCTGTGGTCAAGCATTCGCGGTCGGAGGCCAGAGTCCGCGACTCGCTGTCTGCCATATCTATGATTGACACTGGCACAGGCGTCCCACTGTTGTGCCTCTTCGAGCCTATTTGCCCTAACACCCAAAGTTGCTGATCAGCTTGGCCACGCAAAGACAGCTGAGCAACGAAATGCTGAGTAGTACGGCAACTTATGTGGCCACTGCATCAGGTGTACAACAACTATGCAGACATTGGCGCGCACGAAAGCGCCTCAGGCGTGAGCCTCGTCNAATCAAATTAACAGCATGGTTGCCAGTGCACTGTGAATTATGCATGTTTCAATGCACAAATATATGAGGCCGTGCTAAGGACTGAGAAGTGCTGAGGCATTCTGTCTGGCACATACTCTGGGCAGTCATTCAATGTGCATATGTTCACATACCTTAACTGACTTTGGTGTGAGATTGTCTGCTTACAGTACCAGATGAGTCAGCCTGTTGGTAACATTAATGACAGACAAATAGGACATGCCGTCCCTGATAGCTAGCTGTGGGTTTTACTTGGTTCCGACAGACACATAAAGATTGTATAGTTTGTGAATCATGCTCTAAAGAGAAGCAAACGGCTGCGCTAGCACACAGGCATACCCAATTGTGTACAGCACGACTGTATTCCAGTGCTCTATGACACGTTGCCCACTAACTGCATGAGAATCCTGGGTGGCTTGGCAGCTTGGTCTTCTGAACTCTGCCATATCAATCATTGCAAGCTAAGCACCAGGCAGCCTTCTTCAGTGACCAGCAGTCTACTGCTTGCTTGGCTTAGGAGGATTGCTTGATGTAGGGCCCTTGTCTTTGTAGTCATCCTTGTTGGCATCCGTTGGGCCAGAATACTGCTGCCAGGCAACTTTGTTGGAGGTCTGGCCTGAGTGCTCTGCACCGAACTTATAGGTTGAGACAAGTTGAGAGGACAAGGCCTATGAGTATTGCAAGACACATCGAAAAGTTGCCACTTGAGGTGACAGTGTGACACACACACCTGGAAGAGTCTTGTTGTAATACATGTACCACGTCACAGCTCCGACCCCTANAACTTTGCATTTGTAGGGGACTGCCTCAACGCATTGCAATAAAAATGAGGCATGAGGTCGCCTACTTGATGCTATGTCCTGACAAGTCCTCATGAGGCTACAAAATACAAGTACCTTCATGTTAAGCAACGTGTTGATTGGCATACACGCAGGTGGCCACAGAGATCTGAGGAGACTCTGTGTTGGGGCTCTACCACAGCGTCTCAGAACAAAATTGCCGCCCTCATGGTCAGCCAGTTTCAAGTCTGCTCATCAAAAAGGGGAGCTACCAACACATTCAGCTGCAGTATGAAGAGAACAGTGCACAAGACCAGAGGAAGCTTAGCGTAATCTGACATCATTGTGCCTGTGCACAACTGCAGTACGGTGGAGCTCACCTGTGTAGTTGCCTTCGACACTAGGTGTTTCCCCAGCCTCACACAGCCCATTGCCTGCCAGTCCCTGCTTGCTGACGGACACAAGTTGCTTCACTCCAAGACCAGCAGAGTTGGTGGTGTTGGAGTATGCAGCACGGACCAGGCTGTAGACTTGCGGGATGGTCAGCAAAGGATAGGGAGGGTTGATGTCTGCTGTAGTGCCTACTGTGTAGGGGCTATTGACTTGAAGCAGGCTTCTCGTGTGGTGTGTCTGCAGTACATGGCCAGTCTGAAATGNGTTTGGTCTTGGCTGCTCCAAAGTGTACATAAGGTGTGAGCTCATACCTTGTGCCACACCTGTAGCAGCAAGGTCGTGTGTTTGTTCCCCTCAGTTGAGGTTCAGCGGACAGTCAAGAGGCTGCTGGCGACTGTGCCACAGACAAATCGGTGGCTTTGCAAGCATACATCCTGCAAGGATGTGACCTATGCAGCTGTTGCAGTGGGCAGCGAGCTTGGCAAAGCATGCGTAGACACACATGCTACCAGCATCCCAGATGCGCCTGTGCATAACGATGAACCTTGAATGGCTTGGTCATTGCCATCAGCAGGCAATCTGTGTGTCGGCCTCTTGAAGACTCTGAGATTGCTCGCGTCAGATGTGCGGTGTTGGTTGCTTTGATGCTGGAAGTTGGACACATCAAATAGCTCAGCAATATATAAGTTGTGTTTGGGCTTTGGACTCTGGTTGTTGACATCTTCCTTCTGTTGACGGTTCTTGTTTTGTTTTGCCGCTGACGAGATCACATTTGTTGGCAATCGAAGCTGATACGCAGGGTCGTCATGTGGCTTGTCATGCTGGACCCCAGNTTTCACTGTTTGGCTTGGGATGGTCATTCAGTGTCAGTGCAGCAAAGCTTCTACTTCACGCTGTATTGGATGCTAGGCGCTCAGCAAATGAGAGAGCATGCCAGCAGTCACCTGTTGCGAGCCAGGGGAGTAGCTGTGAGCCAAACAGCTCATGCAGAGCCTTGGCCGCCACATCAGCAGCAATGGGCAGGTAGGGCTGCAACACTGGAGAAAAGGTTGTGACCTCCACCCCCAGTAAATTGAGGCTGGCTTTTGCCAGCAAACAGATACGCACTGCATCATTGTCTGCATCTTTGGTTTTGGCAATTGGTGGCGCTTTGGGGTCACCTTGGGCAACTATAGGCACCAAGAGGAGGTTAAGCAAGAGAATTATGCCTGCCCTTTGCACCAGGTTGTGATGACAAGAAATATGCTGTCGCAAACGTGGCTGCGGTGCTGTGTGTCATACAATGCTGTAGGGGCACATGTCAGCAGCAGTGCTGTCAGTCAGATGATGTTAGGCAATGCATGCAGGCGTGGAGAATGACAAGCTGAAAACATGTTGTGTTGATCAGAGTGCACTGCCAGATGAGGCTGTGTGAGCAGCACTTGACTGCAGACTGACTGTTGCTGAGGTTTACCGTATTGCTGTGTGTCTGAGTTTGATGCAAAACCTCGTCGACACATCTGTTGCCAAGCTGGCCAGTTGCTGTGGCAGAATCCGCTGCTTGCTTGATAACTCTGTTCTTGAACAAATGCCAGTAGAGACCTGAATGCGACGTGATGAGCAATCAATGGAAAACGTATTCGCTGCAAGCGTTGCTAGCGCGTAGGAACCTCACCGGTCCGATTTTGAAGCTGTGGACCACCGCACTGCCAAACATTGCAGCTGCTTCGTTGTAGTAAAAGCCTTCATGACTTCGCTAAAGCACAATGCGTACTGCTTAAAGCTTCATGCTCAATGCAAAAGCGTAGNACATCAGGGTGTAGGATGTTTGAGGATAGCACATTGCCTGTTGCACAATTCCTGGGCAGTGTCATGCATAGTGCTGCATCGTGTTTATGCTTTGTTGTAGCATGTTATGACAAATTACAGACATGTCAAGCAAAGTTGGCATGCTGGATCAGGAGCTGTACCTGGCTGTGAAGGGGCCCAGCAATCGGATATAGACTGTGCTGCGAGGTGTGCCCTCTGCACGCGTCATAGCCAGACTGAAGGTGTGCCGCACAGTGAGCTCTGTGTTGCTTGATGGGTCCCTGCAAGCACCAGTGGCACATGTTACGCGCACTCAGCTGATGAGTTAGCTCCAATCTGCAGTTTGAAAATGACAAAGCTATGTGTGGGAATGCTGACTGGATTGTCGCTACTGCACCAACATACTGGATGATACGACTTGAGCCGAATGTGCTGCCTGCTAGCATTTTCAAGCACGCTGGACTGGTCTTCGCAAGCTGCTGCAGGCACTTGCACCACTTTCACACAATCCAAACCTGTAACAGGGTAGTCAAATTGTGACTGACTGATGCAGTAACACAGGTCACTGCTGTACTGTTGACTTTGCCATACAGCAGGTGACACCACGTGGGCAAGAAGCTACTTACTCAGGAACAGGTGGCTGTCTGGGAGGCAGCGGTAGCGCTGCATCATTCAGTGACCGCTGACTCCACTCTGAAATCACTTCTGACACTCCAACAGCTGGTACAGCTCCTGGCTCAACCTGATACTGCAGCTCAAGATTACACACAGCACCTGCTCCGCCGCGCAGCAAATTGCTGCGGGATGCAGACCGCCCAAGCGGCTTGTTGGTGATGAAGAAGATTGCTGAGGCTGCTGCTCCACCTGGGCTCATGTGTAAGGGTAGGAGGGTTTTGAGGGGGGTGGGTATTGAGGGGTCCAGGCGGAAGCCATGCTGAGGATTGAGGGTGAGGGCGGTGATGGTGGAAGCGTGAGATAGACAGGAAATTATGCTGATCTGCAGGACAATCCGCTTCATGGGCAGCTCCTGAGCTGATGTGTGTATCCTGCATGCACAGCGGTGGTGGTGATGCGAGGACAATGAGGTCGAAGTGAGTGCATTCATACATTGTACCTTGTCAGCAAGCTGTGCAGGCAGCTTGCGAGGTGTCGGTCAGTGGAGAACACGCAACGTTACATACGGAAGTGTGTGCATGCTGACCCATCTCATCGGGATCAGGCTGTGGTGAATGGTTGATAAGGAATGTATGCTTGGCGTGATGTCAACCGCTATGCAAGACTTGTGGTGTTGTGTGTACGCTGCTGAATGAGACGATGTTTGTATCCTGTATCTTCAGAGGAGTAAGCATACAACAAACACTGAAACAGCTGGTGGGTAGAAGTTGTAAACAGCAGGTGCTGCTGGGTGTAGTTCAACATGAAAGTGTGCTGATGCAGAAAGCGGAGCCACAGCAGATGCGGTTTTGAAAGCCGCAGATGCCTGCTGGAAGATCTGGAGTGACAGACTTGCAGGCTGCTGTTGTCTTTCTAGCCTCCAATGGGGCAATGCCAGCAGTTACATGGGCCGCCAAAGATTGATGGCAGTCACACCCTCAAACGATGTATCTGTGTATTGTACACTCTAATCACCATCAGGGCTGGATTGTACATTGCAGTGTCGTTGCAATGACTAGCACGTAGGAGTACTGTTCTGTTCTGTTATCTCCCCTTTTCAACAGGCAAATGCCTGTCAGGCATCATCGGGCCAAACAGGCAGGTGCATTCCATGGCGTGCACACTGTTTTGATGCTAGCTCTAGAGTTATGAACGACATCTGAAACGAGGACGAGCACAATCTGAAGCATGTAGTGACTGGAGCTGAGTTGCTGAGGGCTGTTGTCACCAGACAGCAGCAAAGTTGCATGCAAGCTGTNTACAACCTTAGTCCTTGGGGCCAACAACAAGCCCACAGACTGTCAAACTGTTTAGGGAAGTCCAATAAGNTGGTACTCTAGATGTGCTGCAGAGTTTGTGGACGTCTTGAGCACAGGCTTTGTGCTAGAGGTAAGCTTGTGACTCACACATAGACTGATGATGATGAAAGGCAAGTTGTGTTGTGCTTTGACTGGAACCATACAGGATGCTAGCATTTCTCACTAAACAGTGGGAGTGATGAGCACCTGTATGCCGCACAGTGGCGTTGTATCGTGCCTTTATCCTGAGCTGTTGCTCTGGATGGATTGTGTAGGTTGGGCTGATGTCTGTCGTGCTCATTGTCTGCACAAACTCCATTTCTCCTCCCACAGCTGCAGGACAGCAGCAAGAAGACTTCCTGACACTAGGGTGCATGACTGTAACATTAACACCAGAAGCATGTTTGCAGCAAACCTCAAAAAACCTATACAATCACATGCCAGAAACCAGGTTGGCCGCCAGTAACGGCGACCCGGCGTTACAATGCTTGAGCATGTAGAATGATGCAAGCGACTGGCACTGACAGCTACCAAGTCTGGCAAACACAGCAGGATTAGTGATGCGCGTCAGGCATACTTCCAGCAGAAGGGGCTTCATGAAGCCACATGTACACCATGGCATCAAGCTAAATGGCGTAGAATATGCAGGAACAAAGCTCCACATGCGTGCTAAAGCAGGCCCCCAAAATGCATGCGAGGCAGGCCCTCTACACAGCCACAGACAGACATTTACCAACTTGCTTGCCCACACAGCTGGCAGTAGCTAAGAGTAACTGCAACTTCCAGGATGACAAGCATACCCACAGTGGTGTATCACAAGGGAGCACANTTATGCACTTCCACTTCTCTCTGCTGCCGCCAACACTGGTCGGTACACTCCCAGCTTGCGTTTGCGGTCTTGGTAATTGGGATGCCTGAGACCGGTGTGTTGTGACACTAGCTTGCTGCTGATCATGCTGAGCTCCTACACTTCTAGTGGACCCGTGTTGTAGCTGCGGCAGGGGCAAACCTAGCCAACTTCTTGCTGTGGGCCTTTGCAGCAGATAGCCCTNAGGTGAAGGCAGGATATGCTATTGGCTCACAGGCAGAATGTCCTTTTTATTCATAGCCAGACATGTAAACAAGCTTCAGGTGGCATACCTGTGGTGGAGGCCCTTCTGTGATAAGCCAGGTGTGTATCCTGCAGAACAGGATGTGACCTAGGTTCTGCTACTGCACTTTGGCGCGTTTCGTCTGTCTGCACTGGCTTGACGATAGGAGCTGTGGGTACTCCCATGCCTGCTGACTGTGGTGTAGAAAGTTTGTTGGCACCAGCAGGCAAACCTCTGGATCGGGCTGCATCTGTCTGGAACTGTCTAGATCGACAGTTGGCTGCTGTACCATGAGGTGTATGCTGCTGCTTCTGCAAATCCCTGCTAGATTTGGACGGCTGCGACGGTATGTTTGGCGGAGACTGACCTGTGCCCAGGATGTTGCAGGCTTCTGTACCAGTTGCTGTACTTGAGTCTGATGCTGAGCGAGCGGATGTGAGATGCTGTCTCTGCTGAGGGCANTTGCACCTGTTTGCAACATGCATTAAGCACCTTTGCACACATAATTTCCGTGCAGCTAGCTTGCAATGCCTGCAAACCTCTGTGGCAGACTGCAGCATGCGCAGGGCAAGCATGCCAGCCCCCAAGCCTCGCTCCAGCGGATGCAGCTGATGTACATCTGCAAGAATGAAGTTGTGAGGCATCACAACTGTGTGTATTGTGAGAGGGATCTGCCTGTCTTGGAATAGATGTACTTGGGGAAGCACCGTCACTAGTGCCATGCCAACAACGACATATACTGAAAATGACAATGTGCAGCCATGCATTACGCACCAGATATCACTACACATAGCAAGTGCACACTTTAATTGCCTCATGCCTGGAAGAGCCGGATTCCAGTGTGTGATATCAAGCCAACAAGAAAGGATGAGCAAGTGGAGGAAGAGAAGCTTGCCATCAAAAAAGGAGAAAACCATCAACGGAGTAGAGGTTGTCACAGAGAGGCTGCATCACAGCAGTCGGAGTAGAAAGTGTAGTTGCAGAGGCAGCCTTAGCTTGAAGAGAGGCTGCGGCTGCAGTTGCAGCGTGTGAAGAACCGATGAGCTTCAACGACCCTTGAGCTGCAAGCGATTGCTTCAGATCGTGTAGTCCTGCAAACACGGCAAAAGCCTCGACCAGGATCCTGATTGCGTGTGGTACAAAGCCTAAACTCAGCCTGCTGATGTAAGTCCACGGTTGTCAAGAAGGTAAGACGCCTGAAGACACGACGCCGCCGGTTGGATCTGGTGGAAGATCTGAACGCTGCTGATGCGTAGCCAGGTAGAGCAGAGAAGCGGAGGGCGGAAGGTAAACGAGGCTCTGAACTGGAACTCAGGCTCCGATGCCAATTGTCACGTTTGTCGTTTTCCTTTGACTGAGNCAGCCTTCGTTGCTTTTGGACCTTGGCAATCAGGATCACTAAAGAGTGCAAGTGTCTAGAAGCATGGACAGTAATGTACCTTCCTGACAGAGCTTGAGTGTGCAGGCAGTTTGTGAGTCTGCTTGATACACATATTGCACAATGCTTGCTGTAGAGCCCGTCACACGGTCGAAGTGTAACCCTGGGCATAGGGCTGCTTAGTGAAAAGCTTCTATATGTTACAGCATACGCCAGCATTCTTGTTTTACATCCTGGCTGTCATGTCAAGGTGCAATCGGTTACGTGGACTCTAAGTGCTTCACATATCAGATGCGTTGCCGTGCACACAGCGAGACCACGCATAGGCAATATTGCTGTCAGGCAGATCTCCAGAGTTTGAACCAATTGCTACCGATTGCCGCCTAGTAGTACTGGTTGGAGGGTTATTCAACTTCACTTCACAAGTTCTGCCAATTCTGGATCAATGTTGCGTATATGTGACATGTTGGGATTCTCAAGTCACAAAATTTTCAGCTACAAAGCAATACGACTCTTGGGCTGTCTATCACATTTCAAAGACATTGACTTTCAACCCTGTCACACCCCTTCAACTGAAAATGGATCTGAACTGATGTGGATCCAGAGACAAGTTTGCATTCATGTCAAACACACGGTCAATAGCAACTTGTGCACGATAGGACTCCCACCATAGAGCCAACAAGCTTACAAACGCACAGTTGGTTGCACCAGCATAGACATACATCGCATCAGCAATGCAAAGCTTGTTGTTCCATAACCNTTCTCTGTAGGCGTAGTGTGTGATTTGGCTCAGCTCACCCTGCTCACTTTGTCCCATGGTCTTGTGTGACAGTCACATGCTCCTCTCTGCTCGTGCGACGTTGCGCGATCCATCGAAGCCATGAAAGCAGGGTTTTGAGCTGAGGCTAGTTTCAAGCTCACTTCAAGACTGCACTCAGTGAGGGTGTTGCATTGTCCATTTTGTGTAGGACCCTCCCGGCATTGCCTGCCTGCTTCTACATGCTTGCATGCACTGTGGGTGATGGATCCTGCAGATGATTGGCACAAGGCACAGCAACTGAAACTCGATAATCGCTTTGAACACCTTGTCAACGCTGTGCTTCACACATTGTGCCCTAACTAGACCCTGAATATAGCTTCAGGTTGTCTAGCGATACCTCCAACTGCATATCCAGCCAGCAAAACATTGTGTTGACAAATAATCCCAAAATTTGTGAATATAATATCCTTGACTGAATTGCTTTTTCGGCGGTGAGACAAACTTTGTTGCTGCAGCTGAGGCCTATACAAGCTGCGTGCGGCTAGATTACATAACAAAGCTCATAGCAGAGCAAGCAACAGACAGCAGCCAAGCTCCAGAATCCTTAGTGCAACAGCTAGACTGCGCGGTGCAAAGCATACAAGTGCCACAAATGCCAGAGACGTCAGCGGTGCTGCAACAAATCCCACCATCCGAAGACCATCCCGGCGCCATATTCAGATTAGCTGGTGACAGGTGCTGTGCTGAGCCATGGCGTTCNCGTTTGATGATCTGCCTTTAGGGTTGATGGTGTTCTTGACCTGCTGCGAATGGCTGAAAAGGGTGACTGAAAGTGGTTGCCTGCGCGGGCTGTGGACTTCTTGATGCTTGCATCGGTCTGAGGAGTGTTGGCAGGCTGGTTGCTACCCCATGCTTTCCTGTAAAGTCGGGCAGGGTATTCAACAAGGTCTACAGTCCTTCATCATGCATTGATCACTACCAAGTGATGCCTTGCAGTACGCATGCGCTTGTTACATGCGTAGCTGATGTAGTCGCCAAACATGTGCTGTAAACAGGGCGAGTGATGCTTTGATGGATTATGGAAGTTGCAGTACTTCACGTCTTGATGCATCTGGGGCAAATGTCAAATGTACATTGTGATTTCTGCGTGAGTTGAAGCGGAGAGGAGGGGAGTGACAGAGATGGTGACGCAGTGTCTATAGGAATCCAAAGTCATCCTGACTGCATCCTGCACAACTGACCTAGTCTGAGCTTTTGTTGGGCTTGGGCTGTGGTGCATGCTCAGCCTTCCATGCACCACCTCAGTGTGCTGTTCTGCAGCAGTACCCTGATGCTGACTTTTTCTGACAGGAATGAATGATGACTCCAGCCTACATTTGGTTCTGGGCTTCACTTTGCTCCAATTGAGCCTGTACAACCGCAACACACTGTCTGTAAAGTATGTTACGAGCCGTGTGTTGGTCTTGATGGGGTTCACAATGTGCAATGGCGCTGAGCAGTTGTCTATGGTGGTAATGGTACACTTTGACAGGGCTGGAAAAGCAACAAAAACGTAAATGTAATGTTTCAGGTCAGACAAGAAACACATACAGGCATGGGAAGGCTGAACAGACATAAGATAGCAGGACCATGTAGTACCATGAATCAATGCACATCCGGCAGCCAATAGACAGTGCAAGTGTGGCAGGAGCATAGGAAGTGTTTGCGCACAGGAACAAGTGACAGCAAAAATTACTGTTTGCCCACAGAAATGACCTTTGGGTAAGAGGCACTTGACGGGATCGCCTTCTCAGGAATGGCTTTGCAGAGCCTTCTGTTGAGTCTGGGGCTNATGTGGGAAAATAGTTTAGGAGCATCATGTATAGCATTCGTGATCATGTGCATCAGCATGCTATATCAGCTTGAAATGCATTGTCACCGCCCTAAAATATCATTGACCTGTGTCAGCAGCTCAGTGACNATACACATTGACCACTAGCTCTTGAGCAACTGAACAGCATGCTGAGTTGGGCCGCCATTACCTGCTAGCAGAGTGGGGCGCATCTCGTTTGCTGGTGTTGGGGGACTCGCCAACAATCTCTCCATCTTCTTGCCGGCCTTTTGAAGGAGTGGGATCAGCCTCAGGCGGAGGCAAGGCATCAGAGCCATGCCTGCCTGGTCTCTGTGCCCTCTCTGCCCTGCAAGAAAGTGTCACAAAGCTCACAATGAGAGCACTCCAAGCACATCAAAGCTGGGTACAACTGCGTGAGCTGCCTGGTCGAGAAACAAGTATAGCTTGTCATGCAAAGCACTTTGAAGTAAACAGTCGACAGGCAGCAGCCAACTAGCAAACTCTGAGGGAAATACAGCAATGCTATATCTGATGTACAGTGGCAATTGCTAGATGTAACACGACTGCTATGCGACACCCGGATGGCTGACAGGAAGGGTGTCTGCTAGCGGCAACATCAGCATCACCGCAGAAGCAGATCCTGCACTACTGACACCTGCAACACCAGCTGAGGAGAAGCTGTACACACAGCTACAGGAGGGCAGAAATCAGGCTGGCTCACCAGGTACATGCTGCCATGCATTCCCAGTATCACACTTGTTGGGCATGTGTACACATATGTGTACACCTTGACAACGTTGTATGCCAGTTCCCACTTTGATTTCAACAGCATGATCTTATTCAGCTGAACTAGAAACAGTATCACCTCACATGTGTGCATGCAAACACCATGATGTTGCATGGCTGCACACCTCAGCCAGCGTCTGGTACAGCAGTGCTGCCAGTCATTACAGCAGGGGCTGTGTGACATCATGCTACCCTGCTTGCACTGGTGCTCAGCACTTGTAGCTTCATCTTGAGCTCAACATAATTGTGTCCATGATTTGCAGCAGCCTTTGTGTATGCAATCATCATGGGACGATGCATTTCTCCAGCTTACTGTGCACACAAGGCTACATAAGAGCATGGAAAGGTTAAAACCTGACAGGAGTAGGCCAAGCACAACAGATTGCTGTACCTGACCCAGCACAACAGAAGCAGTGTAGCAGGTTGTGGAATGCGACTATGTTGCTGCAAAGGCATGTCAATGCGATGTTGATGTGAAACTTTGCACATGCAATTGGGCTGTACAGCACATACTGTGTCCAAGGTACATGTCTGCACAGTTGACATGACCTGTAATCAACTGCTGGCAATAGCCGCTGACTAGGCTAAGCTTTAGCGCTGCACAGACACTTCGTTGCCGCTTGTTCAGCAATGGGCAAAGCCATCTTGGTGACTGCAACAGCAGACATTGCAAAGTACGGGTCAGACAAAACCCTCATGCTCATGGGCATCAATGGCAGGCGCCAGGCAATTACCCATGCAGGGCCAATGGGCAGCAGGGCAAGCCCTTATGTGCAGCCTGCAAGTTGAAAGTGGTATACAGTGTGCATGCTGGGCTCAGGTCTGTGCAGGTGTGTGTTGCGCTGCTAGGCTTTCACTCTTGGAGATGCACAGAGCAGTTGGCGCAGTTCAATGGGCAGCANTACATGCTACGCTTGCCTAATGTGCATGCCTAGCAAGCTTGCCTGCTGTGCCCGCTATGCTTGTTTGCTGTATCTGCAAGGCCAGCCTCTAATGCTTGCCTGCTGTATTTGCTTTTTCCCTCCAGGAATCCTCAGCTTAAACTTGTTGGCTGCGCCTGGATGTCAAACCTGCTATGCCTTGTGGAGATCCATTGTATGTACGTGCTGCGCAAGGGTTTATAACAAGGGTATACAACAAGGGTGTAGTGTGCTACATCCAAAAGAAGTCCTCTGTGTCTCATTGGATGCTGGTGAAGGACAGCATCTCTGGTCCCAACGTAATTTACATTGCACCTCTCCAATACCTGCAGACAGGACGTCACAGTCAAATGGCATCCCTGTTACGTGGAGCAGCACACAGCGGTAGCAACACGCAGCCTGTTCGCTCTTCAAAAAGGCAGCTGCTGTAAGTGCTCACACATGCTGTGGGGTTGATCCAACACATTTTGGCTGTGTGTTGCAGGCCCCAGACGTGAAGAGTTTCCAGCCACAACACAAGGGGCATGCTATAGAAGTGCGGCTGAATGCCGAGGACCCTTTCCGCAACTTTGCACCCTCAGCAGGCACCCTAGGGCTGGTGCAATGGCCTCCGGGTAAGGGCTCTCAGAAACGCCCTGGCCAGCAAGTGCCGCAATCCACAATGGTGCATTGCCAGCAGAGCGCACTGTTTCTGGAAAAATGCACACCTTTAGTGTTTGGGGTGTACATAAGTACATGCAGTCCCTTGCTTGCTGCTCACAGATGTTCCATTGTGACCGCATGCTTCTTATCAGTTATCTTGTAAGCTGTACTTATCTTGCTGTTGTCATCCTTTACGGGTTGACGCTGTGCTCCTCATCAACTGTACACAGTGTCAGCTCAGAAGGTGACACTTGAAAGCATTTGCTTGGGCCTAAGTTTTGGGGTAAGCAGCCAAGACAAAATTGAACCACCATTGCAGATGTGGGTGCTGGCTGTCGGGGACCAAGAAGAACATTGATGCTATATCACTTTACTCTGCATTTTCAGTTGGTCTTTTGGCTGACAACACATCTTGCATGTGCATATGACTAAACCAAAAAGCTCACACATATATTCTGTCTGTGGCGTACAGGTGTGAGAGTGGACAGCTGGGTCGAGCGAGGGACGACTGTCAGCCCCCACTACGATTCCCTGCTAGCAAAGCTCATGGTGTATGCCTCTGACCGACCNGGACTCAGATTCCATGTCTGCAGCGCCTACTGGACTCTCTGGCAATGCTAGGCTTGTTGTGGACAGCCTTGCTGCTGGCCCTGATGCTAAGGCCTCAACCGGGAACACTTCTCGGGGTCGCAGCATTCCTGCATTTTCCAGGTCTGCTGTCATCTGTCTGGTGTGCACAGCATTTCGTGCAAGCTAAACAAAGAAACATAATGCTGAACGACCTTGGTCTGCTCCGGGATCCTGTGTAAACAATGTGCCAGCAGTGTGTCCTTGGCCATCAGAATTTTGTTCACACAAATTGTGTTCAGTATGCAAAGCTCATCTTCACAATCCAGCGCATTTTGCTCCTGTACACAAAGCGAGCATTTGATCATTACATGCTGTGTGTTGTCAATAGCTGCTGTTTGTACAGTCCTTCCAACATGCTGCTCAGACGGGCAGCTATCTACCACACTCGCTATTGTTCTACCCATGCTTGTGCTACAGAAGTGGGTGGTCAGCCCTCTGTGACAATAGCAGTGAAGGAGGCAAGTCTGGGAACCCAAGCTTGCATGCTGAAGAGTCTCANAGAACCAGCATGTAGCACTCCATTGGGTGTAGAAATCAATCTGCTGCTCTCAGAGCTCTCAGAGCAGCAGGTGATGCCTTTCAACACACCGCACAGAGTGTGCTTTGCTCAGTACCACCAATACCACTCAGTACCACTGAATCATGCCGAGATAAAGTTCTTTTCGGCATGCATACCGTCATTTTGCTGGCTCTATGGCAGGTAACACCCAGCTGACAGCGTATTGCACCCAAAGCATAGTGCACATTTGTCAAGCTGTGGTTGTATATTGCATCAGCCAGAGTCAACAAACCACCAACACGACAGTGTCGTTGCTTGCAGGGATTGTTGGGGCACACCTTGAATCCTGTGAGGCAGCTGTTTGAGCGCATACCTGTCCCTGGTACCGCTGCGGATGCAGATGCACGGTATGACTACTTCATAAAGCGCATCTGGCCACGCCTCAAGGAGTCAGGGTCTTCAGGTGCCGCCTCTTGGGCCCCATACCTTGCATGCCTTTCTCTTGCTTTACTAGTCTTGCTGTACTAGTTCTCTTGCTGTACTACCATGTTGTGAACATTGTGCTTGCAATGCTGTTACTGACCTAGTGTCTTTGTGCTATCTCAACTGCTGGTTCTGCTTATCTGACCAGGCGGGTGCCCTAGTGCCCTTCCTTGCAAATATGCTTGTCCTCAAGGCATGACCCTGAACAGCCCTTGAGTGCACCTCTCGCGTGTGGCTTGGCACGTCTTGCATGAATGTACTTAGAAAGGTGAACGCTACATGCCTCGTCAGATACCAAAATATGTGCCCATTGTGAGGTTCATGCTCATGCAGAAAAGCATTCTGTGCGACGTTGCACAGCACTTGCCTCATACTCTGTTGTCATGTTACTGTCTGCCTTAAAGCAGAGGCTGAGTATGTGAGGGATTTGACCCTTGCAATGACCTAGCCTCTCGTCAAGCGCAGACACATTGAAAGCGCAGTGAATTTGGGTGAGCATGGGGACACACATGATCCGGAGCTCAATCCTCACTGCAACATTACCCGCCATCATGCATTGCCCTTTTTAGCCAACCCCTATATGGTGCTCCCCTTCGTCTTGGNCTGCAAGTAGGCAGTCATGACATTACCAAGATCTCTTTCATTGGTCAAGGTCAGAAAGCAGAAAGCAGCTTTGTGTATTGTGTTGACTGTGGTGATGAGCAAGCCATTNAAGCAGACTTGACGCTTCAGACCACCTTACATCTGGATAGCACGGCATGCACAAGCCTACCACAAGCAAATTAAGGAGCTGCATCACTGACAAGCGAGGAGGCACCTGCTCAGCCAAATGTGATGTTTGCAGGTGACAATGTGAATGGCATGGCTATGACAGACTGCATGACTGAAAGGAAGGGATCCTGGGGAGCTGATGAGGGCTTGTGGAACCCTGGGGCCAAACGCAGAGGGGGCAGGGGCGAGCTGCAAGGGCCCTGCAACCACTGCTTTGCTCAAGGTGCAGTGTTGGCCATACTGCTGTTGCATTTGCCTGCTGCTGTGCGCCTGCAGCAGGGGCAACAGGTGGCAAAGTCTGTCTTGGTCTATGGTTGGGGCTCAAAGCATTTTGTTATTACTATTACCATGACTGTTACTCATACTGCTAGTAACATTACTGATACTATGACTGGTGCTGGACACCCACTAGCAATACCTGCTACTGGCTACCGCCCTGTTGCACGTGAGTGGTGCACTCATGTGGGCTTCATTGTGTCTTTGCACAGCAGTTATGCTTCAATGTTCAGTAGACGATGACTAATCATGGGCACTGATTGTGTGAGTGTGTTGTGCAGATTCCCCTCAGTGGCGCAAGGGTCCCGGGTCAAAGCCTGTGCTGTGCAATGCATGTGGGACCNTGTTGGCTGTGTCTGCAGTCTGTTGGTGGTCTTCCTCTTCTTCAACCAGTTCCATTGGCTGAATGAGCTGCCTCGAGCTGCTGTGCCAAGTTGCACCTGTTGCAGTCTGCCGGAGTGCTTGTTGCTCTTGATAGCTTCTCAGCCCTAGCCTTGCTGATTTCCTTCAGGCACTGCAGAACAGCATCATGCCGTGTAACATGTATGCAAGCAAGAAACAAGAACTGGCGAAATCAACAAGACAGCCACTGCTTTTTCAACTGGTCGGGCCTGTTCTCACAGGGCTTGACGATATTGTGCAGCACGTGGCCATCAAGAGATTGCATGCAACTGCTCCATCACATTTAGGCAAAGCAAGCTCAAAGCCATATGCAGCATGGTGCACAAGGCCAAGCGCTGCTTGCTGGCTGCCACATCNTTTTCCTGGGGCCCCCACTAGGGCTCCCAGCCATCAGCATTCCCATAGGCCTGGACACAGAGGGCATGCCACTTGGCATACAGCTGCAGGCAAGACCAGGTATGGGTTCGGTGTATGTATCTGTTAAGAGCAAAAACCTACAATGTTTGTCACAGATTGCAGCTGCACTGTGGGCAGCACAACTCAGCTCTGTGTGCCCATCATGACTGTACTTTGCCACGGATCACAAGCATACAACTGACCCCTCATGCATGAGTGCAGAGTAAGCCTGATATGATCGGCTTCAGCCTGTTGAAAACAGCTCTGACACCCACAAAATCATATGGGCATATCAGCGGAGTTGCAATAGGGGCACGCTTTGGAGGCAGAGGGGAGGTTGCAATTCTTGGCATTCACACCCAGATGATGCGAGGCATTGACTGCACGTGAGTTGCCCTTGCCTTTATTTTCAATTGCTCCCTTACATATCCCTTTGTACCGAGCAAGGTACATGGGGGTGAGTTGACTTGCTGTGCCTGAGGACACTATCCACACTGAAGATAGTTGATTGGGTCTGCTTGTGTACTGTGGTCATTTGAATCGCTTACCAGTCCAAGTCAATTGAGCAGCAGCTATATTTACCATTCCGCATGGACAGTGGAATGACAAGTTTGCACAGAGGCAAACAAGCAGTCTCTGCAGCGACTCCTGGTACAGTGACTCATATGCACATGCCTGAGATGAACCAGTTGTCCTCAGGTGTACACAGACTTGCTAGTGTAGTCACCAAACCTGATAGTGAGCAGCCTGATGTTGATTGATCCCTTGCAGGAAGGGTTCGCCCTGTTATGCTATTTGTATGTCGGGGGGTTACCGTGATGATGTGGATGAGGGCTTAGAGATCAATTACACTGGAGAGGGCGGCCAGAAAGGCGGCAAGCAGGTCAGGCCATGACTTGCAATGCCGCACATGTCGAATGAGAGTGCCTCAACATTTTTGCAAGACCCATTCAATGAGTCGCAGCTGGAGCTAGTGGGTGTGCTTTACATGTGAACTTTGCAAAGTGTCACAAGACTGTACTTTATCTGAGTGCCAACCTGTTTTCATGCAGTGCAGCTGTGATGTTGTGTNGGGACAACAAACATGTCTTACATCTTGTTTGACAAAGTCTGGGACACCATTTGCGACCATGTTGTTAGTGACACAGAGGCGTGAAATAGCAGCTGCACCTGTCTACAGCGGCAAAAGGGTGCGTGAGTGTGTAGCCTTTGGCATTGTCATGAGCTGAGGCTCGGTAGATCCGCCTGTGGTCAATCGCATCCCACAAGTTCTTGCCATTCACAGCAAGGGCAGTGTCCTGCATTTTGTAGAACCAATGCCCAGCAAAGAAGCGGTCGCCCTGCAATCAACACCATTGTGACATGCTCTGAAATCCTCTGTGAGTACCGGATTCCTGCAAGGCAATGTATGTTGCTTGCTTGCTTACTCGNGTGTAGACTGCCAACCTCTGGAGATCCCAGCTGCAGTGGTGTGGGTAGCATACCAATATGAGCACGTCTGGCGCCGAAATTTTGACCGGCTTGGGCGTTCATGCAGTGCCTACAAGCCTCTGCCTACACTGGCTGACTCGATGGCTTCTTGAGTAGCTTCTGCACAGCCCTGCCTATCTGCCCCTGCTACTTGAAACCCCCATGCATGCTCGCAGCAAAGACCTCAGACTTAAGGATGCTCTGAAACCAGCTGCAAAAGCGTGCTGCTGAAAAAGCGTGCTGCGCTCAGCAACAAGAGTCACGATTTCGAGACCAGCCTACAAAGCTTCGTCGTGTTATCAGCCTCTTCTCGGACAACGCACATAGTGTTGACGTTCATCTGATCCTCATCGCCAGTACTTCGCTTCGCTCCGTGCTTCAACTTTAAATAGGCAGTACAATTGCTGGCATTCCGAAAACATAAGCAGCTGTCCCCAGATGTAAGGCTGCACTCACATCCCGTGGTCATTGCTGGAGCTCGTGTTGAGCTCCAGCTAGAGTTTCAGCTCTTGCCGAGCAACAAACCGCTCGCTAAGGTGCTGAGTCCATCCCCTTCGTTGCTTGACCGCCTGCCAAGGTGGTCGTACGTNGAGTCATCTGCCAGGCACTTGGAGCAAGCAGCTGATGACAGCAACGTGCAATTTCACACAAGTTCAGTCATTTTTAGCGGTGCTGCAGTATGTCCAGCGCAAAGTGTATGGGTCCATAGGCCATGAACGCAGGCTAAACATGATTTGCATGACACCTGGTCTGGATGCAGAATGACAAGTGGTACAGGTCTTGTGGGCACCATCAAAGATGCCCTATGCCCAGTGTCCTATTGCAGACAATGAGTTTGCAGCCACAGCATGCACTCAAGTCAGGGTACATGTGCGTACAACTGCACATTTGATTGCACAGTCACGCTGCTGTTTATGTACAGAGTCATGCACTGCAGGATGTCAGTGCTAGATAANCTTCTTGGTGTCTTTGCTGATTTGCTGGACAAGCTCTCGGGTGGGGGCCACAACAAGGGCAACAGGCCCATCACCTTGCTGCAGTGGCGGCTGGTCCNCAGGAGATGCTTACTCAGCATGCCATTCAGCAGCTGGCTTCTGGAATTGGTGGTTGCAGGCGCTATGCCTCGCGCGGTCTATCTCAGCCGCAAGCCAAGATCTGATACGACCAACAAGGCTAGCCTTGGATGCCTGCAAGCAGGGTGCATAGTCAACCCATGAGGCTGGGCTCCCACAGCTAAAATGTACACTGGATTTATGCTGCGACAGACTTGGATGCTTGGCAGAATTTCAAGCTTGGAGGCCTCACCTGCAATCCCTCCAGGGAGTCATAGCATGAGATGCGGCATGCTGTCAGGTCCAGCTGGACTGTAATCCAGTGTACTCCTTGAAGGTTGACAGTGAAGATGACAAAATCCTGATCAAAGGCGCATCGCCGGCACCCAGATATCTTCAGAAGGGACCTTGGCATGAGCATGGCAGTGAGCCGGTCCCTGTCAAGCTGAGACTGGGGGCCAACAGTTGGATGCAGGCTTGCAGCAAAGAGGGTGTCCAGGAAGAGGACCTTCTTTGCAGTAGGGTTGGCTGTTTCAATGCAAGTCTGCCGCATGTTGAGCAGACGAATCATGCCATCCATGACACCGGTACGTAACCATGAGCTAGGCCTCAAATGAAGGAGGTCCCATCTGGTAAGGGCTGATGTGGGCTTGGCATGTTTAGGGAGCATCTCTTCCGTCAGCTTGTCAGCACACGTGCAAGGGCCTTGTGATGGACATTCACATGTGGGAGCCCAATACTCCCTAGCAACCCTTGTCTTGTCAGTGCTTGGGTGGCAATACTGAGGGCATCCTGCACACACACACCAGGTTGGTCTACTGCAGGGAAGGCACTCCAGGCTTACCCAGCATGCATAGACAAAGTAGTCTGTTCTGATCACAGACCTGGGTAAGAGTGATGGCGCCCCCTGCTCTCTGCAACGGAAGTGTTAAGCCCATCTGACCTCTGATCTGGCCTCCTGCAACCAGCGAAACCTTCGTATAGCCTGAAACGTTTTCGATCGGCTTGTTAATGTAATGCTGCGGCTCAATTCTGAATGCGTGTAATCACGCAACGAAACATCTTGCGTTTGCCGCTGCAAAGTGGATTTGGCCATGCATCCGCTGTTCTTGAATCACAGATACAAATCTTACCGACTGTGCTCGCTGGAGCCGCCAGCTTCGTATATCACAGTATCTGCCGCTGTATTTCCGCTTGTGGACATTGTGGTCCGTATGTGTACAGGATAAGCCGGCAGTCACCTCTGGGTTACCCTTGCATGCCAACTGTTCCTTCTGGCTGCGTGCACCTTGGCGTTGTGATCACGCGCCGACACGGCTGGCAAGCCGTCTCTGAATACCAAAGAAGTGACAACGCCGGGTGCCCAGGTGTGTGCACCGCCAAAGATTAAATACGAAGTGTCGCGGTCTTTAGTTTGGTCAAAGTCAACGTTGTTGCAGTCAACGCGCGGCAGTCTTCCTTCAACCTCACTGATGAGCGAAGGCTTGACCGTATATTTAGCACGCAGCATAACAGCGTATACTGTACCAGGAGCGTTGTACATGCCTTCAGCTAGCCAGATAGTTCACGAACCGCGCATTCAGTTGTCTGCCGCCGATTACAGTTGTTTAAACGTACGGGTTAGGCATATCAAATTCCTCTTGCTGTATACTAACGGTGTTCCTGCAGGTCTCTCCCACCGTTAGCAACTCCACACTTTCTTGGACATCGTCTACAACTGTGTACACAATCTGCTGGCAGGTCGTACTTGCCATATGTCTCATTGCAACTTGCACAATTTGCAATACGAGCTGACAAGTAGTATAGCCATGTCATGTGCGAATCATGTGCTGCAGATATGGGCAACAGTATTGANGCAGGACACGCTTACTGCAAAGGGGACTGCTGTGTGACAGGAGACACAGCAGTGCTGACTCTGGCATGACGCAGCTGGGGTGTGCCAGACTCATCAGGCAGCCAATTGCCTAAGCTCATACTGATGCCGGAANCTGTGTTACCCTGACCAAGTAACGTCACAGACCTGGGACTGGTAGGAGAAAACGCATGTGGTGGTACAAGCACAGGTTGTATAGCAGCAACATATGTNAATTAGTCATGGGCTTTTGCTATATACGCCAGTTTAGACCTGTATGGCAGCATGAGCAAAGCAGTGCCAGACGGCCGCAACTAGGCAATACAGGCGCACTTGGCCTGCCACCTATGCATTGCTCTGGTTCTTGAGTCATACGCTAGTGTCAGCCTACTCATGCTACGCCTCAGGCCTTCTGCCTCTGAAGCTCAACAGCACTCCGGACCCCCATTGACTGGCGTGAGTGAGAGTTTGGCTTCTTTGCTGTCAGGCAGCTCTTGTGTACAAACAATCGTCAAATCTTGCAAACTCGTGCGGTTGTGTGACTGCACAAAAGGCTCACAACATACCACATCGACATGCAAATATCCTGCGTCGACGAGTTGCCGCTCACGCTGCTGAGGCATGGCTAGCAGTGGTCAGGAACAGCCCCCTATCAAGCTTGGATCTGTGAGCATATGTCTGGTCTCGGAGCTGTGAATCACTGAGATTATCAAGGTGCTAATCTTCTGGTAAACATCTGTTGGCTGACCAAAGTGAGCAAACTCCTAGCTCACACTACCAAACACGTGCGACNCCCGCTCAATCCTGCTTCTCACTGGCTGCTCCCTGTCTCCTCTCGAAGAAGGCTTGGACATGAACTCATCGGGCTGATGATCCAGCTTGCTGAAGGGCACAGGATCTGAGCTGGTGCGGCCAAGCTGAGCATGAGGCTGAACATATGGCTTATGCAGCTGGCAGGGTCTGTTGTGGCTGTTGTTAGCCAGTGGACCATGCAGCAGGCGAGGGTCCTTCACAGTTAGCAAGTCAGTTGACATGGTTGCAGTGTGTGCAGGCTGTGCCATCATGACCTGGCGGGTTCTGCCCGCAGCAACATGACTGGGTTCTTCAGGAAGTTCAGGAACGTCAGCACTGTCACTGGGTGTGCTCTCAAAGTCAGATGTCCAAGGCTCCTTGCTGGTTTGCAGTTGCTGCAAAGACGGGCTTCTGTCACAGTAGTGTTTGTAGTCAGTTTGCATGACTGTAGGCAGCTAGGTCATATGTAACATCCTATCTTGTGCTGAAGTCACATGTATGCGCAACAGCCACACAATGAGTGCTACACACTTGACTCAGAAGATATNCAATGTCTCACCTGCTGCGCGTAGGTTGAGCGAGTGCGAAAGCCTGCGAAGACGTTGCATGCCAGCTGTTACTATCACTACTTCTGGCCGAGATGTGCGCAAGTGTGAGACCCGAAAGTCGACGACAGTAGCGATACAGCTGGATAGATTGAAGTGGCCCGTGTGTATGCTGAGCCGTGTTATTACTGCAATCGGTTAACAAAGAGTTGCGCAAGAGGAGAACGATAAGCAGCGCGGTCCCGGAGCAGTCATTCCACCTCGTGCATCAGCTCGTACATGGCAACAACGTAATTTTTTTCCTGAAAATACAACACTGATTTTCAACCTGGTAACACTCCTTCCTGAACAGCNAATCTCTGTTGAGATCTGACACACATTGTTTTGGCTCTGCAAAGAAGCAGCAACACCTCGGAAATCCAGCATGTATTGTACATCTCAGCCGTCCTGAAAGACAGGTGGTGGCGTACTTTCACCTGAGAGCTATTCCTCACCTCAAAATTGTTGATAGATGGTTGGTGGATTGCGCACACAACAATCCTTCCTGACAGACATGTGGTGGCATATAAAAACCTGAGAGCCGTTCCTTACCTCAAAAATGTCGATAGATGGTTGGTGGATTGTGCACACAANATTAGGCCTGGCCTGATGTGTAATCTATGAGGCCATTGCTGCTGTTCAATGTGCAGCGTCACGAAGTAAAAGCAGCGGCGAGATGTGAAGACCTGCGCGTACTGGAGCTGTTGCTGGCATTAGGAGGTGATGCCAATGAAAGGGATTCACATGTGAGTGACTACGCACTAAACACCAGGTCGCAGTGTATTTGTAAATCGATTTCCAAGCAAACTGTGCTTTGGTGTGAAGACATCAGCATATCAGGAAGCAACTCCTGCTGCAGAGGTGACGTTTTACACAGCATGACAGGCGTAATGCATCATTGGCATACTGATGCTAGTCACAGGCCANTGGTCCTTGATCTGCCACAGCTTGTTTCCACCCACCACCTCTGGCCATGACACCAGCTTCAGCTCAGTTGCCAGCAACAGTCAACAGCAACCGGCAGCATCAGATGGCCATGTGTTGGAGGTGCACATAGCAGTGGTGCTGCTTGCTTTGAGACACGGCAGGATTGTAAGCCATGGTTTTGGTGGCTTTTTGGATCAGCTGTTTACAGGTGCACGCTTCTGTCAGCTTTCACTGCGGTTGCAGCGGATGCTGCTCACTAGCCTGCCAGAGGTGCTGCAGTCCTTACCTACTCAGCGCAGCATAGCGCTGCTTGGTACGCTGTACACGCTTTGCACCTTCCCGCCAGATTCAAATTCGAAATCAAAGCCAAACGGGAGGTCACCTCAGCACTGCGACAGCACAAGAGATGTGTGCAGCATGGCCTTGTGGACTGGCCTGGCACGCAGTCTGCACAGCGCAAAGCATGCAGAGCAGCAGTCGCTCTCCTGGCCTGCGGCAGTAGTACAAGCTGCTCATGCGGCAATCTGGGAACTTTTGCCACAGCTGCCTCCGCCACCTGTTTTGCTACCTGGCGAGCAGCTTCCAAACCCGTCCTGCGACCTCGGCGCAGCCTTGTCCTCTGACACCACAAAGCTAGAGTCTCAGACACGATGGACAAGTCAGCAGAATGAAGAAATACTGTGGGGGACAGCTTGTGCTTGCTTGCACCTCATGCCTCAAGCCAAGGTCAGCGTCCTGCAGCAGTTGCCAGCTGTACGTAGCTGCAATGCCTGCCATACTGTTCATGGTGTTGCTTGCTGTGTTTCACCTGTTCGGGGTTTGAGTAATTGAGTAGTGCATGCAACAGCTGCTTGAAGGCACACATACATTCTTCAGAGCCACCAGCGTTTCAGCACTGTACCTGCATNATGACTAGGTCAAGTTGGTTGCTTCTGATGCATATGCAACTTGCCATTGGCATGAGCATACCAACTGCTTGATGAATGGTAACAGCGCAGGGTTCGACATGGGGCATTGTGAAGTGTGCCAGATGAGGTTGCATGGAAAGCTTAGGCTGCATTCTTGCAGAGCTGGCTGGAAGTGATGCTTACTGTGTAGGTAAGCCACATGACCCCGCAACTAAGACATGAATGGAAACAATGCATTTCAGAGTGCATACCAGGCTATGAGACTGCAGCACTGAGGCACATCAAGCAGCTGCCTGTCCTGCGTGGCATCAATTTGCAGAGTGACCTGCTGCAATGCAGTAGCCTCTATCCGGCAGGCCTAGTAGGAGGTTCCTGCTAGCTGTGTATCAGAGCCTGCTGTCTAAGACATGCTTTTGGGAAGAGCTCGGGGCTGTGAACTTGGCTGGCAGCAAGCTTACTACACAAGCACGACTACATCAATATATACTGGCTTGTCTGCACTCACCTCATACCGTGTGTGCTACTGTCTTTCAGTCTGCAGCAGCTGTATCTTCCGGTGCATGAACAACATAGCCTGTCAGTTTGTTACAGTAGCAACACATTCTTTGGTCGTTGTTACCATGAGTTGCAGCTGCTTGTGTGACATGATATGACCCTTCAACCAATGCTGGTGTACGCTTGAATCGATGCTGTTTTCTGTGCCCGCACACAAGGATGCCATATGCTGCCCATGCTAATGAAGCAGCGTATAGCAAAAGCTTACTTTACACATTCCTGCAAATTGTGTTTGCAAGCATACACTGCAAGCATATGGGCAAAACACAGTCTGCACATACTCTGCAACTGACCGGTGTTGTGTTTGGATTCAGGGTTCAGAGTTGTATTTCTGCATGCAAACCCTCATTAGTCCAAACTCCACATATGATGTCTTGAAGCAACATCACCTGTACACTCGTTCTGCACATAGCAAGCAACTTATGACCTGAGTTGCAGCTGCTTGTGTGACACGATATGACCCTTCAATCAACGCTGGTGCACACTCGAATTGATGCTGTTTTCTGTGCCTGCACACAGGGATGCCATATGNCCAAGGTCTATGAAACCTCCTGGTTGATTGCACGGGCACTTACACCGTTCCACTCTGCAGAAATCACTTGGTAGGTGTGGTCTTCAAGCTTCCACTGCATTGCGGGCAGCCTTTTGTTGTCAGTTTAGAAACGGCAAAAATTGCAGCAATCCACTGGTGCCCTTCCGGACATTTGAAATGGGCTCTTTTGGTGCTTCCACAAGTCAGCCTGCTGGGATCAAGTCCTGCCTTGGCGTTTTCTGCATGGTCCCAGATCTGCATGATCCTGCCTGAGCTAGCTGTCAGGGTAGGCGCCTTTTGACCTTTTGCAGCTCTCACACAGTCAGGACAACCGGTGTTTTGCACTACACGACTCTGGATCCTGGCCTGCCATTTGTGCCCATGAGCACAAACCCAATACGCCTGGTGATGAGAGCCAGATGTGTAGTCGTTGGGTGAGTCGTCATTCCTTGATGTGTCCCACTCCTGAACGAGGTGTGAAGCCTTGCGTGCAAGTGAGTTGTGGGCGCACACAGCATTGCCTGAGCAATAAGGACAGCCACGGCTGGGTGCCTTACTGCTTTGAAACATGCGATCAATCTGTGCTTCCCAACGGTGTGGCAGTCCATCTGGGCACTGGGTACACATCCAATATGCTTTCCGATGGCTATGGGGCTTGACCAAGATGTGGCCAAGGTGAGCATTGCTGGCATGGTCCCACTGCCCCTGCTGGACTGCATTGAGGAGGCTGATGTCTGGACCCGACTGCCTGGCTGCTGACTCAGACTGAGGCACTGACACTGAGTGATGAGGCTCCAATGGCACATGCTTGGAGGCTACAATGGCAAGCTAGGCGGTCACAAAATTTACAACTTTGACATGCACTGCCTGCTTTTGTGATATCCTGTCAGTTAGCCAGTCAGAAGTGTTCCATCATGGACGCAAGTGAGCACAACATACTCATGTTGCACACATCATCAGGTCACAGCAAGGTCTGCAGCTTGGTCACATCCNCATACCCTTGATTGCAAATCAAAAGCACAGGCGTGAAGTATGGATGCATGTCATACCATATGCAAGCATGGCATCATTGGCAGAGCTGTCCAGACCTGTGTCTTCAGCCAGCTGTGATTGGAAGCCATTCTGCTTCCTTCCCACCCTTTGCGATAAGGTCACATCCTGGCCCACCACAGCTGTGGCATGGTCATCACTGAAGAAGAGCTGCCTTGCCTGGTCCATGACCTGTCAGCAACCAAAGTGTCAGTCACACCCACTGAATAAACCCTAGTAGGCGCATGATTGATTGTGACTACGCAATTCAACTTTTGGAATGAATTCCTGCTTCGATGGCTTGTACAGAAAGAGGACAGGTTCAGACCTGCAGAGCAGGCACCTAGAGTTCAAGTGGATGCAGCAATGCATTTGGCTGCTGACGGCTTGAGTGGTGGCACAAGACAGCATGCCCACATGTGTACGTCAATAGACTGTGCCGGCATTANTGCAACAGCTGTTGCGCGGCTGCTTGTGTGGGCATGACAGTGCCGCTGCTTGCTTTTGGTCCCCGCCTCAGCACTCTCTCGACCTGGCTCACCGAACTGCCTGGGCTAGGTTTGGCTGACACATCACCGACTGATGGGCCTGCTGCACTGATGAGGACCCCATGACCTTCTGCTAGACGCTGATGTATGAAGTGATCAAAGGGCAACAGGCGCTGACTGTACAGGGTTTGCATATCCATGGCCGTGTCGCGCTGCGTTGCTGGACACCCTAACAGATGGTTTGCAATCTGTCCCCAGGAGGCTCCGGAAGCAGCTGGTGCATTCTGGCAGTCCTGTACCAGCCGCCATAGCTTGTACAACTCCACCTCAATCCCGCGGCATCGACATCTGAATTCAGGATAATACCCTGCATCAAAACAAAGGTGGCGTTGCAAGAGTATATCATGCTGTGAAGGGTGTAGGTGACATACGGCATATTGTGCGGCAGATTCAAAGATACAATAAAAGTACCTCGGTGTTGGCAGAAAGCTGAGTATGCTGCCATGAACTGCTCATGAAGGGGTATACTCATAATTTGTTCCTCTGCATGGAAGATACATCCTATTCTATCAGACGGCTTAAAGCCTGGTCAGCTATACTGTCTAGCAGGCTGTCCACAGCCTTTGTGAATATTGCATGCTACCAACATAAGCTGAAGAAGGTGGAGCTTGTACACACAAGTGCCCTGCCAAGATGTCACCAGTAGCTCTACAGATGGCTTACCTAGAGTGCAAACTATGCTAGTAAGCTGTCAGTGTAATCTGTACACGCTTGCACCAATCAAGCAGAACAGCTCATCATTGTCGGGAAGCAAAAGCGGCATGTGACACGGGGTGTTTGAGCGTTGCTGTAATAAATAACTGAGCAGCTTGCCGAAATGCTCTGCTGCGCTTATAGTCGCGGCTGTATAGCACCCGACCGTCAGCAGGCTTCCATGTCGCGTGGCCTCTGCTGTGCGAGACCTAGCGCATGTACCGATCGCATGAATGCTACAGGCATGCAATGATGTGACGTCGAGGGAGGGNCTGCGCATGGCAGTTAACACCACGTCTGCTGAGACCTTGCGAGTCCCGTTCACTTGTGCTCCACAGGTCCGTCAGATGGCGGTGGACTTGGTAAAAGGGCTCACTGGGGACACAGCAGGGATTGTGCAGCTTACCAAATGCAAAACGAAGTTGCTGCCAGAGCTGCTACATCTGATTTCTGATAGAGACAAGATACAAGAGTCTGCCATCACCTCGCTTGTCAACTTGTGTCAGGTCTGCTTTACTGCAGTACCGCTTGCTGTGATTGACACGCGTACTGCTACCTCCTTACTGCTGCATCTGACAGCCTGTAACAGTGTTTTGTGCACAGCACAGCCAGCTCAGGCATGCTGTGCATGTGTGATGTAATTTGAATGTGCTTGGTCTATCCAGGGCATCCCATTGCCTAAAGCCACCGACAAAGGCCTTTTTTTCTTTTTCTTTCCATGTGTGGTATCCCCATGCAGGTGGTACCGGGATCCCCACCTGCCTGTGGGACGCACTGACATCACACGCTTCCCTCATGCTGTGCTGGAGGTGAAGCTCAGCTTGCCAGAGGGACAAAGCGCCCCTGACTGGGTGACAGACCTCATTGAGTCTGGCTTCCTTGTTGAGGTAACTTATCATCTATGCTTGTTGCTACTTCTGCTGCTAAACCCTTCACTTTGACTCCTAAACCCCGAACCCTGAACTCAGCTTGTCAGAAGGACAAAACGATCCTTGGGTGACAGACCTCATCGAGTCTGGCTTTCTTGTTGAGGTGACTTATCAGCTACCCTGCTTGCTACTTCTGAAATTAGCAGCAGAAGACCTTTCAGACCTTTCAGACCCTGAATCCTAAACCCTAAACTCAACTTNACCTCCTCAGCAATCTTGGCGTCTTTGGTGTGCTTGGCTGCCTGACATGCAGGACCACGGCGTGTCAAGAAAATTAGCAGCGAGTGCAGGTTGCAGAGGTTGCTGCACTGGCGGACGACAGCGTCCACTAGCTTGCAAGCACGGCCAGCCGTACAGCTTACAACGTCAGCGACAGGGCGCAACTTTTCTTACCACACAAGCAGCAAGAAGCGAATGCAAAGTGCACTTTTGCGGCATGCATGCAGGTCATGTCGCTCACCTCAGCGGCGGCTCCAACTGCCGGGTCCACTTCTCCCTTGGACACACCGCTCGACAAGGCTGTCGCGCCCTGCTTGATAACCTTGTTGACTACAGCTTCATCGATTGCAGGAGGCTTTTGTTGCTCGACCTTGGCAGAGCCTGCCTCTGTGATCTTGCTGGCAATACCCTTTGCATCCATATCACAGTACTCACCAAATAGAACTACGACGCGAGTGTGATGATCGACACACTGCAACGCTGCAAAGTTGATGAGCGATCGTTAAGCTGCCAATGCAGTCTATGGCCGATCGATGTCGTGGACTTTCCATTCCAGCAGCTGGCGTTTCTGCTTTTTGCTCATACTTGCATTATACCGTTTTAGTCATAGCTTCTCTTGCATGCATCTTGTTTGGCATACTTCATCGCAGCGCAGTACAACGAGCGACAAAGGCGAAAAGCCCTCACATTCGCTTCGCAATCAACGCCTGACCATCGACGCACCCATGTACAGTTTCTAAGTCGTTGCTGCAGTTTGCTCAAGCCGAGAGTCAGTCTAAACTCTAGAATAAACGTGCCCGCTGTGCCTCCGCCTGAAATGACGAACAGCCAGCAAAGCTTGTGACACCATGCCAAGTCGCACAAGCAGTGCAAATCAGGTTCGCCATTCATACCACTTCCCGAAGTCGTAAGAATATTTGTAGTTGATGCACACCTCATAGCTGTACGCACGCTTGTATCGCATGATGCAGGTGCTACTGGCTTCCACATGAACATGCGACTTGCAAATCACCGGGTGTGCATCTGCAGGACGTGGAACAAGGGACTGCAGAGCAATCTGAGAAATCTGTCTTGCTGCCAGACCGACGCACCAGCAGTTTTGACGAAGACCTCAGAACCAGCGTCTCACGAGCACAGAGCAGGAGCCTGCCACACTCTTCAAAACAAGCTCTTGATGTTTCAGCAGCACCAGAAGCAGGCCCCAGTGGCCACAATGTTGAGGAGCAGAGCACAGAAAGCAACAAGATGAAAGGCCTTGGTCTTGCGGGCATTGCAACTGTGTTCCAGGCAGTCATGAGTGTGTGTGCAAAGATATTAGGTCAGTACACACACCTGCTCGTGCCTGGACACACCCAAGCGCACCTGCAGCATCTGTATGCACCCAAGAACCTGTCTGTCTTCTGTCATGATGCCAGCGTTTGTGCACTCCATGCACATTGGTTGAGCTGGTTGGCTATGGATGCGCCACAGCCTTGGGCAAAAGTGTGGGACAGCCATTGTGTGGCCTGCATGTATAGAAGGGGTTAGTCCAAAGTGTGTCCTGCCTGCATGATGTCATGTGACAGGACAGTGGGCTGCACTAACTCTGTCATCAAGCAAGTTCTTGCCTAAGTGACCCGAGCAGCACTGTTATTACAAGACGACCTGGGCAGCACTGTTTGCCTGAGTGGTCAGGGCAGNCCATGAGCTTGCTCACCAGCGCAGACAAGTCATGAAAACACAGAGACGACTGCAGATGTACCTGTTGGTGTCTTTTGCGCTTGACCTCCAGCGCTTCAGGCACATCTGGCACAGGCAGATCTTGCTTTTGTCTGGCTGTACCAGGACTCTGACTTGGTGCACTTGATGTTGGCGCTGTTCCAGAGTGTTTGTTGTGTAAGTGCACATCTGCGTCTGAAGNATTGAGAGGCATGACAATGGTTGCTTGCAGTGCTAGGAGGTTTGTGACGAGCCTGCTGCTGCTGCTGCTGAGGTTTTNGATAGGAACATACTCAGGATGCCTTGATCTATATGGATTGACATGGTCAGTGTATTGCAAGATATGTTGCCACTCTCGAGCAGCACTGGCGTCGTCAGTGCTATCAGCAATTTGTTGTAAAGAAGGGTAGCTGTACTTCTCTGCAATGAAGCTCAACAAGCCTGGGATGAGACAGGCTTCTGCACCAGCATGCACCAAGACTTGAGATGTTTGCTCTGCCGCAAGCACCTGTGGTGCAAAGAAGTAGGTACATGCACACATCAGGTGTTTCCTCAACAGCTGGTGTAATGACTAGCAGCCCAGTGGAAATGCTTGGCACTAGATCTTTGCACACTGTTTGAGCAGCAATGACAGGCAAATGGCAATGGGGCCAGCATGCTTTTCGTGGCATGCTGAGCGAAGAAAGGCAGGAGCAGGTTAAGTCATCTGCAGGTTGTAGCATGTGGTGTTGCACCTTACTAACGCAAAGTTGCGACCATGCACATGCTGTGCTGGGCTGTGCACACTGTGCTGGAGTTCTGGTCTGTGCTGTGCTATGCTTCGACCTATGCTGCTGAGCTACTCCGGTCTGTCTTCCCAACCTAGCACTTGGCAAGCTTGCTAGCATGAATGGGATGGCGAGGACTCGCATCACAGAGGAAAGGAAGAGCTGGCGAAAGAACAAACCGTTTGGATTTCACGCTCGACCCGAAATCGGTGCTGACGGGTGTGTAAGCGACACCTTCAGTGTTGACGGAGTCTCGGTTTGGTCAATGCGCGAGGTTGCAAATCTTTCGTCACGCAGGGAAACAAACCTGATGAGGTGGAAATGCTTTATACCTGGCAAACCGAACACAGACTGGGAAGGGGGATACTTCCCTTTAACAATCGAATTTTCAGAGGACTATCCTTCCAAACCGCCAAAGGTGTGCTGTCAACAATATCTGTTTATGGTGTCTGGCCAATACTTGTGTGACCGGTAAGCTCTGTGCAGTGCAAGTTTGCACCAAACTTTTTCCACCCAAACATCTACCCCTCTGGGACAGTGTGCCTCAGCATCCTGAATGAGGTCAGTTGTTCATTGTCCCCTGCTGTTTGGTCACAATGACCAGGTTTTGATGCAGCTAACTGTCCTGCCTTCCTACAGGATGAGGGATGGAGGCCATCAATCACTGTGACTCAAATGCTTACAGGCATTCAGGTACAGTCGTGGATCACATGACCATATTTCCGGTGCTCAAGGGTTCATGCAGGACCTTGTGTGTCTCATGTCATGCTGTGTGAAGCATGCTTACACTTCACACATGTACCTGTAGGAACTTCTGATGGATCCCAACCCTAAAAGTCCAGCGCAGTCTGATGCCTACATGCTGTTCACTTCACGGCCTGATGAGTACAAAAGGCGTGTAAAAGCGCAGACCAGAGCACATCCTCCCCCAGTGTAACCTACTCTGTTCCATGCTGTTTTGTGAGTCAGCTGTTGTTGAGGTTGTGCCACACTGAGTGATGTTGTCTGCCTCCAGTTGTGATTGTTTTGTAGCTAGGTGTGAGAGTTGAGACAGTGCATGTATGCGTCAACTCTGTTGTCTGCCTGTGCTGGTTGCTCAAAATCTTGTGAGCTTTGCATGCTATCAGATAGTTCTAGGTATCCCAGTATGCTTGGTTTGTTTGTACGTCTGAAGCCATCTACAGCACGGTAGCTGTTGCATTTGGCTTGAAACTCAGTAAGATGTATAAATAGCCGGCAGCCAAATAGGTGCTAATAACCATCATATGACGTCAAGCCAACGATTGCTTGCATGCAGTGGCGTTCATGACTGTGCAATGTCAGAATGACGCCCTGCACAGCAGCTGATGCAACTGGTGCAACACAATGTAGGCAGCTGCAATGTCTTTGCAAGCACTGGGTGTTGGTGTCAAACATTGGCTAGCTACTTCCACTTTCCAGAAGGCAACGGGTGCATTTACTGCGCTGCCGCTACGGTATTGCCTTTCACGTGTGAGTTCATATCACGTCCAGGAGGCAAAGGCAGTCATTCAGGAAGGGTCTGTTGCTCTACGACTAGTATCATTATATACATGACTATGATGGCACAAGTCAAACGCACACATTGCGTGTCTTAACAGTTCCAAACTAAACATTATACACTGGAATGACTGCTCAGTAGCACAGAGCTCAACAGCTATAGTACAGCATGTGAGAACAGGCATTCCCTNATATGCGCTGTTGTAAAGATCATCTGTCTTTTTGTTACTGAGAAATTTTTCTACCCCTGCCTATCTACATCAATGTTTTCACTACACAGATGCTAATACAGTAGCAGCTCAGTCAAGCACTCAGAGGGCACGTTAGTGTCTAGACTGTGAGCATATGTTAACATCGAGAATCAGCATAGGACACGCCTAGTAGGTTTAGCATCGGCTGGCACAACTACTCATGCCCTTTCATGTGGTTGCTGCAGGTAGCCAAGATCTCCAGGCTGGGCAAACCAGGAAGGTATCAGGCTGGCATGGCCTGTGTACAGATCTTTGTACGTGGTCTGCAGTGTATTCTCCGTCACACCACATTCTACTGCTATCATGTGTGTGTCTGGCTTGGTGGTTGCTGCTGGCAGCTGAGTAACCATGTACAGTATTGCTGCAGCAATGGAGATGGGGCTTTTGCTATGCCATGGAGCAATTTCCCTGCATGGGTCACATGCTTGCACAGACAGCAGTGCTGCAGAATGACACCNCGTAGCAGTCAACACCTTCAAGCCAAAAGCAAATTCTGGATTCATGTGCATATTGTGTCTGGGTATGTGGTGGCCAACACAGCCATGTTGTGCAGCTGAGCCCATTCTGCCAACAGCAAGAGCACCTGCCGTTGCGTCAAGCAGAGTGGAACGGTTCCGAGCTGGAGAACAAATCAACTGGCAGATTGGCGAAATGATTGGGGCAGGTGCCTTTGGCCGTGTATACCTGGGCCTCAACAATGACACAGGACAGCTCATGGCTGTCAAGCAGGTTTGCCTCCTACCTGTCAACCTTGTGTGTAATGCTGCAGCAATGTGACACAAGACAAGCAAGTAGGGTGGTGTGTTGGTTTCAACCCATGTGTTTTGGTTTGCACAATGCCCTCTGCATCTGCTGAGCTGCAATTGCAGGCTGATTTCACATGCAGTAAGTTGAGCGCTGCCTGCGTCTACTGCAACTGCATACTAGCATGCTTTCTCCTAATGACATTGCACACAGCTGTTGCTCAAAGGCTNGCAGTATGTGAGGCATATTCATGGCAGAACTCATGATGCATGCGTCTTGCAAGGTTGAGGTCACAGATACCGTGGCATGAGCCCCAGCGCGATGACATAAGCAGCAGGTAGTACAACAGTAAATGCACCTGGCTAACTGACGTTTGGGTCAGATACAACCAAGTGAACACTGCCAACACAGCCCATGTCAGATTGGCATGAACAGCTGCCTTGACTGCGTGATATTGCGTCGCTGCACTGTATCATAGAGCCAAAGCCACAGTGGCAGCACAAGGGCAAAAATCTGTGTGTTCCCGCATTGAAGGGCTATTGCTCAGATAGGTACAACACTGTTGAGATGCATGTGCAATATGCATAGCGTTGTTGAGTGGTTTTGTTACCTTCATGAAGCTTGCTCCTTGTGCCTGACAGGGGTCGCACACAGACTTGTGAACAAATGACAGACATCACAACACAGTCTCATCAGTGGCATTGACAGTGACAGGCACGCTGCACTCGTGAGCATGATGATGGCCCAGTGGTATGTGCATGAGCAAGCCAAGGAGCAACATTTACTTCTGGGTTGAGTTGCACCCTGTTTCATATGTGTTAAGTGATGTTCACAATGGCTCAGCTGCAACTAGTGAGGATACCATCAGAGATGCAGTACAAGGAGACCGCAATCTGTTGTCTTGTTGGCACTTGGCAGCTCACCTTCAACCTTGCTGCTGTTCGCTTGTAGGATTCTGCTGGGCTGCGTCCCCTCAGGTTGCCTTTGAAAAGCACGCCATTTGCTTGGTAGTTTTCCACAGATGTCACGTAGAATGTGTCAAAGCCAAAAACAACATCTCGCAACTGCTGGATGACCTCAGTTGGAAGCTGTAGCTGCTTGTCTGAAGTGGACTTTGAAGTCTCAGATGCAGCGTCCTGCACTGTACAGCCTGTCAAGGTCAGTGTCAGCAACTGCGTGATTGTGCAATCTTACAGCGCTACTGTAGTGTGACATACCTGGAGTTGGGGCTGCTGTGCTGGCTCTTTGTCATCTTGTTGAGCGCGAAAGATGCGGTTCCTGCAGATGCCGATGGCGCTTTGGGTGTTTACACAGTTCTCGGAGCAAAGAGAGGGTGAATGACGTAGGTCAAAGTTCAAGCCCTGGACTTCTCGTGCGACGAGCAATTCCTTGCTTCCCTTGGTGGCCAAGATGACAATGCACTGGTAAGACCACGAACATCGTGTAGCGTGAAGCCCCACACCCTGCTGTTGGTGCACACAGCGCATGACCCCATTGCTTTGCAGGTGCTCTGGGATGTGGCCACTGGCAATGCAATCTGTGGCACACCAACATGCAAAGACTTCACAGTGGCACTGAAGTTCCTGAACAGGAGTGGCAACTCGCTTGTGACATGTGGCAACTACAACCTGAATGTCTGGGTGTACGATGAGCAGACAAACAAGCTGGTCCCAAGCAGTGTGCAACTTGGGCAGCTCAGGCGCTGCTTCACCTGTTTGGCAGTGGATGCGGCAGATGAGTATGTTTACTGTGGTACAGCTACAGGCGATGTGCTACAGGTACTGGCTGCATGCTTGTCCAGCATGACCCTGAACATTGCCAAAAAATGACATGGCTTCTGCAGCAGTCCTTGCATGTNCAGCGGCCCAGGGCTGAAGCTACCATTGGGCACACTGCATTGCCCATTTGCTGATACCTGCATGACGCTTCCCTGGTCCTGTTTGCATACCTAGTCGGGTTTTATGCTTGTCTGACAAGCGCTACTCGGCATCACTAGTGGCAATGTTGATGATGCTGCATGGCAGTTGCAACAGTGAGTGTCATGCTGTATCTGACAACAGCAAAACCCGGGCCGCAAGCTGTTGTCACATTGGATGTCAACAGGAAATGCTGAACACTGTGTACTTCTGCAGGCCTGACAGTGAAAGAAGCTGTCCATGTGCATCCAGCACCTGGCCTCAGTGACCCTATGTGATTGCTGACAATTGCAAATCAAATAATCCACCCCCTCACAACATCAAGCTGATGTGCGTATGGCTTTTTATACGAACGAGCACGTACCTGTCAGTCAGGCTGGGATTCCGCACCCAGGAGGAACTGCCCTTGGTGGATAGCCCCACCAGGGCAAAATAGTCTGGGAAGCCCTACATGCCATACAGCATGGCATACCTCTTGAAANATCAGACACAAAGCAGCATGCTTCATGCGCCAACTTGCCCCGGTATAGCAGCACATGCAGAGTCTACCGGTATCGTGCCTAGGCATATCAGTAACTCACACCGCAGCAATGGGCACGTCATGACAACCTAACCTGAACTGTAAAAAGCGTTGTAGGTATTTGCCCAAAACAGGCAATTGACAACACCGTCTTGTACAGCTTAGTGGCGCCACTGTGCAGTTTAGTGGGCCGGCCTGAACTACTGGTCATATGTGCATGTCACAGCACCCCTGCTAGGTGCTGCCTGTAAGCAATAAGAGCAGCTTCACCAGAACCCTGCAAAGACCATGCTGCCTCATTGATGAATGACAGCGGGAACACAGAATAGTAGGTATCTCACAACAAGCATAGCCTGAGCGCAAGCCTCAAGATTGCAACAAGGATGCACAGACCGGCTGAATNAGTGTGCCTGAGAACCCGCACCAGCATCAGCAGCCTCGCATATCTGTCGCATCTAGCCAAGCACATCCTGCAGGACTTCACCCCAACCAGCAGCCACTCACCTCCACAGACGCAGACACCCACAGTGTCCAGACTGTACTTCAGCAGAACAGCACATCGCTTCAGCACAATGGTTCAGATGACAGCAAGGCAGGCCATGTTGAGGGCATGACAGCTGAGGAATTGGTCGCTGCTGCAACTCGAGCAGCGGCAGCCTCAGGATATTGCAGCCCAAAGGGCCTTGCAGACTTTGTTGGCACCAGCTTGCAGGTGAAACGCCCCCTATAGTGAACCATCGGTTGAGTTTGGTGCACTGTACCATATAATGGGATGTGCGCACACAGCATTCATTGCTGCTTGCCATTACATGTAGACAACAACATCTCTGTTTCATGTGTTGCGTTGCCGTCCTATTACACAGGTGCCCACCAAGGAGCTCAGCACTGGGGACCAGTGGCATACGGTGGTCTAGCATTCATAGGCAGACCATCAGTCCGAGTGTGCTTTCTACAGTGCGGTTCAATGTTTGCATTCCTGTACTAGGTTTGCTATGCCAGGCGACCACAACAAGCATGCTGGCAGTTGAGCAGTAGCTGCTTGCAGGCCACTCTCACCATGGGTGGTAAGCAGCCAATCAGCGCTGCAGGAGGTGCCTCCAGTGAGCAGGCTGCACAACAGCAACCAGCGCCTGAGGGCACTCCTGGTCAGGTAGGGAGCTGTATGCAAATGCCTACAGCTGTATCACGCTTTCAACGTGTGATCTAGCATCATCCTGCCCAGTGTAGCAATCATATCAGCCCTCAACAACAAACAGGTGTTAAAGCAGGAGGAGGTATACAGCAGTGTTGCATTGGGTTGAGGCAGCATCTGATCTGTTGCTGATTGAGGCAGCATCTGCTTGCAGGGTCAGCGACAGGCNTCTTGGCAGCGCCAGACTCTGCAGCTTGCTCCCAGCAGGCCGCTTGCTTCCTGCTGCTCGCCAGCTGCCTCTTCAGGTCCTCCACCTTACCATCCCGCTGCAGCCGCCTCTGGCACTCCTCATACAGCGATTGCTGCAGTGACTGATATGCTGAGGATCCCTGCACATGACATAAGACACACTGGCATCCCTCAGCAGGTGCTGCTGACATTCATTCTGCAGGGACTGCTTCTGCGCTTGAAGGACACAAAAGCCCTGCATGTGATGCGTGTTCACAATTCACATTGCATCCCTCTTCAATTGGCTCTGGCACTCGTCATCCTGCAAACGCTGCAGTGTTATTCGGTAAGATGAAGAGCCCTGCATGTGACACGTGTCATGTTCATGTGTTTCTACAAGCGTCAACATACAGCAATTGCTGCAATGCTTGTTAATGCGTCAGGCTTTGACTCCATCATGAGGGTCACTCACCTCTTGTTCTGCCGTCATCTTTTGGTGCAGGCTCTCCAGTGCTGCATTGCTGTCCCTGAGCTGTTCCAGCAGCCACTTGTTGTCCCGGTGCAGTTGCCTCAACAGGCTGTTCCGCTTGCCCTCTGTCAGACAAGCTGCATACTTTCCTGCTGCAATGGCTGCACTTGCTGCCGCCATGTGTTTGGCTCTGCTGGGTAATGACTGCGCACGCTTTTTGTCTCTTGGCGCTCTGGAGGTGGTGTCAAAGCTATCAGGTAGGGCTGTTAGGGCATCAAGGGCTGCTCGGGAACACGATGTATTTGGTGGAAAGCTAGTAGGCTTGGTTTTGCCTGTGAGTCTGGCCCATGTCAGTTCCTCCTGTAAGGCCTGCAGACACCATTCATATCTGGAGGTATGTTGCACAACATTACATTGCCTGTATAGACACATGTGCACTTGCCAGCACTTTACTTGCTTTTGTATGAGGCCAATGTGTTGAGAGTACAGTGTATGCAATCAAGCCAAACTTGGCATGCTCATCAAAAGGTTGTGTTGCAGNGTTTCCAAGAAGTAAAAGCATGACAAGCTAGCCATGACAGACCAAGCGCACATTCCGGATCATGACGAGCAAATTGCAGCTGCTCTGTAAATTCAATCAAGAATGCAATGTTACATGCAAACTCGAGCTGATCCAGAGAGGGTTGAGACTCCATTCTTGTTGTAGCAGCAAGGTATGTGCAAGACATTTGCATGCCTGTGCAAATGGGTTTTAATCTGATGCAAGCGGGCGGCTTGCTTGCCAGTGACAAGACACACGCACTGACACCAATCTTATGCAAGACGTGGTAATGCAACAATTGTGGGGATGTGGCTCCTGTATGCCCAAATGGGCCCATCTATATGTTGCAGGTAATGACTAACCTGACAGTGGCTCTTGTGCTGTCTCTGATGGGTTGTTGTTGGTGACTGAGGTCTCGCCTGTATTCTGGTGTGTGGGTGAGAGAGGGTTTGGGGGTTGCAGCTCATGCTGATCCCTGTCTGATTCGTGTCTCTGAACTGAAGCTCTGAGAAGCACCTCACGGAAAGGACCTATTGGTGTCCTGTCAGATGCTCGTGCTGTCTTCAGCAGCAACAGCAATGGTGTAGACACCGTGAGCCTCAAATCTACATAATGGCCTATAGCAAGAGAACCAGTGCGTCAACAAGTATGCAGTAATTTTCCTTGCCTGCTGTGAGTGTGACTGAGTCACCGTTGTCCTGGTGGCTGTTGTGCTGCAGACAATGAAGGNTTGAACCTGCGCCCTCTGGACAACACAACCAAGGCTGCAGGATTGTACCAGGATTATCTGGGCGAGTTTTGCATTGAGATGCCTGAGGACACACGTATCTGCCATCTACGAGTGAACACAGTCGCCAACCTCACAGACCGAGTCTTGCCAAACTTCTCCAAGTTTGGTGGAAAGCTGACAGACATTCTGGTCACTAATGTTGGCGTATGGTACAGCCGGCCCTGGAGCTATGAACAAGACATGGCTAAGTTTGCTGAGTACTACTCAGCGCACAAGCATGATTTGCCTTTTTTGGTGTGGCGGGATACTGCTGCTCAGCATTTTGCAACACCAAATGGGGACTTTGGTGCTCGTTTAGCTGTCCCCTTTGTGTGTAAACCATTGAATGTCAGTTTGCAGAGTGACAACACCTTGGCTATGCAAGATGACTGTGATGCCTCTGCTGGCAAAGAGATATTGCAGGGTGGTTTTAGGAATATGATTGCAAATCCAATTGTCGCATCCCTTGGGATCCCTATAGTGCATACTTGGAATTTGACAGTCCCTATGTGGGAGTACTACCACCATGTTGCTGAAAAGGGTGACTGCACCCATGCTTGCCATCCTAGCTCATATCAGGTGTGGTTGTACCAGCTGCATTCTACCCTTACTAGTGTGGCTGCAGACTTGCGAAGACACTCATTGACGAATGCCAGTAGCAAGCCACCTTGATACGACCTGGGTAACATGTGTGCATGAGCATCATCGTTTCGTTTTGCTGACTGATTGCACTGCAAGCATGCAACTGGTACGTTACTGTCTTCTCAATGTCAGTGGCACAGGTCTCTGGCTAAGCGTACAGCTACACCAACGCATTGCCGAACTGTATCTCAAGTCTGATCTAAAGTCAACATTGTCTCCCCTACTACTCCGTGATGCTCATGCAAATGTTGGATGAGTTCTACATAGGTCGGCGAAACTGCGGCAGGTTTCGGACAACATAGTACTGATGCGTGACNTTGGCTCTCATCTCTGCTGCAAAGTCTTGCTCCTGTTGCTCTTCATCTTCTGCTTGATTTGATGTGCTTGGTCCAGCTGAGGTCCCTTCAGCATCCCTCTGCAGCATCATCAACAGTCATCAACCATGATTGACATGTCTTGACAATAACAATGTGGCAGCCAAAGATGCATTATGCTCATTGCTGGTTGAGGCAATGCAAGCACTGCTGCTGATACAACTCATTTTGCTGCCAGAGGATGTGTGCAATGCACAGAGCTTAACAACCAAAGCTGCACTCCATGGTGCAGGCACAGCACCCAGAGACAAACCCTGAAAGATTTGATGATAAACAGGTCAGGGTGCTGCAGGGCCTTCAGCCTAAACAAACATGGCTGATGGGGTACCTATTTCCTTGCTATAGCCAGTGAGGCACTCCAAAATTGTCTAGTGCAAGATGTTGTAGGTAAGTCCTTGTTGTGGGTATGGCAGCCAGATTCAGCATAAACATGCCAACCTTTGTTGGACGATAGATGTGGAACCAAATGGTTGTGCCACGGAATGATGGTGTGTGGTGCTGTTTACAGGTGACAGGCATCGGCGCGGTAAGCAGCCGTCTGAGCCAGAAGTTGTAAAATATGGGGTTTGGCCGGTAGCAATGTAGGTGAGTCACCTTGAGGCTTCCTCTAACCGCTGCTGCTTTTCGTTTGCGTTCCTCAGCTGCCTCAGCTTCTGCTTCACGCACAGCTGCAGCCTCTGCATCATCATCACGCAAAAACCTGCAGCAGATTTTGCCATGATGACTTGCATACAGACATGTATTAAATGCACACAACTGTACATAGTGGCGCTCAGAACTAGAATAGGGGACGCCTAGTAGGTACCTACTCGGCCATACGGTGAAGGATCAATATCATCATTGTATGGAGGAATGTAGCATACCTGGTGTATAGATGCGCACTCGATCGCCAGCATCGACTTGAGTGCTGTTCTTGGCACCGAGATTGACAACTCTGCCATCCGCCTTGATCAGCAGATTGAGGCCTGGCAATGCTGCATGACCCCCAAGCAGGCCATAGGGCCTCAGTGCTCGCCTCTCAGAAAGGATAGATACAGTCAGCGGCCTGAGGTATTCCATCTGCATGCACAACCATCTCTGTGTGGCACATGACGACCTCTCGCTCCGTTGCCTGTTTCTTAATGACTCTGAATGGCTCATGGTTGTCCATGACTCGCTAGGTAACTGAAGCAGCACACCCATCGGGGAATGCATATCAGAAAACCCTGCTGTTCTGCTGATGTCTGTTGTTCATGAGGCTNGGGTACCTCAGCCATCTTGTTCAGCAGCCAGTTGAAAGCCTGTCCAGTCTAGCATGAATGCGTACCCACCACGACGGCTACATACAGGGAATATGCTTACTTACATGTGCCAGCGGTTCTCTGCCAGGTAAGGTAGCCAGGTACAGTAGAAACTCATACTAGCGCAGCGGTGCAGACCACCAGCAGCCGATGCACTTGCATGTATCACGGTCACACATTATGTAAGGACTCTCTGCAAGCTGGACCTTCATGTAAGGACTTTCTGCAGAGTTAGCGCCAGCTGCATGCCAACCCCTTACAATCTTGTCTGCAACAAATGTGCTGTGCAAGTGAATGGCGGTGCTGCTCTAGCAAAGAAAGCCCTGCAACAGTCAGAGGTTTCAAGGTCGCGTCAGGGATCCAGCATGTGCCTGCCTGTGCGTTCACAATCAACGCCAAATCTTCCGCAAATATGTAAGGGATGATACACTTGGGCAAGAGATACTCTGATTCAGAAGTCAGTTGACCAAGTTACGCGGTACAATGCAGCCATGGTGAAGTAGACTGTTGTGGTTTATGCACGCATGTTGGTCGAACACATGGCATGCATCAATTGCTCAGTGAGCTGAGGCATAGCTGGTTGTGTGACAGCATGAGACACAAGAGAATGCAAGAATTGCTGAATGCATCTGCGTCATGACTAGTGCCAAACTGCTTGCAGCATGCACCATGATAATGTCTTGTGTAGTAGTCAACGGGGGCCTGGGGAATGGGAGACGCAACTCTTCCATGACATAGGTGCCCTTCATCATGCATGATGTAAGAGAAACAGCTGCGCCGCTCCGTGCTAACGGCTGTAGATGTTGTATCACTGTAGTTGCAAAAAACGCCAACCACACAAGTTGACCCCCGCTGCAAAGCTATGGCAGGCTTGGGCAGGCTCATCCTCACAACTGCTGTACAAAAGTATACGTATCACACTGTGATGTTCACAGACAGCTCTTTGTTAGGCCAACATCAATGGTCACTGAGAGGTTGATGAGCATGAAAGTCAATGACAAGTTGCTGCAAAAACAAAGCTGCCATTGCATTAGCACTTGAGCCTATTATTATTGCTGCGGCTTGGCTAAGCTTGGCATATATCTAGCTCGTCATACAGGAAGACACAGCTTACATAGCAAAAATATGTGTTTACAGGCATCATCAATGTCCTTGTAATGCACCTTTTGATGTGTACATTTGAGTACTGTTCAACCCTCCCCACAGTCACAGTTCACAGTCAGGGCTTGCTGACTGTGTGCGCAACATCAAGCCCTGCTCAGGTCTAATCATCTCACATGCAATTGATGCAGCCGGAGAGCCCAGGATGTTGACCAGTTTATCTGTCAGGTGCCCTGAAGTTTATCTGGTTGGCATGCGTTTGTCCCGGCGCCACAAGTCGCAGTTACGCTAGACGGTATACTTGACATACAANAAACACCCGGGATAGATGCACTCAAGCCCATGCTGAGGTACGCTATCACGCGCTACGCTCCTCAACGCTTGTGCTTGCGACCAGCTTAGTAAACGTTTAGTCAAAATCAGTTTTCTGTTTGGCTTCTTCTTCCACATCACATAAACGACGACCTTCTTTCGCACACAGTTCGCAGCACCTTCATTGCTGAAGTGGTGCTGCAAAAGCGAGCTACATCCCTCGTTCACTGCTACGTACAGTCGCTATCAGCCTGTTCAATTGCACTTCCTCGATTTCTTTTCGTGCACTGCAACGACACGCCTGGCTATTCGGGTGAGCGAACATGGGTGCAGCAGAAAGCACAGAAGCAGCTCCTGCCGCAGAAGCAGCTGCCACCCCGACTGTGATCAAAACGAAACAAAGCTTTCCCAGCGCCATGGTCGTGTGCGGGCCTTCTGGTGTCGGGAAGGGTACGCTGATCAAACAGCTTATGGCTAAGTCCGACAAATTCGGGTTCTCCTGTAGTCATACAACCAGAACGCCCAGACAAGGCGAGCAGGTGTGTTAGGCCTAAAGCTAACGTGTCACAATTCATCTGCCGGTCGAAAACCGTGCACCTGCCCCCCCAGCTTGACCTAAGAATATTCTGCTTCCTTGCCATGCCAGGATGGAGTACACTATCACTTTACGACTAAAGCAGGATTCGAGCAAGACATCGCTGCTGGAAAGTTCTTGGAACATGCCACTGTGCATACCAACTTATACGGGACTTCAGTCAGGGCTGTACAAGATGTAGCCGCTGCTGGCAAGTGCTGCATCCTGGACATTGATGTCCAAGGTGCACGGCAGGTCAGAAAGCAAAGCAAGCAGATCAGGGCCATCTTTGTCTTCATTCAGCCCCCAAATCTGGAAGAGCTAGAAAAGCGGCTCAGGGGACGCGGCACCGAAACAGAGGAGCAGATTCAGACAAGGCTAACCACCACAAAAGGAGAAATGGCCAGGCACGCACCCTGTTTCCTGTCGTCAGTCTCAGCAGTGTCAGATGTGCTCTCAAGCAACAGTGTGCTGCAGTTTGAATGAGACGGGGCTTTGGGACTATGTGATAGTCAACGACACTATGGAAAAGACAGGGCAGCAGCTGCAAGCCATTGCTGAGAGAGCACTTGCTGGGCAGATAGGCAATGGCATTGCGCCAGTGCCAGCTGCAGATAACTCGTCTGTGGTAAGGTCATCTACAAGACACAGGATTCATACTCACTTGGGAGCACATCAACACAGGCATGCCGTCAATGACCTCTTATGCCATGGTACAGCTGTGGAGCCTGGCATGAGTCCATTGTAGCAGTGGCTGTCAACGTTGAGGTGGATGTGTGTTTGTTTGCAAAGTTGCCAGCTGTAAACAATGTCAAAGTGGGCACGTCGCTTGTGGTCAGCAAGGTCACAATTGTTGCTGATTGAGCTGTCGCACAGTATTGTGAACATCATGCACTTCTGCTTGTATGTGATGAGGCTAGTCTTGTTGCATTTTAGACAACTCTTCTTCACCTGGTTCCTGACTCAGGCTACAAAAAGCAGTGGCTACTTCATATAGGGTGTACTGGACATTACTGAAGGTTAGCTGATGTGTGCTAAGGAAACAAAACAGCAAGGATTGCATGTGAGAATGTCAGCAGCAGAACATCCAACATAGCAATTTGCACCTGTCTTTATTGTACTTGGTCATGTGCAGCGCATAGCCTTGATCGTTTGACATGGGCCTGCCAGGGAATGACTCAACCTGCTCCAACTGCTCACAAGAATTGAGAGTGCCATGCTGCAAACCTTTGCATCATTGCTATACCTGCTNCCAGATCCAGACTGTGATCATGCAGGTGCCCTGCGGAGCGTGACATATGATGTGTCAGCGGCTTTGACACAACTGAACATGGGCACATGTGCTGCCTGCGCATGCAGAGCAAGCAGGACTTTGTGTGAGCACCTCTGATCTGTCCAGAGGCAGGCACACAACCATTCAAAGCCATGATGCACCCACAAGGAGGCAATGGTGCATTGCCTTCACGTACAAGACTGGCCCTCAGGCTTGTAATGCAGAGCACATACTGGTTGAGCACGCATGACTGCTGCTCAGCATTGGCATTCACCCTATCATTGGAAGCACAGTGTGACAGCCTACTGTTACATTGGACAAACTCTGTGTCTGAAGCAGCAGAAGATGGGCATGCCTGTCAGCAGCTGGTCCAGCAACATCATGAGGTGAAACACCACATCGGCCTGCACAGGTGATCCTGCAAAAACACAGTCTGCTTCCTCCTGATCCCGTATACATCCCAGATCGTGCTCCACAACCGCTTTTGCATCACAGCTGGTTGCGCTGACAGCACCAGGTGATAACTGCTCTGTGCTGTCCCTTTTGCACTGGCTCCTTCAGCTGATGCTTGCTGTCGGTTAGCCTCTGTACGATTCATCCGTCTTGGACCAAGAGGAACAGTTACGCTGGTGTTGCGCCAAGCTTGAGCCAGTTGCAGGCATTTGGCACAGCAGGGTCAGGCATTTCCGCACTTCACAGGCTGCCTGGCCTCTTGTACACGATGCAAGTACGACAAGTCATAGTGACCTGGCAATAGCAGCTATGTCTCATTCGTGTTTTGTGCACCCCTGGTGTGCACAAGCATGCATCAAGCCCTGACCCAAGGTTGCAGTCACTATTTGAGCTCAGCGGCGCACTGGCCTCAGCTGAATTCACACTTACTTTTGAGCCAACGCAGCTTCCTACTCAGCAGCCTGACTCACCAAACTGCGAACGTGTGACAACATCACCTCTAAATGATGCCACAGCAGCTTTAGCCAGCCTGCGATTGCTACTCACACTTTCAACAGTCATTCTCCCCCCTTATGAGCAACAAGAGTCAGGCACACCTGCCATCANGACAAATGTACTCAAGTTGCTGTATGACATGAGACTTGTAGCAGCCTACCTGCTGGTGTAGGTGCAGAAGCTGCAGGCGATCTCAAAGGTGGAGGTGGGGGTCTGCGGCCTGTGCCCCCAACCCCTTGTAGTCCACTGGGGCTTGGCGAAGCTCCAGGCCTAGGACTGCCAGGTGTGCTTGGTGACACGCCAGGGCTGACACCTGGTACTGTTGGAGATGGGCCTGAAGTAGGTGGGGATGAATCATATGGTGTGGGTCCTGGTGAGGGTGACGAAGCCGGCGAGGAAGATACACCTGGCGTTGCTGTGGGGCTAGCAGGAGCAGATGGGTTTGCTGCACCAGGGGGTGCGGGGACAACAAAAGGCGCAGGGGGTGGCTGGGGGATAGACGTTGAAGCAGGTGTCACTGCTGGAGCTGGAGCACTTGCAGCGAGGCATCTGGCACAGGTGATCTGGCAATAGCCTTCAGGGGCAGCTGCGGTCGGCATCACCATATAGGCCTGTTGACAGTTCCCTTGAGCTCTCTGCAAAACCAGCATTCAGCATTTGGGCCTGTCTGATGAAGCTGTTGAAATTATGCAGAATACATTCATTGGAAAGCAACAGCACCTTGTGGTACATGTGCACGTTTGCTTAACAAAGGCCAACCATTGCAGGCGTCGTCTATTAGCAGATTTGTACTGCAAAGACATGATGATGCATTGAGAGGCCGTTGTCTAGACACACAATTTGATCAGGATGGCATACTGGCAGGTGACAACAGCAAACACTAACTTAGCTTACCTGTTCAGCGCATGTGCCTCCGTTAGGAGGCGGTATGTCAGAACAGGTACTGCCTGATGGAGCTGGTCCTGGAGCAACTACAGGAGCGATCGCCTGTGGTGTTGCTGATGGTGTTGTTGTCACTGCTGGTGAACCGGTTGGTGCAGAGGGGCTGCCTGTTCCTATTGGGGAGCTTGTGGCAGCCGGTGAGCCTGTTGTGATACCTGGCGAGCCTACAGAGAATGCAAGATTTTTCCATGCTACTGTGCTCAAGTGCAGCAGACTGCATGTTGTGTAAGTGGACTGGCTCATAGACTTGGGCAAAGTGCTAGAGTAACAAGCACTCACAATGTCGTACCTGGAATATTAGTTGGTGACTGGGGTGTAGAAGGTGTCTGAGCTGGTGAAGCTGATGGCGCTGATGGCGAGCCAGGTGTGACTGGAGTTACAACTGGTGAGCCTGCACAGAACTTGGAAAGATGGACATTGTTGGTGCACTTAAATTGCAATGTGGTCCATTGTCATGGTCTGATGCATGCAAGAACCTTTGGAAGCATAAAGCTTTGCATCACAATGTGTTCAAGCCTGCAAACAGGTGGGCTACACTACTTCAGTTTGCACTGCGTGCACGCAGTGCATACCTGTNGGCTTCAGGGAAGACGGAGAAGGGTATGGACCCAGGAAGGAGTTCTTTCTGCTAGTTGGGAAAGCATCGACTGGTAAGTAATTTTTCAGTGACCCAGTATGGACCGCATTAGTCGCTTGTTGGTACTCGCAAGCACAAGCAAGAAGCATACAAGAGGCACTGCATGGCCTCAGTAACACGTGCAAGCTGTCACCATACAGGCTTTACATTGTGTCTCGTTCTGAGCAAATGATTGTCATTTGCTGGCCATGTAGTCAGGATTGCTGTGACAACGAAGCTCATACAAGCATGGCACTGGGGGTGAAGGAATATGGCCCAGAGCTCTTGCAGCCTGTGTACAACAAACCTTCACAACTGCTGTTGTAGTCAAAATGGGACTACTGTTGCCATGTAGTAACAGCACTCCTGTTGTAGCCTGTTGTGAGCACAGATGCTGATGCCTTGCTAAAATATTGTGCCGCAAGGTTGCTGTACCAAGGACCACTGTCACTAGAACTTGCTCAACACTGGTGTGATGTGAGGATGACTCACAGGACTTGACAACACATGCATGTCCTGGTCTGCATTTGCCAAACATCACAGTGTCAGGGTACTGCTCCATTTGTACCCCACAAATATAAATTCAATTTCCACCCACTCTAGCTAACTAAGGCTCGCTCAATTGCAGAGTCAGAATGCCCCTTGTTTGTCTACAACCGCAGTGCAGCAGCCTACTGGTACAACACTTCACTGGAGAAGCATGACAGCGCTGTGGAGATGTACAGAGTGGCAGGCTGGCTAGCAGGGCAAAGTCTTCACAACAGAGCCTGTTTAGGCATCAAGCTGGCAGGTGTCTTGTGGCAGAAGGCCCTAGAAGGTGACCGCTTTCAGGCAAGCTTGCCGGGTTGGTAATACCAATGACTATGGTCAAGCAATTGTGCCTATTATACTCACCTTCACCATGTAACGTCATTGTAGCTCAGTAATCGGGTGACAGCTGCANATGCTATACTGCAATTGTGTTGAGCATGCATCTGTCAATGCCTGGTCATGTAACATAAGTGGCTTGATGGCACTGTGATGTACATCAGCAGTACAATGGCCGGAATGGGAACAAAGGCACGCACCAGCAATGAAAAGCAAATCTTGGGATCGCAGCAGCTCAATGTGCACTCTACTGAATCTGTTCAGGAAGGATTTAGGCAGCCCCTTGCGCCCGCCTCCTTCCTGCAGGGGGTTCTGTGCCGCAAACAGGTGAAAAGATGGGGGGCACTTGAACGTCTGTCCCAGCTCAGGAATGAACACCTCTGCACGGTGGTCTAGAACAGCGTTCAAGCCTTCCAGCACGCTTTGCCCTGCTAGGTTCAGCTCATCCAGCAGGACCCAGTCGCCCGCCTTGATGGCCGCTAGCAATGGCCCATCACACCTATACGACAGGAGTGCTGTATTTGATGGTACAACCAGCTGTTCACACCAGCTGCTCATGTGCTTGCAACAAGCAGTCGGCATCTCTTGAACTCTCACGGCAATGGACTTCAGCATAAGACCTGGTGGCCTGTTTGAACAGAGTTTGGTTGAAACCTCATTGTTTCATGTCAGGCATGCAGGAGCCATGCACTGTATACAACATGCTGTGATGACTGTACAGGTGCATGGGACATAGACACACACTTCAGGGATGCTCCTTTTGAGGAGAACATCCCAGTGCAGCTGGGCCTTGCCTCCATCTGGAATGTCAGCTTCCTGGGCTACCCTGCCAGGGCCATCCTGCCTTACACTCAAGCCCTCTCCAAGCTTGCTCCTCACATCCAGCAGGCAAGCCCAGACTTGCTCACAGCCACTGCACACCATGACCTGAACGCCTTTGCTACCAGCATACATGCATGCGCATACATACATNAGTTTTGTGACCTCTGCATATCGAGTCCAACTGTGTGCAGCAAGCCTGATCAGCTGTGTCCAGAGCATTGAGCGGTCAAGCGCACCTGCCACATGTTATACCAGAACCCAGCAAAGCCAGTCTAAACCATGGTTGAATTTGGATCATTGATTTTTGTCTCCTGAACCACAGTCCAGGCACAGCATTGCTGTCCTTGCACTGATTGTCAGGGACATCCAGATTCAGCAACTGCAACACTGCATGTGACGGTCACCTATGATGCACATGCCTTGAAGGCAGCAAAATATGCACCTCAGGAGAGGGGCTAGGTACAGCGCTGGCACCACTGTAGACAGCAACATCTTGCCAGCCGAGAGTGTAAAATGCATGTGACAATGACCACATGCAGGGGCTAATCAGAACAGGGTTGCCGGGGCATCCCCTGAGGAGGCACTGCACTGGTGGCACAAGTCGCTATATAGTATGCTAGATCACGCTAGCTGTGTTGTACACTGTATGAGCCATTGCTGTGATGCAAGCACCATGCAGGCGTGCAAGTGCGAAAGTGGGAAGCAGCAGGAGGTGCAACAGCAACTCCACNCTTGTCAGTATGCTCAGCGGCCATGGGCTTCTTCAATGTTGTGATAGAAGAGAGCCTGTCAGATGCCAACATGACTGCTGTGACCTACCTTTCTGTTGTTTTCGGCACTGCAGAATCATCAACTGGTACGCACATCTTTAGCTACAATCTGCTGTTGGCACCAATCTGGCATGCCGCAACTCCTCACGCACAGTTTCCTGATCACAAAGTCAAAGTCATGCCGTCAGTGAGTGCTCTGCCACAAAATATGGGAGTACAGAAGGTAATACTGTTGGGTTTGCTTGTTTTGTTTCACGTTGCCGTGATTGTTCAGTCGTGTCAAGGCTGCCCTTGTCAAATGTGGCTGCTATATCTTGTTTGTGCCCTGCTGTTTCACCCCTGCCAAGGCCCTACTGTCTGTGCCCTGCCCCTGCTTCTGCTATATCTGCCCTGCCGAACAAGCCCTGCCCTGCCCTGCACTAACAGACCCCTCTCATGCCTGGCCTTGGCAATGCCCTCTCCACCCCTAATTGTACCCCTACCCTGTCTGCCAGGGGCAGCCTCTGGCAGGGTGACTTGTGCTGCTGCTTGTGGGTGATATGTATGTGCCAAATGCATGCATTCACTGCATCTGCTGTTGGCAGTGCAGCTGGCAAGTTGTTTGCAGTCACATGACGTGATAGCAGCAATAATGTCAACATATGCGCGTCCTGTCACCACAGGTGAAAGTGCATTCATCACACACTTTGTTGAAACAGGCTGCTGTGTTGGCCCAAGGCCTCACAGCAATGATTCAACCAACAACGTTTCGGTGCATTCCAAGGTGCAGCATACACTTACAGCAATGGATGAGTCCCGTGTGTACTGGCTCAGTCTGTGCATGTTGTTGGCACTCACATGATCCTCCAAGATCAGTCCTGCTACTACGACAAGCAGCTGACTAATGTTTGCAGTGGGTAACACGAGTCCCAGCACTTCACATACACATCATGCATGGCTGATACATGCAGATACCCTTGGACAGACTGCTGCTGGAGACGGATGCACCTGACGGTAGGCCTTCACTGAATGAGCCTTACTCAACTCGCCTGCACAGCATGGCCGAGGCTCCTCAAGGAGCGGAGCAGAGCAAGTCAAATCACCCGGCCAATATTAGGTATGTCCTTGAGCGTGTGGCAGTAGTACTGTGCTATCTGCAGCTGAAGTCTGCACTCAACCTGAGCGGTCTCACAAATGATGCGGTTAATCATGAACAGCATGCTGAAGCCAGCAAGCTTGTTTGCTATCTTGTGAAAGCAGATTGACTTTGCCTTGCTTACATTTAAATCCCTGAGCTTGGTGTTGTGAAGCTGCACAGAAATGCATCACTACTCATTTCGGGTGCAATAGGTGTAAATGTCTATGCATGCAACTTCTTGTGGCTATATTAGGCAGGCTTGTCACCAAGCAGTACTGAGGACTTGACTGCACGCAGGGTGATGCTTGATTTCCTTGCAGATGTGCGGGGCGAGAATGCAGCTCAAATCTGCAGTGCAGCGTATGCCAATGCCCAGAATCTTTTCAAATCGCAATGATGCTATGTTTGCCAGAAAGCAGATTGATTTGCACGCAGCACCTGCCAGAGCAGCTGCTTACTGGCATGCTGTTGCTGCTGCCTCAATTGCAAGACAGCTGCCTACAGCACAGCACTGACTAACACAATGAGAGATTGAAGATTGATCACAGGACATCTCATGGCTGATGGCAACAGCTGTAGTTCTTATGATGTGGCAGTACGCCTGCTCAAAAGTCTTCTCCAGGACTTTGTTTTGCTTGACACTGACAAGCTCTGAGAGCCTCTATTGCCCTGCAGCTGCCTTGCTTAGTGCAACACCAGGCAAACCAGTAACAATATAAGCTTGCCTGCTGTGGTCTATGTCTGTGCAATGGGCCTACTCATCATTGATCATGCAAGATTGATACCACAGATGAATCGCCGTATAGCCTTTGTTCACAACTGCAAACCGATCGCAACTGCCCTGATGTACAATGCGGGCGACCAGCCAGTGTTGTCTGTTCCTTGCAAGTTACTCCAATTGGCCGTGACCATGCACCATGTGAGCACACAGGCAGGTTGCAAAAAAGCAAATTTCATACGACACTAGCGGTATTGCAATCCTACCCTCATGCCCGTCAAACATATGTTCCCAGAAGACAATGATGTTGACCGCAGGTAGGCACACATCGACAATACAGCTGAAGAGATGCTGTCAGGAGTACCATTAACATGCTGAGGTCTAATCATAGACTTGATGTCATATCCACTGTACATAGTCAGACCAGGCCTGGAGGTGTCCCATGTATGCTACACAATATACTCATATGCAGTGGCAGGAGCACTGTTACTTTGACGGTAGATATGTAGCAGCCCCTGTGCTTTTGCCAACTACACGAGCAAACCCTGACCTGTGATGCATTGAGGGCAGCGTTGAAACCTGCCCAGCTGTTGACTACATAAACAACACCAAAGCTGGCAGTTGAAAAGCACAGTCTCATTGGAAGACTGCGGTTCTGCTATGCATAGGCAAGGCTGACTTGCGCATCATGACACATACCACATGTCATGATGTCCAAGACGCATTGCACGCTGTTCCTCAGTGCATCACATGTCACCTTCTTCACAGTATCACCACTCAGATTCTGTAACCAAACACCTATTGTTTTGTCATCATCCGCACATACAGTCCTGTACCCATAACCGTCACCAGCCTCATTGTCATGTGTGAAGTCTATGATATTGGATTGAAGTGGCTTCCATCTGAGCTGGAGCTGGAGCTGTGCTTGCTGTNACAATCTCGTCCATTAGCATTCCGAACGGCCATGCCTGGCATCAAGAAGCGCCAAAACGACGGCAATATCAACGCACTGGTTGCTGCTGCTGAAGCAGGCGATGTAGAAACGCTACGCACACTCTTGGACAGCGTAGACCCCAACCTACAAACAGCAGTACGCTTCAGGATTATTGTAAGCTGCGTGTGCAGCGATGAAAACGTGCTCGCAGTTCAGTGTTTGGTGCTGTTGTAGAGTGGTAACACAGCTCTCAGGGCAGCAACAGCACTGGGTGATGCTGACTGCATATGTACTCTGCTGGACTGTGGCGCAAACGTCGATCAAGAAACCATCAGAGGCACAGCGCTTCTAGCTGCCAGTGCTCAAGGGGACACTGACATCATCTCACTGCTGCTCGAGAAGGGAGCCAGCATAGACCATGAGACGGCTTCAGGTAATGTACACAATTGCTTTCTGCCGCAAATTTGCGCAATTTCTCAGAAGTGCTGATACACCTTTCTATGTTTAGGGACGGATGCAGTATCTGTGCAATTGCATAGACTGACTGTACCCTCTGTCTGACTTACAGGCGTCACAGCCTTATGTGCAGCCATCATGCAGCACAAGCATGATGCGGTGCAGCTTTTACTGCAAAAGGGAGCACAGATCGAGCTTGCCAACAAAGACGGCACCACACCTATGCAATTAGCGCAGGTCGTCTCTTTATGCCTTGCCCGCAGCTGTTGTACAGAATTTGGCCAAGTCAAGGGCAACTGCAACTTGCTTTGGGCAACTGCAACTTGCCTTGCGCACAAAATGCACACCTTATCTGGCAAGGCCTCGTGTGCTGTGCTGCTGGCTTGACGACCCGTCTTCAATGAGACCATGCACTAGTGCTAATGACTCTGTGTCTGTGTGCCGGCCCGTATGCCTCTCACCGTCTTTTCTCGGTTCCTTTAGTTCGCATCTTCGCAGAGAATTCAGATGACTGCATCCATGTTGGAGACACTGAGACAGTCGCAATGCTACTGTTTGCATGTGTGTTTCCCTGTCTGCCTGCCTGCCTGCTTACAGCANTGCATGTGTTTTGATACAGCCGAATGCCTGAGCTGAACACCCTAGGGCAAGGCAGAGTTGGCAGTGGCTTTCACCTGCTAGTAAGACAGTACTGTTTCATTACAAGCACTAGCAGCAGCAGTCAACACAAGCTAGGCATAAGGGAAGTCGGCAAGTCCAGCGTTGGACGGTTGAGGGTAAGGCAGGGCAGGGCAGGGCACGCAGTGGTGGGCAGTGTAGCAATGCTGTGAGCCAAAGTCTCCTTTGTTACCTGCCTGTGCTGGAGTGCAAGATCAGCATAACAGCAGGTGACAGCGCTGAAGATGCCACATTTGCAGACTGTTAGCTGACCTGCATTTGCTGCAGCTCATAANAGACTTGAACCTTCACACCTTACGCGGTCATCGTGGAGGTCATCCTGGGTGCCTAGGTCGCGTACTGGTACTTGTCCCTCTGGTTGGGTTACGCCATGAAGTTCCCTCAGGGCTTCGAGGTACAGCTTGTCAGGCCAAACAACGGTGCAGCCTACGCTGATCTCACGCATGGAGCTGACCGATACGTCGTCGGCGTCGCTGATCAGCCTTTCGAAGTTCGCTTTACAGCACCCCGCTCGCAGTTCACGACACCTTATATCAGAGTCACCCTGAAAGTCGACGGCACAGACGTTGGCATCGCCAAGCTTGTCTCTGCTAACAGCCCTTCGTCAAGCTTCGAAGGCTTTGTAACAGTATGCAAGAGCGAAACCATTACCAGACAGTTCTTGTTTGGCAAGCCTGAGACAGACACAGACGGCTCATCCAACACAGAAGCAGCGGGTGGCACCCAAGCTGGCAGTGTCGACGTCAGCTTTACAGCTGTGAAACAGGTCGCAGGCTGCGTCTCTGTCCCCAAGTCATCAGCACCCACTCAGTCTGCAGCTGTCTTGAAGCCAGTTGAAGGTCATGCACTGCCATAATGCCGTACTGTAAATGCTTGCAGGTTTGCTGCAATGTCACAGTGCAATGTGCCTAGCTTACCACTGTATGGAATGTGTTTCAAGGCATGAAGTCTGCATAGCTGTCGTCTGCATTGTATGCATGTTGCTTGCATACGTTGCCTTTTGTGAGGCGTGTTTGCAATTGCAGGCAAAAAGTGGTTCCTCAAACCTTNATGTTGTCACTCTGCACCTGACCTGATATGGCATGCTGCACTGAGCTGGCCTGGGCTTCTAATGGTCGCAACTGTGCTGTCTCTATTGCAGTACAAAGCAGCCAAATGTAGTTGCAAGACACTGGCAACACTCTGCAGACAGCAAAACCACGGCATTGATGGCTGGTACCTGGCAAAGTACTGGATCTTGATCCACAGCAGCAGGCATTGGGCAGCTACCAGAACCGAGAGGGTCTCACTACGCACGTGCAGCCGGCACAAATGCATCACATCTATGGCCACCTGCAAACACAGGCAGCTCAAGGTTCTGGCCGGCGTATCACACTGATTGCCTGTACAAGTGTATTTAAAAGGACTGTGATCATCACGCATGCAGTTTGAGCACAATCAGGTGCAGACGGTCAGATTGCATGACAGCAACCCTGGTGAGGCAGAACCGGCTGAGGTCAATTGCAGAGTATGCAAACAACAGGCATGCTTCTTCTCATGTGTGGGCACAAGCTGACGTCTGTCCAATAGCTGATAGCTGCTGCTTGCATGAGCTAGCAAACACACACACAACGATGGGTCATGATCAATGTACCTGTAGGAAGTAGGTGGAGAAGTCCATCAAGTTCCAGATGTTGAGCCACCTCTTGGGTCCATACTCTATGACTGTGCAGATCTCAATGTAGATAAATGGCATCATGCCTGCCAAGGCAAAGGCCTCAGTGGCTACTGTCAAAACGCCTCTCTTAGTTTCCACCAGCTGGCTCAAACTCAGGGACAGGTCCTCATCCTGTACATGAATCCTTGCTATTTTTGTGTACCTCTGTGTGTTTTTATGAAATTTCAGTGTGTCATATATAAAATGAAAATTTTATCAGAACATATACGATAAAATCAATATATCTTGATAGAAACTCTTCACTCACCCTCTCTTGGTCTTCGTTCATTCTTTGTCGACGGCACTCTTTCTATTTGTATTTATTGTCTGAACTGTTCTTTCGCTCTGTACTGAATGGTGGTTGCAGCGGTCTGGATGCTGATGCAGACACAACAGCTTGAGAAGAACAGAGACGGCTGTGAAGTAGCAGTCATGGATTTGATCATGTTGTAAATGTCAAACTCAGACCTTGTGGTGCAGCTTCAACAATTTGTCAAGTATTCTTCAACGACTCACAGAACCCTCTACAACTGGTTGTGAGCAACCATGAACAGTAGCAGCAGTCCCTGTTTGATGCTCTAAAGACAGGTGCATACACGTACATCAGGTGGACAGACAAATCATGACATACCTGAAAGAGCAGCATGAAGATTTGAAAGGCAATCAGCCAAACCAGGTAAAAGGCAAACTCCATCAATAGCAGATTTCTTGCCCACCTGCAGACACAAGCTCCAGTCAGCAAGCTAGCCAGTCAGCCTGCGAGCTGGTGAGCTGACTAGTCAGTAGNAATTCAGGCACCCACAGGCTTGTCACTACCATCACTTCCTTCGTCTGATTCTCCTTCGTATTGTGTCTTGTCTTTGTCACTGATGACCAGCTGATTGCATGAGTCAGTGATTACATGAGCTCTGGCTGCATTTGCATTTAAGACCTCGACTTGGCTTGCGTGAACCATCAGGCCATTTGTACATGTGGCATCCACCACACAAGCAAAGCACCCTGCTTCAGTGCCTGCAGGTTACACTTTCCCCTGGTATGAGATCATTGGACAAACAGTTCCTGCACGGCATGCTTAGACTTGCATGACAAGTTGACTCCTGGGTAGCTACTTGACAAATTTTTGAAAGCTCGACAAAAAACACACTCCAAGCATGGGACTCTCGTGGATGTGTCACCTACGCAAATGCTTCATGCACATCAAAGCCAGCCAACAAGAATAATACATCATCTGTCTCCAAGTTTGATCATGTCTCGTTATTGTTTCCCCAGTTTGACGGTGTCTGTAGGGATCTTCCTGCTGCATTTGACCTCACAGTTGAGGAGGGCGCTGAGAGGTTTCCAAACCTACAGAAGGCTCAGCAACACATTACTGAATGCATACAGGTTGACTCCATGAGCACCGCTCACTGCATTGTGTACTCTGCTGGGCATATGTTGTGGGTTTGAGCCGGAATTGCCGCCAATGTTACCTGTGTTGTTGTCACTTTCAACAAATCCTCACGCCCTCGGTAGATGTCAGATGTGTGCATTGTGTCTGATGCATGGATGACTTTGATTGTTTCTCACTTTAGCTATGTATCTTGTGACTCACAGGAAGCTGGAGAGACCATATTTGTGCCGAGCGGGTGGCATCACACAGTCATGAACCTGGAAGATACATTGAGCATCAATCACAACTGGCTGAATGGCCACAACATACATTGGGCCTGGGCACTGCTGCAACAGGAATTCAAGGATGCTGCTGCTGCCATTGGTCTCTTGAACTCATGGCTGGAAGCTGACTTGCAGCAGCCAGCAATGCAGCATCATGTGCCTGTTCATGTCTAGCTCCCATAATGGCAGGACATCAGCAGTTTGGGCATGCGCTGCTCCAGCTCTAGCAGACACTGTGTGGTGATTGTCTTTTCCCAAAAGACGCCAAGCAGATCTAGGTACTGAAAGACAACAGCCTGCTGCTCTGGATGCATACAGCCCTCCAGCAAGGACTTGCCCAGAGGGCCAGCCAACAACAGCGACGCAGATGACTTCAACGAGCCTGGCATGCCAAAGGCCTTTTCAAACCGATGGCCAGCGAACTCAGAAGGGATGCATATGGTGGCATCATTGTGCAGATCTCTGTCGGTGGTGGCTGTGCAGCGCTGTCTGATTGCATGGACCTGTGCTTGTGTGCCACACCATGGCAAATCAGGGGCATCAGCAGCAATGTGGCGCCTCCCTGCATGCCAATATTGCAGACTCATACTAGACCTTGCGGCATATATTGCAGTGCAGTCACAGACAACAGGTAGAGGGTTTGTGGTGGCTGCTCACAGATCATTGCAGGGCTTTACACACAGCTGCATTGCATGCTGATGCCAGCTGAAAACAAATATGTGACTGTAATATGCATGCTCTGTTGCATCAAGATTTTGATGCAGAGTGGCTGAACATGGTAAAGCCCAAGCTGTACCTCTTTTGCTTGCCTNCAGGCAGTACCTGAATGGCTATGTCACCGTGAGTTGCCTTGCAAGCCAAACTTGCTTGCTCACGATGACTTGATGACACGCGTATGTAGTGATCAACTAGCGCAGGGCTGCTGAGGTAGCACTTGCATGCTTTGAGCAAACCTTGTCATCACATCAGCACGTAGCAACTCTGGTCACCCCCACGTGCACTAGTTATGCTGATTATCAGATGAGTATAGGATTACATCATCCCATCACAGCTGTGCGAGCATTTGCATGCACCTTGCCATGCCGGTCAACTTGTGTGTGGATTTGCATTACTGCCAGAGCACATCCAAGCAATCAGTGGACATGTATGTCTGTTTGTCTGTGCCAAGTGCCAGCTCTATACTGCAGACAGGTTATTGATGTTGCATCAACTCCATTCAATATGCATAATAGTGGTATGGCAATTCCACTGTGCAGGTCTGTACATACGTGCAACACCACAGTTTGGTATGCTGACCTTGCACTACAGTTGCACATGTTATGATGTGTCTGCATCACATCATAAGCTGACTTCAAGCAATATCGTTANATCAGTGAAGCTGTTGTCTGCAGCCTTCATACCCCACCAGCTTGCTCTACAAATCAAAGATGCCACGACACAGTCACAGACAACAGTGAATGGCAATGCTGTAGTCACCAGCATGAAAAGCCATGACGTGAAATGTTGGACAGCAGCAATCAGTGACATCATGCTCACCAGCACAGCTTGCTCCCCAAAGTATGAGAAGCCGCCAGCCTCCTGAATGGCGCTGACAGGCTGGCCTCCGCGGCTGCAAGCCAGCTCTCCCATCTTAACAATATACATTTTGCTGACGGGCTCCCCCTCTTTCACAATCTGCTGGCCCTGGCGGAACTCCTCGCGAGCAAACCGGTCAAAGGCCTCCTCTATCCTGTCTTGCGGTAGACCCTTGAAGGCTTTGCTGAACTGCAAGCAACACATCAAGCCTGTCAGGATCGGCTTTGATGTTAATTACTATACCAGCGTATAGGAATGTAGCTGTTACTTCATTGGATTTGTCTATCCTGTTGTGAGGCACTCCCTGAAAGGCTTTGCTGAACAGCATGCAAGATACAGGTGCTAACAAATGCCTCCTCTATCCAGTTTCAGGGCGACACTTTAAACACGTTGCTGAACTACAGACTTTACACGCACAGGGTCAAAAGCACTGTTTCGAGAAGTCACTGATTTATGTCAGTCTGCTGTTTCAATCAATCAGAAAAGGGCACAGACCAGAAAGTTGAGAGCAAACGCTTGAGCTGTGCACTGCAGTCAGAGCCGGCCTTTTGTTACACTCAGTGGTGTGCAGAGCAATGCTGACAGATTGGGAAATTGTCAAGCTGGAGAGTGAAGAGCAAGGGCAGGTAGCGCTAGCAACACGAACTTTGCAATGCTTTGTTTGCGCCCAGATGAGAGGAGACGGCACTGTGACAGGACCATGTAGCATCAGGAAACATGTCCTGCGAGGAGCCGCTGTACTAACGTCTTGCACTGTGAGAATGCCAAACATGACCAGACATGCAACATGCTGCAAAAAATTGTAGCTGAATATGTTGTTGTCCAGCAGAGGATTGTACCACTGCTGTGTGACGCAGTTGTTGCCTCAATCTGATTCCTACAGCAATGGAATGCAAAATGGCTTGTGTCTGCAACATGCATGACCCAGATCAGANAAGCGTTCATGCAATCTGATTCTGGCTGCTCCAGTTGCAGCGCAGTCTGTGGAACCTTCTGCCAAATAGCACAGTAATTCTTGATGCTATCATGTGTGTTCATGGCTTGGGCACCTCTTTGCTGTTTCCTTGATTGCACGGCATACTTCTGCTGCAGACAGCCATACAGCAATACAGCTTCAGGGCCAACATCCTACTGTTGCATGGTTTTGTAAAGTCGCTGAGCATCACAGCACCCAATGCAGGCTTGCAGCGTACATTGCTCAAACGACATGCATAGCATGCACAGACATGCCACCTTATGACTAAGTCTGCAAGCTTGCAGCCATGCCCCTCAAAGACTGACATTGCCTAAACGCCTGCATGTCACCCTGTGCTTTCTCAGGCACACCATGCAGAAGGTTACAAGTGGTGGGCACAGAGGCTAGGACGCTCCTTCCAGCTGTATGATGAGACACGCATTGACCACTTCAGAGGATTTGCTGGTGGGTGTTGTGTTTGTCGATTTCTCCTAATGCCTGCTTGTCATTTTATGTGATTGTGACGCATTCTTGCTATTGAAGCCGCTGTGGCCACTGTCCCCCCTCTGCCCTAAGATCCAAGCAGAACTTGGTGGACTCTGCTCAAACTGCATTGGGCAACAGAATTGTGCGATAAACAAGATGACGCAACTTTTATAATGTGCTGATGGTACAGCACGTAAGTAATGTACACTGGTTGTGCAGGCTACTNCTCAGCAAGGTGCATACAGCCTGCATCATACAGGCAAGTCATGTTCTGTGCATGAAACTGCAGGCAACATCATGTTTTGTGATGGCTCCTGCATGCGAGCCTTTCATTGTGGAGTCCAGCTGTCAGCAGGCAGTGAGAGCAGTGAGCCGTCTTCACCAGATGCACCCTCCTCGCCCCAGACAGAACTGTCAGCTTTTCACTGCAATCCGCTGAAGATGCCTTGTGATCTGTATGTGAAACTGAAGAACAGCAAAGATATTCTGCACTGTCCAAACTGCCTGACTGGAGTACACCAATGCTTCAAGTGCAAGCAAGAGGGTGTAGTGGAGACGCACCGGACAGATGCCAGTAACGCACAGTTTGCTGCCAAGCTTGTGTTCAGGTATGTCATACTTACTTCTGGGCTTCTGCATGGCAGCCTGGCAGCGGGTGTTCATCATGCTGTGCTGCATGCTGTGCTTCTGTTTGCTTTTGTTGACACGATGTTTGGAGTGCCAACTGCAGATGGAATGTCAGGGATGATTACTGTCTGTAACTCAACCTGCTGAGGCATCACCTGTTGCTACAGGTGTGCTGTGGCAGAGTGCGGCAGATTCTACCATGCAGACTGTGTAGACAAAACAGAAGAAGATGTTCGTCACATGTTTGTCTGGTAAGCATGCATGCGTCAGCAGACTCTTCGTGTGACTTGTGTGTGTCTGCGTGTTGCTGGATGACTCATCATGCTGGCCATGCTTACATGCACGTCTGGCAGCCTACATGAACACTTCCAAATGTGACAGATGTTCACCTAAGCTTGCCATGCATTGTAACCTGCATGCATGCATGCAATATACAGTAACGCTGATTGTGTGGTGCAGCCCATTGCATGTATGCAGAAAGTGTAACTGCAGCCAATCTGACCCTAAAGCAAGTGGCCCTTTGATCCCATGCCGTAGATGCCCTAAGGCATATCATGAGCGCTGCCTACCACACAGATTATTGACACTGCCCTCGCCAAAACCCAAGAACTGGAAGCAGCGGATTTGGATTTCAGCAGCTGATGGTAGGGCGTCAACACATCTCAGATGTCTCGCATTGTCAAAGCATCACCGCATGATGGCATACGTGCTGATACAAGTTGCCCGTTGATGCTTGCATGATCATGTGCAGTGCAGTGTGAATCGGCACATCAGACTGCCGTGTCAAGCCCGGCGCTGTAGCTGATCAGCGGCCTGAATTGCATTTGCAGCTCATGACGCAACCAGACGTGCAGCTGTGCCATGCGTGCATGTGATGATCATGTCTGCCACATGACTTGTGCATGTGGATGCTGCTCATGTTCATGTGACTGTTGCAGGGCAAGCGTGCAATAGCCCTACAGCAGCTGAGCTGCTCCAGCCCTGAATGGACTCTTAGCCAGCTGCAACAAACTGCAGAGCAGCCGGAAGGGGGGGTCCCAGGGGAACAACCCACNCACAGGTGGCTTTGCAGCCTACCTGCCATCGCTGGCATGGCCCATCTTCAGGAGGGCATCACCCATCATGCAGATCGCAATTGACCAGGACAGGCAGATTCTGTACACACGCTCCCAAGCTGGCGGCATTGTGGTATGCTGCCTACCTTCCAGCATTCTTAGTGCATGAGGAAGATGCAATTGGCAGCACTGATTTCCCCTGTGATACATCATGCACTGCATGAATGCCAATTACTGGCATTGGGCCTCTAGCAGTACAGTGATGTCAGCTGTGCTGATTCAGTTGTGTGAGATGTACTGTTGCACCCTCTAGCTTGCATGCTATTTGGAAGCTTTGAGATGTTGAGTGCAAAGGTTACAAATCTTCGATTTAATACATACATTCAAATGCTGTGCAAATTGCATGCCTGTACAGACAGGTCATGTGACGTGCTGGCATGCAGGTGTTTGACATGGGCACAACCAAAACTGGCATGCTGAAAAGGGTGACGGAAATTACCAGTGTCATAACCACCAACAACAACAGAGGTATCACTCAACTGACACTGTGTCTGCCAATCCAGTTGTTGCCTGAATGCCACAAAGCCAGACAGCACATACTCCTGCACTTTGTCACTTGCACATGGGTGGTACTTGCCCCAAAAATTGCATGACCCCTCTTGGACCCCTCTTGCTGAGTGGGCATTTACTCAAGTGTGTAGCACCTCCATGCATACTGTTCCTGACTGGCTTATACCCTTGCCTTGATTTTGAGTTCTACCTTACCTGTTCATTGCAGGTCAGAGTGCTGCAGGCTCTGATTTAGTGCTGGTGGCTCCAATCCCGCCCTCTGAGTCTGCCAGCATACACTTGATGGCTGTGACAGCGGATGGCAGGCGGGTGTACCTCTCCACCCAGCCCCTGAATGCACCCCCCCTTGGAAGTGGCCCCCGCCGCCCCTCATGCCTGACCATCATACAGCATAAGAGCGCCATTCCTGCACCTGCTAGCCAAGGCAACAGCAGGTATAGGCTTCNACTTTGTCAGGTGCATGTAACGCTTGTTACTTGTTGTTCTGACATGTGCATCCTTGACATGTTCAAGCTAAATCACGTTTGACTGCAAGGGCAAGGAGCCAAGGTATCAAAGTATGAGCAACTGTCTTGCACCCATTTCCTGGCGGGCCACCATGGACAATTTGAAGTGCTCATGCCAGCAGGTATTGGCAAGTATCAGTGTCATGTCGCTATATAGACACATCAGCTGCCTAGAGCACAAACTGTATGGAAATGCAAGCCTAGCATTGTGAAGCAGGATTGCAGGAATGTGAACATCAAAGATCTGTGTTGGGCTCCATGGCTGTCCTGCATGCTGCTGCCCTCTTCCTTTGAAGAAAGCTGCAAGTGTATGTCTGCACATGCAGATGAGGCACATGGTAAGCATAGTTCTGCTGACTGGGGTTGTTTGCCAGGATGTTGCACTCAGCAGGCTAAAGTCAGAGCAGTTAGCATTTGTATCATAACCGAGGCGCAGCACATCCGTTACCATTAAGTCATATAGTCAACTTGTGCCTTGAGCAAAGCACAGCTGGTGCTTGGCATGGTAAATCGTCTTGCCCTGCAATGGCATGCACCTGTAAGCACAACATGTGTTCTCAAAGACTAGTTGTGGTTGTTGCTGCAGGGCTCAGCAAGAGTGCATAGCCAATCTGGATGTCAGGATCACCAACTTGGGGACTCAGGTCTGTGCACCACCAGTCCATGTGGCCTGTGGACCCATAGAGCCAAGCGGATGACCGCTCCAGCATACAAGCTGCTGCAACATACAAGCTGCTGCAGCTGCTGCTACTAGACTTCCCTACACAGGCAGACAGTGCACAGATCTGAATGAGCATGTTTGCTAGAACATGTGAAATTGCATTTCACATTACCTGACCAAGTGTGGAACATATGCCAGTTCATGACGCTCATGCAATTGCCTTTGTGTTCACTAGCCCAGATTAATAAGCAGCATGAGGCATGCTGTTCATATTTTNGACAAGTTTGCGACCAACATTGGCCGGCTTGGCGCATGCACTTGAAGGTCCTGGGCTGATCATCGTGATCACAGTTTGCCAATGCTCGTAGCAACCAGTACCCCCTATGATACAACTGGCAGTGTGTGCAACAGGTTGGATTGCATGCTGACAGGCGGTAGACATTACAGGCAATGTAAGTGCAACCTATAGCTTCAAATATACACTGTTCAGGTAAGGCGACAGCGCTGCAAAACTACAGAAGTATGCTTGTCATGGAAAAGCGATGACTGACCAGTTCCAGCCCTGAGACACTCGTACAATTCTTGATGAATGCATGCAGCAGAAGATTGAGTTGCATGGCACCTTGGCATCAAACAGCTTCTGTGCATCTGCACCTTGCTGAACACTAGTGTTTGAAAGGCAGCACAACACCGCCAGCACGCCAACCTGATGTCTGCCTGTCCTGCACTGCAGACAACATGCGTACACTGATGTATATGCACATTGGAGCCCAGGCATGGCAACATCCACAAAAGCTGTCAGTGCCTGTTAAAGCCTATGCACCTACACAGATTGCCTTGCATACACTGACTTGCCTACATGTTCTGCTTGTACTGCATCTTCTACACTCATGCTGTAACATCTACTGATGTACAAATCAACAACTGTTAGCTAGCTCAACATGTCCAGTACACATCTCAACACTCGGCTACCTAGTCATCATCCTCATCTAGGAGGGAGTCTATCTCTGCTGCAGCTGCCAAATACATTCGTTCTTGTGCACAAGCACCATCTGATCCAGCTNAATGCTTACAAGCTGCTGGAAACGGACTGGTGAACAACTTGGCTCCTTCAGTCTCAGCTTGTACTCTATGTGTCCCTCATCATCTTCTGCTGGAAAAGCCCTCGCACCGGCAGCTGTATCTTCCTCACTGATAGGCCTTGGCTGTCTGACATCCGTGCACGCTGCTAGCTCTTGCATCCTTGCAACATGGCTCATCAAAGGTCGTCCTTGCTTTTTGACAGCTCCCTGAGGCTTGTCATCCATTTTTTGAGCCTGCTGTGCCTTTTGTGCCTTCAGCATCGATCTGCAATGATCACTGTCCCTTTCGAAAACGTCTACTGATGTCCCAGACTTGGGGTAGATCATGTGTATCGGTTCAACACTGCCCAGTGTTGAGTACGGAAGTGAACATCCTTTCGATGTGTCGGTACCTCGTAGAACGCTGCCTTGGCTGATGAGAGCTGGGAGGCAACACGGCAACCCATTCTGTGGGCTTCCGCTTCGACCCCAGGTCCAGGTCGTCGAAGTCTACCTCAAGCATATTGCGTTCGTATGCAAGTCACAACGGATGTTCTGTTCTTGGTCACACCTGTTTCCGATCCTCCAGGTGCTGCGCACCTGGCGTGATGACCAGCTACATCATTTCAGCAAGTCAAGACGACACTAGCACGGTGACATCGCTTCCACAGTGTGATCCTGCCGGTGGTTAGCTACCTTCGCACGTCGTGAGAACGGATGGAGTCACAGACACGTGACCTTGACAGGATCAATGTCACCATTTGCCTCCACAGCTCCTGCAAAGCTTCCAACTAGTCTCTCGCGGCAGTTACATATGCAATCAACCCAACTCCGCAACAACACACTTGGTGCACGATGCCTACTACACCGTGTAACTGTTCGGTGTACACTTGATCAAAATGAATCAAAACCAGTAAAACTTGAGTGTGGCCCACGCAGTCAGTGCAGCTATAACAGCAGCAGATAAAAGGTTGACCAAATTGTTTGTCAAGTAAGGGTGACCACTGATGTGGACAACATCAGGGCCAAGCTTGCTGGTGACTTTTTGTGTGGCTCGATTGAAGCCAGAGAACTGAACTGTGGCGCCTAAGAGGGAGTCCAGTAGTGATCCTAGCAAGCCAGCCACACCACCTGCAATCGACATTGTACATGTCAGCAACGTCATCTGTGCAGTCAAGCGGTCTTTCTAGCTTAGAGATGCATATGCATGCAACTCAGCTCAAGTATATTAGGCAGTTGTTGGTGAGCCAATAGCAGACTCATTGTCGAGGCAACTGTGCAGTGATCTCACATCCAGCCCATCGAGCACTGCTGCATGTACATACGTGAAATATCACCAACACTCAACAAGTGTAGGCAGAGATTGTCCCAGTCTGAGGATTGAGCAAGACTGCTTGAGAATTCGANATGCTCTCAGCAGTGCATCGCTCGCTGGTGGTTTCTATGATGGCGGCAATGGTAAGCATGCTACTGTCAGGTTTGCAAAACGTTTTTAGGGGTTCATAACCTTGCTGGTGGTTTATGTAATGGCAGCAATGGTAAGCATGCGTCAGTCAACTTCTTGAGCTTTCAAGGTTTTATGATCCCAGGAGAGCATCAATGAAGCATGACTCCAGCATGTAGTGCTGCATGCAGACAACATATATCTTGTTGCGGTGTGACGCAACAGCAGGTGTGTTTAACGATATTTCTGGTTCTTGCGGGCAACCACGTCCGCAGACACAAGGTCTACAGTGTTGTGCAATTCATATGAATTCATTATGTCGCAATTTGAGCATGTGCATGATATCGCACACGCAATCAATCATCAGTCGATTGATTGATTGATTAGTGTCTACGGCGTCGGGCGTATTGTATACGCCGGCTAACACGGGCAGCGGATTCTGTACGGGGGGCCTACGCGGACTGTACGGGTCGTACGTCGCACGTAGGGACCTTGGAAAATTCGAACTTTGATGCAGGTGCGAACGTGTACGCCAGCGTGCAGATCTATCAATCAATCAATCAAGGGTTTGCTGTACACGATTGACACATGAGATTGGCTGCACAAAAACGATAGCCTTATTCATGTCATGCTGCTGTACACAAATCAACATGCATGTGATTGGCTGCAGAGGAAGGATAGAGCAGCAGGGCACCCCCAGGGAGATTCTTGATGCCCCTGCCACACCCTTTGTCATGAATTTCATTGCGGACGTGAATCAGATCCCATCCACATGCCAGGTACTGCACTCCAGCATGGGGCGCCTGCATGCAGACAGCAGACTCTCCAGAGGCCCTGTTATTGAACCTTGCCTGTACTAGACTGCGCCGCCAATAGGCTCAAAGCATCTGACTGTGTGGCAATCTCTGGCAGCTTTTGTCACCAGAAGCAGCTCAGGCTGTTTGCGTGACTCAACACTTTACAGCCTTGCAAGGTTGCCAGGAATGCATCAAAATGCAACTGTGGGACATTGCGACTGAACTTGTGCAAGGGGAGCATGTTGCACAATCAACTCTGCAGTGATGCTGTTATCCATGCACAATGCAGCCATGAGCAGTGTCCATCCCTGATGCATGTCATGCTGAAAATTGCTTACCTGCAGTTTGCTTACCTGCAGNAGTGCACACCCATAACAAGCCCCTGTGGATCCGCCTCCCCTCAAGACTCCCAATAGGTCAGCTCAACTCTGTGAAGCTCAACTCTGTGAGTGTGCAGTATTGGAGCATGCGCTCAAAGTCTATACCTCTTGCACTGACAAAAACAGGCTCAACGTGCAACCTTCTATGACACTGTCCTGCCATGTGGACATAGTGTTTGTGCATATGCATGTAGACTGACTCTTGTGTGTTCATGCAGCTCTCCTTGTTTGGCTGATAGCGCTGCTGTTCCCATTCTTTGACACCATCAATGCCATCCAAGGGTCGATTGGCTACTCCTTCACAGCTTTTGTGTTTCCTGCTGGCTTCTACCTGTGGGTGTACCGCAAAGCAGAAGCTAGAGCAAACGCCCCCAAACAACCTAAGTGAGTGGTTGTGGAACTTCTGCCACTTTGCAGACCTGTGTCTTCCCTTCCTGCCACCCCGCCATCCCTTTCCCTCTTCCTCTGGCCCCCTTTGTGATGCTGCAAACAAGCCACTTTTGGTGTGCATGCCTCCATTGCATACTGCGGCATGTGCATGGTGAATATATAAGCTACTGCTTGGAATGCATGGAAGTGCACAAGTGCATGACTACTGTGTGCTGAACAACATGCTGTGATTGCATGGCTTCTTTTGCAGCTTAGCATGCACAGCAGTGAGCTTGGGGTGGCAATGTGCTCCCAGGATAGAACCTTTACCATGTTAAGCTGTAGGCAGGCCACATTTCTGCACAAGCTTCAGGACATCCTGTTTTGAATCTGAAGCTTCTAGTTGAAGCTTGCATTGTTGGCAGAGTGTGCCTGTGAAGCTGTGTGGCAGGCTGCAAAGAACTGCATTGGCTACCAAGCTGAGCAGCATATGGTGCATGCTCTTTGCACCACAAGGCTCGTGGGCATGATGAGCTCAAGTTCTCTGCAACACTGCAGGTTCATTGGCGGATGGGCTGTAGCCATGACACTCAATGCATTTCTGTTCATCTACTTTCTGGTATTTGGTGTGGGCTTTGGGACTTGGGCTTCCATTAAGAATCTGGTGTCACAAGTGGGCACACTTGGAGTCTTTGCTAACTGCTATCAGTGCTCGTCAATCATTACCAGCAACAAAATCAAAGGCTAGCATGTGCCACCGTCACTATTGTGCAGCCAATGTGGCAGGCATTGCACAGTCACAGAATGCCAGTTTGAGATGTCATGCCAACATCTGTTAATGCTCATCACAGTAAAAGGTCACAGCATATACAGGTACTTGGTCAGCAGGTGACAAGGTGCGCAATCTTGTAGGCTGCCTTGTGTATTGGTTGAAGGTGCTTGTGACTCTTGATTGTGAGCAGTCACCAAGCTTTCTGCTAGGAAACTTTCATAATATCAGCGCCAGCATTCAAATCGCATATGTGCGACACAACAGTCATGGGCATGTATTGCATAGGGCGCTTACATTGATGAGAGTCTTCTCGTTTTGAGATGATGCTCTTGATTGAGGAGGTATAGTGTGTGATTCACTTGGTTCAGTTTGTAAAGTCTGTCAGTTCTGGGACAACTATCTGCCGTTGACACTGTGACAGATGTCAACACTGGTTCTTTCAGCAGAGCAGGAGGGTGTCAAAGTTTTGTACCAAGTAAATATCGCTGTTTTTACTGCAGCCGCTTGCTTTACACAGTGTGCAGATTCATACTTTCCACCTCTATATGACCAACGGTACTGCATGCATCTATACATAGCAATACATATCAACGTTGTCATATATAGGTTCATGCCAGGACATGTAACTTTTTGCTCAGCTCGAACAGCACTGTAGCGAATGGCTTTACGGCTGCAAACCCAACCTTTTCCTCAAGTCCAAGACCACGCAGGTGAACAGGCGTTTCTTTGCAAAAGTGTGTGACATGTATCACATCCTGTCAAACCTACATCAATAGAAGAAGCTGCAGAACCAATCATCATTNGCAACCAAGCTGCGTTTCACACTTCAGCCACCTATTGGCAGCATGTGCATATGGCATTGCAACTCTGAGCAGGCTTGCCAGTGTACCTCTCAAAGCTGTAAACAGTAAACAAAGGGGACCACATACCCCTTGAATACACTGCACAACAAGTGTACCGCACATCAAGTATACTGCAGGATAAGCTAGCATGCGGACTACATCAGACTTGGTGGTTGCATAGGCTCTAGACCTGACCTGACCACTGAGTGATGCAGGCTAATGGTTGCATATTTCCCAACTTGTACATACTTGAGTGTGACAACTTCAACTCGCCAAATCGACCGTTGCCAGCTGAATGAAATCTGAGACTGCATAGCCAACATGTGTTGTGCCATGTCCATGCAGGCTTGCCAATGTGATTGAGAACGCCTTGAAGAAACAGCAGGCCAAAGAGCAGCAAGACAATGACATTTCACAGACACAGCTCTCCCAAGCTGCACAAGCTATCCGGGACAGTTCAGTGCTGCAGCAGATGGCATCATCAGTCAATAGAGGTCCACAAGAGGTGAGATCTGCCTCACATGACATGCGNCACCGAGGCATCTTTTACGCTCATTATGTGGTGTTAAAAATGTAGGTCATGGGCAAGTATTTGTCTACATGCACTGGACCTCAGCTGACGTTTTAGTCCAGACACAGTCAGGCCTTGCAACAGCCTCAGCAGCAATGTCAGTGCAAGTCAGCCCCTCTTATCATAATTACAATATTGCACCAACGTGCAGTGTCTTGTAAGCTGTCAATGCAAGAAGAAAAGCCCAGAACGACAATTACAAAAAGAGAGGTTGTCATGAGGCAGGAGAGAGGGAGGGCCCACCTGAAAAGAGCCCAACACTATCCCCTAACAGATTTGTGTACAAAGGGACAATGACTCTCAGCTCAGCAGCATCTTGGGCATCTCTGTNCAGCTCCTGCCGCTTGTCTCAGCAACCGTGTGATGCAGGTGCTACTGATGCTGCCCGTGGAGCTGCTGATATTGTGCTGACCAAGCCTGGTCTGTCTACCATTGTCTCAGCCATCATTGGTGCCAGGAAGATCTTCCAGCGTATGACCACATACTCCAAGTACACTGTGGCCATGACCTTCCGTATCTGCTTCACCTTTGGCCTCCTTACCACTATCTACAACTGGTAAGCCCTTGTGCTGTGATGTGCTGTAAACTGTGCTGTGCTGTGCGCTGTGCTGCTCTGTGCCGTGCTGTGCTCCCATAGATGTTGCTGCAGTGCATGTTTCTGTGAGGGGCGCAGTCTCCAGTTTGCCCAAGTATATGCATGCGTGGACCAGCTGTGACACTACCAGCAGCTATATGTTTGGTCTTTCTGGAATGCTTGTGTATTTTCAACCACTAAGTGACATGTGATACTCTGTCGCTGTTCAGCTTGCCTGTTTCACGTTGGAACAATGTCGCGCAGCACACGTAGAGAGCTGGATAAACTCGTCATAACACGTGTGTGTTGTATGTGCAGCCAGAGAAGATGGTTGACATCCCGCTGCAAGGACACTATGGCCGTCAAGACACATTTTTCCCAATCAAAGTGAGCATGAGATCACAACTCTTAGTGTATTTTGTCCATTGCACACTCATGGTTAGTTGTCCAGTTCTGAATAGTGCATATCATAAGTACCTTCAAGATCAAGTAAGGTCCAACTAGTTCAGCATCCAAGACGGCATAGCTTCCCAGCTGCTTCTGATGCAACAGGGTCATTCCAACACTGTGGAATTGACACAGCTTACGCATATTGCTGTGCTGCCTGGTTGTGCACTTTGAGGTAGCTGTACTGGATTGCGTGGCAATGATGTGCGTCTCTGCAATGTGTTGGTAGTATGATGGCAATGCAATTTTTGCTTGTCGCAATGTCTTCGCCACTGCTTTGCAGCGACAAGCTGAAACCCAACGTAAGCGTAGCATCAGAGTGTCACAGGACAAAACCTGTCTCACAGGCTCAGTGCACCTTGAGCGGTAGGCAGTCTGTAAGCAACTCTTTACAAGTGGTGCAGCTGTTATCTGTGCAAGGTGCAGTTGCTGCAAGAGGTTGTGTGTACCTGTGGCAGGAAGTTGAGCAGTTTGTGAAGAAGGTGAATGACAATGGAGGGCAATTCGAGCTCCACATATATGATGATGCAGGGCATGCATTCTTGACGTCAGATGACCACCGCGAGAGTAAGAAATTTGATTCTGCACACAGCAGTGTATGACACTGTCTGTACACTCGCCACACAATGCATAAAGCTTGATGCACTGAATATGTTACAGTGTTTAGTTGTGACACTCCTGCAGCATTGCCTGTGAGGGTGACAGTTATTCCAAGGCTCTCAGCCTTGCAAGCATTTGCGCGACAATCATCTGCTAGTAGAGTCTCAAGCTGTCTGATTTCTGCAGAACTAGAACAGCCTGATCCCTCTTCAACGACACGGCAGCTCGCATGGAGCAGGATATATGCATTTTTTGATAAGCACCTGCGATGAGGCTCACACCATTTTGGTTGTTCTGCAGCTGTCATACCGCTGCAGAATTAGTCGGCACGTCGACACATATACGTAGTATTTGTGCCTTGCTACCAAGTATCAACGACTCCACACAACACTGTAGATGGCGTTGACTGGACGTTTGAATTCAGACATGTCCGCCATGAATGCTGTATTTGAGATCCTCTGAGCATCAAGCTTGCATATAAATTGAGGTCAAATCAAGATTAGATGACATACTTGCAACATGAAATTTTGCATGGACTTTGCCAAGCTTAGACATGCTGCAACAGAAATGCCTTGTCCCCAGGTCTCGCGTACTTCACCACACATGCATGATTTGGCATAACGCATCTTCCCCAGCCTGGGCCAGCACGTGAGTCAGGCCTACGTAATGTTCAGCTACCTCACATGGATTCCAAGATTGCGTAGCAAAACCGAGCTTGAGCAAAAGTCATGACTTATCCTCAACAAACGCATAGAACCATAGTGTGTCGATTTAATAAATAACTCAATATCGGCCGACCTCGAATAAAAAACCTAGATAAACTGTTAAAGCCGGCCGACTTCCATCAACAATAGCGAATAAAACCGGCAAACAAAGATNTGGTAGAAATTGGGTTGTGATTGACAGACTTGATGACAGCTGGTATGGCATGCCTGCTTGTTGTGGACACCTGCCCCAGTCCACCGCATTGATCAAGCGATCCTGTGGCAGCTGCTGATTTGTGTCCAGAAAGCTGCCTTCAGTAGAGACCCTGGGCTGCACTACTGTCATCTGCTCAGACAAGACAGGCACACTGACCACCAACCAGATGTCATGTGTGCAGCTTGTTGCCATCGGTAAGTTTTCGGCGGCTAAACTATTATGATCTGTTTGTGTACATAGCACCCATGACCACAGATAGGCTGCTTTGTTTGTCATGTGTGTGTGGTACCTGCACAGCAAGTACTGCATGTATGAACATGAACTGTGGTTATGGGCTGAGTGACGCATCAACGTGGAGGTTCATTGTTCTGTGTATCATGATGTATGCAACAGTCTTGTGTATGTTGCAACAGGCAACTCTGCAGACGAGTTACGGGAGCTGCAAGTTGAGGGAACTACCTTCAACCCCTCAAATGGCGGGATCGCTGGACTCAGCAGCATTGATCGAAATCTAGAGGCAAGTTTGCCCTCCACTGCATAAATGTGCGTCAAGTCGAAACAGCTATGCACCTTGGAGTACGTTATGCGTACTTGCCGAAAATGCATGCAGTGATCTATCTATGACAGTCACCATGCATACAATCATGGCGCTGTGCTGCGTTCAGATTGGGTACAATGCATTGACATGGTATACATACAATGCTATCACAGCACGCTGATGCTATGCATGTGTTTACAGGCTATAGCAGAGGTATGTGCTGTGTGTAATGATGCCCACATTGAGTTCAAAGAGGGCAAGCATCATGCGGTGGGGGCTCCCACAGAAGCTGCCTTGGCTGTTCTGGCAGAAAAGGTTGGTGTCACAGACTCTGAAGTCACAGCACAAACACAGCAGCAACGAGCATCTCAGGCTGAGGGGCGTGCTGACTTTGTGTGCCAAGCCTACTGCAGGAGGTATATGCCATGAACCTGGCTCTGCTACTTTGTACCATTGTCACTTGTTTGCTGCAAGTACCAAGCTGGCCTGCATACCTTGACATGTATCTGCAACTCCTGCACAACATATGTGTATGGTTTCAGAACGCTTCCAGTTGACGTCGCCGCTGCAATTGGAAACGTGCCTACCGCCACACAAGGCTCAGACAAGGAAGATGCTTACAAGCCCCCTGTTCCAGTGATCATGCTGTCATGTTGCCTTGCCATGGCACAGATAGTCTTGGTGCTGACTGTGGAACCTTATGCCAGGTGGGAGAAGATTGCAACTCTGGAGTTTGACAGGAACAGGAAGTCCATGAGTGTGATCGNAATACGCTTACACAGTGGTTTCCAGTGTATCACCACTTGCTTTCTGCAGGTCGGTATTGTGCCAACAGACTCATACCCAGCAATTGTTTGTGACATTGATAACAAACAAGCGGTTGAGAGGCTGTACACCATCAAGGGCTTGGACCCCAAGAAGCAGCTCAGCATCCTCTGCAGGCATCTTCAAGATATCAGCACATACACCTTAGGGTTCCCAGTCAGTAATCAGCCAGGGCAAGCTGATATATTCAGGATGGCACGTCAAGTCTTGCCTGGCCCTGTAAGTTTGTGTGTTCAGTCAAGCACTTTGTGGCATGCAAGCTAGTCAGCAAATGACTGTGTGTGGTATGCAGTATACGTTCATATTGACCGCAAGCAAGCAACTGCCCAAGCAGTGTACTGACTACCAATCTGGCAAAACCAAACAGCGGAAGAGCGTGGGAGTACGCCTAGCTGATGATGCAATACTTCAGGTAGGACCAGCACAGGAGCCACCAGCAGGTTGCTGTGGGAGAGTATGATGTGATTGCACAGTCACCACACAGCCTTGGCATTGCTTTTTCTTTGAAAGCAATGTTAGCTACTTTCACAAAACAGCTAAGCTATGCTCAGTAACAGATTGTCTGCGCAACCAGCACTGTGCCTGCTCAGGCGATTCTCAGTGAACTGGATCGTCCGCTGCTGTGCAGTAGTGCACATGTGGTGGAGCATGACGAGCTAGAAATACCAGAAGCAGCAGTGCTGATGGATCAGTTTGTAGGGCAGGGACTCGATTTCATTGTGGATGCTGGTTATGAGCAGAGGGTAAGCTTGTTTCAGATGCAGCATCATGCCTCCATCAGGCATAGACTTTCTTGAGCGTGTTGACCAGGTCCCTCACCACACTGTCTGATATTGCTCAGCAAGCTTTGTTCAAGTGCAGTGTGTTACTGGAGCACTGAGATTGTTTTGGAAAGTGGTTAGATGATATGCTGATGATCTTGCAGGTTGCCGAAGGCTCAACGGTGATTGACATGACAGGATCAGAGCCTGTGCTTGTACGGGATGGCAAGGGAGACGCATCGCTGTTTGTGCCAGATCTTGTTGCTGTTTGACAGGCTGATCTAGCAGGGACAGGTACCTTGGCTGCAAGACTTGAGGCTCAGGTCACTGCAAACATGTATCACCAGCTGCATGGTCTCGGTCACATGCAGTGTCAAGTGTTGTGCAAGGTTGACTGCACCAAGCACTTCCTACGTTACAACAGCACAGCGGGCACTTGGCGCAGTCAACCTGGCACAAGACTTGACACTGTATACGACCAATCTGAAAGACCTGGCATACGCATACAAATATATGACATCCACAAGTGGCTGACCTTGCCCATGGCCAGGGTCTGCATGAAGGAGCCGAGCACATCTGACACTTTGTCATGAGGGCAGTCACTGGGTGGCGCANCTTGCACAGTACCCGCCGGGAAGCACTGGGCACAGGGATCCCGATATCATTTGTCCTGGGCAAAGGCGTACGTGCACCCAGAGGATGGGAATTAGCCCTGCAAGGTACAGTCTGCACTGTCTCACCTTTATTGACAAAGGCATCCCAGGTAAAGCTGTAGGACCAGTGTACACTGCTGCCCATGCATGCCCTGAGCTGCGCGTGTGGTTCACATGTGCTTCTATGCAGCACAAATCACATTTTTCTACAATGCGAGATGGGTATGTCCAGTGCTGATTTTGCATGGCATACTGAATGCTGAGATGTCTGACTTCAATGACCCAAACTTCTGCTTGGGAGCTTGGCAAGGGTGGTTAACATACAGGGTTCACACTTGTGTTCTGCCTGCAAGTCATGAGTTGCATAAAGTTGCAGGACACGGCAAGTGTGCACCTAAGTTTGAACAATGGCATTCATGGGTTTGTGGTACTCATGCCTGGGCCTGTCAGTAGTTGGATGCACATAACACTGACATAACACTACATGTGTCCATGGGAACAAGTGACTCACTTCACGAAGGTCAATCTGCTCTGTGCTCACAGACATGGTGCAGGGTCAGAGATGCACACTTCAGATCAGGCCTGAGTATGGCTACAGGCATAAGGAGTGCCAGATGCAGCCACCCAAGGGTGCAGATGCTGATGAACAGCTGCAGTTTGATATAGAACTGCTGGAGATATACAGCAAAGATGATGTCAGGGTAGTTGGATCCAGAGATGACATCTACAAGACTGTCAAAAGGCGCTCTGAGTCTTGGGAAACCCCACGTGAACCGTATGAGGTGCACCTTTCCATTTGTGACTATGCGCCCAGCAACACCTTGCTACACCCACCAGCAGCTTGCTACATCCATGCGGTGTTTGCTCAGTGTACATGCAGCAGTCCTGCCAGTACTTACTGCAGCAGAAGCTTCTGGGCTGCAGTTTGACCTGCTCACATTGCATAGTATAGCGTCAGAAAGGGACAACAAGTGATGCATGTCCTTGATTCAATGTACCATACATACCCCTTTGTGCGCTGGTCTGATACTGCCTGAGCCTGCTTAGCAGTCTTGTGTGCATTGTACCATATTGATAGTGTCATGCAGCAAAGCAGAGCTGACACTTACTTTGAACTGGTGCACAGCAGTGGTGAGGAACTTGGAGGGCAGCACGATGGGCAGTCTGAGGACCATGTCCCGCTTAGCTGGCTCAATGGGCTGCCCCTGAGCATGACTCTGCAGCCCCACTCACTCACTCAGTCATTGTAGTGAAATGCGTCACGGTCTGACAGAGGGTGTCCAGACAATCAAAGCATACGGCAGCACCTCCGACAACAAATCACAAGGTGCCTGCAATGAAGCCTCACACCTGTGTGTGACAGAGCATACCACAACACACACTTTACCATATTCAGGCAATCACCACTTACCGTGACATAGAATTACACATAGATTGGGGACTGTAGGCATGTGCTTCAGTACCTGATGATGTCAGTCCTCACTTAGTACCCAAGCGTGCAACATGCTGACATTGGGCGGCATCATTGACATGTCAACATTGAGTCAATGCTGCACCAGTGTGCTGCTGCTGTGACGTTCACAGTCACGCTATAGCTGGAACTTTGTGTGAATGACTGCACAAGCTCATTTGTGGGTAGCGTGCATGTCAGCGCAGCTCACCTGAGCAAGCTCTCGCCACAGTTTGGTCCGTGTGAACATTGTGACTGCTGTATCTGTATCTCGTAACAGCTGTGCCACACGCTGCAGCAACAGAGCGTCTGTGCTAATGGCACTAATGGTAGTCAACATTCATACCATTACAACTCGCGCATGTTTGATATGGCAGCAACTGCGCTGTAGCAAGTTACATACACAGCTGCATGAGTCAAGTGATGTAGTGGCCTACAGCATCCACGCTGCATGAATCAGCTGTGTGGCACATGTCAGGAGAAATATGACATCAATCGCCATGCAGGTATGTGCTGAGCAAAGTTCAATTGATCCTGGAGGTCAGCTTTTGCTTCCTGTGCATGCCCAAGTGGCGATGCTCGCATTTCATTCTTGCTGATTGTGTCAGGACCCACTGAGCATATAGGATGTGAACTGCTACATTGCCCAGTCTCAGTACGCATCAGCACACGAGGTCGCTAAACATCATGCGGCCTAGAGCACAGGCCATTCTGACTCACCTGTCCCATATGCTTCGAAATGCAGGCAAACTGTCCCTACTACCAGGTTATACTAGAGGCAGCTGAAACTACGACAAGTCACATTGGCCACACAACACAGCCATGACAATGCACAAATCAGGCCAGCAGCAGGATTGTCTGATGTCTATCAGACATGGAGGGCGTGTGGCATCACACTTACCTCAGAGAAGCTTCGCACAGCATCTGAGTCAGCCTTGATGACTCTGCCCACCACTTGCAAGGTGTGCAGCAACACTTGGTGATGAGCCTCCATATCCTGTAGAGACAACCCGCAACCNTTGCACAGGAAAAGCAAAGTGGACTACATAGCAGGGCATGCTTGATCATTGCAGCAGCGCAGTTGGCTTGATGCTGTCAGCTCTGCAGCCTGTGACCCCACAGCATGAACTTACATTGTCACAAATGGATGCTTGATACCTTTGTAGTCCTCAAGCTGTACACCATGCTTGATGGTCATTGCATTGCAGCTGCAGAGTAGCATTGACTTGTAACCGTCAGCTGCATCTGTACAGGCATGCTGATGCTGTCTGCTGCTGCAGGTTATCAGCCGCATGTTCAAGGTAACATTTGAGCCAGGGGAGATGGTCCTGGAACAGGACAGCCTGCCCACTGATGATGACTGCCTGTACATGCTGGACACTGGAGAGGTCGACATTGTCATTGCTGGTTCTGGAGAGGCAGCTAACACCAACCATGAAGAGCGGAAGGTGCGCTGCTATAAAGCTTGCCTTTGTACACAATGTCTTGCTTGTATATACAGATTTGCGTATACCTATACATCCGCGGCATAGGCTACTAGCAAGTCACTCTCATTGTACTAAAGTGGGCACATGCTGTGCATGATAAGTGTGCAGGTGCTTGACTCAGGTCATGCATGTATGCTGTTGTTCTGTCACATGCATGCAGATGCATCGTGGCTTGCTTTTGCTCATCTATATCTATAGAGCTGCTTGCATAGGTGTAATCATGGAAAGGCTAAGGATATTCTGTTGCGTCGTGAACACTAAGTGCAAAAGCTTGTCACTTGTACTTTTGCATGCCTGAGTAAGCTATGACTNTGAATCTTGGTATGGTACTGCAAAACAATGCAAGCGCTCAGTGAAATTCAGGATGCAACTGTGAAACGTTACCAGGTTGTCAGGGACCAAGTTCAAACAGCTAGCAGCGCCAAACCACTGGAAGAGGCCTGGTCTCGTCTATTCCGACCTCCTGTGAAAGTAGTGGGCCGTCTATACCTTCACTCCTTTTCTGAAATGCCTGTAGAAGTGCAAGCAATCCATGAGTTCGAGATCAATAAGTTAGTGGAGGAGAACGATATGGTTGGATTGGCATGGTGGTTGTTTGCTAGCATCCAAGGCGTAGAATCAGAGTTTGCGAAAAAGGCTACAATTCAGAAATACTGTGTGACCTGACACGACACATCATGGCAGGAATTATATGTCATAGAATCAATCGATGAGTCAGCTAGAAAGAACATATCAAATTATTGAGGAGCTTCACAATCAATTGCAAGTGGCCAGCCTAAACACGGAATTCATTGTGATACAAATACAGAAGATACAGATGTGAGATAGCCTCCACTCAACAGCGACCAGTCCAAAAGTCAGCGACCAACTGGCTTCAGCGTCTTAAGTGGCTGGAGCAAAAATTTATTACAACGGTCTGGCTACAGCTTCCCAAGCGACTGGAGCATACACCTATTACTTGTGACCCAACTGAGCAATACATCATTTGGTTTGAGCAATGTGATCAACTGAACCTGGTGCCTTTGAAACCTCTCTTCGAATGCGTAACAGAATCAGCTGCACAACAGCTGACAATCAACGAACAAACCACATCACTTGAGTGAACACCACCCCAACTTGAGGAAACCAGCTTGCATTGCCTGCTGGGAATGTTGTACATGACCACAGCTGCAATGGTATTTTCCCTCTGTTCCTGATATTGGCGCCTGCAGACTGGTGAGGTGCAACATGCCTACCTATGCGTGGCACAGTACAGCTGTGTACTGTGCGGACAACAGACAAGCTCGCTTTGAAGAACTGCAGATTCCAGCAAGGTCTGCTACAGTCCTGCGTGTCCACAGTGCACATGGGTTGTGCCGCAAATCTTTGTATGTGAAGCCCTGCTGCCTGCAGCCATGTTGCTCTGCATGTAAGGAAGACCTTCTGGCTGTTCAAAAAGGCCCCAAGGCAAAAAGGTGGAGGCGCAGTTATACACTCTGCTTATTATTCAGCAAGCTTAAGGCTTAGAGGAAGGCAAGCAGATGGTCAAGTGCTCAACTGCAAAAGCCATACAAAACAGCGAGGGTCCTGTGGACTGCGTAGTCTAGCTGACCAAATTGTGTGTTTCTCGCTAGAACACTTGCAGTACCTCGCTAGCAACACTTGCAGTGCCTTTGCACCACAGNACGCCTGGCCACCTGCTCAGGCACCGGCGGTGTATAGAGCATCAACGGATTTGCCACGCTGCTCGAGCGTACCAGCAATCAATCGCGAGCAGATCAAACCAAGAGCAGCGGCACCGGACAAGCATCATGCTGAGGCATGCTNCCAATTGCGAGCAGATTGAACTTAGATCAGCGGCACCGTTACAACCGTACAAGGACATGCTGAGGCATGCTGTGCTTTGAAAGTNTGACACCATCCATGTCGCTGTTTGTTCTGCCTTCATTTGACAGCTGGCCAAGTTTGGCCAAGTAGACCTTGAACCTCTTGAGGGGTGCATAGTGTTGGAAGGGTAGCTGGATGAAGTTGCCTGTTCAGAGAACTTGAAGTGCGCTTCACAGTTTGGGCGTCTTGGCGTCCTAAGTGGCTCTAATTGTCCATCAAGCTCCGTCAAGCCACTTTGCTTTGAGAAGTTTTTGTGCAAGTGGGCAGCAGACTTATCAGCACACGAAGCTGATGTGCTGGGTCCAAGTTCATCAAGGCGATCAGCAAGACATGCAGTGTCATGCACAAACATGCATGCAAGCTTCAACTAGCATGTCGTGAGGTGCCTCATGATCTCACCTAAGTCGCTAGTCTTTGTCAGCTTGCGAGGGCGAGCATCAGGGGAGCTGGCTGCCTGCTCCTGGCCTGAGCTGCCTTCAGCTCATGCCACAACTCAGACCTCAGGCTGAGCTGAGGCTAGTCACAAGGGACAAGGGGCAGTTAGATTGTCATGCCAGGCGACGTGTCACTGGATTTGTTGTGCCAGAGACTGTCAGCACTGCAAGCGGGGCCGGCCAGTAATGCGCCTTGGGCCCCAACAGCAAGGCTCCGTTCCATCATGTGCATGTTTGCAGCCTTTGCACACATCACCAGACACCACTATGGCTAGTCTGCAAAGAAGTGGTCACCATTGCCATTGAATGCCACGTTTGTCCCTTGTTGCCAGCAGCAAGTCATACACGGCAACATGCGTAGTCACATGCAAGCAGCACTTGAAGGCCGCGCATTACCTGTGTCACCGATTGCCTCTTTCCCAAGCAGACACTGCGCTTGGCTGGTGCAGTGGCGCCATGATCTANTGCATGCAGCCTGTGGAGCTGCTGGCCTGCCTGGGGCAGTTTGGACTGCCCTTGTAGCCGCTGCACCTAGCTTGTCTGCAAGCAGCACAGCAGTATACTGCTCTGAATGATGTGCACTCTGCAGGGCTGCTTGTGAGCTGTATATTGGGCGGGTTAAGTCAGGTGCATCAGCTTGCTCAGCTACATCTGCAGCACAACTGAGTCTAGTTGAGGGGGTGCATGCAAGGTCGGCGTAGTATCTGTGGACTGAGGACACCTCTGATGTACTGTCCGGCCTGCAGGTCTGATGTTGCTTGTGCAATTGGACTGGACAGCTCAGTTGTGCTGAAACCTTGTGTTGCTCACAGTCTGATGCCTTTGTAACTTGTAAGTCAGAGATGAGGGAGCATGATTCACAGGTACACATCAAGGCAGAATCAAGACTTGGCTCTGCTCTCATGCAGATTATGGAGAGGCTGATAAATCCATGCAACTAAATGGATGGCATGCACAGCACAGTGCTTGGGAGAGTTGCTGATACAGATCACTTGACCTGGCATTTTCACATTTTGCGCCTTTTGGCACACAGCTCACAATTGGGACCCATCTGTAGAGTATGTGAGTGCCTGTCATCAGCGCAACGTGTATGCAAGCAATGTGCTCACAAAGGAGTCTTGCCTGTGGTGTCCAGCTCTGCAGGCTCCTCATCAAACACATATTGCAGTGAGCCAATCAGGGATCCGACACTCTTCGGCTTGGTGTAAACACCCTGCATGGATACGTGGTCCCTGTTGGCATTGCATAAGCCTTGACACTTGGGTGATGATGAGAACAATTGATTGACTCAATGGAGACCACAACCTATGACTTAAAGGTGTACCAAAAGCACAGATTGCTTGTGTGAATCTTACGCAGGCTCACTCTTTGAGTACCTTTCTGGTCCTGTCAAGCAGCAGGTTGTCAAACAGGCTTGCTAGCTGCATCCTGATGGTCTCATCAGNATATGCAACTGCAGCAGTCATCTGGGACACTTGACAACTCACCCCATGACTCGCACATTCACAACTCCTTCCATGCTGCACCACTGTGGAGTCNCATTGATTTGGGCATGTCCGCTAGCTGGAGCATCTGACATAACAGCCGACTGCTTGTCTGTCACCTGTTGAAACGCCTACTTGACATGAAGTGGTGTTATGCCATTGAAAGCTGCATGAATCTGGCGCTGTGGGCTGTGCTATATATGTTGTCATCCCGAGACTGTACACAGCCTGTGGCGTCAGGTGATATTCAGTAGCCGGAGGAAGGCAGCCAACTGTGCGTAATCTGGCGTCCATTGACTGTTGCATCACTGACAGGTCCTGTGGGGAGAATGCATATCTGGGGCATTGTACAATGAAGACTTCAAGAGGATGGCACGCCAAGCAGGTTTTGCTGATCCACGTGTTCTGTCGTCATCAAAGATCGACGTAACAGATACAGAGCTAGCCCAAATTGTTGGCAATGCTGTGTTTCACTCAATCACTTACAGGCTTTTCAAGGTACCCGACCTCATGGAGAGCCTCTGTGAGGACTATGGCCAGTTTGCCATCTACAAGGTCAGCTTGTCAATGCTCACTGGCCCAACTGCCTGCTTATTGCATTGGTGTGCATGAACATATGGTCAAAGCTGAATCCATGCACATGATTGGGCATANACAGCCGTTTCCGACACTCTCACCGCTGGCAAGACGCGTCGGCGGGTTCTGTAGAACGCTTGAAGGTATGATCAGTGGTAGTGACCACAGTTGGATCGTGAATTGATAGCTTCGTACCTCGGCGCTTGTGTTGCGTGCCCTGCCCTAAGCTGCCAGCAGCAGGCACGGCTGCAGCTTGACAAGGGTGCAGCCAACACTGTGCCACACAACATCGCTGGCATTCAAAAGCGCAAGAGCTGCAAGTGCGCGCAAATGCGCTAATGTGACTAATTTCCATCAAGTACCATTGTTCACGATTGTTGTGACACAGCAAGCGAGCTGATTGCGCATCAGCGAAGCTTGAGCCAGCAGTCAAAGCTGTCGAGAACCTCTGCGATCGCGTCGAGCGTCAGTTTTAACAGCTGTGTGCGGTTGCACGCCGAGCGGTAGTAACCTAGCGAGTTGTAGCAGCTGATCAGAAGACCTGACTTGTGACGTTGGGGCCACCGTGAGCTGTGCGCCTGTTCAGCATGCCCCGTTGGGNAGTACATCTGACCAGTAGAAACATCAGTCTGTGTGCTGTGGACCGCACTGCCAGAAACCGCACACAGTGTGGTTTAGCACTGTTGACATGCAACAGCCAGCATGCATGCAGCAAACAACAACCCATGCTGTGCCTGCCAACTGATGCAGTCACACACGACGCCTTTGGCAAAATGAAGGGGGCAGCTTTTATAGCAGTTGGCATGCGTGATATGTCCCTGATCTTGCTCCATTCCCCAATGCCTGCACGCTGGCATGCCGTCAACTTCTCACAGTAGTCTTCAGCTAACCTGGTTGTTAAGGGCGCATCAGCGCAAATCAGTTGCATGTGCAGGGCCGCTCAGCACTGCCAGCAGATGCCATGCTGCAGCAGCTACACAGTGCAGTAGCAGACATAGAACAGCTGAAGGCAGATCTGATCCTCAGGTCTCACCATGCTGCGCCTGCTGCGCCTGCTACAGCAGGCAAGAAGAGGCTTCGCAGCAAGGCAGCTGCAAATGCTGCAGCTCAAGCTCAGGCCAGGCTGCATCCCAGGAGTGTACACAGCAGACTTCGACGCAGCAGCACGCATGGAGAGGAACCTGTGGTCAAAGCTGATGCCGCCAAACAAAGTGAAGCAGTAGGGTGCAATGCCAGTTGTGTGCAGAGTGTGTCTGCCCCAAGTGAAAGCGGCAGGCCAGCACAGGTTGAGCAGTCCTATGGGCGCAGCTCCATCAGCAGACTGCAACAGCGGGGGCAACGCTCTGAGCAGCCGTGCTTGCGTGCACAGCGAGAGCTTGTTGTGCCAGGTGAGTCCAGCCCTCTATTGGAACATCCTGTGCATGCTTTTTTGTCTATGTGCATTGTAGACTGTCATGCATGCTGCAATGAGGCAGCTTTACATGNACCTGCATGCCCATGAATGTGCTCAAAGGGTTGCCATTGACTGCAGCTTTGAAGGACTCCCAGGAAATTAGCCATTTCTTTCTTGTGAAGGCACACGCATGGCATGTCAGTCTGTGAAGCCTCCAAACTGATCATGTACACAAGCGGCATGTGCTTTGTGTCGTAGCATCATGCATCATGACTTTGGAGAACTTAGTGGTGCGCACACACAGATTACAGACTTGATGAAACTGCAGCATGGACGTGCCCTCTAGTCAGCAAGTGCAAAGAATTTGGTCAAGCAGACCAGCATAGCACAACTCAAAAGCGCAGGCATAACACATGAACAGCAGCTGCATGGCGTAACATTGACCACCACACAATATCTACTGGATTTTGGCAGTGATGCATGCGTGCACTGCTGTTTTGAGAATGGCAATGGCATGGGTTTGCTTGACAGCAAACAGCTTTCTTAATCATGCCTATGATGACTTGGGCAGTATGTAGAGGCTTCTTATTGACCAACGGCAGCCATCTCGGCAGGCATGAGAGCAGCAGCAAAAGTACCTGCCAACTTCAGCAAAGTCTTGTGACCGGCTGTCAAAGATGGCTCTGTGGAAAGAGACTGTATATGTGAAGTCAGGCTGAGCTCAAATGGGTTGACCCCTGAAGGAGTAATTCTCAGGCTCTGCTCTTGCAGCACGTACAAAAGCTGCCGCAGCATCTTCTGTTTGCTGCACNAGCATCACGAAGCAGTGCCTGATAGGGTAGCGAGGCACTGTAGCGCTCAAGATAGACTGAACCTCGTGGCTGGATGTAGCTGCCGACTCTCAGTGTCTGTAGAGTACATACAAAAGTCCAGAGATTAGGGACACACACATTGAGGGCCAATGTAGCCAGGTTGCTGTTGCAGGTAGTGAACGTGCCAGGGGGAGAAACTTGTGTAACAGCCATGCAGTGCGTGTGCTCAACTGTGAGGCTGTGGCTGGCCTGTAGATAATGCTGCCTGTGGCTGCAGGCTCATGTCTNTGAGGGGTGACATCAACATAGCCATAGTGGGGGACCCTTCTTGTGCCAAGTCCCAGGTCCTCAAATATGTCTCAAAGTTCCTGCCAAGAGCGGTGTACACTTCTGGCAAGTCCTCCAGTGCAGCTGGGCTCACTGCAAGTGTTGCAAAGGTCAGGACTGCAGCGTTAACCTCTGACTGACTGCATAGCATCACGCCTGATGTCTTGCACATCATTTTGTAGCGCGTAAATGGGTTCACTGTCAGATTTCTGGGGAGTCAAGCCATCCGCCAAGCTTCCACTGTACGTACAACAGGTGGTTTTTGCCGAGTAAGATAGTCTGTAAAACAAGCAGGCAAGCCAGCAGTGAATTCACCAGCCAACAAACAATAAAGTCAGACTGCAAGCCATGTGTACGATTTCGCATGTGCATAGTGCCGGTGCAGTCAGAGCTTTGCATACAAGCAAGCTGACAAACAGCAGTACTTGCTGTACTCATCACTTGCAAGACAATTTGCTTTTTGCTCCACCCATACATATTGTTCTGTACTTGCAGGATGCTGACAGNCCCCCTGCCTGCTTCAAGCACTATGACCTGCTCACTGTCACGCTGGATGAAATTGCAGCCCCTCTACAGGTCAGAATCTTGTCGCAATTGCTGGAGTCATGGTGATTGCTGTGCTTGCAGACATGTTGTGACTAGTCAGTCCCTTGTGCACCCTGTGCCTATTATCAGAAAGCTTGCTATTGCCGCCAAAGCTGTCATGCTTTGAGCATTGTCACCTGCCAGGCCTGACAACCTGGCGACCACGCATACAACATCAATGCGCCTAAGTTGANCAGTTCCACGGACATTTGGTGTTTAGGGTTTAGGGCGTGACGAAACGCTCAGCGTGAAACGCTACATACCATCACCCTCAACAATACTGGTGTCACCTCTCGATTTGGTACGAGGAGCAACAGCGTCACAACCTGTGACATTGACTGAGGATTTGGACTCACCAGGATAAGGCGATGGCCTGGTCATGCTTTTGAATAACTGGTGTCTGTGCATTGGTAACACATGCTGATCATGTACAGTTCCCACCCATCGCACGAAATTGATGAACATCAACAAGGCTTTCTGTCTATTTATGGGGCTGATTACCTGTAGTGCATCGATGTTGATCAGAACAGAGGCATTACACATCAAGCAGGAGCATAGTGTAGGGTAGCAGTAGCATTTCCATGTTAGAGCCGTGCAGATGATTACACGAGTGGCNGTCATCAAGGAAGGTGGGGTCATCAAGCTTCCGAAAGAAGTCGACCTCGTCTCAGCGGCAGGCCTTCCGGTTGCGTTTGGCACTGCACATCTGGCACTCAAGGAGCGATGCAAAGTGAAGCCAGGTGAAGGTCTACTGCTCTCCTAGAAGCCAAAACCGTCCCCAGTCATGTTCATTTGAACTGCTAAACTCCATATTCAATCATAGTTGGGCGTGTCCGAGATACTTTGGAGGTCAATTGTGCAACCAGGCCTCATCTGTAGAGCTGTGGGCGCAACATGTGCACACATGCAACGTCTGAAACACCATGCATCGAACAAAGTCACAAAATTTTTAACAAAGCGACTCATGTGCACCAACTGCAAGTCGGACCCCTATGGACAAGGCAAGGCAAGGTGTAAAAATGAAGGAGCTGCAAAGCTTTGTCCGATGAAATGCAGGAAGCGGTTAGCACTTGTCTGTCTGTGTCTGATCAAAGCTGCGGCCAGCAATACCTGCTACAAATCTGTCCGTGCACCTACACTGCAAATCATCCATTTGCTGCGCACTGCAGGGCAGACTGTGCTAGTGCTGGGAGCAGCTGGCGGAGTGGGCGTGGCTGCAGTCCAAATCTCCAAGGTGCTTGGAGCCAAAGTCGTGGCAGTTGCGCGAGGCGCTGAGAAGGCCAAGCTACTCAAAGACTNTGCACACATTTGAGATGTCCTGCAGTAGTTGTCACTCAGATAAATGTGCAGCACAGGGTGCTCTGAGCATCACTGCAGTCTATATCACTGAGATACTGCACGTTGTCAGCCTTATGCAAGCCATTACACACAATCGTAAATTTTCTTCTGAAGGTGCTTTGGCCAGCGCTTCAGCAAATGCTCCAACAGGGCTCACCCCACCACCTGTGCCTAAACCACAGACCCCTTCGACCCCGNTGGCTCTGCACAACAGAGGCAGCATCTGAATCCCGTGATGCACCGGCTGCAGACATTGGCTTGGGAGCAAGGGGTGGCTGCTGCTGTCCTGCATCTGGCACCTGGCTCCTGCTGGGCTGTGCTGAGGCTTTTATGGACTGCATTATTGCAGGTGGAGGCGGTGGGGGTACCTGTGCAGGAGGTGGGAACACCCAAGCAGCTGCAGGCGGAGGTGNGCAGTAGAGAAAGAGGATTGCCGGTGTTGACAGTGCTCCTGAGATATACGTGATGTTCACAGTCTGTGTAATCATCACTTCAAGTGTTTTGTGGGTGGTGCGTTAACTGCACGGCATGAATCGCAGTACAAAAATCCCAAAGTTTTGGAACACACTGCAGCCTCAAGGTGATAGCAGCACACAACAAATCACAGTATCAGCAGCTCTGCAATGATCCTGCAAAGCANGCGGGAAGCTGTGGCGCGTTCGACGGGCCAGGCTCGTCGACATGCACGTCAGGCATCACAATTGGCTGGGGCGCAAGCTCTGCAAAAGGTGGATGCGTGACGTAAACAGTGCAACACGATTGCAGCGACAGACATGAATACAGCGTACCTTGTTGCGGCTGCGTCGGGTGCACATGTCCCGGTAACTGAGGCATGCTCACCGACATGCCGCGCCTTTGCATAACATCGGACTGCAGAGCCTCTGTGGTCTGTCTTGGTGTAGGCGAAGACATACTGAAGGCCTTAAGTTGATCCAGGCGTGAGATGCACGACGTCTTACTGCTTCAGCGACCATGCTGCAGCGCAACAAGACCACTTNTTGATTTCGGAAGTTGCTTGTTGAACACTACCCAGATGCTGACTCAGCCCACAGCTGCAGACACAGCCTGATGCCCATGCGGACACAGACATGCATGAGCTGTTGAGTCTGGCTTGCATGGCTTGCAAGCCTTACACACCTAGCCAATGCAGTTTTGTGAGCAGTCATGCACCCTCTGCTGTANGGATGGCAGAAATGGCTTGTTTGGGGTGCTTCAGTACACTGAGCCAGGCAACCCAGAGGTGGACAGCTGGATGGGGCACCCCTTGGTCAACCCCAAAAAGGGGAAGCTGGGTTTAGATGCCCCAACTGATGCCACTGGTGAGGCACCTGCACAATTTCCAATACTCAAGTCACATTGCCTGCAACATTCAGCATTCTCAAACACCTTTGCAGGCTTCCAGTGGTGCTGCCAGATCAAGTTGCCTGACATGCAGCATGTCAACTGTGGAAGTGTGCACACTGCCCATCCCCATGTGGGGTATGTCATGTGTAGGACTCAAGCATCCTTGAAGCATGGCAAGCTTACAGTTGACAAGCAGCCTTGCTAAGGTAAACCTGGGTGACTACAAGCAGGGGCATCCTGAGTTGCATCCAGCTGTACAGCAGTAGATGCAGCTTCATGGCCAACATCGCCACAAGCCTCCATGGGGGTCACATCCCCACCTGCTCTGCTGACCTGCAGAAGTGGCAGCGCATGCTGTCTTGCATGAGCCTTGTGCCTCAAGGCTGCTGAGCACGTCACACACCTGAACACAGCAAGCTATACAGTACTATATGTCATGGTGCATGCTTGTAGGCCGGAAAGGCTTGTTTGAGGTACTGGACTCACGCCATCCCACAAAGCCAGCTGATGATGCTTGGATGGGAAATATGCTGGTCAACCCTGCTAAGGGCAAAGCACATGCCGCTGGCCCTGAGGAGCGCATGGGACGAAAGGATCTGTTTGCTCTCATGCAACAGAGGATCCTTGCACAGCCCAGTACTAAAGGCCCATTAGCTCGTAAGGTGAGGAAGATGTTTGGCTTCTTGACTGTTGTCCTCCAGCCTGTTTGACACTGTACAAGTGAGCTTCATGTGCTTACAAGGATCTGCTGTAGCAGCCTATATGATACAAGGTTGAAGCAATGGTGCTGCCAGCGGCGTGCAACCTGTCTGGTCAATTGCCATGCGGATGCAGCGCTTATGCGCCCCTGCAGTCAATAGATGATAATTGCTTACGCAATCCTAATGCACTGTGCAGCCCAGTCTCAGTTGATGTCGTACAGATGTCAGCAGATCTAGGCTAGCAGTGCTGCTGCAACGTTTGCTGCTGGCTAATGTGTTTGAGCAATCACATGTAACGGCTGTTGCATATCCTATGGCTGCTGCCATTTGGGTGCTGATACCATGAAAGGCTGGGCTCAATCACATGTTGTTGCTGCTGTGTTGCTACTGATTTACGATTCAGTCCTCTGAACTACTTCCCTGTGGCCGCAGAGCCTGCTACCAACTTTAAGACAGTGTCCTCTGACCACATGTTATTGGTCATCTGTGTGCTTTGCCAACCTGCTGAACAGCCGTGCTCTTGTATGCTGTAGGGTGACGACGGGGCACTGAGCGATGCCTGGATTGGCAACATGCTGACAGATCCCCAGAAAGGGAAACAGGAAGTACTCACAACAAACAATCAGGTAGGTACCTGCTTAATGCACAAGCTGTCATTTCACACTCANCCAGCTATCAGCTGCAAGAATGCACACAGGATTTTGCTTCAATGATTCACAGTATTGTGGGTATAGCTCACATGGTGCCTGCTGTTGAGTTGGAGGCAACATTTTGCATGCATGGTAGCCAAATCATTGGGAGTTTGCCGGTGCCCTGGACATTGTCCAAGCTGTCCAGGGGTCAACCTGTGATAGATAACATTATCGCTGCACACAGCCAGTGCTCACCTGCCTCGTCCCGGTAGCTGCTTCAACGCNTACACGGGTTGGTCCAGTGTAAGTTTGCCCCCTTTCTGACAGGCACCCAGTGAAAACCAAAATGCTAGCAGCTTTATGCTGCATGCTTTGTCATAATGTTGCTGGCGGTAACTCAAATGCTCAGTGGCTCCCAAACAAGGGCTTGCTGTGTGTTGATACAAGCCTGAGTCTAGTTTTCTTGAGTTAGCAACACTCTTGCAGATGCCTCCTAGTGCGCGTGTCGAGTGGTTTCTGTCTCTACCATGGCAGGCTTCCAAAGCAAGGATAAGCACAGTGTATGCAACCGTCAAGCCAAGCTACCATACATGCATGCCAATAGCAGTTCTATTGCTTGTTGTGATCAAAGGCGTGATCGTGGCAGTGGTGCTGATAAATGTCTTTGTGTGTTGTAACCGATAGTGGTCAGTGGCCACAGGTATGCTGTGTGTTGTGGAAACGCCTGTACATGCTGTGATGCCCTGCTTTTGGTCAGATAGGTTTGCCACTCCTTGTGNCGCCAAGAGCCCGCTGCCCACCCAACACCAGCTGTCAAGAATATCACAGGTACTGACTGCTTGATGTAGCTCTGGTCGTTGCTGGGCATGCAACCTGTGCTGAGCAGGCCATGCACCAGCNAGGCCGAGGTGACAAGCGTCAAAGCATTCATGCTTGCCATATGTGCTGTTAGCAATTTGTAANCCCTGCACTTCCAGTCCTTTGCACAAATACCCAAGGTGCAGACCTACAGTCATCTTCTGAACCTACTTGTGCGGCTGAACAGAGCTCAACAAACTTCAGAAATCTGTACTTTGTACGACGTCTGCAAAAGTGCATGCACAGAGCCGTGTCTGTCCAGCTGCCTCACATGACATTCAGATGCTTGTGCAACACGCCATCTGAAGCCAGCTAGACTGTACCTGCATGCAAGTCGTGATGAATGTTTGTAATGCTGAAAACGAAGGCATTGTGTTGTCTGACATGCCTCTGAACATCTGTCTCGTTACTCACATTGTGCTGCATCACACCAAACAGCACAACATGTATCATCAGTACGGTCCAGGTAAGCACATTACAAAGCAGCACTGGCACCATTTACACGGCACAGCAAGGCCAGCACAAGATCGCAGCCATTTGGCACTGCATGCAGTCACTCACTCATGGCTTGGCTAGTACAACGAGCTCAGGAGCTACAGCCACTCATCAGCACTGGACAGCAGATACTGCCCACAACCAACAAAATTCCGCTTGTAAAGCATGTCAGCAATCAGGGAAAGACCAGGCAGGAGTCTGCAGGCGCATGCTGTGAATTGACACTGCCCAGGCCAAGTTGCTCAGGACCAGTTCACTATGATTGCACACCACAACCAGGCATCTTGATGAGACTACTTGTTGATGCTGCAGTGTATATGTGGATGCTGAGGAGAAGCAGTTACGGGAAACCATGGAGGAATTAGTAAGGGAGGAAACCTGGCAGCCAATGGAGGATGCACAACAGACAAATGTCCTGAAGTCCAGCAGCGAGCTCTTTGCAGTTATAAAGCGCAGCCTGACCCGATGTAGCAAGTTCGTCAGCACTGGCGCTGCTATGCTGCAGCTCTGCNCCGCAACAAAAGTTTACGTCAGTGAACATTGACACCGGGCTGCGTGGCTGGGCTGAGATCCCTCAGTGTGGTCTGCAGCATGACATTTGCGTCCAGTGCTGTGCAGTTGCTTGCAACTTGTTGCACATGACAGCATGCTGGCTTTGGTAATAGGTTTGCAGGCTACAGCTACATAACTGTTGTGCGTCATGTTGCTATCTGTTNGGTATCCTAAACAAGCCTTAGCAGTAAGCAGCCTGCTGACACTCTCTCTGCAAAGTCTTGCCCACATCATGGTGAGCTTGTAGGCATGGCCACACATGCCGCGTGAAAAAGAATGTGGCACAATGCAAGGCGTGTTGACGGGAGCAGACATGTGTATTGTGCAGATGCGTTTCCACTTGACCTGACACGCCAGTGTCACAGCTGCCTGGCGGCGGCAGCTGAGCCTGGTCCCTTTGCAAGAGCCTAGGAGGCATGCTGAGCTCTTGTTTTGCTTACTGCGCTGAGTGATGTATGCTGTGCACAGCAGATGTGAAATGCTCATCAGCTCAAGGTATGTGCTGAGGTGCTGCCAGGCGCCACCAGTGNTTGCTGGATCCATACTTGGCAGAGCTCAGGGATGTGGCCACTGCAGCAGATGGAGCTTCAGCAGAAGGTCAGCAATTGCAGCAGTATGATTGCACCACGAGTGTGCAACAGTTGTAAACTTGGCCAGCTTGCAAATGGACGCCTTTGACATGGTGCAAGCTGATGCTACCGAAAGCTTTTGATTACATGGGCGGGCCGCCAGGCAGAAATAATGTTGTAGTCACTCGTACCTGTCTCATATGTTGCTGGCTTTCATGGCGTTGCAGACCATCAACAAAGCTCATGTTAAAAGTGCAGCTGCCATCCCCTCTTAGAAGAGTCCCCTGCCTCATTATGACACAGAAGTGTGCAGACTAGATTGCTGGTGTTACCTCGCATACCATTGACACCTAAATTTACATTTCAGCTGCTGCTGCAGATGCTACCCCTGTAGANGTGGTGGCTGCCAAGATTGACTTGCAGACAGAAGTGCTGCGTAGCAACCTATGGTACAGCAACTACAGTGTTATATCACACTCATATGCTATGCAGCAGCTGTCATGGCAGGAGCCGATTACATACATTCTTGCGGCCAGTGTGCGGCCTGCAGGCGTTTCGATACACCCCCCCAAACTTGAAACATATCGAGCAATGAACAGCATAGCAAAGCTAAGAGAATACCTGTATGCATAGCATCTGATTGAGGGCTCCTCACAATCACAGCTAAAAGGATCAGGTGCTGAGCAGTTGTGCACATACTGTGATAACGCATTGACTCAGCACCATATCAGACTAAGGACCACCTTCTTGGGTCCTGTGATGAGCAAGATGTATGCTATGATCAGATGGCCATGTATGCTGAACATGCAGATGCAAGGCCAGATCAGGTGGAGACCTTAACCAACGCAAGCAGCAACAGTGACACAACTGCAGTGAAGGCGGTAGGTACACAAACCTGTCGCTGCAGATGTAGGACCATGCTGTGCAGTTCAGCAACTTGAGCATCACGCTGTGCCAGCTGCTCTGTTTGAGCTTGCTTGAAGGCCAGCAGCTGGTCTACAACGGCCTCCACCTGGGCATTCCTGCTGGCCTCTGCATTGGCCGCTGATGCCTCAGCCTTCTCTAGCCTGTCCACCAGCTTCTGTACTGCCTGTATGGCACTTGCAAATGGCATGTCCAAAAAGCACAGCACTAGTGTGATCTGCTGCCTGTACAGCACAACATGCAGAGCCTTTGCNGAGGTACCCTGCACTGAGCTGGCTGGCTCTACCTTACGTCATATGCATTAGTTCTTGTGACATGGCTTCAGAGATAGCATTCTGATAGCGCTCCACTTGTCCATATCTGATGTTCTTTGCAGCCTTACTTGCATAGCTAATGCAAGCAGGCACACTTTGATGCAAAGGCATGTGTGTCAGCAGCACCTGCAGTGGGTAAAGACCCGAATGGTAAAGTGGTGTTCACCAGCACAATGTCCTCATGGTTTGTGCAGGCAATGCCAGCAGGATCCAAGTCTTGGAGCTACCCAACAAGCAGCTGCTGAAGGTGCCATTCAATGCCAAAGTTGCAGACTTCAAGTCAGCAATGGATCAGGGCAGTGGCCATGCAGCTGCAGCTACTGCTTTAGGGGTCATAGTTGCTGAGGGGGGGATTGGCTATGCCCCCATGGATTTGCTAGCACAGTGTGTAGAGGTCTGTCTGATTCAGTGATGTCTGGAGATGAAGTTGCAGCCCTGCTTGATGCCTGTGCAGAGCTGCTGTACAACAACACGACTGTGTCCTTGCATGCATCATGCTTGACATGGCTTCTGGGCGAAACCACCCTAGTTTAATGTTGCTCTTGCACTGCAGCTGCCATGCATCTAAATGCACTGTGGCTTGCGTATGTTCAGATCACCTGGTAGCATTTGCAGTATTGGCAGTGTTGCTCAAGCTTGCCTGACCAAGCCCAGTCTGGTTGCATGAGCTCTGACGACGATGAACTAGACAGCTGATGCAGCATTGAGGCTTTGGCGCCTGCAGGATGGCCTGATGAGGCTTGAGGCTCAGGGTCCCTTGACNCCTGACTTGCTCTGCAGCTAGCTCTTGCCCCGTAGACTCTTCTGCGCTCAGACGGTCCACGAGCTGCTTCACTACCGCCTCGTCCGCCATTGACGGTGTGTCAGTCAATGCAGCTGCTGGTTAAGCTGCTCAGATACCAACTTGTATGACTTTGCACCCTTTGTACGTTACAGGCCAAATGCACTTTGGCGACCTGTGTACAGCACATTCGATGTACAGATTTGCCTTGGCACACACATGTCCACAACAGCACGGTCAAACCACCGTGCAAGCCAAGGTGCGCATGCACAAGCTTGTCAGGAAGCAACAGCAGCAACAGCCCGACGTCCAAGCACTGCTGCGTACCAGGGGAGATCAAAGCGCAACTACGCCAATCACTCGCCTGTATAAGGCTTGCTTCATTTGGTATAGGTCAGGAACACAGCGAAGAATACGACTCTTGATCTTAGTCACCAGGTTTCTACTGGCAAACCCCCAGAGCAATTACAGGGCAGTTGAAATCCCCCATCAATTAGACTGAACAAATTCAGAGGCAGACATGCCAAGGAAAAGGTCGTGAGCTGGATCCGTGAAGTTGTACACACTATGTGTATGCGCAACACACCCCACATGCGTATGTACAGCAAAGAGGACAATATAAGCGATATATATCGATGCACCAGTGTTGGGGCGTCTGGTTGGCAGCGGATACATATGTAACATTAGAGCTCAAGTTGGCGAACAGTTACTTTGAATGACAGGACACAGACTTTTCAGTATAAGCAAAAGTTTGCTTGAATCTATCTACANAGTGATGGGGACTATGCTACTGGAACTGGCAAGGGCCTTGGACAAGGTATGGTACCCCTTGCTGTTGTGCGTGCTAGTCTGTGCAAGTTGTGCATTGTATCTGCAAGCATGGCCATAGCAGGGCCGTTGAGTAGAGTTGTTTGTAAGGTTGCACATCTTTGCAGAATATGGACTGTACCTGCACGCATGGCCACAGTAGTGCTGCTGCTGGTGATTGCAGATGTTGTGTAATCACTTGCCAAATCTGGTTGGGTTTTGCCTATACATGCAATTCCCAGTGTCAAGTTTGAGTCGTTGCTATGCAGAATTGCAGAGTCATATTGAATGTGCTCACTCATACTGGGCTTGCTGTGTGTAGACCAGCAGGGCTTGGGAAGTGGCCAGACTGACCAGGGCAGCACCTTCGGCAGCGGCCTGGGCAGCGGAAAGGGAACCAGCAGTGGTTACGGGTCCAGTGGGCTGGAGAGTGACACTGGCACAGGCTATGGCTCTGGCACTGGCACTGGCACAGGCACAGGTCAGTCTCAACCTCATGGCATCACAGCATGCTTGTGTTGGTTGTCATCATGCAAAGATGAGCTGAACAGTGATACTGGCACCTGCTATAGCTCTGGCAATAGCGCAGGCACAGATGGGTGCAAATGCTTGTGCTGCTGGAATGTCTTGGTGCAGCAAATAAATCTGACCCAAGATCTGCCTCAAGCACTTTGACTTGCTATCTTTGTGATGTCAAGCCAGCTTGCTGTGTGACAGCAGATGACATGACNGTATGGGTCTTCCCACTCCTGCTTTTGTGCAAGCTAGAGACCACGCATATGCCAAAGTGTCAGCGTCAGTGTTACCTGTATATGGCGCTGCTGTCCATCAACCACTTGATGCAGGCCCCTGGCCCCCAGCAGTTCCATCACCTGGCCTTTCTGGCGCGACTGCATGCGCGCAAACACTGCAGCATTCTGCATGACAGCTTGCAACAAGCTGGTGTCTGTCTGTCGCAGGAGGTGGGCAAACGCTGGCCCAGTGACACAGCATTGCACTTGGCCCTGTGCTATGCTGGTGAGGGCCTCATGAGCAGCTGCACCCCGAAAAGCCTCAGCACTGCCTTCAAGGCTGACTCTGAGGCCCTGACATGCCTGCTGGGTACTGCTTGATTCTGAGTCAGGCTGCTCTTGCTCCACTGGCTGATTGTCACGTGACTGCGCCTGGTCATGTGCCAGGTCATGCTCATGAGTACTGTCACAGCCCTGGGGTAAGAACCCAACGTGCCGCTGAGCTTTTGCAGCATGCCCTGAGGACTGCATAAGCCTGCCTTGTGAGGCCCTCATTAGATCTTGCAAGTTGCCAATCTGCCCTTGCTGGCTTGTCCACAACCCGCTGCGACTGCCCATGCTTTGTTGTACATCTCCTGTGCTGGTGCTGGGAAAATGTGTTGCTGGCGTGCTTTGGACATGAGCTGTAGCATGCACTTCCCATGCTGACTTGACCTTGCTCAAACGCTCACTGTGTGCGCTGGGAAGCACCTTTGCTTCTGCTGTGTGCACAGGCTGCGCAGGATGCAAATCACAGGCAGACATCAATNTGCAAGCCAATCCGCCCAGCTTGCACTTGGGCCACAAGCGTTTGCGGTTATTGACTCAGCATGGCAGCAACTCTAATTCAGCATCGAGTTTGGGCCTTTCAAGCAGCTCAGAGTGTGCATTAGAGGTCAGCATGTTGCAAAAGCATGCAATGAAGACACACACTCTGCAAACTCAGCTGAAAGCAACATCCAATCATCGCTGTGTCTTTGGCATGTTGCTGCCAAAGACAGCAGCAAGAAAAGCCTGTGAGNTGATGGACAAACATTCCTGATCATCCTCCCTGCCGCGCACTACATCAGCGTAACATTTGGACATCACCAGCGGCAGCTGTTTTGGCTCCTTTCTGACTTGTCCACTTGGCTGTTGTCGTGACTGCCTCGATTGTTTCTTGGCTGTCTTCCAACGTTTGCCATGCTTTCGCTTGCCAGTCTGCTGCTGCAGCCCCTGGGGCTCATCAGGGAGCCCCTCCACTGCCCTGTTGTCCTCAGCAAAAGTCTGCTCCCTGTTTGCATATGGGCTGCATAGGCTGCAATCGATAGACTCTGCTGTAGTCAGCCTGCTTGCTGCGTAATCAGTGCTGTGAGGTCTCTGCATCGACCTAAGAGGCGGTGAAGAAGCTGTTGCAGTGTCCAGAGTTTGACGTGNCCCAGCTAGATCCTCCAAAAAAGCAGTCCCAGCTTCAGTTGGGATCACAGTGGGGTTGTCAAAGTCTGAGCTAGGGATGTTCAGGAGAGTCAAGGGAGGCGCTGTTTGGGACCTAGGCAATGTTGCACCTGCATGTCAGGGCCTGACATTGTCAGAAACGCAAGCGTGCAAGGCCAAGCTGATTGCACATGCTGAGCGATGGTGCCTATGCGCATGTGACAAAGTTTGTAACAAGGTGCTAGGACTAGCTGGGTATGCAACTAGTCTTGACTCTGGCACGTGTGCAGGACCATGGAGTTTGTCTTCTTTGTATTGTAAGTTGCTGCTGACCATGTAGAGCTGTGCCTAAGGTTACAGCAGGGTATGCTCTCGAATCAAGCATGTGACAACAAACAACTGACTGCTCCAGCCAGGCAGGTGCACATTCATCATTGAGCTATGCATGGAGCAACGAACAAATGCAGAGGGCCATTACAGAGTCCGTTTGGGAAGAGGGCGGGGGCAGGGGGGCTGGGGGGTTAAGGCAAAGATACATTTCTCACCTGTAGCAGCATTGAAAGCAGCAGTACCAAGACAGCTGCTTGCCACAGCTGCATTGACAGNGATTACACCATTGTCGCCAGTTTCAGCTTGCTTGTAGATTGTCTGTTACTGAGGCACCACAAATCCCACACGTTTTGGTATGCATGCTGTTTGTGTTTGTGGCAGCTGGGAGATGTTTTGCTTTTTAGAAATAGTATTCAGCTCTGCATCTGCTTGTACTTGTGTCTGTTATGCACTACAGCGGCCTGCTCGCACAGCTGTTGAACACCAGAGCATGTATTGAGTAGGAAGAGAAGCCTGCTCCTGCAATTGAGAGTTCGTTATAGCAGTTTTGTGGATTGCAATTTTTGAAGCGTGCAAAAGAAATCACATTCTGTCCTGCTGTATTCATGGTCAGGAACAGATCAGGTGCAGCACCATGACCAGTATCTCTGCTTNTTCCTGTGACCTCACTTCCCTCAGGACAGCAAACTTCATATGCACAAGCCCAGATGCAGCCTCGCATAGGACTTACCTCTGCACCTACCACCCAGCTGCAATCAGGGCACAAGCAGCAGTCAGGAAGCCCTCAGTCAGGGCTGATGCATGGCGCACAGCCACATTCGCCGGCATGGAATGCCCTGCAAAGACATGAGCTGCAAAACCAGCAGATAGCCATGGTGTCACGTGCCTTGCAGCAGGGCAGGACAGCTTGTCAGGCTCTGCCACCGACTGTGATGCAAGCTGCAACACAAGTGCCGAGTGCTGCGGGTCCTAATAGCCTGGCGACCAGCATCAGGGATACTCTGTTGAGGATAAAGCCCAATTTGCGGGCTGTAGATGTCAGTGCCCTGCCACGCACTGCAGCGCATGCAACCATGTCAGAGCAGGTGAGTGTCTGCATCGGACACTATGCGTTAGATGGAACGAAGTACGTGTGTTCTTGCATGCCCTACAGATCTCTTGCCTGCCTGTCTGTATACCTGCTTTCATACTGACATTGGTGTGCAGCAGTGTGCCTTGCGGCTGCAGAGCCTCATTGCTGTCTGTTAGGTTGTTCATGAGCATATGGCATTGCACAGTTTAGCATTTGGTGCACCAGTGGTTCTGGGTGCTACAAGGCCCACCTTGAGCATCACAAGTCAACAGATCTTTGAGCGTCTTGTGTGGCCGCTTACAGCAGGCAGCATGGCAGATCAGNGCAAGCACTGGCAAGGCTGGCACAAAAGCAGTGCATAAGTTGGAACGCGTCATGGTCAAGCTGCGATAGGGTGGCTGTACAGCCCACAAGCTGCAAATCTGCTCGGTCCCTGCCTGCCTGCCTGTCTGCCTGCCTGCCTGCCTGCTTGTCAACAACATACAACAGCTGTTTGTCAAATGTGACAGTTTGAGCAACAGTAGAGTTTGCCTCAGCATGACCAGCATGTACAAGATGTAGAACGGTCATACTCAGAAGCATGCTTCAGGATGACATTGTGCATGAGGACTTGACCGTGAGAGAGAATTTGGAGTACAGCGCCTGGTTGCGCAGTCCCAAATATGTCCGCACAAGAGCAAAGGGTGACCTGGTGGACGACGTGATTGATGTGCTCAATTTGCGCTCAGTGCAGCACTCTGTGGTTGGGACTGCCGAGAAGAGAGGCATCAGGTATGCTGTCTCTGCAACCATCATGGTCTCCTGCTGTTGTGGCCGTCCTTGAGGCATGTAAAATCACCTGCTGCAACAAAGTGGTGCCTGTTCTGTAAGGAAACCATACCATGATGACACATATGCACAGGTCACATGGACATGAGAGATCTATGTGGCACTTGTTCCCGGGCAGCATAGAATGATTGACTATAATCTGCAACCCACCATTGCTTCGTGCAGTGGTGGGCAGCGCAAGAGGGTCAACATAGGTCTGGAGCTAGTCTCTAAGCCCTCTTTGCTGTTCATGGATGAGCCAACATCTGGTCTGGATGCTACAGCTGCAACTGATATACTCACAGCCCTCAAGAGGTGAGCCTTCTGNCGGCCTGTTCCAAGCGAATCCTCGTACTGTGTGAGGCACAAGGCCTGATGTTGCTGTGTAACCATTGAGCCATGGAGTCATAACACTGCCTGGCGACTGCAGGCATGAACTCAGTTGACATCAGCGGCCATGTGCCCGCCCCTGGGGAGCCCCTGGCACCCCGCCAGGCCCCCCTACCACTGCCAGCATCAGATGCTGGCCTGCTGGACGTTGAAGCAGGTGACAAGGAGAATGTGAGGCCTAAGGCAAAGAAGGCGACCGCTGCCAGGGACCCAAGTGAGAAGAGGGTGCGCCGCAAGAAGGCTGAAGCTGCTGCTGATGTCCAGGACATGGTATGCTTCAGGGAATCTACCCAACATTGTTGCTGGCTTGTGCTGTCCTCTTGTTCACATCGCTGCAGCACTGCTGCTACAGACGAGCCTGTTTTCAGANATGTATCAGGAGACTCAAAGATCTTGACAGGCAATAGAACAAAGCTGCTGCTCCTACTGTACCACCAGTGTGTAGTGCACCGGTGTGTAATACCCCAATGCACAGTGTTGTGTATGGTACACTGCACTATCGTGTGCTGCACTGCACGTTTGGTAACAGTACCAACCACTGAACACCTAGTACACCTACATGTGCTGCACAAATATAAGGCCGCTGCTGGTGGGTCATGCCTGCAGCTATCTATCAAACACAGACTGGACAACAGGCGCCCACATGGAGCAAACATGTCTACCCAAGGCAGACATTGCAGATTTCAATCAGTGACAGTCAACACCCTTGCAGATTTCTGCAAAGATGCCCCTGCTTTCACTGTGCTGTGAAGACACCAGATGCGTCGCACGCAAGCTGCAAGACAGGAATCCCCTTGCATGTGCCATGCCAAGACCTCCCACTGTTCACACTGCAGTAATGCATAGTTGCACATGACAGCTAGTTGCAGGAGGAGACAAGGGACAGTCAGCATAGTGTTGGGCCTAATGCATGTACCTGTTCCTCTGCATCGACCATTTCCTTGCACTTTGCAATGAGCTCCTCAGTGGTTTGCCTGATGAGCCTGACGGCTTCCAGGGCCTTGCGCTGGCGGGGTATGAGGGGGGCTAGCGGGGGGAACTTCCAGAGGGGTAGCAGGTCTGTCGCCCTAGATTCGGTCTCCTTCAATGCTGTGTACACAGCCTGCAGGGCACAAAANCATCACTGCTGCCATGACTGCAGCACTCAGAGACTCATTGTCATGACTCATGACTCACGCATAGGAGGCATAGATATGCGTGCTGTTCCCCACTTACATGCTATGCAACAGCATATAACAAGTGGCCAACATTTCGATAACATGTCTACTCATGTTGACATCTGTGCCAACTCAAAAGAGACATAGGCACATTGCATGAAGCGCTGGTCACCTGTGACGACCTCCTTGAAGGTTCCGGCAACCATGAAAGTGAGGGCAGAGGTCTGAGCAATGACCGTGAACTCCACCCACACCATCATGAAGGCCAGCACAGCCCCCACACAGAGTATGAGGGCTGTCAGGGCCACATGGGCGGGGGAGGCAAAGTAGGGGGACCCGGGTAGGGTCACCCACAAGTGCTCCACCATGAGGGACATCAACAGCACTGTCACCGACATCACTGCATCAGAAGCAGTTTGTCAGGCCGCTGCAGACAGTTGCTCTTGCAGTGATAGATTTGCAAGAGCCTGACTGACACAGCTGAAGAATTGCTGCATTGAAGCAGCTTGGCGTACTTGGGGACCGCGNTTGCAGCCCTTCAAATGCATCAACGCCTTGTCGCATGCGTGCGTGTATTTTGCATGACACTTCTCAAGGCATGCGCTCAAATAGACGTCTTGGAGCGGTTTGTAGGTGGACGGGACTTGGCTTCAATGCAACAGTACCTCACACAACAAAAGTTGAGCCTTTTGCAAGAGACAAGTGCCTAATTGAAGTGATCATGTACCCACCTGAAAGCAACCTAGTATTGGCCCAATGCTGTGCAATGTATGGTTGGTAGTGTGCATGGTCGCTCTGAAATCCAGTGTAGACACAGCAGCACTCGAAGTTTTGAACGCAGTCCAAAGCATGCTATGGGCTAAACAAATCAGTTTCGATGAGGGATTGGTCCCACTTGAACATCAAACACGAGTTTGCAGCTTGCAGGCGTGATAGACAATACCCGTTTTCAGCTGAAGCAGTAGCTAAAGGTACCATGCATGGCTCGGGAAGTGTTGTGTTGTACCCAATCAGGCGCTATAGCAATTGCCCATCAAATATGCCGTCACAAGGCTGAGCAGTCGCATGACTGGCGGACCNGAAGCTGCAGGATTCGCGGCTTGGACTGCACGTCTATTGTGCCGACCATATCTTTCGGCCCAGGCTTGGTCCTCCGCGTGTTATACGTTTGCAAGCGCGCGTGTATGCTACTCACGGTCTGCCCAAATTCACAATGTACGTACACGGTCCGACGCGACACTTGCGCACACTGTCATCACTGGCATTAAGTTTTTAGGTCAATAGCTTGATCGGATGTAGAAATTCAAACAAGCCGTGTACTTCAGCACATCAACGAGCCTGCTCAGGAAAGGTCGTCACAGGTCTGAGCCTACACGCGTCGTGCAGCTGAAGCCCGCCTCAGCCTTGCCGTGCTTGGTGAGTTTGAACGATGTGTGTAACGGCCGCAAACTTGCTGCAGCCGTTACGCTGTCGTGTGCCGATCATACGATGCCGTATGTTTCAGTTGAATGACCGCACGCTACCTCAACTGCAACCAGTGCATTGCTGACCTTACAGGCTGTCGTGACTGCTCCTCGAGCGCGGGAGCAGCGAACTCAGTCTTTTCTGGGTATGTGTTGTCTCTGCGACACAACTGCCTGAGGCAGTAACTTCGCCTGACGTGATTTTGACCATACATTGACCATACATTGACTCAGCGAGGTCATCTGGCTTGCAGACAGCAAGAGTCAATCACTGCAAGCTTGCAAGAGGAGCTTGTGTGAGCTTCAGTTGTCAGGCAGACCCACCAGCTAAACTTGCAAAACAATCGTGCAGGACTCGACAGTACCCTGACACTCTAGCTGGTGTGTGCTTGACTCATCCTGTCCCCAAGGAAACTCAGATAGCTACACTGATATACTAAGCTGGCATAACAAGCAGACTTGAAAGCATTGACTTCCAGACAGCCACAGCTAGGTTTAGAGGGCTGCAGCAGGCAGCCTCCGCAGCTGAGAAAGCNAAGTCGAGTCTATTGATTGTCTTTTCACCTTGCTTGCAGGGGCTACAGGACCGGATTTATAGGTATGTCTTGCACCCTATGCATCAAGGCCATAAAAAAGTGTGCCTGATAAGGGATGTAGGACACGGCTTTGTTAATATGTGAGCTGAACTTACTGCGAAACCATTATTACACACTGGGCAGGCTGGCAAACGGTCAGTTAGACACATAGGCTGACGGACAGTCGGCCAGACAGGCAAGCAGACTGCAAAGGCTGGACTACTTTGTACACCGAGAACTGTGTGGGCATAGTTACAAGCTACACAAGGACAACTTCCTCGCAGCTTGTAGAAGAGAGAATTCTGTCAAGCACCTCAGAGAGCCACCAAAGGCTGACTGGCATGGCAGCAACTTCAAGACGCAGCAACTTGGCATAATCGTTGCCAAGTCATGCAGCCATGCCTTGCATCATACACTGTGGAAGACCCTGGAAGTGTTTCCACAGTCCCAGGCGTAGATATCGCATATATCAAAAGTTGGGCAATATATGCTGAGGTATGCAGACCCACCTGCTGATCCCTCTCCAGCAGGCCATGATGAGGCTGACCCCCATTGGGGTCAAAGGGGGAGGCTGAAGCTGCTGCAGCAAGTGCCGCGCTGACTGATGCAGCAGGCGCTGCAGAAGCTGCAAGGGCCTGNTGTATTAGAAATACCATGATCTTACCATGCAACCGCACTGCACTGCAGTGATGAGTCCGCGTCCAGTAATGCCGTTCAGTGACAAGAGCTACAGTCAAAACATGTGCAGTGCCATGTCAGATGCAGCAACACTAGCATCAGCAGGTGGTCTGCCAAGACGCCCATTCACCAACACAAGCTTTGCTCGCATGCTCCTGACATCAGTGCCATCAGAAGATTCAAGTGCTCCTTCTCGTACAACAACTGGAATGCAATGTCATAGGTTCCATGGCTATGGGCACAGATGTACCTCAGTCCCGGTGTGCAACATACCTGAATGCGCCTGCTGCACCAGCCTGTTATTCACATCCTTCAGCCGCAGTATCTCCTGCCTGGCGGCCGCCATCAAAGAGTCCTTCCCTGCCGTCCCAGCCAAGAGCGCCATGAGCCCTGCATCTTCAGTCTGGATTCCCACTGTGGCCAATACAGGCTTGGCTGCTGCTGAATCATCCTCTTCNACTGTGGCAGCAAACAGCAAGACGCGTTTTCTGTCGATATGAAAGGCACACTGGATCTGTATCAGGAAACCGTGGTCGAACGTCGAGAGGCAATCTTACAGACCGAGGTGGAGTGGCTGAAATCGAGTCAGATACAACTTGTGGCCTTAGACATAGTGCCCATTGCCTGCGCCGCTGCGGCTGCCGCTGGTCTACCCTGTGTTGGTGTCTCTAACTTCAGCTGGGGTATGAATGCAACTCCAGCTTCAGTGCCCTGCCAAAAAGCTGCACTGCCTGAGCCATCAGTCTCAACCAGTGCTACAATGGTGCACCCTCTTGCACAGGCACAGGAATGGACACATTCTAGTGTGCCTGACTGGGTGGACACTGCTGCCTTTAGTGTCCACCTGACTTCTCTGGTGCATGCAGACTTCATATACTCTGAGTATGCAAGCACCCTCGGGTCACATGGCAACAGCTACAGGCAGATGGTTTGGCAGATTGCTGAGGACTATGCATGTGCCAATGTGCTGCTGCGGCTGCCAGGGTACTCACCAATGCCTGCATTTGGCGAAGTGCTCGATGTGCCATTAGTTGTCAGACATGCACAGCGCAGCAAGACACAGGTACACCTGCTACTGGAATGAGCCCCCATAGCCAATGTGATGACCTTGCCTGGGCTTCTCATGTCCCTGCACTCCCTATGCACACATGTTAGAGAAGCTTGCTGCTAAAGACGGCAGATGCAACAGACAGCAACAACAGAACACAAACACAGTAAGAAATTAGCGTTCGTAGCAACAGCACACTGAGGCTCGACCATCCCTACTGCACATAACAAGTCCAATTGTGCTCCTCGGTATCAGATACAGACAAGGCTCAAGTTGCAAGCACATGGCACAACATGCNATCAGCCATGTTTGCATGACGCCCAATAAAGTTTAGGGCTAGTACAGGTGTGAACTTTGCTGTAAGTTTGTCAACATGATCGCGTAGACTTCTTTCCAGGAAAGATATTGGATAAAGCCAGCGCAGGTAGTGCCAGGTATAGAAAGCGATAGTAGGTGTGAAGCAAATGAACAGCACTGCTGACTGACAGATGCTGTTGAGCACAGAAGCTGCAGTCATCTTACCCATAGCGTATTGGCCTAGCTCATGATACCGGTTGAACCGTCTGCCATCGACTTGGTGCAAGTCACACATCTGCCACAAGGTGTACAGTGTTGCCACCCAGGACAACACCATAATGATGGTGCCAGCTGTCCATCCAAGGAACACCATAGCATATGGAAGGCCTGCACTTGGCACAGAAAGTGGTTAGGTCTAGCTGAGGAAGGGCATAGCAACAAACGGAGAAAGGACCTAGCATCAAACGGCGTGCACAAGTTGCTTGAAAGGGACACTTACCCANCCAACCCAGAAAACATGGACCAAACATCAAGCCTGCAGGCCAAACAACATTGCGTGACTAGTCAGCAAGATCCTGTCACGATTTTTGTTTTCCTCTTTTCATAGGTCTGAGTCAGCTGATCCTGCCTCGCTTATCAAATGCAACACATTGCAAGCATACAGAATGATACCCACACAAAGTGAAGATGCATCTGCAGAAGCACACCACCTCTGCAGCTTCTCGTGCTTTTGCTGCAAAACCAGTAGTCACACTATCAGCAAACATTCTACATATTGCTAAATGCAATATACATCTCCAGGGACTGAGTCATCTGTATGTTCTCAGCTCACCTAAGTCTCCTGCACATCGAAACATGCCCAGCCCGAACCCTCCGAGATTTGCAGGCATCACATCTGCAGCGTATGCCATAGGGCTAGCACCAACGCAGGCATTGCCCATTGCATACAGCGCTGCNAACATTTCAAATACTGTTGCTCAAGCTGTATACGGGTAGCTTTTGCAGATGAATTGGTAGGGCTATGTAAACCCCAAATTTCACAGCCATAATGGAATGTAGGCACTGGAATAGACTGTAACAGGTGAAGCTTGAAACAAACTGTGTCACTACATTGCAACTGAGCGTGCNTTGTGCGAACTTGAGCACGGCCCTCTGCCCGTAAGGACGAGCGGACTGGACGACAATGTCCTGGGGGTTCTCAATTGCCACAATGATACGGGCAGCGAGCTGCAACTTCTCCCAGGTTTTGCCTAGGTTGATCACATAGATGCCATCCAGACGGCGTCTGTACACATATCGCTCCATCTGGTAATCGCAGTTCTTCGTACCAAGATGGCATGATGCCGCAAGCATCAGCTGAATGTCCTGCTCCTTCTGTGAAAGAGCCATGGCGGGCGATGTGTGATCAACAAGCGCAATGCAAAGAGACACAGGCAGGGCAAAGCCGCCGAGTTTAAACGATTTACCCTTCTGATGATTCGCTTTGCATACATCCTCTTCAAGCCTTTCCCCTTGCGATACGCCGATCGTTTCGCCTTCTGACCTAACTGACCCCTACATAATATGCAATGCCCAGTGGCAATGGCTGAGACAGTTGCCGAGGCCGTCATTCTAGAGGGTGCGTTACACAAGCGCAGAGCCGGCAAGCTCAACGTGCTGGTGGTAGGTGTGGGGCTCCGCTTGCAAGCACACANTTACTCTCCTCAACATGATGCATTGCAGAGTCACATGCATGTATCACAGATATTCCTAGTTGGAGCGGCCTGACGTCTGCTTGTCCAGACAACACTGTAGTGACATGAGTGTTGTAGCAGCAGGCTGTTGACACAGCAACAAGGGCAACGTTAACAGGGACACATGCATACGAGACCTGTACTGTACCGGTACCTTCATTCGGTTGCTGAATGTGGAACAGGTGTGTTTTGCATCCACTGCAGTTGCAGGAACTAGGCCCGCCCTGGACCCTGACTTCATTCACTAACCATCGCATGCATGCAGGCAACTTGGCTTTGTCAGTTTTGAGCCACTGAAGCCTGTGTTCATGGAAGTCTTCACAGCCTCCCATGCTGCCTTGCCTACACTACNAGCAGGGAGCAGATAGGGGTATCCCTGTCACAGCTGGGGGTGCAAGGGGGAGCAGGCGTTGTACGGCACAGCATGGTCCTTGGAACACCTGCTTCTCAGCTATCACTCCATCACTCTGGCCTGCTGTGCCCACTGGACTACAGCAAGCTCAAGGCTGACCTTCAGGCAAGCTGTGGTCCCCCTGTTTTGCAATGCATGCGAGTTTGCAGTACACCCTGACTGTCACCTGGGCTTTTGTCTCACTGGGCAGTTGACGTGCGGGGCATGTTACCTGAGCGTGGTCATGCACCCATTGGCACATGTGAGGTAGGACATGTGACTTGAACAACTCTTTGAGCAAGGACTGCTCATTCCCTTGGTATGTGTCTGTGTTATGCAGTGACCAACAAGCAATTGCGGTCTTGCTATGAGGCTTTACTTATAGCCTGCTTGGTTCAGAGGTGGGTTTGTTGTCCTGGCTGCCCAGTCTTGTAAGGGACACATGGCTGCGCACGACTCAGCACTGCGTCACAGCTTGTCCCCAGGTGCTGTGCTGTTGTCTGTTATGTAAGCTCAGGATGCCTGTTGAAGTAAGCTTTGACGACAAATTGGTATCAGCGGAGTTTCAAGGCCTGGTGTTGATCAGATTGTGATTTTGTCTGCCATGCAGAGTGGGCAAGAGCAGCTTGTTGCAGCTGTCCTCCAGGCGTTGAGGTGGAGGCTGGAGCATAGCTCTTCCTCTGCAGACCGCTTGCAAGTCATCAAAGCCTACACTGAGCATGATATCTTGCAGCTGCGGTGAGCCATTCTGTACAGTTGTGACATGTAATGTATGAACTGTATTCATGCAATGGGCACGCTCTGCCAGCACAGGTTGTGGTCTGTGTAGAAGTGGTATTGCCTCAGCGCAGTTGCACCTGCATGCATTCTCTTGAAGGCAGCTGTGACCTGCATTGCCAAGCTTCCTATGTTCAAGTCAGGATCGATGCACCTTCTGGGCATGTATGCAACAGGCAAGTCCTGACGCCTGCAGTTGGGCCTTGGCACACTGCACCAGCCCACCTGATCTTTTGCTTGCTCATGTGCGTTTGTTGCAAGCATGTGCCCAACAAACACATGAGCTGTATGCTGCGGGCTGACTGCTGTGGTTGTGCCATCTTTTGAGAGCAATAAAACTCGCTGCAAACAGAGAACATTCTGAGCCTCATTGCAGGCAGGGTTTGCAGACCGCATGGGTATCCTCGCCACAGCCTCTGAGTATGCTTGTCCAAGAGCAATGGGCTTCCTGGCTGGGTGCACTGGCAAGCATGCATGAGGGCCGCGCTTACCTTGCGACGGCTGCTGGTGCAGTGCTGCAGCAGCTGTGTGCTTGGCNGTCAGCTCAGACGTTGCAGGCGTTCTTTGACGACATTGAAATCAACATGAACACAGGTATTGGAGTCAATGTGTCTGATGACACAGCTGCCGAGATCTTGCCAAGCACAAGCATACATCGGCTAGGACTTGGCATTTCAGATTTGACATTGCTGGTTTCCTGACTACAGTAACTGTTAATGTGTTACCGTTTGACTGAACTATGATTGTATGTGTCTGCCATGTCACCATTTACAATGCATTTCGGGTGGTATGCTCGAGCACTGGTGTATGTGAGGTTTGGGTGTCTGCAGACCTGTCACCTGCTTTGAGGTTGGCACTGCTGCTCAGCACTGAAAGTATGTACAGCACATTCGCCAGCAGGCGGCGCACATCAAGACATTAGTTGACCAAGTTGACAACGCATAGTCACTGCAGCCCGTTGTGATATTCTGTGTGAGTGACGCGTCAGTGCAAGAATTCATGCATGCCACCATGAAGCTCATCACCACTGATCCAAGAAGTTATTCAGATTACCTGGATCGCACGAGACGCTGCGTGCTAGTCTGATCAACAATCAGAAGCTGACAGGGAATGTCCATGCACCTGCCCGGGTATCCATCATAGCTGTCAGGTCCTCCAGCTTCGATCAAGTGTTGTGCGCACCGGCCAAGGAACTGCTTCACTGCTTCTTCAGACACTTCGGGACTATGTGTTGGTGGTTGTGCTGAAAAAGCATGGGCGAAGCCGACCATGCTAAGTCACAAGCTGTACGCCAGTCTTGCGGAAGCTTCCGGTGCCAAGCAATAGACGCATCCTCTTCATAGAGGTGGCATACGAGCTGTGGCATGGCTCGCGGTGCCGGATAGGTCTTCGCGCAGTCGCTCGACGGTCGTTCAAGGGTGCTGAGCGTAGCGCAGCGATTCTTCCTGCTTTGGTGCGTATCCTGCATTACGAAGGATCAGTGCAGCTAGTTTTCGGGTCACTGGTGCGTGGGGACTGGTGCGTGCGTGCCTCTTGGAGCAATCGAGCACAGGTATTAATGCCATGCCTGCGGTCATACACAGCGCAGCGGTTGGGCATATGCTTTGTACGGCCGGGCTTTCCCATGAAAGGCTTACGCATTGCGGTAGCTTTGAAGACGCTTTCTGTTGTTGCAGTGTTGCTTGGCCTACTGATCTTCAGCCAAGACTACCAATACTGGCCCCTTCGTAGCGAGGTGCAACTTGGAAGCTGCCGCTGCTGCACACGAGCAGTAAACTGTAATCCGTGGCCAGTAGTCGGCTGAAATATGCCGACACAGTCGCAACCCTTTTCACCAAAGTCTGACGAAGCTGGATCTTCTGGAGCAGCTGCAGCCCCTAAGCCATTCTCAACAGTGGAAGCCATTAGTAGTGATGACCTCACAGGGATCCCACAGTCTGATGTACAGCATCACCAAGAAATGTGGGCCAGATACAGCCCTGTTCAAGAAGGTGTGCAACACCGAGCCTGCGTGCTCAGCACTTTATCACTTGCCTTCTCGCATGACACCAACCACACTCCACACAGAGCTAACATGCAAGACACAGCTTGTTGAAGCTGCGNGCCGCATGGCTGTAGTACCTGGTCAACTGCACAGAATCGCTTGACTTCAACTACACTAACGCTACATGTTTGTCCATAGTGCATTGAGTGGAATATGCCTGTTGCCACCAATACCGGTACATCAGCTTCACCTTGAAGCAGGCTGTACACTCATGTATGTAAACACAGTCACAAACACTACTTGGACTAGTGAAAGAAACAGTTTCTTTAGATGGTAATATCTATGGTGCACCGAATGCCCATGCGAGTGTACTTCTGACAGCAAGTAGATGCATATGCATTTGTGTGTTCTGTGTAGCAAAATGACTAGCTACGCTCACAGTGGTCTGATGCATGCGTACTAGGCAAATCTCAATGAGCATTGTGGCACAAGCTGGTTTAAAAAATGCTCCTGCTCTATCTTGGACAACTTGTTGCACACACATCCATGCCTAGCCTGAAGCTGTGCTCTGTGGGACCGGCAGTCAGAAAGAAGGATGTTGCTGTACACTTGTAGGTGCGGGGCCTGCCGCTGAGACCCGCATACCAGCTGTTCACAAATCCTCAGGTGCTGCTGGCAGCCAGTCAACTTCAGGGCCTGATGACAGTAGCAAAAACAGATCAGCACACACAGACAAAGCAGCTATAAATATGCAACTGACACAAATCAGGCAGAGCAAGCATGCAGCACTGCCACACGGCAAAGCACATGGAGGTGCTGCAGAGGTCCTAAGCCCATCTTCATATCTGGTCACGGAGTGCCGGTGAAAAAGAAGCTACAGCAGACAACGTGTTTACAGAGGGTTCTTGTTTCGTGATCAAGAGGCCTCGTAAATTGTATCCTGTTGTTGTTACAGCTAGTCAGTAGTGTGCAGTAATGTAGCATGTGTAGCATCAAGACATGATTCGTAAGTGCACAGCACTTTAGCATTGTCATGCACTATTTACTCAAAGGGAATCACCCATATGCCTTGCAGGTGGCTGTTGCTGCCGATGGACCGCAGGGCGTGCAGAAGGGCTGTTGCCCCGAGTTGCCAGGGCTTCAGGCGTCACCTGCCCCTCGTCAAGGCATCTTGTCACAGCTGTGGTGGTCCTCTTGGCCAGTGCCTGCTGGAAGCGCCTATGATGGCTCTGAATGAAGCTCGACTGCCTGACGCCTGTCTGATGCTTGGCAGGCAGGCGCACCTTCAGAGGCAGTGTGACCAGTGCTGCACCGCCCAGCTGGGCTGCTGCCACTGCTGCTTTGCTCAGAGCAGCAGTGTTGGCAGCTGAAGGCAAGATTGGTGAGTTGCTCAGTCCTGGCCTGGTGGCAGCTGCTGTGCTAGTAAAGCCAGATGCTGTGCCTGANACATGCACATATGGCCAGTGCAGACTGTGTCTCAACGCAAGCTTGTGATAGCATCATGCCTAGAATGGTGCTTGCACGATTGCCCACATTTGTGCATTGTGTTGGGAAGATTGCCAGCTCCTGCTGCTGTGCAGATGAGGATGATCCAGTCACGGGTCCTCTTGCAAGGTGTGCCCTGCAAGCAGGACATCATGGNCTGACCTGTGGGGCTACGGGATAAATGTTGATATTTTGACATGCAGGGCACTGAATCGTTCTGCTGCGAGGACTGCCTGGACACTGTAGTTGCAGCTGGAGTACGAATACACTTCCACAATTACGAGTCCGCAAATGGCACCACAGACACTCGAGGACAGTTTCCTGAGCTGTACATCAGAGCTCTTCCAGGCTTCAGAGAAAGTTATGTTGCGCATGGGCCTACAATTGCACTTGTAGTGCAAAGTTAGTTTAGATTGTGTGTGTGCTGCTGCTTGTACAACATGAATAATCTAAGATTTACACAGCAAAGTGGATCCAGGATGATTGGCGGCTATAAGAAGTGCACACAGCAGCATATGGATTATGCAGGTACATAGATACGTATGTGTACATGAGAGTTGGATGCACAGTATTGTCTACAGTGACTTGGCAGGCTGCAGTTTGCACTCACACATGCTGTCATGGCAGGCTACAGCAGGGGCATCATGTCTCATGCTGGACACAGATGTTGGGTGGGCTTGACATGTCTCATGAATGTCTATGTGGCATGCTACAAGGGCAGCTGTACTTGAGAGTGCAATGTGTGAAGAAGCCAATGCTTGTGTGCAGGCTCTGTGTGTATACTNGGCACAAGTCACCTGCAGAATCAGTGAGGATTACAGCGAGCAAGTGCTGTAGCAGCACCAGCAGCATGCCTGGAATTATGTGCAAGCATTTGTGAGCAGCTGAGCGCTTGCGGCAACTGAAATACATGATGGTGCACATTACAGCTTGACGCTAAAGGTATGCAAACACAGCAGCACCATTCCAGGATGTGCATCCTTGCCTAGCCAAATATTTGGCCTGCCTCTCGCCAAAGTTGACTGGTACCAGCTGCTAACATAGACTAAGTAGCAGAGCCACTTGCCATTTTTGCCCGTGATGTGTTGGGCTATTGTGGTACAGCTGAGACTGAGGAAAGCTGATTTGCCCACTACTTGGCTTGAGCCTGGCTTGAAGCTTCACAGCATGTGCAGGCGTGTCTGACAAGCTGCAAGCAGGCATTTGATGCAATGTTTGGTTGCTGCCTATCTTGCCCTGTCTGCCTTAGCTGTGTAGAGCCTGAATGCAGATTGCCTGCTGCCTTAAAATTCTCGTGTGGATGTGTGGACGCTGACCAAGTCAGTGCTGGCATCACTGTCCATGCGCTACACCTCAAACTTCCACACGCACTGTCTTGACACATGTGACAAGGCAAAATACTGGCAAGACACATTTGGTCTTACTGTATGCTGAGGTGGGATTCTGCTCAATGCGCTGATGTCACAGCAGATGTGCTAGCTGATCCTTTTGTGCTTGTTATGCAGTTCAGGGACCAACAGAGCATGGCAAATTGTTATGATAGTTTGTAGCCGTTATTGCAGCTCAAGTGGCAACATGCAATGCTGTACCAAAAGGTGGGGCAAAAGGTACACCAGCAGCGCATCATGCAAGTGTCCCTGGTGCCACCGCACCTGCACACGTTGTAATGTTGATCACGGCGGGGTTGGTGAAACTTCTGGTGTGAGCACAAAGTCGGTTTATAGACTGGGCACTTCGGTTGTTGTCATGCTGTCAGGATACACATGCAGACCCTTGCTATACGTGACCTCGTTGCCGATCTGTCAAGCAACTGCTTGCAAGTCATCATTGTTTCGAATGACCACTGCGGACCAAGGCATGTTGTAAGCACTGAAGCCTTCAGCATTGATGGTACATAGTATGCACTCTGTATGCTATGACACGTCTGTCGCAGCTTGCACAAATGTCTGGCATCAAATAACAGGACGGTTGTGGCCATATAGCCTGACCTCGGCCTGGATTCAACTTCTGGTCAAGGTGAAGTCCCAGTACGCCTCTTGGGCATTGGATGACTCATGCAACCCGCTGTTAAGCTTTACGCCACACTGGTGCATTGTGTGTACCACTGTGACGCANAGTCAACACTGAAGCCAGTTGTTGCCTGGCCTATGGCCATGAGCCTTGCTGTCAAATGCCTCTGCAGCAACTTGTCTGAAAGCTCGTGTGTGACCTGCATGGCTGCCAGCAGAAGCTGCTGTGCTGGATTTAATTCCAGTTTGCAGCCATCCAGTGCTGCAGCTAAATGTATTTCCGTTGCCAATGCAGCTACAGCAGCTTTGCTACAGAACAGGGCAGCAGTCAATGGCAAGAAGGTTGGTCGAGCTAGCACAGGAGCCATGACCCTGCTGGCAAATGCTGCAGAAGACAATGAGGCATATGAGCATCAGCTCACACAAGCGCAACTGCAACAGTTGCAGCAGCATTTACTTCAGCAACAATTGCAACATCAGGTGACACATGTTAGCCTTTTACATGTCTGCTGCTGTGCCAACTTGTTGACCCAGTTCACTGTTTCTCATCTCCAAGTATGCAAAGGCAGATCAACTGCAAAGCAAGGTGGTCTTGCTATATATGTTTGTTGCAAGACGTGTCAAACCATGTCAGGCGTGTTTAGACATGTGAAGCTGAATAGCTCCAGTGTTGCAGGGACGAGGACCCCACGAATTGGATCCTCGCTTATTGCTCAGCAAACAGACAATTGAGGCAGCTTAAGGATCTGTACAGCATATAAGCTTCATGTACCGCAGGTCTCTACACTTATCACGACAATTGAGTTCAAATAGCATCAGGATTTGCAAGTGCTGCCTGCTTGATGTCAGCACTGTTGACTGCCAGATGGGAAGTACCAGGCATGTCACAGCAATTTGGATTGTTCATTGAAGACAGTGAGGCTTGCTATACGCCTGTTCAGTATAGCTTGCAGCGATCTGCTGAGATGTTTGCAGCCATGCTTACCTTCAACATCTTTGGTACGGTAACATCTAAATCTTGAGTTTGACAGCAGCATCTGGACCTTCGCCGCTGCTTGGTCATTGTGACTTGCAATGGTGACTACTGTAGGCTGACCAGCCGCCACCTCAGCAGCAAAGGAGGGCCCGCTGAGATAAGCTAAGTTGTTGCATGTGGCTGGAGACAGGATCCTGGACAATATCTGATGAGGGGTCTCCAAAGTCTCATTTAGGATGCCTTTTGTACACGACACCAGTATCTGCATGCAGGATGATCTGCCAGTCAGGGCATGCATGTTGGATTGCATTGACCTATGTAATAACTGGCCGATGTGAACATGTAAAATCTTTGTTTCCTGTAGATTGTATGTTTTTTACCACTCTTCATGACATGTGACGCCATGCTGCCAAGTGACATGCCAAGCGGTGCTTGTGACTGCAGTGACAGAGTGCGAGTNGGGTGCTTCTCCCAGAAGGTGCCCTGGATGCGGTTGTCAGGCAGCTTATCCCAGAAGAAGCTCTTCATCTTCCTGCTGGGCTNACGCACACACCATGGACAATAGCACAAGACGAGGATGCCACTTGACACCAGGGACATCACCTGAAGGGCTTCATAGCTGGGATGCAAATGCAATTGTGCATGAATGTGAATTGTGACGCTCACACATGCATACAGGATGGACAAGGACANACAACAGCATGAAGTCAGACCTGAGGCGGGACATGCGGATGCCAACTGCCGTGGCTCTCTTCAGGTCCAGCACAGCCAGCTTCTGCTTAGCAGCAGCAGCAGGCTTCTGGACACCAGACCGCTGCAGTACATGAAACTGGTCCTCTACTTCCTCCACCTGGAACAACATCATGCTTACACCATCAATCATCGTTTTGCCTTTGCCAAATGACGCTGAGCTCACGTCAGCATTGTGGTGAACAACATGTACTTGGCTGATGTCATCNAGCTGGCCCCGCTGTGCCTGCTGACTCTGATCAGCAGAGTTGACAGCGCCACTTGCAAGGGCAGCTTGAGACTCGGTCTGCTCAGCAGGCTGGCTACGCCCAGACAACCAGCTGAACAGGCGCCCTGCAGAAACAGCGCACACAATGCAGTCTCTTGCTGTCCATGATTGTCAGTGCAAGCCTGCTGTGAACTGCAGTGGTCATGTAGCGAAGATGTGCTTCAAACAGGCTATTTAGCTCATGTGAAAGCCATTGCAGACACAAGTATCAGTGTGGAAACAACCCATGCCTATATGCACCATGCAGAGGGTCTGCTGGCCATAACCATGCAAATGTTTATTCATAATGCATTGTAGTGTATATGCCAGAACAGCCCTGGTCTGCAGGATAGTGCAGTGCATAGGAACATGCCTGCAGTGCCTTGTTGCTCCTGGGTATGCTGCTCACGTTGTGCATGCTGGGGTTGCTGCTCATGCTGTGCTTGCTGAGGCTGCTGGTCATGCTGTGCACGGTGCAGCTGCTGGTCATGCTGTGCCTGCTGAGGCTGCTGGATGTCTTCTGCACCTTCACCCCTTTGCTCATTGTGGGCCTGCTGCTCATGCTGTGCATGCTGACCNTCGTTCAAACAAGCTAGAACAGGCAATGCAGTCGGCATGCAAAGTAAGACAGGGCCGTCACAGCAATTGCCTTGATGGCTTTGCATCTGAGCCACTATCAACAGAGGCTCTGTTGTCAGTCAGTGCATTGGCTAACAACCTACTCCAATGCGATGGTGTAGGATGCACAACCCAGATTGTCTCTTAACAAGGACACAGCCAGTATACNGAATCCTTCTGTCAGCTATGCGCAAATTGCTATACATGAACTGCAATCATGTAAGGCATGTGATGTTGCATGAACCCGGGCCATGCACACATCTTGGAGCGTCTGTTCACCCCAAAACTAGGCATTCAGCAACATTCAAAATTGTTTGTCACCATAGGGCTATAGCCCTACTGAAGCAGAAGCAGTCCTGTCTGAAAGGTACCCCTCAGCCATACCCTTCCTACCCCCCCTGTCCGCTAGCACTGTCAAGTACTACTACCAGTTTTATGCAACCGCTGTGGGTCTCATCATCCTTTTTGGGGGCCTCTTGTCGCCCGCCTTGGAGGTGAACCTAGGCCTTGGAGGTGAGCAGGCAGTAGTGCATGCAGCTGCACACACCACATCCTCATCTCTGCAGGCCTCATGCACTGTGCATTGCGCCAAGTGCACTAGCAGCATTTGCCTGTGATCATTACATCACAGCTTGACAGCGTCAGTGCTGCTTGACATGTGCCATGTGTNGGGGCATGGCTTAGTGCCAATCATCAATGATCCATCTGTGCAGTCTCACCTCAATCCGCTGTGGTGCTGGCCTTTTGGGAATGCATCTGACTCCTTCACCACTCCTCCAGCTCAGATGCATGGGGTGGTGTATGAAGTCACCCTCCAGGATTTCAGGCGTTACATGCGGGTCATGGCTGATAAGTACGACCGTTTTGAGAGCAACTTACAGAGCCTGGCATTAGATAGCAGTACAACAACGCCAAAAGCTGTAACAGGTGCCATATGTTACTGCTATTGCCCCTGTTGATATCGCACTGAATGACCTGCTGAGGACATGCTGCCTATTGCATGGCGTTTTTGTCTCTGTAATGGCAAATTTCAACTGTATACCCTGTATCGGCTCATGACCCCGATGCTTTACCTGATATATCTGTCGTTTGTGTACCAGGAGAGCTGCATGGTCAAGGAGAAGGGCTGGCGCAGGCCATGACACAGGTGCCAATGCAATACTTCACAGAGGAGTTTGATCTCACCAGGTTCCACTCCTGCCATGACACTGCATGTACAAATTGATGTTGAAGCGTCTGCTGTGGAGTATATGCTTACTGGTTAGTATCTTTGCCTGTGTGAAGCGTCCTTTTCCAAGTCATTGCTGATTTCCAGCATGCCCTTGCTGATGTGTTGTAACTCATGAGGCTAGTAAGATGTATGTCTGACGCCTGGCAGTGCTGCATTGTTCAGTGCAAAGTGCCTTGGTTCAAATCTGCCATGTCTTGTCTGGCGCATTGCTTGCGCAGCGTTTCATACTGTGCAGTGTGGCCTTGCTCAATGATGTCAGATACATGCTGTCAGCTGCTCTGATGAACCTGTCACACTGCCAAAGCTGGCAGCTGATGTTGACCATTATATAGGCGTGAAACTTGGCAACACATATGCCCCAGTGAGCAAGATGAGGAGCGGCAGGAAGTGATGGAGCAGCTGGCGGGCTATCTGGTGGGTGCAGCCAGGTCACTGCCCTGACAAAGCATCCAACTTGCCTGCTGCATGACATCTGGTTTGTTGTGGTCCATGCTCATGCTGTGACAGAGTGGTGTCCTGGCAGACTGCAACACTTGTCACCTTGAACAAGCAATCTCAAAGATAGGTGCTGCATGCTACATAACTATGCTTGCGAGTTGCAGCATTGCATCATGGCTTGAGGCANATCAACATCTGACTTCCAGCCTATTGCAGCAACTGCAGTGCCCAGCAGAACAATGAACAAGTGAGACACTCAGTGGACGCCCCTGTACCTGCTGCCAGTGTGAGTTGCTCTCCTCCTTGCTGGTTATGATGCGGGACAGCCATTTGACAGACCGAGCCCCTGTGACTCCAGGCACGACCAATCTCAAGGGAAACCCATGATCAGTTGACAGTGTCCTGTCGCAAACAAAATTTACCCACTTATACCTGCATTGCTGGACATGGCAGCTACATCATGGCTTTGCCCAAACAGCTTGCTTATTGTCCAGAAGCTGGGGATTTAAGCTGCAAGCCATGTCAGGCAGAATTTTGACAGGAGAGTGTCGCTTGCACACCTGGATGCACACCATGAGCAGACTAGCAGGTACATGCCACCAAGCAATGATACCCAATGTACCATGGCCACAGCATTATTGTCACAAAGCTGCAACCCTGCATGCCGCACTGACATGACTATTCCCAACATGTTACAGTAGAACAATGATATACTTCTTGGTCAGGACTAGGTCAGCTACTGCAACGAGGTGCAACACAATTCGTCATTATGAAGGCTTTCAAACAGGCAGTGTAGCCTTGCAGCTGGTGAAGCAGGCTGTGTCACACCTGCCATTCATTGAGAAGGCTAACAGCACGTCCCCATGACTACCCATGGCTTTGTCGATGGGTATAGATGCGCCATAGCATGTTCCACTGATGTCACTATCCAAGCCCTCAAACTGAACGTGAAGCACCTCATTGCTTTCTGGGTCAAATCCAGCATAGCGCAGCACATCAGTATATAGCACACCCACTGTGCTGTGGGAGGGACATTCAGCATGAGCTCGACATGCAGGTCCACTGAGGGCATACAAGCGTGAGTGAAGGCAGAAGGACAAGGTAGAGAAGCAGCGTCCTGCTGGCATCAATAGGCTCACGCAGCACAGCAGGCCATTTGAATTTGACTTNCTCATTGACATCACTGGAACCTGACCAGCTGAAGTGGGTTTCACCTTGCCAGCACTGCATACAAACCCAATCCAATCCTTTATTCGCAGATGGGCGTGTCATAATGCGTGATGGTCTCTTGCACCTATGCTACAGATATGCTACAACTTGCAGGCATTTGTATGATATGGTCACAACCTCACAACTTGTAGACATGTTCTGATGTTCCAGCTTGGCCTTGCATGCCTAACAAATTGAGATCAAATGTACATCAACGTGAGCATGGCACAGATCTATCTTGTGAGGCGCAAAGGCAGCATGGCAGAATGTGTTTGCGCGTATGTGCAGCAAGGTACAAGGAATGGGGCAACGAGGATTCAATGCGGTCAAGTGCTGCGCTAGCCTATCATAGACTACTGCTCTACCTGTTCCTGGCATTGCGCTGCCTTGCGGCAACTCACAAGCGCTCACGAACTTCCGCCAGTCAGAAGGCAGATCAGCCTCAAGCTAAGGCTTCATCAAGACGCAGCAAGGCTGTAGACAAAGAGGCACTCGGTCATGTGGAGCAGTTGAAGGCAAAGGTTGGTAAGTTGCCATTGACATGTCATGAATTCATTAGGCATGTGTTCAGAGCTTATACACAGCTGCAGAGACACAAGGTTATCAATCTGCAGCAGTAGGCCTGCAAATATGCTTGAGGCTAGCTGTAGGTCGCATGTGTGAGGAGTAACAAGCAAACCTGCGTCAAATCCCACGCACCCCATGCATCTGCCTACGATCCCTCACACCGCCCAACACAGCCGATGAATAATGGTAGGTTCCACACATGATCAGGCTCAGCCATACATTGCACATATACCTGTTGCAGATCAGGTCATATTGCACTGCCTGGCTGACCCAAGCAAAGCTGCTGATGAATCNTGCACAACACACAGATATATGCAAGCTGAATGAGCCCTTGATGAACCAGGATAGTCCTACCTTAGTCACAAGACGAATGTTGTGCAACATGAAGGCGGTTACCATCTGCTCTTGCTGCGATGGGTGTTGATCAATGGGCTGAGTCATCAGGGTCACATCAGTACAGTCAAGGCAAACATAAGTCGAGAGCTTACGAGAAGGCAGAATTGGCTCCTGAGAATGGCTTTTCAGAAACATATCAGGGCTCTCGCTGTTCATGCCATAAGGGTTGCCAAATGTTGCGGTTGGCTGGACCTTTTTCACCCCCATCTCAAATTGCCTGGGGTCAACTGTGCCCTTGTGCTGCAATGTTCAAGAGTCTAGTCAAGCAAGGTGATAGTTGTCCTGTGCTTGTAGGTGTATGTGACAAAAGCTTCTTACCTTGGAGCGATATAAAGCTGCCTTTTTGACAGGGGCTTGATAGGCTGGCAACAAGTTATACACGCTTTCAGGCTCTTGCACAGAACCATACTGCTGCATCATGGTGCTTAAACGCGTTTAGCTTGGCCGGTAACCTATCTGCGCAGTCAAGGCCGAACCGTTTGCTGGACACGCCTGCGATGTCAATGCAACCTCAAAATTCTCAGAGAGGTGACGTGCTAGCGCGCGACACGCACGCGTGCTGAGATGCTAGCGGCAGCAGGCAACGCTGGCGTGCTCACGACAAGCCAAAAACCCTCACCTCGTCTCACGGACGGCAGCAGAGGCCAAGCTAGACGACTGCCTCAACACCCGCCCTCAAACAGAACCCGAGCTGACTTTGTGAACCTGTGCATATAGGTAAGCGTTGTCGAAATGTGCTCTTCCGTATGAATCTGAAGTAACTAGGGCGTTGACCAGATTCGCCCTTGTCGATTCTGCCCCTGCAGGCTTGAGAGTTGATTAGCCGCCTGATCAGGGACCAACTTTCCGCCGGAAAGCATCATGACGATGACAGGCTGCTTCGGAATGGCGACGTCAACGCAGCTGCAGCCATGCGCGCACACGTTCCAGCCCGTGCGAGCTCCACGGAGGTGCAGAGCTCAATCTCTGGTCAGCTGCTGCCCAAGTCGTAGTGCACATGCGCAAGAGCTCACGCACTGTGCTGCTGCATTCATACCTAGATTGCTTTCTGCACACCATAGTAATGCAATGAGCGCAAGAAAATGCTGTCAATCTGCCTATCACTGCGCAGGTGTCTTGCTCCGAAAACACACTGTGTGGCAGCAACGGTAGAGGGCGCTGTCAAGACCGGCGTGAAGAGAAATGTCAATATCGCAAAACTTCAAGCCGGCTATTTATTTCCAGAAGTAAGAATCCTCACTTTCTGCGCTGCTCTTTTCTGTGCTAAGTTGTGCAAGCAACATTCGAGGCCTTGCAAAACCTTTACACTCGGCCTGCTGTAGATCGCCAAGCGAAGACGTGAACACCAGGAAGAAAATCCAGAGGCCAAGATTATCAGTTTGGGCATTGGTGACACCACAGAACCTATCCCACAGTTCATTGCTGATGCCATGTCAGCAGCAGCTGCAGGCATGGCAACGCGGGAGGGNTGAAAAAGGCAAACCCATCTCATTGATCACCTCTGACTGCTGACTCAAAGCGCCATGTATTGTGTTGCTGAGGGACCCCCTCAGCAGATGTTGCCAGAGCGTGTATGAGCTGAGCTGCTACAGAACATGACTTCAACAGTTTTGTCAGCAAGATAGCCTCTGTGTACTCAGTGTCGACTGTGAGCAGTTGCAAGTCTTGGTGCAGCAGTTGCCCGGCCTGCTGCTGTGCGGATTGTGAACACTCAGGTGAGCCTGCTGTCCAGGGCTGTTCTGCAGCTGCCTTCCTAGCAGCACAGCTGTGCTGGAAGGCTTCAGTAGCTTTGCTGGCAGCCTTATACATTTCATCTGCATGAGATAGCTGCTGGTTGCAGTATAGGGAGAACTTCATGTCTGCATGCTGCACCTTGATGTGGTTCAGTGGGCGCCCATACCGCATGATCTGTGTCAAGGGTTGTCGGCAAGCAGGGCAGCTTTTGATTGNTATTATGCATGTAACTGAGAGGACGTTGTCTACAGATGGCTGGACGCTGACAAGACAAGTGGGTTCTATGCCTTCAGTGGAGGTGCACGCCACTGCCCTGGCCAGATTTTCGCCATCCAAGAGATGAAGGTGTGTTGCCTGCATGTGTGTGGGTTCCTGGCAGGATCAGCTGTGTTGCTATGAAAGAATGGGCAATGACTCATGAGTCTCTAGACTAGTCTCCAAACTAGTCTCTAGACTCATGAGTCATTGCACATTCTACCACAGCAACATTGCTGATCACACCAGAAATCCACACACTTTGTGCAGCCGTACCTCACCTGCAATCATGAAGGCACTATCAGCAATGTCCACTGCAAACAAGACAAGCACGTACTGTCCAGGGTAAGCTTTGGGGCTGCTGATGTTGCTAGCTTTGACATTGGTTTGTGCCCCAACATGACGCGCTCCAGGCACTCATGCTTTGACAAGAAGTTGCACACAGAAGTCACACTCAGAGTCATTGGCAGTGCCAACGTGTTGCGCTGTTGCAGTCATTCATACACCACCCTGCATCAGCTCACACTGCACTGGACTCGATGCTGTAGATCCCCATGTAAGGCATATTTACCTGTTGTCATCTACTGGTTCTGCAGACTTCCCTGCTTACACAGCTTAGCTATTTGCCATAATGACAGCGATCACACATGCATGCAGACCTTAGATGCCTTGTTTGCGATGTTCCTGCTACCCACGCAAGTCTGTAAAGGTTTTCATCTTCACACAACACAGACCAACGGCTTCTACAGCAACAAATGCAAAAGACTGCTACAGATTTTGCGTACCCTCTGCTGGCGTGTACGCAAGCAAGCAGCAGCAAGATGGGTGCTGTGCTCCATCATTATATACACAGACACGGTGTGTGCATGCTTGTAATGACAATAATGTGCACAAGGTCAGGGAGTCACCTTGAGTCACCAGAACAGAAGCAGAACAATGTTGTCATGTGCGCAGATCATGATAGCAGTGTTGGCTAGGGATTACGATTGGACACTGGACCTGCAAGAGCCTATGNCACAAGCAGCGGGTGATGCTGTCACTAAGCGCATGGACAGTATTAGAAGGGCAACGGACATAAAGTGCAATCAGTCTTGCAGGGAGCGTGCCTGCCAATCAACCATTGACAATACTACAAATGCAGCCAGGATCCATCAATACTCCAATCACGCTACCCACAAATGTAGCAGCCATGCTTCACCTGAGCTGCTCTTCAGTCAAGCTGGCTGCCATGTTGATGAGCTGGCTGGCATCTGTGTACTGACTCATGCCAGCAGCCTGGCATTTGGCTTCCATTCCACGCACAAAGTAGCCGTACTCAATGTTTCCAGCATACAGCTGGGCTGCTTGTGTGCGGTCTATGCGTGCCACGAGCTGCTCTGCAGCACCATAAGGAGTCCTGAGTGTGTGTCTAAGCACCTTGACCCAGTGCAACGCAAGGTATGAAGCAGCTGGCGATAGTGCTGACTGTTAGAGCGTTGCATATGACCGTGAGCAGAGCAGCAAGATTCAAGAACAGTATTGAAAGCTAGAGTACGCAATGATGGGAACTGCAGGTAGCATGCTGCTGAAATGTCACATGCTTGCGATTGCATGGCAGGAAAACGACATCAAGGTACTTCACAGGCAGTCAGGGCACACACAGTATGATATCAGGGGTCTGACTTGAGGCATTCTCGTCTTGATCATCGCCAAAGGTAGCGCCAACTAAGCCAACCATTGCATCTGCCACAGCTGCAGACATGACTCGCGTCAATGTAGCCTGTGTCACCGCACAGCCCTGCACATGCAGGTATGGCACATGACGACATGTGATGTGCAAAGCTGCATTTGGATTCCATCTGATGCTAGGAGGTACAGTTTAGCTCGTAATGTTGGCTATAAAGTCAACTGCAGCAAACTCACAAAGTTGTTTTGAGAGAGTCAAGTCACAGCACACATGACACCTTGCCTCAGACTGCATCTTGTAGCATATGCTTGCTGGCGCTCAGCTACAAGCTTGTATTTAGCAGGGTCAAGTAGTGCAATTAACCAAGTATACAGACAAAGCTACTCAAGGCATACTGAGAACTGCCATTTTGCGAGGATTCCACCTAGCTCACCTGCTCAGAAAGGCTGTCAGCCGCAAATGACATGGTGACAGTCATGTCGCCTTCAGCTAGCCTATGTAAGCACCAGAGGTATATAATCTCCTCAACTGCACGTTGCTGTTCTGCTTCACGTGCAGCTTGGACTTGCTGCTGCAGAAGAGCATTGAGGGAATCTGCCACTGATGGTGCCTCAGCAATAGCAGGGGCCTGTGCTTCATCAGGTATATTGGCATCCAAGAGAAGGACTTTGATTGGCTGACTGAGCAGTTGGTGACTGTGGCCAACAAGTGCTGCAATGGGCGCANTGGCATGCTGTGCAAAGCTTTGAAGATTTGTGCAGATGGATTTGTGCATCCAAAAAGGCACTCACTCTGCTGCACCAGGATTTGACNCATATGACAGCTGAGTCACCAGGTGCATCAACATCAAGCTTACAGATGCCGTATTATGCAGGCTGGGTGGCCCTGCAAATTGCCGTTATGAATCACTGATGGGCTTGTACCTTTGGCCACTGCTGTCTGTGAAGATGAATCTGAATTTCCTCAAGCCGCTTGGGTCAGCCAGCTACAGCAACACCGTACTCAATTGTCAAAGCTTGGACATATAACACGATTGCAATGTAGTTTGAAGCTGTGCTCAGATCTTACGTGTACAGTGCTGCCTGTGAGCTGCCATGTCTTGGTTGGACCCTCACCAGACTGCAGTGGCAATAATAGGTGCTCAGTAAGGATTGCAGACACGCAGCTATGCAGGAAGTTGTGGCCCCACCTCGACAGCTCTGTAATACATCAGCAATGGCAAAGGTCCCGGCCGTAAAACGAAGTAACGGACCCTCCAAGTCTTGACGACGTCTCCTGTGGGCACAAACGACGAGCGAGCAATCAGCTGCGGTATGATCAATCCGTGCGACTTGCGATTTGTAAAAACCGTTGCTATTCAGAAATGTGCTACAGCTTCCGCAATACCTCGCTTGAAGAGGTACCCTTCCATATTTGCCTTGAGACGCTGTGATCAAACTCGAAATCATGAGACCATGCTAAGACTTGCTTATTTTGATGGTCATGCTAGTCGTCGCAGCCGGAATGCCATGTAGCGTGGGCTACGCGACGCATGTGCTCGTCCGATGCCATGCACCGGAAGGTCGTGNGGGAGTGCAATGGCACCTGGACCAGCCCTGTCTGTCAAACTTTCCCCCTCCTGGGAGCCACCTGCAGCTGGCTGCGGGCGTGCTGCTGTGTTTGTGGCTTGCTGCGTTGTAGCTGCAGGTCCAACGCACTTAGAAGCAGCCGCAGTGAGGGTGGCGCCATTGTCTGCCTGCACAGCTGGAAAACAGTTCAGCATTCACAGTGAGTAGCCAGAAATGCTGTGTCATCTGTACTCAGTTGACGTCAAAGCACTCCTTGCAGGTTACAAGCTGCTGCAAGAACCAGTTACTCTTGCCCTGCAATGCTGCGGGCGCTGTCAAAGACAAGAGGTGTTGATATTGCAGTGCACATGCACAGTGCAGCAGCTGCCTCTTGCCACAATTGCCTAATGTGAGATGCTCACAAGAAAGGGTACAACAACCAGCCATAATGCATCTCTTCTTCAACATAGTCAGGCTGATGTGCCTTGCACTGCATGCCTTGGACACCATAACACTGTACGCTGTGTCAGCATGGTCAAGGCTATTGCTGACGTCACCTGCTGAGATTGCAGCTCATAGATCCTTAGAAGGAGGGTCATCACGGTACTGTCTGACTTTGCCTGCAGGAAAGCAAGAATAAGTTTTCAGGAACCATTGCATTGATGTGTTTGAGTCACTATGGTTGCTTTTCACATATCATGCATGCGTGATGGGTGGGTTGGACATTACTCCTGAAGCTTCCTGCAGCTTGCTTGCCAGATGTACACCTCAACAGGACTCATGTGGCTAGCTGCATGACCACATCATGCGTACATAGCTTTCCAGGGGCAAAGTCTTGCAAGCGCCTGCAAGCAAGCATAGCAACTGCCCATACTGACCTTCTGCGCCTGCAATTGGGCTTCCAATTGAGTCTTGCTGCTGGCACATTTTGAGGACTCTTGCTGCAGATTACGGTAGAGTCCTGTTTGCTTCTGAGCTTTATGTTGCATCTCAGTGTAGCTTTGCTGAACAACTGCCAACTTCTTTTGCACCTGGTCCGCTCCCATCTGTATGACACAGTATGTCAATGCAGCCTTACAAGCATAGACAATGCTACAGTAAAGCCCTCTTGATCTGACAGCGCTACGCTTGTCCTGCAGACAAGGATTTGTCTCCTGTGGTCCAGTGCGACAAAGCAACAAGGTGGCAAGTTGTGCCCAAACATGTGGCCTATCGACTTTAGACGGCACTGACAGGTATGCATGCAAACCAGTGTGCAGATCATAGCGACGTGCTGAGGGCGCAAACTAATGGCTGGTGGAGTGAGCTCTGTCCGCCGAGGGATGGCATGTGACTTAGCAGTCACACAAAGATTGGTATGTGCAGGTGCTGCAAATCAAATTNGCATTCTTTGCAAAAAGTTGCAGTTGGGTGTGGCAGCGTGTGCTGACGTGTTGCACCAAACGACGTGCTGTGTCATGTCATGAGGAGCTACAGCGATAGAAACAACCGGGCAACCAGTTTTGAATCATGAACACAGGTATTGACTAATCAATGACCATCAACCAGTGATCACTCATCACACTGTGTGATTGTTTATTGATACAGTAGCTACCGGCCTATAGGTACAACCATGGAATGACAGATTGTACTAGTACTGTGGACTCACAATGTCTGGTGCAGTCCTTCTTACAACCTGGAACAGGGCTGTAAACGTGAATTGAACGGTTACGATGCACTGCATCACATTGCTTTTTACAATGTAGCTTGACAACTCGCACTAGTGTACTCTTTACCCCTCTGTGTGCACCTACAGATCTTGCTTAAACAGATACCCTGGCAATGTTGTTGAAAAATGCCATCTGGGATGGTGTTTGCATAGCCCCCAGATGGCATTTTTCAACAACATGTTTGAATACAGATCTTTCCCAACTCCTGCACCTTATAGCTACACCCTGCTTCTGCTATCTGTGGATGTTCTGCATCTTTCCTTCACTTGTGGAGCCATCAAGTTCTCCACTGTAACTCCTGCTCCGATAGTATCTGTGCATGCTGGCTCCAGCATGTTGGTNGCTCCTCAAAACCATTTGAGCCCCACTGCTGTGTCAGAGCAATCATGACAGCCTGCAGAGGTCCAGCAGTCAGACAGGACCAGCACTGGACCAGATACACATCAACAGCTTGTTGTCATTGATCGCTTTTGCTTCTGTGGGTGACAATTGCCTGCGGCACATTGAATGCGAATACACACGTGTTGTGGATGCAACATGCTACTTCATACCTTTGCAAAGCTCTTGGACTGCCGTCTGCTGTACTCAGCTTGCAAGCTTGCAGACCAGGTAGCAGAGACTTGATAGTCCCTGAATCTCATGCCAACAATGGTATTGTGCTCTGGTCAGAACTACGTTTACAGGGCGGGCGTCCACATGCTCAGCATGCAGGGCAAGTCAGATTCAGGTGCAAGCATGGTGCAGTTTGACTGACCTGAGATATGCCTGGGGGCCCATTCAAGGAAGCATGCAATGCCAGAGCCATGAGGTTGAGCACATCAGGGTGGGCTGTCACCCACCCCAGGCGCAGGCCAGGAGCCAGAACCTTGCTCCAGCTGTCCAGGCGGACCACCCTCCCGTCAGCATCCATTGACAGGTAGCTGGGCACCAGATTTTGCAGCCCAGGCACGCTTCCTATGTGAAGACTGATCTTTGACCTCAGATTGTGGCACAACAGCGTGTGAGAGTCACATGAGTACAGGAAGATCTGCTCAAGCTGCAGTGATGTGATCAAGGGCACAAGAGCAGCCTGTCGCCACTGTAAGTTGCACATGGGCTCTGTCGCATTACAGGTTTGCAGCACCAGAATCTAAAGTATATTGAAGTCAGCATATTTGGCTCACCTTCCAGTGAGGGGTACTGCAAATAGTAGTAGGCATCATCCTCAATGATAGTTATGTTATACTCCCGGCAGATCTGGTAGATTTCCCTCTTTCTGTCATATGGTGTGACAGCACCTGCATCAGTGCAGCAGCACATTGCATTGAGCTGAGATTGCGGAAATCATGATGTTGACAGGTTGTTGTTGGCTGCTGACCGACCTGTTGGGTTGTGACCGCATGGCACAGTGTACAAGGCTTTTGGCAGCTGTCCCATTGCTGCTCGATCCCTCAAAGTCTGCAGAGTGCAAGCAGTAAGTCTCTAAAACTTTACTGAGCATGTGTACGACAAGTAGCATGAAAAAATGAGGTGATTCACAAATGGGAGGACCTGTCTGAGGGACTGTGGGCAAATGCCGCTGGTATCCATCTTCATGGGGATTGCTTTGTAGCCTTTGGTGGGCAGGACTGAGTCAACCATGTAGAAGTATGTGAACTCCTCACACAGAATGGAGTCACCTCGCTCAAGAAGCAAGTCTGTGATGATCTGCACCATACAGCAAGTCTCGTCAGGCAGTGCGAGAGGTAAATAACCTGTCTACAGCTGCTTATTGCCAAATACAGCTGCATACACGACTAGCAGAATCACACAGCACAAAAGCAAAAACACCTCGATTGCATGGTTACTGCCATTGCTGATGAGAACATCAACTGGGCCTGGCGGCTGGTGCTGAGCGTCCACATGCTTTTTGGTCCACTGCTGCAGACTAGGCAGTCCCTGTGCACCATGCTCGGTAAAAACAGCAACCCAGAGCTACATTGTCGCAGGGATGACATGTTCATTGTAAAAAGTGGAGCTTTGAAAGGGGTTCACCAGCAAATGGATGGCATACTGCTGCGCATCTGCTACCTGCAGTGGTATCAATAGAGTTGACTGCAAGGCAGCTGATGCCAAGTGTNATTAGAGCAATGGCGGCTTACTGAGAAGATGGGCTCTTGACCCAGATCTTGCAACTCGCTGATGACCCGCATCAAGCCTTTGTCAAGCAGGGCAGTCACCAAGCTGTGCCTGAGGGGTAAGCATTGGGGTGCCCCATGGTGGGGCCCATCAGGAGAGTCCAACGCCCTGTTGATGAGCGTCACAACATGCTGACAGAGGTCAGTTTCCATGCTGTCCTCAGTCATCATGCTCAACAGGGTGCTGCAGTACTCTGACATGACTTCAGGCCCTGCAACATATGCTGCATCAAATAATGAGCTGCAGACCACACACCAAATGCAGCAGCCATGCAAGCAATATTTACACACTTACAATGTGTGCCCCAACACATGGGCATAAGTCAGTGTCTGTGTTGTCATCATGTCAAGCAGTGTGCTGCAGTACTCTGGCAATAAACAATGCTCTGCATCACAGATGTCATGGTATGCCAGTTGCTGATCGCTGAGTGGTCTGATCAAGCACCGTAGGGACAGCACCACCACGTTGATGAGCACCTCATGATGTGGGCACATGTCAAGTTTGCGCTGTCCTTTGCTGGCATGCTCAGCAAAGGTGGTGCTGCATGCCAACTGTCTTGCTAATGGAAAAGCACAAGAGACAGCAAGCACAGCTTCCCACCTTGAAATGGGCTGGAGAGGATCACGGGCATGTCTGTTACAGCTGCAGATGGCTGCAAGGCAGGCAGCGCCTGAGGATGTAGGCTTACTGAGGCAGGCAGTACCCCAGCATGTGGGCTTNGCAAAAGTGTGCAGCAACAATGGATGTTGCCCAATCTCACCTTTCCTAAATCATATGTTGGTGGCAGCAGCAGCCACACTGCTGTATCTACCATGCTCGGCTGCCAAGAAAACACTTCCTTTGACCTCCAGCACTACACCATCCCTCAGAGGTATGGCTCAAGGGACATAGACGCCCCTCTCCCCATCAGGCGGCGTCAGAGGAAGCCCGACAGGAGAAGTAAGCCATATGACATGGAGGACATCAGCAGCGCTGCTGCCAAGAAGAAGACAAAAGCCAAGAAGCCCAAGAAGAAACAGGTGTCCCTAAGATACAATCCTGACAGTGACATTGCATCAGGCGTGGTCAATCATGCTCAGACATCAATTTGGCTTTGCCGCTGCATGCATATGTCTGCTGCAGTCTGGACAGGTCATTGCTGATGGATGTCTCGGACCCACATGCCAGGGGGTCTTGCTGTTGTGTGTGCTCTGTCACAGCACAGTGCCGTGTGATTTGGGCTTGCAAGCTGCATGCAATATACCTTACAGTCTTGCTGCGTCTTCAGGCTGCAGCCGCAACAGTTGAGGCCACGCTGGACCAGCAAGCAGCAGATTTGCATCCCAGCAACAGCCCAACAAGCATCAAGCTACAACCCAGCTCACCAGCGGTCCTGGCATCTGTAGATTCAGTAGCCTCTGCAAATGGCATTAGTGGCGTTACTGTAACTTCCAAATACAGTGACCGAACGGCGTTGCTTAGTGCCCAGGACCAACCATNATTCCGCAGCAGCCGTTGATGTTCATTGGAGCATGCTGCAGAGCTGGTACAAAGCCATGCATGGCGCCTTGTGAATGCACATGGACATGGCCAAGTACTAGCTGCTGTGCTCTGCAGGCGATGGGGGACTACCCTTATGCATCAGACTACATGCTGAATGGCAGGGGGACCCTACCAGCATACCCTGTAGCAGCAGCCTGCACCCACTTGGACAGGGCAGGGCTGTCTGGGGACGCCCTGCTGCAGGGCATGTCCCAGGCTGTGNGTCTAGATTGATCAGGCTAGCAGTGACTTTCACCCTCTGCTGTCAGTCTACCCAACAGCTTGTCAGTGCTGCGCTTNGTGGTAACTTGAAAGTCGGTGATCAGCCGTACCTTGACTCAACAAGTACTCTAGCTTGACGGGGTTGGCCACATGGGGTTGTAGAGCTGACTGTGGCTCTGCCACACTGGTGACGCTGTGCTGAGGCACAGCATTCCGCCACTGCATGTCCAGGTAAGGCATGGCAGCCGCTGTTCTATTCCAGCTCGTAATCATGGCTGAGTGGTTGCCAGCTGGCATCAGGTCACTTGCGTCAAAGCCTGCCAGGTGAGCACAACTGAGGTGCAAGGTCACGTACAGCACCACGGGTAGCATCAAGCATCGCTCACCTGCCATGCCCCTGGTAGCCTGGCATGAGGTCAAAACCAGTACTGCGCGCAAAAGCACCAACACGGACACACGGTGACGGGCTCTGTTGGTAGTACAAGGCTGGGACTTGTCAACTTTAAGGTGGCTTGTTGCTGTTACTTGCTCCAGTGTATCATGGACGTCTTGTTGTTGGACCATCGATGAGGCGTTCCTCAACCTGAACTTGCTGCTCATGCAGACCTAAACGGTGTCACTGCTGCGACGAATATGCCGTTGCACGCGGTCAAGCTGTGTGTGCTGGAACTGGCTCTGCAGGTACACATAATNCTATACATGCCAACAATGACACCTAACACAGCTCGCACTGAGCCCTGAGAAGCCATGTACACATGTGTTCAACACAGAACAATCGCTTGAAGTGTCAAATTTGGTGTGATCAAGCAGCACTCTGGCAGGAATAGCAGCGTGAGGCAGCTACCTGGCTTTGGTGCTGAAGCCAGAGCCTCTCGGAAGGGGCCATAGAACGCACTGGCATACTTGGCGGTGTATGCCATGATGGACACATGCGAGAACCCCTCTCGATCAAGCGCTTTCCTGCAGAGACAACACCAAACTCAACCCCATGAGCTAGTTCTTGGACAACAGTACCGTGCAGCATGACGCATCGAGCAGTTTGCCGTATTTTGTCACAGTTGAACTGCATGATGTTGCTGCACAACTCCAATTGATTGTAGCATGTACAGACACATACAAGTATGTTGTGTCTGTCAATGCAGATGTGCCTTGACATACATATCAGCAGATCCAGCCCATGTATAGCTTCTAGCAGCGGCCTGGACATGCAAAGGATTGCGTAGTCAGGTGGTCAGGAATATGTGGACACCTGATAGCTGCAACACGCCCATCCATCATGTCAGAAGGAGACACAACATCAGCGCCAGCTCGTGCTTGTGAGACTGCTTGTCGACACAAGTNACAGACAGCTTCAAGTAGCAGCAATGGCTCCCAGGATGGTGTTGACTTGAGCAACTCCACAGCCCAATTAGCGTTGCTGGTACACCTTTTGTCATTCAAGTCTGATCAGCCTATGCCGGCCACTACCTGCTCAGCAGTAGCAGCCATACCCGTTGTTGCAGACTTGGCTCACGCGCATGGTGACCAGCACAATCTTGGTCTGTTGCCAAGATAGCCAACAGACTGGTGGTCAAGCTGTTTGGCAGTGCACAGAGCTGGGTCAGGCTGATACTGCTGGGCACATCTCGCTACTGTTGTTGCCATGAGATGTCATGCGTACTCGTGAGTCTGTAACAACCCATCTGCAACCCAGTCTACTGATATGAGCATGAAAACACAAGTGATACTGCTGCTCAAGTGGTGACGCCCCACAGGTGGCGCAGGTTACACCAGGGTGCTGCTGCAACTGCTACATTCTTCCAGGCTACATTGCTGCTCTTGTCTCGCTTGTCATTGAGGCCCCAAGATGGACTGTCAGAATAGCCTGCCTTACAGTGTTTGCAGCAGCATCAGATAGCACACACTTACCTTTGCTGTTTGGTCCTGAGCCTTGTTTCAAATCTTGCAGCTTGCGTTTCAGAGTCCTGGTTGCATCCAGCCGGTGATCTGTACTGATACTGACTTATGCCCCTGGCATGCCTTCAACAGTGACATGACATGCATGCAGCANGCCTTGCATTTACAACGGCCCTGACTGTGTGCAGGAATCAAAATTCAGACAACTGTGCCCTTGGGGCAGACAGGGGCACTTCCATGTCGACCCCAGTGGCTGCAGGGGCAGTTGCCCTTGTGAGGCAGTACTTCATGCAGGGGTGGTACCCCACTGGGGCTCCCGTTGCAGCCAATGCTTACACTCCTTCTGGGCCCTTGCTCAAAGCTATTGTTCAAGGTATGCATATGATGGGTCCATGGTCTCGTAAGACATTTCGATGTGACAGCATGACACAGACACCTTGTTTGCCAGTGCCCCCCCTCTTAAATCTTGCCGCACGCAGTGTACTTATTTGTGGTATGCTGTGGCAAAGCTGCCACGGCCAGTTGTGGCTGTGGTTGCAACGGCTGATGCTGAACATGCTACAGGGCACTGCTCACAGCTGTACACAGACACATGTGTGCTTTGCTGTTCTTCGTTGTGGTTGCTAGGTAAGCTGTGCAGTATATGCAGNTGCCAATCACTTGGCACACGTGTTGATGGAGGTTTGTAACATGTTCTCTTTTGTTAATACGAGTGACTGGATGCATGCAGCGTGGCTCACCAGATGTCTGCAGAGAAAGAGTAGGGCTGGCTGCTGATGCGCTCTGGCGACATGTAGGTTACAGTTCCCGTGAATGTGTGACACTGCATGCAGCCACAGCAGCTGTAGTGCACGGCTTGTGTGCCACAACTTGAATATATCCTGAAGCAGTTGCCAAGAAATCGTGAATGCAGCATGTGCCAACACATCTGAAAGCGGCAGGCAAGAAGGCATCACCTGACATATACCTCACAAGCACTACATAGCTGGTGTATAGACAGGACAGGAACACAGTGGCTTGTGCCGNACACCAACTTAGTCATGGTCAACAAGCACTGACAGTTACTGGCTGAACAGAACAGCTGTACGGACTTTTTGTCCCAACACTCTTGGTGTCTTCACCTGCAGGAACATGTCATCAACATGACAGCAAGGCCACCGTCATCAGCCCTGCCCAGTGTAGCTCCTACACAGCTGATCGACCAGTCTGAAGGTGTGTCAAGGCTTATCTTGCACTCCAACTGTGCATTGTGCTAGCAAGCGGCCATCTGGGCTTCATCATATTATGTGGCATGTCATCAGTCAGCAGCACTGCGCTTGCTCCTCTGTCAAGTTCTTGACAGCGCATGCATGATGTACATGTGCCCAATAGCATTGACATGTAAGTGTTGAGCCAACTGACTGTGTGGTTGGTTCTACAGAATGTCCTCTGCAGCGGTCGTCGCAGCGGTTCAATGTGCACACATTGTCTCACAAAACACATGAGATGTTCAAGGACTTGGCTGCACTCTGAGTGCTGGGAAGATTGTGTGTGGACGCTTACCCATCAGTCTCAATGCAAAAGCTATTGATTTCAATGCAGGGGCACCAAAATCACAGGGAGCCGTGTTGTATATGCGTCAGTTCTGGGCGTTATTTTTGAAGCGGGCAATCAGTGCAAAGCGCGACAGCCTAGCAGCCATTCTGCAGATTCTGGTCCCTATCTTGCTAGTGCTGCTAGCCCTGGAGGCGGGGAATGCATCCATGACCAGAGCTCAGCAACCTGTTTTAGTCATCTCCAGGTATACCTTTTTTTTGTTACTAAAAGGCCTGATTAGTCTGCTAATGGCAGTCCCTGTCTGTCTGTTATATGTCTGTGCCTCTCAGATTAGCTGGTTGCTGTGCTTTGCCATTTGCGGCTGCATTTCACTTCCACAGCTGCCTGTCGAAAGTATGNCTTCTGCACGTCCACTTGTGCTCCTCTGTGTCATATTCCCACACATCATTGAAATACCTGCAGGGACAGAGGAAGACTTTCAAGCAGGGAACCTGAACAAAAGCAGGATTGGTGAGCTGCCTGGACATGTTCTGGCAGTCTCAACTTGCATGCATTGCCTGACAAGCCACGTTGGCAGTCTGTTGTGACATGCAGAGTGATGTACCATATGCACTGGGCCAAATGCGAGCAGGTCGCTATTTAGCAAGCTGTACCTTGTCAACGACTGTGCATGCAGTTGCACCACAGCTTGTATACAGACTGTACACAATGATGAGCAATGTCAGCAGGCTACAAGCATTTTCAGCAATGATACAGTTGGCAAGTACGTTTCAAGCCAGTTGCCATGATGCCACCACACATCTTCAGTGTATAGCAACACAGCCAGCTGAACTCCGCTCACTTGGCTGCCTTGACGTCGTCATCGTGAAAGCCACCAAATAGGATGAGCTTGTGTTTGTAGGCTGCCATGCGATGGCCTGATCTGGCAATGGGCCCCCCCTNTCTTTGCATGGACCTGTTTCTGCACCTCATCATGCATGAAGCTAGCGGCAGTGGCTGATACAAATTGGGAGAGACTCCGCAGGGCATGGTGGTGAGACACACCATTTGCTGCTTCCAGCTTCTCTGGCAAGTTCTCCTTGTTGTGACCTATAGCAACAGCATTGCAACAGTGATGTGTGCTTTGCTGGCTGTAGCAGTGGCGTGCCGTGTCATGCGTACACAAAGACCCACTGTCAGACTGCAAGAAGGATGAATTCTACAGGTCTGCAGCCACCTGATGTCACAATAGGCTGCAATCGCATGCCAACGACATCATATGAGGAGGCTACTGTATCATTGTACTGCATATGTAGCTACATGTATTGGTCTGACTTTACTCGAGCTACTAGCTAGGTGCTTGCATACGCGTGCCCAAATACTTAGGCAACATGTTGAGTTCGGCTTTCATGTGCGGTCTGGTAAAGCTCACCATTCTTCATAATGGCAGCCTTAGCAGGGCTATCTGAACTTTGGTCTTGACTGGTATACAGGGACTGTTTCTGGCTGCCCTCCGAGACCATCATCACAGGTAGGCCATGTTGCACCAAGATCATAGCACACAGATGGTGCTCGCTCAGGACAGCCCTGCTGAGACTGCACCTGTCACCCTGTCAGTCATGTGCACCTTGTGTTGGGCTGCAAACTGCCTGTCAAGATCTTTTGCAAGGGTTGCTTCAGACAGCAACTGGCACCACAGACCAGCTAACNCACGGCTGTGGACCCATACAGGGGGTATATTTGGCAAGCTCTGCTCAACTGTTGGATCACAGTTGGCACACGCAAGCAGTGAGATTGGAAAACCAATGCCGTCCTGTCCAGCAGGCATAAGCAGCAGGCCTACCTGCAATCNTACCAGCCCTCTCAACAGCTTGCTGTGGGAGCTTTAGAGTCTGTCTGCGCGCTTTCGGCTGCAGCATGTATTTCCTGTCCATGCAAGGCTGCCTCTGTGACTTGGAATGTGGGCATTGCAGCAGACGGTTTTGCAATTGCTACTAATGCTATCATGGTCATACTCTATATGTAAGGCATGAAGTTGCTGCCAGACTAAATCTTGCTACCAAGCACTCATCTGACTAGCAGCTGTAATCATGCAATGCTATTTCAGCTAGTTTTCTGATCTGAGACCTGCCAGTTTGCCTGTAACATAGGGAGCCACACATTGAAACAGCAGTGGTGTATGCAATCAGACCGACAAGCCTGCTGATTTTTGTTCCCAAGTTCCATTTGAAGGGCACTGTGCATCTGGCAGACAGGGCAGGGCTGGTCATACTGCCCTTGACAGGGCCAACACAGGATCAGCCCNGACGAGTTGTTTCTCTTCTGCTGGGTTCATTGTAGGCCTGCTGCATGGCAATGTGAGCATGCTCCAGCTGCTCAAGGTTTTCTCCCGCTGTGCAGTCCCTGACAGCCTGCAAGAAACATGAGCAAGTGTTCAGCATGACCATATCGATTTGCTGTAGGCTGCAAACCGCAGACCGTGGACGCAGCATGATCATTGCTGTGTCGATCCCATCACGTTCTCCCTTCTAACCCAACATCATCTCTTGTTTGTTGCCTTGCTGTCTGGGCACAGTCTGTCACGGAGCAGATCTGCAAGGGCCCTGCATTCATATGCACATTATACCATCCATGCAGTTTCCTGACATGTCCTTTGTCATCACAACCTGCATGTGTCACAGATCAGCTCTATAGTGATCCTGCAGTCTGGTTACAGGTTGTTATCAAGCAGACCTACAGAGAGTTCACCAGCAAGACGCCCATCACAGCGCCCATGCAGCTTGCTTCGACATGGTCCTTCATGACTACGCCCACATGACAGATGACAATCATGGGCTGATCAAGCTGTTTGCTTACAGGCCGTCATGGAGCAGATTTGCAGGGGGTCCACGACCAACACCCCCATCACGTCACCCATGCAGGCGCTGACGGCTTCCCCTCAGAACCAGTATCAGCGGGTTTCTGGGCATGGCCCCTTCTCTGCCACAGCAGACTCTAGCAGCCATGACCCAACTCGCTCCTTGAATGCCTCTGGAACTGGTGCAATACTGCCTCCAGGCTATATCCCAGGTGCTAAGCCCAGGGCCTGTTGTTATGTGTTTCCTAGCANCCTAGGGGTGCAAGTAAGGTGCAAAAATGACTTACCAGAGACAATGTCATCAAGGATACCAACAAAACTTCCAAGGCCGCTGTCGACATGAGAACCATCTTTCAGCTTACTATGCACCTCCTGCACCAGATGACACTGGAATGATAAGTAGAGCTGATGGACCAATGGACAAAATGTTGTTGCAAGATAAAAGTTCGCATCATATAATTAACGTTACATTGGAAGAACTGGAAGATCCATAACTATGTTTTCGAGAGTTGCAAGGCGTGATCTTGCTCCTTGTCACTGTACGGTATATAGCTTGCATGCCTTTCCCTGCATCTTACATCATCTGTCATAGGAACCTGGTGCTATACTGCTGTCTCGCGAATCAGTTATTACTGGCATATCTGTGTGCCATTCTGGCCTTGGCTGCTTTATACAGTTGTTTCCGACAAGGTTCTTGATCTGCGGGCACATGTCAGTGTTCGCGGGCCACTCGATGACCTCAAGCAACCTGCTGCAGTCTCTGAGTGTATCTCTACGCAGCTACCTGAGCCAGCGCTGTACACCTCCGGCCAGCTAAGTTCCGTTCGCCGGTGGATGAGCAAACCTAAAGATGAAATGCAGGGCTTAGCAGTCATGCAAAGACGCACTCGGCAGAGCAAGTGGCCATGACCGTACCTGCCGCTGCATGCGTATGTCNCTGGTGGAGAGGTATGCTTCACAATTGCAAACAGATGCTGTAAGGTCAGTGCTGCAGGGCCTGAGGCAAGATGGACTGACACAGCAGGCCATTTTTTTCTGTCAAGAGTGAAAAGGTTGCAAGTCAAGCTAAAATCTGTTCAGCCTCTGTTGCCACTTGTGTTGCTTGTAAATATTCTTCCGACTCCTTGGCTTGTTTACTTTGACTCTGCAGGACCAGGATGGTTTGATGACAGCAGTCACAAACTACAGCACATGTGTTAACTTGCACATACCATGCACTGTTGCAAGTCAGTCAAAGCGGTCTCAAGTCTTTGCCTGGTGTCTGGGATCATCATTGCTGCTTCTGCTAGCACTTNCTGTCGCCACTCGCCACTGCCGGTCAGGCTTCGGTCCTGTAGCGCCGTGTATCACAAGACATCAATATTATGACAAATGACAATATGGACGCATCACATATGCCAGAGAGGGTGAAAGTAAGAGCAATGTGAGGAAGTATGCACCAAATGCATCACTTGAGCTCATACCTTGGGCAGAGCCACAAAGAAGGGCTTGGCATTTGGGTGCAGGTACCCTGTTGCTGCTAGATACCGATCAACTTCCCAGCGCTCTGCAAACTCCTTTAGCCTGTTGTCAAACTTGCTTGCCACCACCACCTGCAGACTGCTTGCTAGCTTACACTTGTGAAATCTAGCTACATCAAACATAGTGCACTGAGTGACTTACAGTACGTTGGAAGTTGGGGTCAACTTCCTGTATGACATGCATCCACAGGCTGCTGCACCACTCTACACTGCTCTGCTGCAGGAAGAGTATGNCTCAGAACCCTCAACATGTCTTTAGACAAAGACCTGACCAACGTGCAACACATGACACAGAATAGATTGGCGCACAGAAGGGGTTGCAAACCTTGCGTTGTACCATGCCTGGGGCAAAGGCATGCGTGAGAGCCATGGGAGCCAGCACATTTAGCTTCAAACAGTTCTCCCAGTCCTTCATGTCGCCTGCAGCGTTTCAGTGGCAAAGTGACAACTTTGATAGTGGTCATACCAAGAGGTCATACCAACAACAAGCTGCGTGTCACAAGTACACTGCTCCTTGAGGAAGCCACTTGCTGACTCATCAGTGTCAGAGCAGTACCCTGGTGAGCGCTGCCTGCCACCATCATGCCGGCATTGTTGACCAGAACATCAANCATGCTTTCTGTTGTCCTCACAACCAAATGGCTTTCACTATGTGCAAAATTCGTTTTCTGCAGCTCCTGTACATCCACCAAGCTGCAAGCACAGATGGGTATACAGACGTAACTTTGTCCAGCTTGTTCCCTGCATCTGTTGCTGCAGTGCTACAACGGCGAACTACCTGACATAACAACCGTGGATCAGTACACAGGCATTTTCTTGACCGGCAGTCATCTGTCTGTCAATGGCAGTGAGCCCTGGATCCAAGCTGCAGCTGATTGGCTACTCGCATTTGCACACTTGCAGACGACCTGCAAGATTCTGGGTATCTGCTTTGGCTGTCAGGTACACATAACAATTTCATCATTTGTCTTGATTGCCTGATCTTCAAATGTTGTCATCTTGCATAACCATGGTAGCCTGAACCCAGCTTGCAAACACAGCGACTTGATGAAATGTTCTTCTGTCAATGCTCAGCAATCAGTGTTCCAGTTATGAGCGATTGTACCAAATACACAAGATGGTTGTGCTTTGCAGCTGTTGGCTAAGGCTCTGGGTGGACGAGTGGGCAGCAACCCCTCAAAGCAATTTGTACTGACAGGTGCGGCATTCCTATGCGACTGTCTGTCCCCTTTCACAATGGCAATGTACGCGCTGGCATTGCCTGCCATTGTGCAAATGCCAGCAAGCTCTGAAGAAAATCAAGGGTAACCTTGAGTTTACTGTTGTGCAGCATAGCTTGACTAGGCTGCAGGTTGTTTTTTATCCAGATTTGTTGTAACAGTAATAACAGCTGTGCCTGTGATCAAACAGAAGAGACAGAAGGACAAATGAGTGACAGGGCTGTTTACTGCCAGTGTAGTTGAGTCGGTGGAAGCCACATCAGCGCTATATAACCAAGACCTCTATAAAGGTCTTGCAGCTCGACATAGCATTGACAGGACCTTCAACATACTGCAGAGTCACAGTGAACAGGNTTTGCATAGCAATCCCTCACACTTGATGTGAACCAATGTAGCTGGGCATGCAACCCCAATCCTACAGCTGCGCAGCAACGCAGACACAGACACACAATTGTTCTGTCTTGAAGCAGTCAGCCATGGAGATTATTGCACTCACGCAGCAATGCCATAGTGCGCCAGCTGTAGATATGCTCTGTGTTGCAGATGTAGACATAGACGTGCATGTGCGAGCCTGCCAATGTCACCGTGCTGCGCATCACTGCCAACATTGGCATCCAACTCAATGTTATGCCAACATGCAAGCTGTACGTAAGCAAGTACAGGACAGCTCCCCAGTCGGAAATTGAGACAAATGGATGAGCCATAGCAATGCCAGCCACTACGTGGTGTCGTTGTGCAACTAAGTACAGCCTGCTATGTGTCAAGTTGAAGCTGTACAACGTGTTTTGAAGCAGCAGACGCCAAGATGCATCCTTACGTATCAGTGCCAGAAACACTCACGGCATGTCAAGGCCAGCTCTGCCTCTGTTTCAATCAGCTCCNAATTCTTCCCTCTACTCGCAATACACAGTTCGACCATACACAATCTTCTGCCAAACGTGTATGTCACCAGGTCACCAGGTCACCAAGCAGACAAGTCCGCTGCTGCAGGTACNCATTGCAGGTGCAGCAAGCCCTGACTTGCATGGGCTTCACTTTCGATCATGGTTCATGGTGCCTATGGACACAGCTGATGGTCCCACGTGGTTTGTGTTACAGTTGGAAACGACTGCTTGGAGTGAAAGCACCTCTCCTTATATGCTTCACACACATGCAAGTTGCGAGGTGAACCCGCGCGAAGCATGAATTTTCAACATGTTCACTCTGGACTTGTACCTTGATAGCTGCCACAGCAACTGCAATGTCTGGCGACCTTTGCAATGCTTCGTGGAATTCTTTCACCACAGGATCTGATGACCCACTGACTACTGCATTCACACAACATTGTTCCACATGAGCAGCAGGCAGCATGGCTGCTCAGTGATAGAGGTATGCGCTGGGAGCTTGCCTTGGTATGCAATCAATGCTGTTTAGCATGCAAAAGGTCCTCTGTGAAGAAGACAGAGCTGCTGTGCTGGAGCAAAAGATGCCATGGCTGAATATGCAACACACATCTGCAGTAGAGACAGAGACATTCAGAGACAGAGTTTGAGTGTGATTTGAGTGCACCTGCTCAGCAGTTGCTTCAGGGCCGACTTACAGTTCACAATCTTGCAATGTCATGCGTACGACCCTTGGTAGCACCTTACTGAGTGTGCAAGCACTGCTGGTAAGCCTGGCTCACCTGGATACTGTGCACCTCCTGTGGCAAGAGCAGGGCGCTCAGGCTGCCACACAAGGGGCGCTTCTCTGAAGTGCGGTCTAGTGTCAGAGCGGCCGGGGGGGTTATGCTGTTTATGAGGGGGTGGAGGGGGAGCTTGTCTCTGTGGCGGTGAAGCCGCTTGGTCATTGCTGTATGTGTCATCATTGTCCATGTCTTCAGGCTCTTCTGGTATTGGCGGGGTGGATGAGCTGACTGCTGAACCATTGCTTGTGCGCCGTTGATTACTTCTTTCCCTTTTGACTGCAGGCACCACTTAGGGAGGTGACATGCAGCAGCCTGTAGTTCTACTTGCAAAGTCCCAGCATGTGCAGTGATGTGCTGCAACTGAAATTGTCCGTACCTTCTTCATCCAGGAACATGCTGATGCTGCGCCTGTCCATCCTGACAGCNCAGCTAGTAATGTGCTGTCATCTTCTGCTGCTGGACACTGCTGCTTGAATGCTACATGTCGAGCTGTATTGTAGACACAGGCTTTGTAGTATTCTGCACAAAGCGCACACTTCCCTGCAGTCAGTTCCCTGCTTTCACAGGCTTCGTACAATCTAGGTCAGGTGATGTGTCTTTGTTAGGGATGTCAGTGTTGTTCTGTAAAGAAATAGTCACCTGCCATTGACTGCACCACGTGGTGCTTGTGGCTGACGGTCACACTGAATGGCTTACAGTGCAATGACTAGAGTTTCAACAAACCCTGCGTGGAGCACACATGCTGCTAGCAGCGGGTAAAGTTTGCCCGCGTTGCACTGAAGCTCAAGCTGTTCTTGTAACCATAGAGCATGCGTCATGTCCACGCTGATTGANTGACAGATGTACATCCGTACATGTCACCACACCGACTGCTTTAGCAGGCATGTTCAACAGACGGAATATGTTGTATTTGCACTATACCCACACTGCATTTAACATCATGTCCCAGCCAGTGAACTATGCCTTGTGAAGCATTTTGTATGGCAAGACACAGGTCTTTCAACCAGATGCCCACTGCAACAGGCATACCTGCAACGCTTGTACATCAACAGGCTGCTGTAAAACGGCAAGAATAGCTTCTGCGGGAGATGCAGCATCGGCGGCAGACTGCTTGTGAGCTTCCAACTGGGTGAAGCTCTGCTCTGCTTGGGCCAGCAGCTGCTTGTACTGTGCTGAGCCGGGAATGTTGCCTCGGAAGTACCCATTCCTGCCTAAGCTTGCTGTGTATGCTGCCCACTGAGGGCTGTCTGTGCAGGTATGTAGGGCAGACTGCTGATGGACGGTATCATTGAGCCCAGATGCTCCTGCATTCGCAATTTGCAGGGTAGATGTGCATGGATGCAACATTGATAGCATATAGTGTATNAAGAAGGCACAACAGCGACATGTTTCTCTTGCACAAATTTGGTTTGCTAATGACCGTAGGCACTGGCACGCCAGGGGAGAAGACAATAGGGGATAAGAGGGGGAACAAATGCGTGCATGATTTTACAGTATGCGGTGATCACGGAAAGACTGCTTGCATTGCGTAGTCTGTGCGTTCTGAGGTTTGTTTGGATGCCACCGTGTACGTAAACGTATGCTGTCATCTGGCAACATTAACGCGCACAGACTAAGTCAGACGTGGGCGTTGGATGTAGCTGCGTTAACAACACTGCCCCGATGCACCGGTCGTATATGCTACGGTTGTACGTGTGATGTACTTATCAATTGCAAGCCTTGAAGTAATTACTTATAAGGCGTACGAGAATCGCGTGCGCACGGTCTGTAGCACCGTGCCCTCTTGGCTTGGTTACGTTGTACTGGCTGGCGTTCAGTCGAGCTGCGACAAGCAGATCATCATGGGTGGTCTCGCACCTTCGGCTTGGCTCCATTTGTGACGGTGCTGACACTCTATAGCTATGCTTCTGAGAGTTCTGCTCACGATTTGAATCGGCAAATTTGACCCGCGCAAAAAACTATCGCTTGCTATTACTTGCAATCCAGCATTTGCATAGGCTAAAAGGCACTCTGCCATGACCGCTTTCGGAAACAGTGTGCATCTGCAACTGCGGAGGCGACACCGGGCTCCAAGTTTAGCAATTTCTCTGGTCGGCCTAGTAATCGTTATCTTTGCTTCGCTGGCGTGCAGCAACATACATGCCACGGTGCAAGCGGTACGCAAACGTGCAGGCAGGCACGCCGCATTGTCATCGGACGACATATTTAGCCAGCTCGTCTTCTTCAACGATGCCGCAATCACGTCTCGCCTCGGTTGCCCTGCACCGAAGCAACAGACTTCGTTANTCTGTGCGCCAGAGTGCATACTCACCACTGACAACAGTGCAAGGCTCTGCTGCTAGTCTCCTGCTGTAATCCTTCACTGATGCTCCGATGTCAGCAACTGACAAGGCAATATGCAAGCGCTGACTGCTGGCCACGCAAACAGTGTGTCTGTCCCTGCTCCTGGAACTCCTGTGCTGCTGCCGAGCGGTATGTCCACTGACTAATCGCGTGAAATACTCGCAGCTGTAAGCTTTCACAGAAACGTTGGCTGCCATGTGAGCTTGGCGTAATACGTGACAGTTTGCCCCTCTATGAAGTTGCTGTCGTTCAACGCACTTCAGAGTTGTCAGTGCCACAGTAACACCGGCCGAGCAGAAAGTGATTGTACAACATAGCGTCTGAGGGTCTCGAATGTCAAGCAAAGCCTTGTTTTCACCGCGGAGTAGCTTCGTATTCGCAGCTTCGAAGAGATAGATCGCACGTGCCTTCCAGAGATTGCACGTGCAGCTATTGCACACGCTCCAAGGCATACTCGCAACGAGCAAAGCGAAGACCACCCAGTCAGTGCATTCGAGTCTAGTCCAGCTTGGTGCTCGCGAGCTGTGTTGTACAACACGGGGNACTGCACGCGCGTTAGCTCACAACAAGGCTGTTGCAGGTAATCGTATGACCCCAACCGAACAAGACAGTAGTCCGCCAGCTGGCACAGGCGCCGGCGGTACCAACTACGTGCAGGATGCTGCATACGATTCAGGCACAGCGGTGCGTGGCTACATGTCGACACAGCAGCCTCTTAGCAGTGGTGAAGGCTATATGAGCGCTCCACCCGGCGGTGGACCTGGCTATGGCATTCACGATGAGGCTCCGGCTTACAATACAGGCTACGGAGCAACTGGTGCCGGCACCGGCACAAGTGGGTACCGCCACGGACAAGGTAGGTTCCTGGTTAAGGTTTCGNCATAGCATTGCACTGCAGTTGAAAGCAGAATTGCCTCAATGCCACAGGCAGACCTTACAGTCTTCTGCAGCGCACATATGCCAACTATAGGTATGCTGTAGCACTGCCGGAGCTGGTATCTTGAGCAAGGAATGTGCCAAAGCTGTCCAAAATCTATGCAATATGCATGGTGCAGCGCTGTGCATGTTTGTTTCAGCTGCCACCAACAAGCATGAATTGTGTTTTCTCTGTAACAAATTAGGCTGCACAGCGTGCTGCATGCAGATGACTGTGTTTGTCAAAGATTGCAACCTGTGTCAATCAGTGCTTCCATGCAGGTGTTGTTGNACAGCTGAGGTTCAAGGCGCCATGTGCAGGACATCAGTATGATGTGACCACATACAAGTAGTCTGACACAACTTCTGACCTTTTTGCCTGCAATGTCCTGCTTAGACAGCCATGTGACCATCTTTACACAAAGTTACAGCTTTGGTGGGACATGTAGCATTGTTCCTGTAGTACTGACAGATACAAGGCAGAGCAGCAACGCAAATGCAAGGCATGCTGACAAATTGCAAGTNGAATGAATGAGCTGGCACTTCTTGTATGGTGACAGCGGTCAGCACGCTTGCCGTACAACATTTCAGTGACATAACAGAACTGCATGCACTCGGTCCTACCCGCTGCATCTCTTCTAGATCTCGTTTGCGTCCACCATTGACAGAGAAAGTATAATTGCTGCACAGTCGTCAAGAATGATGTAAGTGTTTTCGCCACAAGTCAGGCAGGCATGCATCAGCTAGTAATACTACAGCAGCATTTTCATGGCTCACTCTGCATCCAAAGTACGATAATCTTCATGTCGAGTCTTGTAGGACACTTCCTTCTCCCAATTCTGCAGACGCAATGCATGAGCCTTGCTGTTGTCAGCGCAATTGAGTGGGTTGGACTAAGCAAGGCTGAGGGGGCTGCCAGGTGCGGTGTAATGTGTGAATGTGAACAGGTTTAACACCATAGTGGACCATAGCGGGTTGCTGACCTTTACAAGGTTGGTCACAATTTCTCCAAGTGACCCAGCAGCATGTACCACGGTTCGCCCTGTGTGATCAAGCTGTCAATAACAGGCTCATGCTGTCCACAAGCTGACANTCTATCAGCAGCATTCACCTGTAGTCATCATAGACGGAGGGAGCAGCGCTCTCCTCCAGCTCCTCTGTCAAGCCCTCCAGAAAGGAGCACCACTTTGGTGCCGGCCCCAGAGCTGGTACAAAGTATGCCTGCACACATAATAGTACATCGTCAGAGGGCTGTTGATTGAGAGTTTGAGGTAAGCAGCTAGGTATGAGTGGCCCTTNGCTGCAGAGCTACAAGTCAACTCCTCACCTCAAATGCAACCCGTCAACATTTCCTCTGATTTGTGTCTCGCTACTTGTGACAGTTCACCATCTCTGTGGCAGAACGCTGAGATGTTTACTGTGTTGCTGTTGCATGAATGTCTGCACCTCATGCACATGTCAGACTCACATGCAATACTCTCTTGCTTCCTGTCTCTAGAACCTTCCACTTGCAGTGCAGGCGCCAGTGTTCAGGGAGCTGTACAGCGAGAAGCGGGTCGTGCTGGAAGAGCGACGCATGCGAGTGGATGACTCACCCATGGGAAGATTTCAGGANGACAGCTTGTAAGTGCAACAGCCTGCTGAGGTATATGAGCAAATGCAAGAGCCGTGTAAATGGTGGTTTCTGTTGCTGGTGATGACTGATCAGGGGAAGTCGCAGGCAAACAAGTAAAGTACAGCCAGACACAACGTGCGTGAACATCGCCAATATGCCATGTGATGTTGCAAAAGCTATATCATTCAGGTTGGCTTGGCAGCATGACTTGGGCTTGATTGGAAGTGAGTGCACTGCAGGTATCTGCTGCTGGAGTTTCCCTGTCTGATGGTGCAAGACCCCCCACAGCACTTCATGGAGATAGGCTGTGGATGCGGCTCATCCTTGCTGCCAGTGCTGAAAGCCAATGCAACATGCCGAGTCACCGGAACTGACCTCAGCCCAACTGCTGTGCACATGTTTGAATCTGCAGCATGCAAAGCGGGAATAGCAAAAGAGCGTGTTGTGGCCTTCGCCGCTGACAGCTCTCAGCCAGAAGCTCAAGCAAGCTTTCCAGCAGGTACATGTTGGGTTGTGTTNATACACAACTACATTGTGTTGCAGGCTCAGCTGGAGCTTTGAGTCTGAGGCTGGCACAGCATGAGGTGAAGGGCAGGAACAGGGCGGCAGAGGGCAGCCGGGGCCCAGTGCTGCAGCGGCCCTTGCAAGTGGAAGACAGCATTGACTTCCTGCACCAGCGTATCCGAGAGTGCAATGCCTGTTTGCCCTTCACAGGTCGGCTTCGCACCATGTGGTGTGTAACCTCTGCCTGATGATTAGCGTACTTCAGCAGCACAAATTTGAGTTGCCATGTCAATGCTGGGGTTCAGAGCCCATTTGAGACCATCTGTTGCATGTATGTGCGATGCTCACGTGATGTGTATGCAGCTACAATTGAAGGCAGTATTGCCAGACAATTTGGCTGATGTCCCATGCTCAAGGCTATACAGCTGCTTGCATGGTCTGCTCAGCTTGGGTATTGCATCAGTCATCTGTAGAAGGCACCTTTTCCAGCAATCTGCAGGTGTGTCAGTGGGTCTGAGGCCTGAGGAGCCAAGCACTTGGATGACCAGCCTAGTGGGGCTGTTGCCGTCACCAGTGGGGCCTTCTGTAGACGCCCCACCTCCTGACACCCCAGAAGCCCTGCAGTACATTGCAGTGCTGCAGTGCTTGCAACGCCTGNATGTTGCCAATCAAGTGAGCACAGGCAAGCCAATCAAGCCATCTGTTGGGGCTGTCAAAAGACACCCCAGCTGACATTAAGGGGTCAATAGGCACACAGCAGGCCAGCAAGATCTGTTTGTTTTGCTTGTCACAGCTGATTTGGCAAGCTTCTTAGGCACAGTGCAATGGCATGGCTACTGTGTGTGTGAGTCTGGCAGTCTGCAGCCTGCAGCCAACAGATTTCTACCTTCTCTCACATGCTGTTGTACAAAGTCAGGAAGCAGAGCCAACATCAGGATCTGAGTGAACGATATTCATCATGTAAGGGCTTGTCAGCAATGTAGCGCAAAGCAAGGCGCACTGAGTCACAACTAGAGCTGTTGATTGACGTTTGCTCACAAGTGTGACAAACTGTGCTGACTGCAATGCACAAACATTGCGGCTGACCTGAAGAACAATAACTGCTATCAATAGAATGGGACACAATACATATGCTTGGAAGGGCACATGCCAGTCCGGCGAGAGAAGTATGTAAAAGACAGTGGAGTGGTGGAACCGCTCCAGCAAGTTGTTGAGGCTCCTAAAGACCAACTCCAGCATGACTGCCAGCTTGGTGATGCCTTCTTCTGCACTGAAAGCCCAGGAGGCCTGCCACAGCATGTGCAGGTCAAAGAACATGACTGCTTATGTATGATGGCTATTGCATGATGGCTATTGCATGCTGGCAGTTGCATGCTATGTACTGTTGCATGCTGAATGAGCACGGCTGCTTATGCATGCTGGTCATTTCATTTCCTGTGTTGTTGCTTACACGACAAGCAGCTGTGCATGCTGACTACTGCATGNTGCTTCCACTATTGCTGATCAGCTCCCTGATCCTGCACTAGCTGCAGACGCCATCAACGCAGTGCTGACAGTCACAGCAGAGGCCACTGGAAATGTGGTAGCAAGCAGTGCCCAGATGGCGTCGGCAGCCCCTGTGGCAAATGGTTTTGCCCACCCTGGTCAAGCAGTGGGGCCTCACAACACTGCAGCAGCAGATGCTCTGCTTGGCGGAGGTCAGAGATCAGCTAGCATCGCTGGTGCACATGGCGGCGCACCAACCACTCTGGNACACACACGTAGAAAAGACAGCATGGCTAAGCGCAAGAGCTTGCTTTTCGAGGTGGTTTGCATGGAGTTTTGGTCCAAGCACACGCTTGTCCTTGGCACTACCAGCATGTTAATGAGTGTTGCATGCGTATGCACAGTGATGGTGCAGCATTGCCAGGACAAAGAGCGCCAGTCTCAGTTTGATGCCAACAACTTGAGGGGGCTGTATGTTGAGCACATGCTGGTTTGNTCAAGGTCCTCTGCTTATGCATCTGCCAAGGCCATGTTTTCACCCAGCAGCAGCAGCCGCTTCAGCACCATCCCTGGACAGACACAGAGGCTGCACAAGGAGGGCAGCCTCAGACAGACACACAACCAGACAGAGGGACTGCAGAAGCAGCTGAGCTGGGCTGACGAAGCAGACCAACAGTGGCGCTCCGCAGCAGCTTCATATGCTGCTGAGACGCTGCATCCTGTTGTGAGGTATGCCGCACAACACACTTTGATGCAACAAAAGATTTGGTTTTGTGTACCCTTATTTCCCGTTTTGTACATTCCCATGTGTCTTGTCAGCCGAAACCCATTGAGCAAGTAAATCATGTACCTTTTCCTTTGCCATAATATGCCAATGCTGCTGTCGCGAGCTGCTTAGAGTCAGCTGCTCTGGACTCAGACAGGCCCGTCACATGCAGCAGATCCATTGTACAGCAGCACGGCATGACAATGGATACATTACAGATCAGCAACCTGCAGCTACTAAAAGAGCTCCAGCCCTTCAGTATGCTCAAGAGAGCAACGGACAAGTCATCACACGTGCACTGCCTTGTATCCACTGAGCGACAGGATCCTTCACATTTTGCAAGCCAGCTTTGCTGCTGATCAAGANCTCCCTGGTACATTCACTGTATCAGCGTGCTGCTTCTGCAGACTCCAATGGCAATGCGCCAAGCCCAGCTCCAGCTGCTGCAGCCCCAGCACCTCGCAGTGCCTTGGATGAGCTGTATGATGTCCCACAGGCCACAAGTCAAACACAGCCAAGTAAGGCCTCAGCCTGCTGGGCTCAGCCTCAAACTGCATGGACTGTCATACTTTCTGTGATGCACCTCCTTTGCCCTGCTTTCTGTGAGCAGGCAGCATGCCGCTCTCATCACGTCTTTCTCGTCCATGCGTGTGGTAGTCTGTGCAACCAGAGTGCTGTCAATGTCGCTGTCAACGTCGCAATGAAGAAGCTTGAGTGTGCTTCAGAGTTGCAGCCGTATTCGACAGGGATGATTGCATGCTGCCTCTTGCACAGGTGTGGCAGATCCATTCGCCATGAGAGGTGGCGGTGCAGCAGCACAGGCACCCAGCTCTTCATCAGCGCCTGCTGCATCTCAGAATGCAGCACCGCCTGCCCGCCCTGTTGGTGACATCAACGATTGGTTCCGTAAACTCTGCCAGAATCCATCTGGCGTGCTGTATGAAGACAACTATTTACAGGTCTGCCTGAGCATGCATCTGCCAGCATGCTGATGTGCATANTCCACATCAGGCAATGCCTCATACACCTGGGGAGTGCACAAGCCTATGGCATCAGTTCAAGCACTCAATAAGCAAATGACTATTACTGACGCGTAGACTCGCTGAAGATACCAAGTGGCCACATGTGTAGCTAGTACAGTGACGCCACAGAGCGACATGCTCAATACAGCTGCATGGGGCTGCACCATTTTGGGTCACTGTGCCTGGCATAGCATGGTGTGCACTGCTTGTGGAGGCTAGAAAGTCGTGGAACAGCTGCTGTTGTTACAGTACTGTGGGTGTCCAGCAGCAAGCAGGCTTGTCCCATGCTGCACTGCTTGTGAAGCGCTGTATTCCAGACAAGAGCTGCAGTACGCTTGCCTGCATGAGGTTCAGGGCAGTGACTGGAGCAACATCCACTCCTGGCAAGTTTCTGAAGGCCTTGGCGATGCCATTGTCATTGCCATACACCACCAGTGGTCCCTTGCGGTTCACATAGCGCCTGTTCCTCATCTTTCCCTTGCCCCGTCTGACGTTCTTGGAGTCCTTGGCCTTTGCTGCATCCTCATAGGCACCAAGCTGCTTGAGCACCTGGACTGCCTTGCTGGTCTTTGTGATGCTTTCAGCACTATCATCCACCACAAGAGGGATCTCTGGGACCTACACAGCAACAGCTTCCCTGGTGACATGCTGTAGAGCTGAATGACCCTGTNCAAAGCTGTGGACCAGGCCAACAACAAGTGAGCAGTTCACGGCTCTGCAAAGTTGCTCTCTAGCTACACAGCTTAGTTGTTGCGTCGCCAATACAACTTGTTGAATGCCGGTCTTGATCCCACTTTTGGTTGCTGATTACAGCATGCATGCTGCTGCTGTGGCTCCCNTGTTATAATGTTTGTATTATATTAAGTTAATCATTTGATAACGAGTGTGCAGTCACAGCTGGCCTGTCGACTTCGTTATTGTTTGTTTTGTCAGTCTTGCATGCAAGCCCAGAAGGGGAGCAACAGCAGAATTTGAGGGTTATCAAAGGCTCCAGTCAGGCTCGATGACTCAATCGAACTACTTTGAGCCGTGGACTATCCACCAAGTCATGCCTGCAGGCAACATCATGATGTCTACGTGTGTTTAGTTGCAAAATCTGATGCAATGCACTCATAGGAATCCTGCATGCGACAGCAGTTCAAAACACATCATAAGGTAGTAACAGGTGTAACCTTGTGCTACATACTCGCTAAGTTTAGACAAATATGCCCAGTGGATTGAAATCTATTTGTTGCCGTTTCATTTCTGGACCCTGAGCAATTTTCTTGATGTGAACTCCTACCATACTTTGATTTCATGCTTGTCTCGAGTTCGGTCTTAGTAACTGTGTGCGAAGAGTGCTGCATTGTTCTGAAGACCTTTTATTCAGGGAAGCAGCAGTAGCTGCATCTCTTGAGCCAACAGCAACTGCTGTTGGCTGTACTNAGTAGGTACAAGGCGCATTGCTTGACACTAGTTCCTCATATGCAACAGATGAGGCCAGTGGACGGGGCCACTACCTGTTGGACACCAATCGCACACAAGACTGCGCTGTGCAAGTGCAGGATTTGCAGCCACGTCTGATCAAGACAGTAGGGGAGGTGGGCGCCCTCATGGCGCGCATTGCCAAGGAGAAGGCAGAGGTGGTTCAGCCCAAGGCAGCTGCTGTTGCTGTAGATGAAGCAGCTGCCCAAGCCAAGGTGTNAAACAACACAGCAAGGCCTGCAAGGCCACCTGCACTCCATCCTGCAGCACATGCTGGACCTCAAGGCTCCCATGCTGAGACTCAGCGAAGCGGTTAGTCTCTGTGACCTGTACCTCTGTCCACAGTATGAGTAATGCGTGTGGTTGACATGCTGCTTGATGTTTGAGTTNGGCAAGCCAACCCGACCACGGTGCGCGGAGGTTAGCAGGTTCAGATCCTAGTTGCGCGCCCTAGCCGGATCAGGATATGGAAACGTTGGTCGTTCGCTACAATGCACGCTGTCGTGCCTTGCTTCTCTTCTAAGTTCTCGACAGTACATGCAACTCTCGCTTGCTCGCCGGCACCTTTTCTTGGACAAGGGAGTGAGCGCTGTGAATCAGCGTGAAGTATTGTGGTTCCGGANTGTGAAGGCTGAGGTGGACGACTTCATTGAGGCCAACGGTCTATCACCGGGCCTTGTACCAACATTGAGAGATGTCAGGAAGGCTGACAGGTGCTCAGTTGCAAACAGAAGAAACTTCCACCCAACTCTGCCCAGTTCAGAAAGGCTCACTGGCACATATCACCTACTGTTTTTGCTGCACTGTNTCAATTTTACACTCATACAGCAGCTCTTCACCATCGCTCTTGGCCCATTGAAGCTGCAGTACTATGTCTCTATGGCTCAAGGGGGTTTTCTGCACTGCAATGATGGGTTGCAGCATGCATGCTATGCAAGCACCTGCTGACTCAGCTCCTATGCGGCTGACCACAATCTGTGCCTTGGAATGCACCGCGTGACTCACAGCAGGGCAGTCTTGCTGCNCGTTGAGGCCTCGCAAGCATGAGTCAGCAAACAGGGCACCAGCATACGCCATGGACAAGGTTGCAGATCCCTGCAGCAGACAATGTTGCCCATACTGATGGTGTACTGGCCAGCCTCTTGCAACAACTATGTACTGACAGACGCCGCTTGGCAGAGGGCTTGGTATGCATGCTTCACAACCCCTGCTAGCCACCTGCTACATTTCTGCCCATCATGCTGAGACTTGCTATGGAAGGCCATGTCAGCTACTCAACAAAGGACATGCATGGTGCACTTCAGCCAGATGCAGTCATGGAAAGTGCAGCGCGAAAAGCCTTTAGCAGAAGCAGTATGTTTGAGCATGGTCAGCTTACCTTTCCTGCCTTGGCCTGCACTACTTCTGTCCCTCCGTCTTGTGTTCGCTTTGTCAGCTGGTCAATCTGCTCCTCAGTGAGGTTTGCGTCAGGACTGGCTTGTGAGAACAGAGGCAGGATTGTGATACCGGCATGTCCACCAATGACAGGTACATCAACATCAGATACACTGAGACCAGCCTTCTCTGCGTAGAAAGTCTTTGCCCTGACCTGCAACAAGATTGCGTTGGAACTTGTACTGTCTTTTGGTCATGGCTGTGTATGGCAACATGTAGACATCAGCGCACTGGCAAGTCAGGACTACGACGACAGCGAGGCAGCTGCACTGTGTTGAGTACCTACNAAGTTTGGCCAAGCTCCTCCGTGAGCGGAAAACTGGCGCCCCTTCTGCTTCTGTGTATGAGATTATTGTGAGCTGAACAAGTTGCTTGGCCAGCACCGTGAACAGCGAACCACGTACGCAGACGTCAATGAGCAAGCACTCGCACAGCCTTACCTTGCATTTTTATCGCAAATTTTGGAACACAGCCAGTTGTGGTGGACTGCAAGACGAGTGATCAGTACAGCATCGAGAGCTTGCAGGGCTATACGATATCTTTCAATCAAGAAAAGACACAGCCTGCACAGACGGAGGTTGGTCCGGATATGTCGATCAGCGAAGACCTGTGGGATTTTGTCGGAAAATGGATCTCAGCGAGCGCGCTAGCCACGAGCTGATGGTCGGACCGATTTCGGTGATAGGATTGTTTTGCAGAAATGTGCTCTTGACCTCAGTCTAGCGATTCCCTCAGCACCTCAGCTCATAGCTCTTCAGGTCCAACAACCCACTCAGCTGAGCCCGCTTGGTGCACTTCACCAGTGCTATGTACCATGACCGGAAAAGACTCTAGCTTAGCCTGCTATGACCCCTGTCCTTGTCTGCTGGTGACGTGCACGTGGAACTGTGGCAAACTATATCAGCAAGCTGCACAACACGAAAGTGCACTTGCTTGCATAGATGACACCAAAATTGCAGCTGAGACAGAACACAAAGTGACTGGTCCACTAATGTTTGGTCCCAGCAGCTTTGGCATCTGGGTCGAAATGTGACTTTAAGCCCTCCCAGCATTTGTAATAATTCCTATCTACATGAGGGGAGCCCAGCGCAGCTGCGGTGATTCTGGGCATGTAGTTGGTCTCAAACATGAAGGCTAGAGTGTCTGCAGGCAAATGCTTTGGCTGCTCATTGGAGTCCTGAATGGCTGCCTCGTATGTTATGGTGTCTGGACCATGGGGAGTCATGCAAAGGTGCAAGCTGCCACCTNTGACGTACCCAGGAGGCAGGTGCACCACCACAGCAAACACGCCAGGAGCTGCGTCATCTGTCGCCATTGGTACTGTCTCCACCCATCGCGTAAATGAGCCACAGAGGTGCACCTGTAGAGCACCAAGGGACTCACGCTTTGCTCCCGTTGCAGTGCTGGTGCCACCAGCTTATCGCTCACCACTTGACCTCCGAAGTGCCACGTGAATCTGGTTGGAACAAAGTACGCGGACATGCAACNTTGCTGTGAGGATGCATGCTGGAGGGGGTGCTGGGGGGCTCCCTGGGGCCCTTGGGAGGGATGCTGCAACCCAGGGCTGNACGTAGGAGTAAAATGTGCTGAATGCAGCACTAGTCCTACTTGTCCTACTGCTGCTGCTTGATCCTAATTCTACTGCAGGCAGTGTGCTTCCCTCAGGAGGGGCTTCACGTTGCAGCTGAACATTGCCACAAGCTGTAATGTGTGCTTCATAAAACTGCTCACGCTGCCAAAGCATATGCAGCAGTCCACAGGTGNGCTACAGCTGCATATGTGCCGTAACTACGCGCAAATTGCCCTGCTGTCATCGGTTGTATTACAAGCACAGGAGTCACATCAGCAAAACTCGTGGTGACAAAAGAGTACACCTGACATCAGTAACACAATAAATGCTAACCACCTGCCTTCACCCTAATCATATTTTGACTCACGGCTAAACAAACCACAGCGCTTCATGTATAAGCAAGCAAGCTGACAACTCAAACGCAGCTTGCTGTACCTTCGAGTGGAGGACATACTGCATTGTGCTGAAGCACAAACTGAGTGAGAATATTGTTGGACAGTCAGTGCCAAGTCAAACTCAATAATTTTCTGCTATATAGCTCAGCTTCCAAAACCACCATCAACAGCTGCAAGGTAAGGAAGGNTTTGCAGGTGACAGCCCCAGCCTGCTTGCAAAGGTGTTGACAAATCAAACAGAAGCTATGCACCAGGTATTGGGTCGACCCGTCCAAGATGTATCGCAGCAACCCAGTCATGCAGTTGTCATTGCGCGCTCTGACGAAACCATTGGCAGCCAGGATGCCAGCTGCAGCTTTCAAGTGGTGCTCACACAGCCCACATTCAGTGTCAACATGAATGCGCTGACCCAGGTGATGCACCCAAGTTTGAGCATTTTGCAGTGCACGGTCATGCCTGTGTGTGCTTNGCTGCAGAAACCATCCTGCGCATATTGTCAAAGCTAGCAGCGTTTCACTGTGAGTGAGCATGCCAATTTGCAGGATATAGGTGCAGATTTCATAGCAGCATGGGCACTGTCACGTGCATACAGCGCTGCAGTGGAATGACTGTGAGCAAGACTTATGCTCAGTAGTGCAGCCTATGGCAGCATGCAGTGAACAGTGACCACATTGGGGCTACGCAGAGTCAATGCAACGCATGAGGCTGCCTTGCTTGATGCAGGGCACAATGCGCAGTCTGCAAGGTGGCAAACCCAAAATTGTATTGTGACCATCTAAGCCGCTTGCAAGTGACTTCACAACAACGCCGGTCAGCGCGACAATTGCAAAATGCATCCGCCACGATTAAGAGTAGCTAAGGGTGACGGCCTGCCTGTTCGAGCACCAAGCACCCTCACGTGGGAATGCTGCATGCTGCACCTCACATGCAGCGTGCAGGCCTGTCGTGACAAGCTGGAGCTGCTTGCTACCTTGCGACGGAGACTGCGACACATTCGAGTGCTCAACAAAGCACTATGACGTAGTCTGCGCCAGCGGTGTGGGACAGTCCCGGCTGAGAGACAGCTGGCAAATGCTTTTGGATGCAATTGCGCGAATGCAAAATCCTCCAAGGCTGTCTCGCTATGACAGGTGCTTCTGCCATGCAAGCAAGGTCTGGTCAGCCGGTCCACTTGCGAATGAACACGGTGCATACCCCGGAATTGCTGTCGCAGATACGTAGCTGTGCAAGCAGCTGCTTCAGTACTCCTTTGCTATTGCTGGGGGGTGTCAACTTGGTGCACGCCTGAGAGCGTTGTGAGCAACCATTTTGCACTGACCCTGGATTCACATTGTCGTTCCGACAACATTGCATCGCATTGCTTCAATAGCNCAGATCCAGCTTGCTGCAGCCATACCTGCAAGGCTGCTGCTAGCTCCATTGTTTGGCTACCTGGACAGCGCTGTACAGGTATGCACCTCCTTCTTCACCTGCCACTGTATGCCAAGGCCCTGTTGCAAGTTGTCATCACTTTCATAATCCCACAGGCCATGCACCATCTGCCTCTCTGCAGTGTGTCATTGAGCTTGAAGGTTGCAATCCCAGTCTGCCTTGGTGCATTAAGCGTCAGCCGTCAGTGTTGTCATCATGCTTCACAGATGCTTTGCACAAATGCTGCTTAAGTGTTGCTGTGCACTGTGTGGAACTCAGGGTTCACCTGTCTGAGCTTGTTTGTATGCAGCTACTGCTGAATGCATTGTTGCTCTGCACAGGAGGGAGAAGCTGCTGCTATGTCCTTGCTAGCAATGGTGCGGCGCACAGTTGAGCTGATGGACACCAGCACTGCTGCTCAGCATGCCGAGGCCTGCNATGGACAAAACGCAATGTGAACTTACAGGTGAAAATCGATAGCGTCCACGCAATCAAAGCCTGTGGTGATATGTGAACCTCAAATCTAACAAAACAAAGCAAAACGTCACCTGGTGTGGGAAAGAGAGTTCTTCTGTCCAGACGGCTGGCCAGCCATGAGCAGCAAATAAGCGCATAGCAAGACTCGCATGTGATGGTCTTACAGAAACATACTCGAAAAAGCAGCATCATCAGATATGGGCAATGTAGGAGGATGATGTTGTGATGAGCAATCAAGCCAACAGATGATTGCAAAGGCTGTCACCATCATAGGTATCACAAAATACCTGTAGAGAGACGTGCTAGCATGATAAGACAGGTCTTTAGAAAGCACTATTGCATGTAGCTTGTCATGGTCCCATGATCTAATCCCCTAACACAACATTTGATTACTGCACCAAGACTTCAAGAATCTACAATAAGCGTGAGGAATGTCACAGGTTTGTATATGCCTTACATGCAAAATGCAGCAAACATTGCAGCCGATTGAAACATTGCCAGGAAGTAAACCTCTCAGCCATGTCAGCCACAGCACCCAAAGCANTTTTTGAGCATGTTGACGTCGGGTCACTGCTTTGCTATGCCCCTTCAGAAGATTGCTCTCAACTGCAGACAACAACACAGCATGAGGCTGAGTCAACTGTTGACCTTCAAACAACATTCACTTTGCCTGAAATTGAAGCGTGAGGCATTGCCTTTGCAAAGCATATACTGCTTTTAATCCACCTGAACTTGATGTCAGGTTGTACTGACCGGCTGTCAACTGCTAACTGCTGCTACATGCCAGGCAATGGAGATGCTCAAATGCACTGGGGTTGTAGAGGAACTGCACATCATTGACTGGTTTCCCAAGCACCAGCAGCCTGCGCTCCATGTAACCAATGGATACCGCCGACTCGATGCGTACCTGGAGTCAACTCTGCAACATAAAAGCCGTAAGAGGGGCTTTCGTTCTGGTCTGATTCAGGTAACCGAGTTGTTGTTTGCTGATGCACCTATTCAACATGCTGTCCAGACAACAAAGTGTAGTCTGTACAGCTGCACTTGAGGTAATGATGTGAACAATATAAAGGCTGCTCGAGTGCAAACACTCAAGGTTCATGTCTAGGGTTGCTGAATCTGCAAGTTAGCAGAGNGCTTCCAGGTAAACTCATAATGTCTTGTCGATCGACATGAGTTTAAAATGTCTCAGGAGGACATGCAGTTGGTTGTCTGAGGTATGGTCTCCACACAAACATAAGACGGCATTTGAAAAGTGTATTGGGTGCAGATGTCGCTATTGAGGATAAAGGATGGCCGGCCTGCCAGTGTGGGCGACATTGTAGCCAGTGTGGAAGAGGTAGAGGAGCAGGTGAGAAATGCTGCTGTGTCTACGCAGCATCAATCAAAATGTTGTTGGGCCACAAACGGCAAAGAATCTCACTGCAGCAGCGTCTTCCGTTCATCAATGTGTTGCTGGCCACTGTTGTATGCATGAAAACTCGCTTCACAATAGTTGAGCAGCCAGTGGTGTGTTTGTACCATAGGCGAGCAAGACCCCTGTAGATGGCAGTCAACTTGTCTGAGTGTGCTGCACTTGCTGCAGGGCAACATTCTGTTTGTCAGGTTCTTTGAAGGGCCAGCGTCTGGCATAGACAGGCAAGGCCCACCCATTAAGGATTCACGCAAAAGGTTGCAGACAAATGCTGAAGCCCTCATTGATATTCCCATCATCATGGAGACTATGAAGGAAGCCATCAGGAAGGCAGTGATGCAAAACCGCAGTTGAAGCAGTGCACTGGTCGCTGTAGGACTGATGCAAGGCTGGTACAACGTGTACGTTTTGGTCTGGCCCAACTGAATGCATTTGTGCGTGGTCTGAAATATGTATTGCCATCGAGGAGAACAGACCTGAAGTAAGCAAGGCAGTGTCCTGTTTTGTATGGCAGACTTACCGTGAAGAATGGGGAATGGAGAACATGTGTCTGCCTTGTTTTGTGAGTGTTCTGTCTTGCAAGGGAAGCTGGAATTTTGAGCGCTATATGGGGAGTAATCAAAGTCTACATTTATGCGCTTGGCTCAGGTATTATAATGGGGGTTTAGCTCATGACAGTGTAGTAGTAAGGTCCTGTCTGGTAATCATACACCACAGCAGTACTACACAGGGGCAGTATGACATGCAGGGTGAAGTATGTGCCTGACTGCGAGAAGCATGCTGGATCTGTGTCGAAAGTGTATGCTGTTGCTACTGCTACACCATTCAGCACCAACTTGGTCAAAGGTGGTAACCGCCATTGAGTGAATGTATCTGCTTATGTTGGCATGCGCAGACTGCAAGCACGCCAATGCAACCTCCCGGACAAACATTTACCAGGTGCTGTCATGCGCAGTGTAGGCTATAAGTGGCAAGCAGTGAGAAAGCTACACAGGCTGCCGTACAACTGCCCTACACATAGTCTGACCGGCCTTTAAGGGCTTTCGACCGTGGCAAGCTGCGAGGGGTTGGTGGACTCGATCACGCATCTGAAGCAGGCAAGATCAGGCTGAAGCTTGACCTTGCAGAGTGGTCCTGCGCAGTACTGGCATAGATCACCAGACAGAGCAGATGTCTCAAGCCATTGAGAGTTGTGGAGCCACGTGTGTGCTGCATCTCATGCCGACCTTGCCACAGTGTGCAAGGGTGCAAACGCTTGTGAGTGCGAGTACACAGAGATCACTCTGCTCTGCAGACACATGACGGCGTGACAATCTGGCCTGTGCAGTGCAGTAGATATGGCTGTCTGCCGTAGCTTACCTAATGCTGAACGAACGCAGCAAAGCCTGCAAAGTGAGTGATAAGTTGCTGGTATATGTCTGGTGCCTCNTTGCGGACGAAGAGCTCAACGCGTACAGTCTCGGTATCAGCAGGGTTGAACGCTTGGTTTCGAGTGCGTCAGAAAAGTTGGACACTTTTGGCCCAGCACGACCTGCGTGCTAANCTGTTGGGAGTGGTCAGTGGGCATGAGTCACCTTATCCAGGATGTGATCAGATGCAGGGCTGGTGTCTGTGTGCAGGGATGGGACACTGAAACTCACAAAATCGAGAACGGAATCTATCTTGGGCACATATTATCGTTTGCCTTCATAGGCAGCTGGCAAATGAGCAAGGTAACCTTGTCACTCATATCAATANCACCTCATCTGCATGCGTGAAGAGGAAGTGTGGCTGCAGGCGGGCGCGGGGTGATTGAGGGCATTGGGGGCCAGCTTGGCTTGTCCCAAGCACAGCTAGAGCCCAGCAGCAGCACACTGTACTGGTATGGCAACACCAGCAGCAGCAGCCTCTGGNGAAACGTCGCGCGTGCGGTCGCAGTCCAGGCATAACGCCTGTCGCTGTGCTATAGCTTCTATCGCAGCTACCAACGTGTGACAATCGAACCCTAACATCGTCAGCACGGTCCCTGCCCGAAGCTCGTCCTCGTCATTGCCTCAAGTATTACCATCGAGTCTAGAGGTGCCTCAAGCTGTGCTCGGCATTTGCAAGGCGAAGCTGAATAAACGAGAAGGGCTAACTATAACGGGAAATTTCCTTGATTGTCCTTGATTGACTGCCAGCGCACCGTACCCACTTGGTCCGGCTTAGCAGCAAACGTTATTTCGGGCTTGGCCTGAAGGGATAAGCAAACGATGAACGCTGGAGCAGCTGGCTTCGCCGGCTGTCCTGTCAGCAAATTAGTCCTTGCAGCAAGCATCTCCAGTTCAGTAGCCGTTCAAGCCGTTCAGGGCTTCCACAGGAGACCGCCAAGCTACCTCAGATTTCTTGCTCAGTCCTTCGTCTTCCGTCGTCCTGGTGAACTAGCTTGCGGAACACTCCTACTGTACTACTTCCGGCTGTTTGAGAGAAGGCGGGGCTCAGCTAAACAAGGGGCATTTGTGGTCAGCAGTTTAGCCCTGAATTATGCAGTACAGACAGCTGCATCTGCAGCGCTGTCAGCGGCCCTACCAACAGGGCCATACGGCCTCATCTTTGCAAGCTTCATTCCATACATGTCTGATGTACCACCAGCACAGCGCTTCTCCTTGTTTGGCTTGCCCCTTACAGACAAGGTCAGCCCATTGCAGCTCTACTGCATGCCAAGTGATGCAGCAGCTGCGCCACCCTTTTTCGTACCTTTGCATGCTGTGCTGCATGTCCGTGCATGTGCTTCTGTGGGCTACATCTACATGCTTGTTTGTGATGTTGACATCAGAAGCTCGATTTAGTCCACTCGGCAGTCAGATGGATTTGTGCATACTTTGACATGCAGAGTATGACCATGTGCATGTTGCTGCTGTTGGGACTACCTCTTTAGTTTACTGCCAAGCACAAGTGTTAGCAGCCACAAGTGTGACGTAACCCATACGTGCCCAGAGTCAGCTCAAACAAGCATTGGCGTATTGCGAAGAAGAACATGCCAGGGTTCGGCCAGCCAAATGTGCTAATCACCTGTGCTAGTGGCAGAAGGCTAACTGTTTGTGTGCACTGCAGGCGTTTGTATACACGGCAGGCCTGCAGCTATTGCTGTCTTCATCCTGGCGCAGTGCAGCAGCAGGGAGCTGTGGATTGCNAAGCTGGCCTATCTGCTCTTGTTGAGAGTGCATTAAGCGCGAGTGTAAAGCTGACAGTGGCGTCACTGACTTTCACTCCGCAGACTAGAGATCGCTGGATTATGTTGTTGCTGAACAGGTGTAATATGGAGTTTTTGCTATGAGCGTAGTGTGCATCCATAGCTGCACAGCGCTCACACATTGCTTAGATATTGGAAGTTTGGTGCACTTAGCTTGGCATTCTCACCTACACAAACTGTCACAACAATGTATCATATGGATGACTGGTGTGTATCACCCCCGATTGGCGGTAGCATGTGTAAGTTGGTGAGTCGCCCCTAAGTCACCAGCAAGCTGTGGTAAGCCCTTGAAAGCATTTTCACTATGTCAATGGCTAGACAGGCTGTCTGCATGAGCGTGACACAACAGTATCATGCCACGTAGATGTCATGCATCTCTGAACCCAGCAAGGCCTCACTGTGCAGCATGGCACCCTGTTATACTTTCGTGTCCTGTGCAGGGTCAGCAAGCAGCCGCACAGGGTGGTGCATTGCCGTTTGTGGTCTTGAATGGGGCTTTTGCGCGAGATGTGGCATGCGTATCCATATCTGCAGGCGTCGCAGTGCAGCAGCCGCTACACATTGNCTCCCTTGTGACATCTGTGCGCAATTGTTGCTGCACTGATTTGAGACGGAGTCCCTTAGCCTCTATCAGGGCCTTCAGCTTAAAATCCTGCACCAGGACATAAGCCTCGTGAGCTTCTGTGGGATTTGCAGTAAGAGAGGACACCAAGACCATGCATACCTCTNTGATCACCCAGAAGCTCAAGTACAATGACTGTTGCAGTGGGTCTCAGGACGTTAGAGAGGTGGGAGGCAAGAAGCAGAGCATATCATTGGAAGCATCCAGTGCACAAGCCAGTGCACAGGTTTCAGTTGGGAAGAATGAAATCAGCGATTGACAGAAGCCAAGAAGCTGGGTTCTTGAATCATGTAAGCTATGATTTCAGCAGCGATCTGGGCTTGTCAATGATCCATGAACAGTACTGACATGCCCAGGTTTTGCATGAGATGCTTTTACTATGGTGGAGGCCCCGGAGGTGATGCTCTGTGCAGCCCATTCCAATGAAATGGGTTTTTGGGCAAGCAGAGCAGGCATGTGTGATGGACTGACCTCCTAGTACCACCAAGGAGTTGTTGAGGGAGGTGGCCATGTGATAGTAGCGAGCCTGCGGTATGCCTCCTGTCAGCTTGGGGCTGCTCCAGCTTAGCTTGGAGAAGTCAAAGACATGGAAGGTGCTGAAAGCCTCCCCTGTCCACAGACCCCCATACACTAGCCAGCACCCCTGCAGACACCATGCACTGCTTAGGTGGGGAAGCTCAGGAAGCCCCAGTGCTTCAAGTCAATGGACGGGCTGTGCAAGGATGATAGTACTAGACAGCATGGGCAGCATGACGCAGGCTCATANTCACTCCACACATGCAGTGTGTATACCCAAAACACTGCAGTAGTGCCTTCACCTAAATTTACNGGCTGAACCAATGTCTTGCGAGCCTTCATTTTAGGGTCTTTGCAGGTCCACGTGAGGGTTGACACTACTGCCTGAGACACATGCATGTTGTCTGGAATACTCATCATGTTGCAATAGTGTGCATATGCTGAAGGCAACATCTTGCCAGCCTTGATTTGAGGGTCTCTGCAGGTCCACTTGAGGGTTGACACAACCTTGACAAACAACAAGCTTGATATCGTTGCATATGTCGCGCGGCATCTCACACTTGGAGACAGATCCACCTCCCTAGCACAGGAGTTTCAGCGAGTGCCTTGTGAAGTCAGGACTGTTGAAGTAGAGCGACTTGGAAGTGAGCATAATCACTGCCTTTCAGGCGCTGTATGCCAGTTTCTGCTTACATGTCATCCTGTTCACTGCGTACTGCTTGGCCACACAGTGTACCCCTGGCCATGAGTGTGCTGTGCACTTGTGTTTTTCCTGTACTACAAGCGGGATTGTGCTGCAGCATACATGCACACGTAAAGCCTCTCATCTGCCATGCCCTGCAGTTGAGTTATTACAGAATGAGGTAACAGAAAAGCTCCCCAGCGAAAGCGAGAATCTCCAACTTGCCTTCAGCAGACTACAAGAGGCTCTCAGTAAGGCGCATCAGTATGTGGATGATGTTGTGGTGAGTACAGCACTACACCGTACCTCAGTATTGTGTCATAGCACAGTACATGTCGTTGTATAGGTAGAAAGACGATGACCAGCATTCTCTGCACCATGTGTGTACAGTCTGTGGATCAACTTATGTGAAGGCATATCAGACACTGCAATGTTTTTTGTGTTCAGCATGCAACCTTGGGCCAGTCAGCTCTCCTGCCTGTCTGCTAAGTTGTGGAGGCTCAAGAGACAGTTCTGTTGCTGTGCAGAATGGGAAGCGAAAAGGAGATCTGGCTGTTGGGCGATATCTAGCAGACACATGCGCAGCCGTGCCATATGTCAGAAAAGAGGATCTGGAGCAATTGGTGCAAGATAACACGCAGGATGCCCTCCTTGTCATGTATTTAGCAAACCTTGTTCGGGCACATGTGGCTCTTGCTGACAAGCTGGGCACAGCTGCATTGCCCTTGCTTTGTTGACCGGCTGGTTTTCCCTTACCGTGCAACCGCGATGGTGAATGCTTCATTGCTATCAGGAATGCGACGGTGTCTGNACCCAATACAAGCGGCTTCCTTTCCCATCCTTCATTCACGTTGCCAGTGCATCTGTGGTCATGCATGCAAGCGCATCTGCATGGTGGTGTTGTTNCCTGTCAAGCTGCAACAGGTTTGAGCCATATGGACTACTGCGTGCTGTCAAGCTCAGCACCCACACTNGTCATAAAGCTTGTATTGGTGGTCATGCGCCTGATACAAGTTAACAGATTGATACATACTATATATAAATGTGGGCACAAGTTGCCTGATTCGAGATGAGCACTGCAGGTGTATTTGCAGTAATGATTATACATTCCAGCCTTCCATACACACTCACAAATACATTCAGGTGGCATCTGCTGTGCATGCAACAAGTTGCTGTACAGTAATATCTCTTGATAACGACGCTCGTTTGAGCGACNAGTGTCCCGATGCATCCACCATAACATGAACCATAACGTGACTAGATCAGATGATGCAATACTTTACCCAAACATCTTGGAATACGTAGCTCGCTGCTTTTTCTCTGCTGTTGTCCTTGCTTGCTTGGCTTTGGTCAACTCTCTACCGATAGCAGGATCGCTACTGTCAAGCTCCTGAGCCTTGCTGAAACACTCAATTGCGTCATCTAACTCCTGCGCAGAAGCCACACTGTCACGCACAGCATCCTTGCCTGATACTCAAAATGGTCGCTACACACCAGTCATCGGCAAAATGCAGTTTTCTCACTGCTGACACAATAAAAACACATCAAGACAGAAAAGCACAAGCTTACCCTAACAGCCACATGAGCTTGCCCCTTTCTGAACAAGGCTTTAGTGTTGCTGTTGTCTGTTTGCAGCACATTGTAGCAGTCCATGATGGCTTCTCGGGGCTTCTGTAGCTTCAGGCTGCAGGCTGCTCGGTTGAGCAAGCATGGCATAGCAACAGACTTGAGCTGCTGAGAGCTGTTAGAGCCACCTGCTGATAGCTCCTTGACCATGTCTGCTTCTGGGGATGTCAAGTCAGCCAAGTATGCTAAAGCCTTGGTGTACTTTCGTATAGCTGCTTCATGCTCCCCCTGCACATCATGCATACTGCTGCAGTCAGGAGCACCACTCCTTCAGATATGCCCATTTACCAGGTATTATGTCAGCACTTTTGCCCCAGTATCCTGGCATGTGAAAGTTGCCGCCTGCTACAGCATTGGTTTGCACCAGAACGTCAGATGTGTTCTGGCGCAGCTTGACATTGCTTGTCCTGCTGATTATGATACAGACAGATTGGTCCCTGCTACATGTCTCAGATGGTCACAGTAGATGGCTTGCAGCAGCAACGCTGCTGCTTCATTGGTGANTGTGGGTTGCAGCACACATTCCAACTCTGCTCAGCTGCAACACGTCTCAGGTGGACTCACAACACCTGGAGGCCCTGAGCTGCAAGCTCACATGACACACGCCACTTGCTTCTGCTATGCACTTTAAAGACCTCTAAACAAGGTGACTGTCATGCCAAGAGCAGTGCAGCATACCTCTGGGGCGCCATGAAGCAGAATCAGATTTTGAGGTGCCAGCTGAACCAGGATCTCCCTGATGCTGCGGGCATCTGACCGACCCTGGTAGTCAAAACAGGCAATGCGGGCTCTGACATCTACGTGAGATGTTGTGGTCACAATCTTGGAAGGTGCTTCCAATTCCAAGGGGGCATCGTCCATCTCTTCATCTTCGTCTTCAGCAATCTGTCCTCCTGAGCATCAGTATGTGCATCTTAGTCAGCTGCTGTGAACAGTATGCTGGACCTGTCGCAAGTGTTGGTGTGCATGGAAACGCACTGGACACGCTTGTGAGATCATTGTCANATTGAGAGGCAAAGGACTGATACTGGCTTGTCCACACCATAAATGAGTGGCAAATATGCACCTCACAGCTACAGGTCTGCACATGTTCTCTCCAGATTTGCAACAGCACTGTGTGCAGCGGCAAGCACATGCTTACACGCAAAATAGTACGAGTGGTACTATGCTGGTTCCTCACGTGCAAACAATGTTCTGCGGGCGAATCAACATGCATTATCTAAAGATCATGTGCCATGCTGCACCTAGCACTGGCCAGTACGACGTTGNTGAGCCACATGCCACAGCATGACAAATTTATGATATGCTGGTATGCTGTAGTGATGACGGGCAACCAGCATATTGCAAGTGACTGCAATAAGGCCAAATACATTACTCAGTTGCTGCATTGCCTAGAGATGGCATGCAAGCATGCTGACTAGTGCCTCAAAGTCTTGCACAGCTTTGCCTGACTTGATGGACAAGCGTACACAGTGTACTACGGCTGTACAGGTGGCAAGCAGTTGCGCCTCTGAGGAAATTTCTGACAGTGTGTTGCTGCTGACTGTGCAGATCGACATCCTGGTTGTCAACTGCAGCCTGTTCAACCCCACGCCCTCCTTGTCAGCCATGATCATCAACCACTTCAAGATGCGCTCCAACATTGTCTCCTACAACTTGGCAGGCATGGGCTGCTCAGCTGGTGTGATTGCCATCAACCTTGCAAAGGAGCTGTTGCAGGTCAGCCTGCCTGGACTTGCACAATCTGTCACCACAAGCAGATGTCAGCAAGTGTGTCTGCTGTTGAGGCTAGNTGTGAATAAGCAGATTTCAGGTGACTCAAGCCAAGTCTGGTTCAATGAAGGGAGACTGAGTACTCAGTTGCTGGTTGTCCATCACGGATCTGGTTCAGAAACTTTTGTGTGTCTACACACGGCTGAAGTATGGAACACTCTGTTGTGCAAGAAATCTTGCTATCCATCACAATACCCTAACCCCTATAGATTGTCAGCAATTTGTAGCCAACATAGGGCCCAGACAGTGCATGACAAGCAGCAGGTATTGCTCAGTTGGCAGATAAGCTGAGACCCACACCTGAGCCTCGCAAATGGGCTCATATTGGTTTCATCCTAAGCATTGAGCAGATGACTTCAGCAACAGAGGCGCCTGTGCACTGTATGTGACCATTGACCTGTTAATGTGTCTGCAGCTGATGAAGCTGGTCATCAGCAAAGTGAAATGCAGATTACGATGCACTTCAGAAGCGTTGAGAAGCTCTTCACGATTCCAGGGAAGCACCTGCAGGAACTTCTTGATGTGTACGGCTTGCTGCAGCACCTTCAACTATCGGGCGCCATACGGTGCAAGTCCTTAGAGGTGACCAAAACTCAAAGTCAACCATTCATGTATCTTCATTGGCGCATGCTTGTGTCTACATTGCTTTGCCAAGCTCCAACTCTCTCATGCACAGTGACTGACATCTCCCAAACCGGTTATGGGTGTTCACAGAGCATCAAACGCAACATCAAACAGCACATATGCAGGTGAATGGTGAGCAGGGGCAGCTGCAACACCCGATGCCAAAACGAAGGAGAGCATTCCGCACACGCAAGAGCTGCTTAGTAAGACTCAGACTAGAACCTGTAGGTGCCCGTGTCCGCATCACTGACACATCACAGCTGCGCAGCCTTGTCCTCTGTATCTTGACAACCCTGACGCATATTCACCAGCATGACTTTGTGCATCGCGACATTCGCCTGGACAATGTGCTCAGAGTCAATGACAGCTGGATTTTGATTGATTGGGAGCTTGCTGGCAGATCTGACCAACTAGTATGGTGGGAGGGGAACCTGTTGCCAAATGCAGTGAGGCACAGGATACAGCCTTATACATGTAAGACAGATCTCTGGCAGCTTGGCATGCTTATCAAGACAGCNGCTGTCTGCAACATTGTGCTGCCCACATTGACAGAGCAGTGCCTTGTGACAGAGGTTGCCAGACCTGCAGCTGCCGCCTGCTGGTACAGCTCAGGATATGCCTCTGGTAGGCCGTAGAAGTTGTGGTAGGTGGTGTCCACCAGGTCTGAACTTGGCAGCACTGAAGTAGGGGACTGTGGCTTGGCAGCATCCAGTTGGCTTTGCAGCTGAGCCGCTGCTTGAGCTGCAGACACATCTGTCGCACCTCCTGCACTATCTGTTGCACAAGCAGCGNCATGCCAGGCTTGTTAGGTGTCAGCGAAGCACAGGGCGAGGAACTGCTATCAACGCTTGCCAATTATCCTGATGTACCATGGCAGCGTACCACAGTTGCAGCATTTCTCATTCAAGACCCAAGCTACCTGCAGCAGCTGGCTGCCACTCTGGATGCAGCAGAACAAGTTGAGCTGCTGGTCACCCTGATCCTCAACTGCGATTACTTTTCAGCAGAAAAAGATGCAGTATTGATCCATGGGACACCAGCAAAGTGCGAACTCAGCATTCAGCTGTATGCTTATGCACAGCGCAAGCTTCAAGGTGGGCAACTATTCTGCTGGCGAATTCGAGTCTTTGTACAAGCAAAGTCTGCTGTGCTATTTTCAGCCATACAACAGCCACACAGTTACCTGCTGTTTGACAAATGCCTTGAGACGGGATCCCATGATTTGACATTATTGCTAAATAATACACAGCTCTTGATTTACAGGATCATCCCAGCAGCCATCCTGGACCCTTGCTTGGGACCAGGGTAAGACCAGTAAGGGTGACAGCTTTGCTGAGCAGGAGTTGCTACAAAAGGCTCAAGCAGAGACCAGGAATGCGCTTGAGTGGACAGATTGTGAAATCTACAAGTTGCTGTTGACGGAAACCGGGCAGCAGTCCAGTTCGATATGTGTTGCAACTGGGTGAGAGTGCATAAAAGTGTTCAGCTGACACTCTGTAGCAGTGCTGTTCATTCTTTTGGTCTGTCTAGTTACTCATTGTTTCTGCAGGTCAAGTGCGGCTGCTGGGCTTTCAGACATGATTTGTAGACGCCTGAACAGTCTGGCAAATGATCAGGTGCGAGTGTTGAGGTGCAGCGGGCTCAACATCTTACAGCTTGTATGTTACAAGCTGACTGGACTGGATTTAAACCTGACAGTTCTGTAAGCACTGGCTGCTTTTGCTTTGCAAGACGCATAGGTGTGTGTCTGTGTGCATCCAGGGCACACAGCCATGGGTCGGCCTTGTGTCGCTCATGAATGACAGTGCACACCAGGCTGCATGTCTTATGTGATGTTGCAGGGCTTGTTGTTGCTGGGAGTTGATGATCAGGATCCCAGTGCAGACAGGGCTCACATTGAGCTGAATGTTGAGGCTGTAGTGGCTGCAAAGCCTGAGCAGGTACGAGGCCGTCAAGCCTAGGCCATGCTTGTGTTTCTTACCCAATTTGTGCCACATGTCACCACAGCTGTTGAGTCAGTGGTTCTGGCACGCAGCTCCAGCTAGAGCTGGATCACCCTGACAAGGAATCAGTAGAAGCGCCTTTGCTTGAGGCCAACCTTAGAGATGACACAGACAGTATTTTCAGTAGCCAGAAGCACATAGCTCAAAGGATCCTTGACCGGCTATTCATCATAACTGGCACAGCGGCCGACTTTACAGACAACAGGTGTGTAGCCTTGTCACGCATGTATGCTTGCACAGGTAGATGTTGTTTTGAATGTGGTGCTTGCTATCTGCAGGCGTGTTGTGATTTTTGTAAACGTGGTGACTCTGGCTTTGTCACTCAAATCACAGTTGCTATGGTAAATAGTATGCACAGTCAAAGATAGCCCCCTGGTCTCTACACTTCTGTGCATTATCCTGCCATTCACCATACTGCCGGTCAAAAATTGACAGTACTCCAGACTCAGCCAAGTTACATGTTTTNGTCGACTCCAGCAGCTTTGCCAACTCCCTAGCAAAGCATTCCAGTTGCACTGTCAGCATGTCACGCTCCTCAGTAAAACATATGACAGCAAAGCTCTGCTAGGTCCTATCACACAGCCTTACTGAGCTGACAGCACTGTATGTTGCATGTGCTGGGNGGTTGGTGCAACGTAACAGTCTCAAAACAGAAGTCGATATCATAGATTCTTCCGACAGTCGCATATGCTATCGTTCGAGGTCCCAGTCCCAGCTGTGAGATCGCTGATATCCGGATGTAAGTTCGTCAAGCCTTGCTGTCTGCAGCTTGTGTAGCCAAAGCNGGTGTCAGTCTTACTGTAGCACTGCATTTAGCTGACTAAGCTTGATGCTTGTTGCTACAGAGCATGCCTGCCTGCCTGGGTGGAAGCTGCTGAACTGAGCCAATGCCTAACAACATGTGGCTGCCGCGTTCGGCTGCATCCTGCTGTGACTCGAACTGANCCGCCATGCAAAGGTTCAGCTAGACTGTGCTATGATGCATGGTTGTCTCAGACTTGCATTGCAGGAGCACTGCCTGTTGCCGCATGCCCCATGCGCCAAACTTTGCAAGCTGCCTATGACACGTGTCTCATTGATAAGTTTTGCTTCAGGCATTGGAAGAGGCAACTGCACAAGGCCCATGTCTAGACGAGACTGCTATGCACAATAGCAGCAGCGCGCGAATAGCATACCCAGCAGCAGCACTGCCTGAGAGGGAGGACANCCTCTACAAGCTGTCGTTGAATGCATGTCGACTGTGCATTGCAGCTTCTGCCTCCTTTGTAGCAGCCTTTGTTGACACCAGTCTACTTGTGTTGCGATCCCGTGCATGAGGTCATGCATGCAATGCTGCAATGGTATCACATAATCTTTTGGATGCCCAAATTGCTCACAATTTCACGTGGCCTCACCTGTACACCTAGCAGTAAGCAGCTGCCTGTGTAATAAATAATCGCANAAGATGACATAGCACAACTCAGCGTAGCGTACATTTGTTGTGCAACATGGGTTTCAAGTCTAAGACTGGCCATCATGCATCTTGCTGTGATGCTGCTTGATGCATGCAGAGTGAGCATGCTTACCTGGTTCCTTGCTCCTGGAAATCTTGATGCATCTACAGGTGGCATCCGGTCTGCCCGCGCTTGCCTATCATTCCTTCTGCTAGAGTAAGAGTCATGCCCCTCACCAGCATAGGCCTGCAACATGCATGTCGGGCAACATTCAGGTCGGGCTTCTTAAAAGGTGCACATGTATGGATGGCATGAAAAGTTGCATAGGGCATAAGCAGAGCAAGACCATGTGTTGCGCTGTGCCAGACAGTTGCCTCGAGTGTGACAAGGATGTTTCGATTGGAAATTGATTTGCCCAAACATACAACGGTCTGCAGAGGATGTTGCACTCCAAGAANTGCCGACAGTGTGCAAGGTAGTGCTCAAGTGTACCCATTTTTGCAAACGAGCAAGACTCACCGATTTTCGTTGCTGCTAGATCATTGACAGCACACAGCCGTGTGCTTTGTTCGGTCACCGATGAAGTGCCTAGCATGCAGAAATGGTTGATGAGCAGAGGCCTCGTAAGCTTCTGTTCCTACTTTCAGTTGCACATGCATCGATGCGCTGCATGGAACCATATGTATAGGNTTGTGGTCAGCCAGCGTCGTTGTCAGCTTTGCTCCACAGTGAGCGCCGTTCAGGCAGGTTCCATCCACCACGCATGTATGTGAAAGTTGTGACACACATGAACAACAGAGGTGAAGGTGAACAAAGGCAAAGATGAACAAGGGCTGCACCTTTGCAGAATGTCTTGCTGCACAGCCAGCTGCAGCTCAAGCTCTTTTTGCTGAGATATGTTATACCTCTTCACCAAAGCTGACGGACATAGTGACACAGGATCCTGCGACACAAACACGTGCATTGGCCAGTGTAATTGTTGGGGTAGCAAGGTCACAGGGTGGCCAAATCTCATCATGACAGGATGCCATAGCAGCAGTTGTGCATGTTCAGTTCAAGGTAGCCACACAACTGGGCCTTTGCTGATCCAGGACAAGCCTGAAGTGTTCTGTGCACACTTCTTTGGACATGTGTGTATCATGCACCAGCATGTAGCAGTATCAGGTGCTGCACAAATGTGCAAGGGCATGCAGCATGTCTGTCGACGGGTTGTTNGTCATGGATCACGACACGGAGTGCGGATATCAGATTCCGCTTTTGCCCAGGCTTTTGCCCTATCGAGACGGTGTGCAGCGTGCACTGGTTCACAAACTCCAGCTGACGTGATGCGGTGACCGAGTCTGCGCAAATTGCCNAGATACCCTAAACAGAGGCAATGTTTGGACGCATGGTTGCTGTTGCCGATACTGATAGCACACTCGGAGCCCAAGCTCAATGTGTCTTACAAGCATTGCAACATGCACCATCTAACAATATGTAATATCAGCATCTGCTCAAGCAACACCCTGCAGCATTGTGGGGCACCTCAGCAACAGTCACAACCTACAGTCACAATGTCTGTTTGATGATCAGCTGCAATCATCCTGCCCTTCATGCAAAGCAAAAGAGCCACCTGCACTTGCTAATCAAACAGATGAGCAGACTGCTGTTGCTTCAAGGCAGCTGCTGCTGCACTGCCGCTGNGACATATCTCACTGGTCTGCTTCCTTTCACTTCATTTTTAGTTGCACAGCCTTTGGGGAAAGTCATTACATCTTATGCGATGCTGCTTGCGACAGGTTTGATGCTACGAGTCATGACGTCAAGCTGTTTGTAGACCCTGTTACAGAGCTGAAGACGCCCTATTGTCCACAGGTAGCAAAAGTTTGCATCTTTGCACAAAGCTGCCTCAAAGATAGCTCAACCAGCAAGTGGGCACACCGCAACGTCTCAACAGCATGCGTGGGTAGCAGGACGAGACTTGAGGGGCGCATGCCGGCTGTACATATGTACATGCGTCTTCCATCAGACTGCGTGCAAACACAATCTTATGTCATGTATCATACGGTCATCTGTGTGCAATAACNGTTTGACGCGAAAGCAAACCTCACCGTCAGCAGGGATGTGGCATAGGTGATGTAGTTGCGCACTTGTCCCGCGGCCATAATACGAACCTGTAATTCAGAGATGATGCTCGCTGTCAGCCTTTTGACACTCGCGAGACATACAAATTGCACACACACCTCATTGTCGGTGATGTTGCTTTGCTCTGGTTTGGCCTGCTCTACCCTCACATAGCGATCCATGAGTTTGTCCGCGCTCAATGCCTCTGTCCAGGTGCACAGCTGACCACCAAGGTGTGCTCAGTTCGCACGCAATAGAGGCGCGGAGGACATCATATTTCAACGAGATGGTCTTCCCGGCATTCAGCGGTTCAAGCCTGTGCCTTCTTGCCCTTCGAACAGCCTTCTGCCCTTCATCTTGTTTGATTAGTAAGATTATGAGACGACTTTAGCTCACAGCATGCATGATCGATGCTTACTGTACTTCTTAGCATGCGTGTCAGCAAAAGTCACGTGATGCAACAGGAACATGTTATACAACAGGACAGCAAGAAGGGTAGCTAACATAGATGCGCAGCAAGAAGGCTCAAACGCAAAACAANATAGCGTCCCACGTACAATGCCAGATAACCTGTGATGGGTCCGAGGTCGCTTTAAAATGGCGATGTTAACGTCATATTCGTCGTGAAGGTATCTCTTGATCCAGCACCTGATTACAGGACAATCCATATGATGAAGTTATAGTGATGCTAGCAGCGACGCACTTCTCTGCACCTTGGACTTTTGTGATAGTTCTGACATTATCCGTAACACACATCGTCGAGAGCGCTGACCGAGGTGTGCAAGCCATAGATGTATCAGGTGGCTGGACGCTCCGCAACTTCAACCAGTCTATTCGTGTGCCAGCCCGAGTACCTGGCCACGCTCCGCAAATCTTGTACGAAGCTGGAGTGTTGCCGGAGCCGCTAAGCAGGTGCAAAGTCACCTTTTACTCTTGCACAGACCTGGCTCNGGCAAAGACAGAGAAAGCATGTGAGCAAGAGCATTGAATGGTCACAAATACATGACAGACCTGGCAAGAACGTATACACAGTCAGCACCATGGAGCTCAANGCAAGTGCAGCCTTATGCCACATCATAAGCATAGCAACTGCTTGGTTCATGCACACAGGCCTCAAGCGACAGCACTTACAACAAGCTATGGTGAACGGTGCAGGTCAAGACTGGTGACAGCCTTCCACCGTCCAGCTGTGTGGCCTCACATGTGCGTCTCAGATGACGTGGCAGGACACAAAGAGGCACTGGTTGCGGCGCTGTTCAACACCACTTTCCAAGTGGTAAGTGTTGGGGGGTGCCTTGCATGCACACACCAAACTCACCTAAGTCTCTACACTCGGTGTGTTTGTGCTTGTTTGAAGCCTGCTCACTGACCCAATGCTCTGACAAACATGATTGTTGCTGGTAGTATTATAATCAATGTCTTCATTCCAATGTTTGTACTGTGCATGATCCTCAAGAGTTGCCCTGCTGGGCCTGAACACAATTTACTTGGCAAAGCACCCATGTCGCACAACACACCTTTACCCAGTCAGCACAGTGGAGACATGATGCCGCCAGCAACTGAGCATCTTTTGTGATTGTTGCCACATCTGGCATGCAGATGCAGTCTCNCAGGGCTGTGTGGATTGCTGTTGGTTGACGCCTTGCATTGGCAAGGCAATGACACCTTACCTCTTAGAGCCCTGTGCTATCAAATTGCAATGACTCTGTGCCCTGCTGCTGTAGAATTGGACGCTCAGGCCGATTTGGCCGCAAGGGTGTTGCCATTAACTTTGTCATCAAGGATGACGAGAGACTGCTTCAGGACATCCAGAGGTTCTACAACACTGTCATTGAGGAGCTCCCAAACAACGTTGCTGACCTTATCTAGAGTGTAGGTTGCTGTACCTCCTCTTCTTGCTAGAGTGTAGTGGCCAGGTGCCATCTGTTGCAGGTTTGCAGACACATTCTGCTTCAGCNATGAGGTTGATGGGGCCTCTGCTGCGCTGACTCCAGCATCCCCATTGTCTGCATCCACAAAGCAATGTTAGCGATGTTGCTCTGCAAATCATTACATGTCAGCAGTTATATGACCAAAGAACTGATGGAAGTTGATGGTGTTTCTTGTAGATCATCCATTGTTGCTGCAAGAGCATGCAAAGTTGAGCTGTTGCCGCAACAAGATAGTGGCATAGCAAAGTGGTGCTGCTACTGATGAGGTCCTTCTGTGCAGTATGACATGCCATTGTCATTATTGTAGAATGCAATTGTTACATGTTGAGTGATGTGGCAGCGCTGTGGTAGCAGGGCAGGATGTTAATGGTAACAAGGTGAAATGCTGCCGCACAGAAGGAGCCGAGAATATTTAGTGACCATGAGTCATACTGACATGAGAACAAGCCCACATGTGAAGAGCACCTGAGCACACAGGCAGCTGCGCTGGTCAGCATCACGTGTATGCATGCCTATACATGTCATGCAGATGGCCCAAATCACAGCTGCTGTACATGTCTTGTGCGATCACACGCGGGCTCAGTCTGTGAGCGCATTGTGGCCATGCCCACTGCAGTGTACCACAGGCGCATATTGCCTGATCTGGACTGCATGCAAGGGGCAGCACAGATGGTAAGCACAAGCAGGCAGACATCATACCTGCAGAAGTACTTGGAGTGGGATGAAACGAAAAGCCATTTCCATCAGGTTTAGCGACATCTTTGGCATTTCCAGCTTTGCCAAATGCTGCACTGCCTTGCCCTGCAGGGTGTGTAACACTGTTGGTCTAATGCCATGCACAGTGTCTCTTTCCAANCAGGTCCAACTGACCCCTCGGCTGCAGAACAGCACCCAACTCAACCTGCTGCTGCAGAACAACAGCCACCCAGTACGACCAATGTAGCAAGAACAGAGTCAGCGTGATAGTGTAAGCTTGAGAAGGTATGGGTAGGTCTTATGGCGTCTATTTCTGTTGTGACGGATGACAGTGCAAAGATGGCTTAGATTACGTTGTTCACGTTCAGCTTCTTTCTGCTTTGTGGATGATGGTTATCAATTTCATGTAGAGCTGCTGCCGTGGCTGTNCCCAGGCAGAGCTTGACAACAGCCACGTAGATGTTGAACAGTTTACAGAAGTCTTTGCCACGCCTACAACTTGGGAAGCTTGTGCTCAAAGCCTAGCCTCAAGTCTATCAGGTGAAACACCACCNTTGGAAACTGTCCTGAATCCCTCCTGAAGATTGAGATGCCAGCTTTTCAGGCTCTGCTTGTTTGTGGTAGATACAGGCCATGTGTTGGCATGGCTGTGACCACAGTTGGCATCTTGCAACGCAGGTGTTGCAAGGCATGCCTGTTTTGGACCCTCCTCCCAGGCTTGAATCTGCCCCTGCTCCTGCCCTGGGGCATGCCCTTGAGAGTGCCATCCCCATATTGCACATGCCAGCTGCAGCAGAGCTCCTACCGCTGCAGCCCAGCAAGCTGAACGCCTACAAGCTCTTCACTGAGCAGGTCAAACTCTGTCATCCTGACTGCACCAATCAGCTAAGTGTCCGCTGTCAGCAGTAACACTTGGTTGTGTCAAGTTCTGGCATACTGGCTGCACACATTGTCTGTGTGTTTTCTGGCAAGCACAGATAAGTATGTCAACATTGGTGAAGCATGCAGGGTGGCCAGAGTATACATGTTGGCTGCACACAGAGGTGCAGCAGCTCAGACACACATANACATTTGTAGGTTCTGTGTATAAACACCAGCTACCAGACATGCTGGAAATAACCCCAACATCCATCCCATGGTCTCGTGCAGATGTAGAGGCTCATTTGTTGCAGAGCAGTGGCCTGCATTGTTGCGGCATAAGGTCTTCCTACCACGACATTGCTGCCTGAAGTACCAGAGAAGCTCTGTCTGCATACATCAGTTGCAGCATTCCCGATTTGTGTACCAACGGTTGTGTTGGCCGCTTATAGGTTCACCAACTGGTTACTTTGATGCTCTGTGGCCAGTACCTATGCAAATAGTCAACATGCCTCTTCCAGTCTTGTGGGCATCAGCAGACCGCAACAGCACCAGCTCAAGCAGCATTCTGCANAGGTGCGCTTTGCACCCTGCGCATTGCTGTTGTAAGAGGCGAGTTTGAACGTGGTCGGTAGGTTGTGCAACTGTGGGTCTGGCAAGGGCCCTGTGGCGGCCCAACACATACAAGCGTCTATACGTGTTCTACAGAGGCACAGACGACAATGCGGATCTCATAATTGGAGCTGCATGTTCGAACCCTGCACATCAATGCTGCAGTCCGACTGACAGAGCGGGTTTCTCACAGGGAACGGCAGTGCTCGCACAAAGCAAGCACGTGAAAGCTTTCAGAGCCTATCCTTTCCCACGTGCTGCCAGCGTTACTAAGCAAACGATGCCAGCTGGTCCGAACATATACCACTTCATTGCCTGCGAGAAGCTGTGTCAGAAGCCATGCACGACATCAAGTTCTGTGCACAATACTATGTGCCACCGACACAACTCTCGTTTTGCTTAAAGTGGTTGCATAGCTTTAGCAGAGGTTGAGCTGTGATCTATTGCAACTCTAGAGCAACTTACAACGCCAGATCCAGTATCGCAATGTGGTCCTTGCAAATGCGCTCAAACACTTGACGCTCTTCAGGTAGCACTCGTGGCTCACAGGTCCTACCATGCAACTTTTCACTGTCAGCTAAGGCCTGTTTGCTGGCATCAGGCACTACATCCCCTGCTTGCAGCNCTTTCTGCTGGGAGCTGTGTTTGCACCCTCTGGATCATCCTGCACTCCACTCACAGCATCACTGCTGATATTAGAGATTGTTGTCGCAACACACAAAGTACGCAATCATTGCAAAGCCTTGTCAGACATGTATGGCTGCCATGATGCAAACAAGTTTACCCTGACAGATGCCACTGCTGCTGAGGGTTTGACAGAGGTGTAAGGTGTGCATCAGCATGGCATGTTGGTTCAGCAACTAGTGAGAGGTGCATACAAGCAGAGCAGAAGCTAACATGCTTTGTGCAAGCAAGCCTGATCCACAATATAATGTGCATGAAATGTAATGCAGGCGTGTGCAGCTTCTTCCTGGACCAACAGTGGTGCATAGCATTGCATATGCGTTTGCCACAGCTCCATATGAAGCACAGTATGGACGTTTTGACTATCCCTTTCGGCAAACAAAGGTTTCGTGCCTGCATGATATAGTTGAAGGGCACCAGTGTTCTCTCTTGCTGCAGGAAAGCCTTCTGTCTGAGGATGACCATTCCCAAACTGCTGCAAGCTGCAAAGGCTGCAGCTGTGCTTCCCCGAACTGGTCCATTCGAGTCAAACCATGTCCCAATGAACAGCGCTACTCCCAGTAGCAAGGCTAAAAATATCGCTTGCGTCAGCCGGTTCTTGTACCAGGTGACTGCCGTCAAGTCTAACAGGACTTTGCGCTGCAACAGCTGGACATACACAAACTGCAGACAGACAACAGTCAGACTTCACTGCTTCATGTANTGCTGCACACGCTCCTCCCTGCATACCAATGATATATAGCCACCACCAAGCAGGTTACCTACTGCTGTGCTGCTACTGAGGCTTGAAGCTGTGCAGTCACGGCCTTCCTGTATGCGACAGTTTGTGCCTTGCAGCTTACAGTGCCATGGCATGCATAGAAGCATGCACCCTGGGATGCACACCAAACCAGCCAAACAAGTCTACAACACATATCCTGAACACCAACAGAGAGCAACAGTAACACTTGACAAGTGAGGTAGCATGCGCATGCTGACATGCTGATGCGTACTGCAGCAGTGGCAGCAGTCCTGGAGGCACAGCAAGTCAGGGGATGTGGAAGCTATGTGGCTGGTGCATACTTGAGGGCAGCCAGGAAAGCAATGGTCTGTATGGTCTTGCCCAAGCCCATCTCATCAGCCAAGATGACATGCTTGTGCTGCTCCCATGCATTGTACAGCCAGTTGAGGCCTTCCAGCTGGTAAGGATGCAGCTCGCCCCCATGCAAAAACACAGGGCTGGTGCTGAACTTGCGTTGCCCCAAGTGCCGCCCTGCTGCAGAGCGTGTGCTGCTGGCATGACTGGTGTTAGCCTGCATTGAGGCAAGTGTTGGTGCTTGTCCGTTCTAGAAATTTGGATCTGAACTGGCAAGATCGCTAGATGGCGCACAGAGACTGTTAGCTGCTCAGGATGGCAGTATGTATGTGTGCGCTCAGTAGGTGAATGCAGTACAAATATAGACATTTTGCATAAAGCCTAAAAGCAGTGAGATTGTCTCTGGTCGGCCTATTCACATGACACAACCCCAGGCAGTATGCATGAAGTCGCACCAGAGGGTGAGCTGCTGCTGACAGCGTGGCATGGTGATTGCCAGGCCTATCACCATCTGGAGTCAGAGGGCAGATTGCACTAGTGAAGTACTCGCAAGATTTGAGCGGCATGCAGCCCGCCTTTGTCATTGGGACAAGTATTTTGTCAATACAATGGATACCTGCAGGTGGGTGTTTGCAGTTTGTTGTGCACAGTAGACACAANCAGTCAATTGTGCAGACCACATTTAGGGGCATGGCATCAACAAGCAGTGTTGATGATTGACAAGCACCCATGATGTGCAAAACAGGGANGCCAACTTCAGGTCTGCTTTAGCAAGGTTTTCCCTTCCTGGTCTGATTTGTCTGTGCCAGCCTGGATTAGAGCCCACTTCAGGTATGCGCTAGCAAGTTGCTTTCTTCCTGGTCTGGTTTGTTTGTGCCAGCCTGGATCAGAGCCAACTTCANTGGTCAAGCTGGCTGCATGTAACCAGAACATGGTCTTCTACCTCCGAAAGAAAATCTGTGTTGCTGTCTAACCTGTTGCTCAGCAGAGGCGAAACCCCGACTACCCAGGAAGTAGCTCTGCGGTAAGACTTGACCGGCGTGACTACGTCCAGTTCGATATCCGATGTGCAGCGCGCGCATTGCCATGTTACCTGCGCGAATAGCTGCTCCGAATGCCGCAGCGCACTGCTCCGCGCTAGACTCGCTTACTCTGATCGTAATCAATTACTACCGTAACAAAAGCAACCATTATATTGGCGTTACTTCTTCAAGTGTGAAACCGCGCAGGCATTGCGGAAGCGTCGCTATCAGCACAGAAGCCAGACAAGTCTCAAGTGTGCCAATCAAGGCGTCAGTGCCGCCACGTTGCAAGCGATAAGCAGGCGCGGGGGCCTGGATATGTACCGGCCTCAACTATAGCGCGCTCGCAAGCACCTGTAGCAATTTGTTTAGGTTCACATGAATGGCTACGACGATCAGGGTCCGTTTCAGGCGAACACACGGGTTGTTGCTGTGGTTGCGCTTGCCGTGGCTGGTGTCTTTGTGTTACTTGGGCTCATTTTGAGTATAGCTCGAGCTGTGCAACAGAGAACACTTGATCGGGTAATGCCTGACGTTGCCAGCCAGTTTGTTCTTGCTGGCAGCAGACTGGCAACTTCTGTCCACCCTATATCTCTGTTGCCTTGAGCTATGCTCGCCTAGCTGCTTGAGCTGCTGCTGAACTCAGGCAATNCATGTGTGACGTCAGCAGAAGAAGGAGACGAGTCATCACAGGTCCTGTACAGCCCACAGGGCTGACTACCCAAAGGCAGTAAGAAACAAATGTGATTCAAAGTTGGCATGGCCCATTCAGCCCACTGAGAGCCACTCAAAGCAAGTAGCTGCGTACAAATAGGTGGTGGCACAATCGCCTGCTGGCTATGGACACTTGGTGTCTGTTATGCTGTGTCAAGACATGCTCAACAACTCTATATGTATCANTCAAGGCGGAAGGCGTCACTTTGGCTAGAGGGGGTGCTGGAGGGGTCAGACCTGTGCTTCCGCTTGCTAGCATGACCAGGCTGCTGGTGGGAGGAGTTGCGGGGGGTGAAGGGAAGCAAGGGACTGTCAAACGTAGTGCCAGCAACCTGCAAGGGAGTCACAGCACACTCTGCACGCGAAGCCCACTGCAGCTTTCATCCCCTGCTCATGAAGGGTGTCACAAATCGTTACTGCAAAACTGATGAGGTGCATGTCTCAGACATGCTCAGTGTGGATTCCTATAGGTGATGACAGTGACTCTGGTGGCTTTCAGGCATCACTGCAGGTGAATGGCTTGAGCAGTAACGCTTTGACCTGGCTTGCATGTGACACAAAGCAGCAAATCAGCTAGATTCCATCATATACAATGCTAGTCACATATGACTGGCTCACTGTCATGACAGATGATGTGCTCATGGACAAGCATATGCAACCAGCAATATGGCACATGTTCACAGACAGATCAGGTTGCATCAAGACATANTCGAGCCTGCCTCTGCTGCAACCCCTTGACTGCGCACAAGGATGCAGTGAAGCCGGCCAGAATGGGCACGTGCGTTTGACAAATAACCTAGACTGAGTCATCATACTGCCGATCGTTCTTTTTTTCCTGGCTTGTGCCGCTTGTTGTTAACTGGTGTAACGTACGCGGCGATGCATGACATGTCATAGCTAGATCGGTGTTCAATTGTGTGCAGACTCAACGCTTGTCGAAAGCTGCGTATGTTTCATCGTGATGAGCGTAAACACCGCGGGGGAAGCCAGGTTTGAAGTTGTTGTTGCGCAGGTACAGAAAGTTTTTCGCTGCAGTCCTGTCTGCCTGTATGTCATGTCGAGGTGTACGGCGATGGCTCGTTACACGTTAAGACCTTGGTTTTAGGCAATTTTGAACGAAGTCAAGTATGGCCTGGAAACTAACCAGTTGGCAGAGGTCNTACCGGTCTGTGGATTGGTGACAGACCATGTGAGGAGGTGGGTGCTGAAGAGAAGGGCGTTGAAGACCTGCCAAAGCTGGTGCTGGCCTCCTGCAGCAAGCCACAACATNCCTCCGGGAACAGCAAGAATGTTGAGTTTTACCAGCAGTTGTTGCAGAAGCACAGCCCAGTGGCTGAGGACAAGACCTCAGTGGCTTGGTGGCTCACCAAGCAGCCTGCTCAGGTCTGCTCATCTTGCTGCCAAGACAGTTTTCTCTCTTCTTAGGTTTTTCTTCTGTTTCAAGCACACAGCCGCAAGGTTGCGTCATGGTGGTCCGCACGAGTTGATACAGTGCAAACAGTGCTCACACTGCTTTTGCTGTTTGCGCTGCCTGTCCTAGGTACGATTTTACTGTCTGCATGTTTAAGTTCATGTCGTCGCGAGCGTGGCTGCTGTGTGTATGTGCTCACTCAATACAGCGTACGCGACTTCTCGCTGTGATGCTTGTTGCGTACGTCAACCACTCGATGCACACGTACAAGTGCAGCTTTTGCAGCATACTGTATACAGATGACAAGCTTAATGCAGATAGCACGGCGTTGTTCAAAAAGTGATCTGGCCTTTGAAGGACAAGCATCGAAACATGTCGAAACTGTTCTAAACTCCCAATGCCGTAAAGCACCTGAGGTAAACTGACTTCTGCCCACATGGGATGTGCGCTTTTATGTGTTCTTGGACCAAGATTCGTATACATGAGCCATGCAGGAGCAATGACAGTTCATTCTAGCTGACTGCCCTGAGCATCAGGTTAGGAATGTTTTGCTTTTGCTTGCTTCGAGATGCCTTGATGCCCTGTTAAAAATGTGATCCCGACATAAACTGCTGAAACCATTGATCGCTATGGCATCATGGGAACCAATCTTAACAACATCAGCTGGACTGTGAGCACACAGCTTTGCCGAATTCTGTGACCGCAGGCACAGTCTGGTCTGTTTGCTTCCTGCAGTCATTCTGCTACACTACAGTATGGGCGGGTCTACCTGATCCCGTGTACCTATGCAGCTCAATTCATCAGATAACATTATCGGGCACCAAAACGGTGCTGCACTTAGCAGTCCGCTGTGCCAAGGTAAGCAGCCTATGCGTGGCTGCATTTATAGCAGCAGTGCAGGTAATTTGCAAGACTGAGCCACTAGCTTCGCCAACCTCGACACAGAGCTTGTAAGTGTGTAGGTGGGTCCAGTAACCTGACAACTTGATGACTGACTTGCAAATATGCATGTGCCCTTGGCAAGCAAATGAGCTTGGTCACACACCTTTACAGCTGCAGCAGCGGACTGCTAGACTGCAAGCTGAGCAGCTGCAAGGAGCACTGCTGTACCACTCATTCCTTCCTATATTTGCTGTTAGTGCAGGTACAGCATCAACACGGATGTGCATGCCTTTCGTTGTCTCCACTGTCATCGATAGCTGCATGGCGAGCATGCACTGCGCTGAGAGGGAGTTACACGCTTTGGCCAGCCAACAAGTCTNGTGCATCAACAGGGCAGTGTACAAGATGTTGCTGCAGCCAGACAAGAGGATAGATCTGCAGTGTATGTGACATATCTGGCAACACCATCTGTGCATGATGACAGACTTTCCCTGACCTGATGCTGCATCAGAAGCCGCTGATTCCAGCTTTATCTTACGCACTACAGCACAATCAGCACCTGCGCATGATTCGTCAGCTGTAACTGTATGGTAGATGCAAAACAAGTAGCTGCCAACACAAGTACATAAGCCAGACGTTAGCAAAAGATTCAGTGCATGAATGTGCTGTGCTATGGCAGCGGCACAAGCAGGGTGGATACAGAAACAAAAGCTGCTTTGTGCAACAGAAATTTCACACATATGCAGTAACGGTCGAGCTGAGGAGCAGAATCCTTGTCACACAGCAGACCTGCAGGAACTAACCTTGAATCTGTGACGCTACATAGGCCATCAGGAAGAATGACATGGCTTTGGACAAACCTTACAAACACCACTNACTGCAAGGTGTACTTGGTGTGTATGCTACGGGCAGAAGACTCGCATGAGCTACGACATCGCCCTCATGTGACATGGGCATGAATGTTGCTGATGAAAGGCGATCCATGACATGGCAGCGTGGTTTGCATCATTGTTATTGTGCTTGTGATGCTCGTGGAAAGACAGTGCAAACTTAGCGCTGCAGAGCTGACCCTTTGCTGTGTCCAAACACGGCGGCATAGTACAGGGACTGAGTGTAGGTTCATGTTCACAATAACATGTCCCGCTAACCTGATACAAGTCTGTTTGATCTTGCCCAAGACGTTGCAGGCTTGCTTGCAGAGCCTTGATCATGGACTGACGACCAAGCCTAAAGCCCCCGCCCACGAGGAAATTGGTCCATGGTATGGTGAAAAATTTAGTGCCCACAGTGACAGGCTTTGCTGCTTGCTTTGCAGTTGCACACTTTCATCTGCACCTACAGTCTTGGCTGATGCAGGAAGAAAAGGCCAAAGGGTTGCTATCGCGCTTCAAGAATGATCACCTACATCACATGCTAGACTTGCTTGACATCCCACGCTCTGATTTAAAAGACAAGGTCAGTTTCTGCAACTTGTGAAATTCCATGATGCATGTCACCTATGCAGCTCTGCCGGGGGCTATGGGTTGTCAGCTTGCATGGTCACACAAGCTCATCTTAGGCAGGTCAAAGTTATGTGTGGAAGTTTCACAGATGCTACTGCAACCTTTGCATGCAAAATTCCTGCCCCTGACTCAGTCATGCGGTCTGCACAGCACAGCACCTTCAGCCTGTCTCAGCTGGCCTGATGTGGCACACTGGTGTCAACCAGTCAACATTGCATGTTGCCACCACCCACCAGGGCCCTAGTCCCAGCCTGAGCCCAAAATGATGTTCATGCCATGTGTCATGTGGCTTCCGGGTAGCAGCCACATGTTGTAGCAATGCTCCAGATTGGCTGCGATGTATCAGAAGGTCACCCGGGAATGTTCCAAAATCCATGTCGTGCCCCTGCTGGGCCAAGAGGTGTGTTGGNAATGGATGATCCACACGCCTACCACTTTCAATAGGCAATGAATGACAGCTAAGTCTGAATTGCAAGAAATGCTTCGTACGCTTGCGTAGAACTGATAACTTAAAATAGGATTTGTGGCACTGATAGAATGAAACCAGTTGTGTGTAGTACACAGCTTAGCAAGCTTTGAGGGTGCTGTGCCTGGTTTTGCAGATAGGCTGGACCAAATGGATGCATCACGCTGCTTAACAAGCTGTGAGACNACATGCACAGCCACCATAGTAGAGCTAGGTAGGAGTGACACAGCACATGCCATGCTGGCAATTCTTGACTGCGTTTGTCACATTTACTGTGAACCTCAAGTGGCTTTTTAGGCCAAAGGCAGGTTGCAATGCTGACATGAGCATGATGTGACACATAGCAGCTTCACGAAAGCATCTACCCTGTCAGGGGGCTGATCAACCAGTAGTAGCACATTGGCTGCAATGCCTTCCGATGCAAAGCAGGCGCCTTGTGACGCTAACATCAGGCACACACAACAGGCAGTGTGCAGACGCTCATGACATGTGGTCAGTTAAAAGCAGTAGAGAACGTACTCTGTCTACGACCCTAGTCAAGGTACCCTCTATGTCTGCCACATTCAGCTTCCATAGATGCTCCATGATCTGCCCCTGTTTAGCTTCAAAGAATGCAGCCACGCTGTCCTCAGTCATTGCCCCGCTTTGCAAGCTCTTCTCTGCTTCTTGTTGGATGGTCACCATGCCTGAACACAATTGCTTCCTTGATGCACCACGCAGAAGACTAGCCCCAAGAGACATGTTACTGTTGTCAACAACTGATGGGGTATATGATTGTTAGCCAGGGCATAAGGTGACATGCTGATGAAAAGCACGCACGATGTGCCTGGAAGCTGCATGCATGATGTCCCTATAAAGCTCCACGTCAATCCCTGAATGTACAAAGGGAGCACTACAGGTTGCTGANAGCCTGACACTTGTGCGCAACAGAGCTGCAGGTATGTCATGAAGCCATACTGCATGCCTTCAAGTCATTAATGCCATTGCATGACATGCAGTTGCTCCTGACAGCTGTGGTCATGCATCTGTCCTACAGTCTTCTTCTTCAATCATGCTTATGAAAGTTACCGTCAAACGTGCTCCCACAACAAAGGTTTGTACTGTGTGGCAGGCTGGAATCAGTTTGACCTGGACTTCTATCTGTCTGCACCCAAGACCAGCTCAATCAACGGAGGCCATCACAGGATGACAGTACTTGACAACAGGCTAGTGCCCGGCGATACAGCAAGCTTCCCTGCTGTAAGGATCATGCATCTGAATGGTTTGCAGTGCTGACAGTGTCCTTGACTCATGTATGATGACTGCTGTTGCATAGATCACTCAGCTGGCATGTGCAGACTTTCAACAACCTCATGAACTACACTGAATCATGTGTAACCCGCACTGCACACCTTGTGTTTCAGATCACGCTTTGTCATCATGATGTGTTTCAGTCATTCTGGGCCNGTGTCAAGCGTAGCCAATGGCCGAGCAGCATTGGCGAGTCGCGAGAAGTGTCACTGACCATGCTGTGGCAGGGGCACTAGTCTGGCAGCGTAGTTCTTTTGCAAGACAGCACAGCTCTTGTGACATAGCCAGCTTCTACAAGCACCACACTGCAAGACCTGCAATTGCAGTATTGGTCATTTATAGATTGTGCGTGGCGTGCAACATGCACATACAAAATTGGCAGTCAAATCAAGTGAGCATTGCTAAATTACTGGAAGTGCTGTGAATAGAGCCGTCAGCATATGGTCACCTGTGAGCGTTACACTTGAACGGCCTTCAATCGCTCCTTGCTGGGACAGACAGCAGCGGGCAGAGGCTGCTGAATATTTGACTGGCTGTCAGGATCAGGGCGTAGCTGTAGATTGCAAAGCATATCACATGGCTGAAGAGCAACCAGGTGGAACCTGACAGCACTCCCTCAGCTGGTCTTCATGTCTGCCATCACTTCAGCTATGTCTATCTGAGGCGCGCAGCGATTGAAGAGCTGAAGTTGTATCTATGTCAGCGAGCAACTTGCTCACATGCCATGCTGGTGCTGTGCAGCCTCTGCACTGATAACATGTGTATTATTGCTATTGTATGTATATTATTATATTCATGTATTAGGCAGATATGTCTTACAGCTAAAGACTACAGAACCAGGCATCGTCCAGGCATCCTCGACCTCACGACACTTAGGACTCTGCCCACAAATGACTGCACCCAATGGGCCCCCCATGGCATGACCTGCAACCAAGCCTCATGTCTCACTATGTTTGCTCGTGCTAGGTAGCGCTTGCTTTGGTGTGCACCACCTTTTGCATGGCGTTACACGGCTTTGACAGCTTTAGCAATTTCTGTACAAATCTGCCCAAAACGGCTGATACTTGTACAACATATTCGGGAAATTACATGACAAAGCTGAAGTGCATGTCAAACTTGGATGACTATCCTTCACCATTACACATGTACCTTAATGCATGGACTTATACCAAATCTTCAGCTTCTCAGACAACTCCATGCCCTCAGTAAGATAATCTTCAAAATTCCACGAAGCTGACTGCCACCCGTGTCGGATTGCGTATGTTCTAGCTTGCCTTGCCTGGAAATTGAGGACTCTCTTGTACGGGCGGAGAGGCCTTCCAGGGTCAAACTCCAATGCTCTGTTGTCAATATCTTGGAAAGTAAGGTTTCTTAGTTGGTAGGGTGGGCTCCTCCAATCTGTTCCCATCTTATCCCGACCAACGTCAACCAGCTTCTTCATCAAAATGCTTGGGTCTGTTATCTTGGCAATAAACTTGTCAGAGTTTTTGTCAAATGTAAAGCACAACCGTGAGGTGTCAAATGCCCACTCTATAGGCTTCCACAAAGGCAACCCATTCTTGACATCATTGATGTTATCAAATCCAAGCAAGTGAACATACTCAAACCATTCCCACTTAAACAAGTGGGAGCTAATGACCGTAGAGGATGGCAAGACAGCATTGGTGAGCAGACACCAACACTTGCNCTCTGCAGCTACGATTATCTTTTCAAAGTTGTCCTGATTGGGGACTCCGGTGTCGGGAAGTCCAACCTGCTGAGTCGTTTCACTCGCAACGAATTCTGCTTGGAGTCCAAGTCGACTATTGGAGTTGAGTTCGCAACTCGCAGCATCCAGGCAAGGCAGCAACACGAGATGCAGCAGTCACTGCACAATCATGCAACTGTCTGTGCATGATAACAGCCACACACAGGTATAACGCCGGGCGTGATCAGTGGAATGCCTGTAGGTTGACGGCAAGACTATCAAAGCACAGATATGGGACACAGCTGGCCAAGAGAGGTACAGAGCTATCACAAGTGCATACTACAGAGGTGCAGTCGGTGCACTCCTGGTGTACGACATCACTAAGTCAGGTCAGCCTTTTTGGGCATTTGCATGATTGTAGTTTGATGCCTACCAAGCAGCTTAGACGCAACATCAGTAGGGCTCACCTGATGTGACCTTGTGTCTGCAGTCACATTTGAGAATGTAGAGCGATGGTTGAAGGAGCTGCGGGACCATGCCGATTCAAACATTGTCATAATGCTAGTCGGAAACAAGAGTGATCTCAGACACCTTCGCAGTGTGCAAACAGAGGACTCTCAAGCCTTCTGTGAGAAGGAGGGTCTGTCATTCATTGAGACCTCAGCGCTGGAATCAACAAATGTGGAGCTTGCGTTTCAGAAAATTTTGACAGAAATTTACCACATTGTCAGCAAAAAGGCACTCGCAGCTGATGACAACAATACTCAGGTAGGCCCTGGTGGAGGCACAAGAATCGAAGTCACTCCATCCAATGCTGGAGATGAAACAAAGAAGAAGTCAACATGCTGCAGTTAAGAGTACGCACCAGGTCTTGCACCTATGTTGGTTGTGAGCCAGTCTTGCTGTATACTAAAGCTGGGCCATGCCTTTAGCGCAGCAGCAATGCTGTCTGGTACTAGTCCTGCTGTATTCTGTCCTCTTTCAAGCAGATCTCATTCATTGCTTTGTGGATTCGCAAGGGTGTGACACTTTGCTATTCTGCCCATAAAACTAGATGTTACAGCAACCTATATCATACCCTGGGTCGACACGTACAGGGCTCCTGTCCCGTAAAGTTTGTTTCACCTTGTGCCAGTGATTGGGAATGTTAGCTTAGAGCTAATCGGTTACCATGCCTGGTCCAGGGGATGACTCTGTTGCATTTTACCTACAGAAAGCAGCATGAGGCTGACATGCCATATACTTGTCTGAAAGGATTGCGCATGTAATGCCTGCAAGCACTTCCTACTCACACAAAAAACTGACTTGACGGGAGATGACAAACTGCACACATCGGATAGAATCTGTAACACAGTTCTGAAAAGCTGCCTCAAGTGTGCAGATAGGGCAACCTTCCACCGTACATTTGTGGAACATTCGGCTGCGACACATGGACAGGCACAGTCTGCTGATGCAAATACCTATACTGTGTGGGTCCTTGACCTATGAAGCCCCCTTGCCTTGCAACATGTCCTATCTGTACATGTGCCTCACTCTCTTCTTGACCAATTGAGGATGCTGCCCGACTTTCAGATGCTGCACCATTGTCAGCAGCTGCCTGATCTTGCATCTNGAAAAGTATCTAGCATGTACACTCCATCCGCCGGGGCAACGCGCTCTGCAGAGACTATGTCAGAACTGCTACCAGGCGCACAGGTACCGCATCAGCTGCAAGGCACGTTCATCGAACATGTACAAGCCATGACAGTTTGTGACTTGCAGGCCAGGATGCATAAGAAGCTTGCTCAGCTGACCAAGGTACTGCGCTTGCTGAAGCAACATGCCTCCCTGCACTGCATCCTCTGAGCACCGCTCGTTCTGAGCAGGTCATCAAGCAGCTGAACACCAAAGGGGCTGAAAACACCTGCAACTTACAAGAGGCGGCAGGAGAGTATGAAGTGGAAATTGAACAGATACTACAGACAACCGCCACACGTCTGGGTGCCTTCAGCAAGCAGATGGCGTTACAGGTTGAGGAGGAACGCATCAAACAGGTGGTCAAGGTATGGACAGCTCAGAAAGCACGCATCAGCGTCAAGAGACATGTAATGCAGTACCATGCTCCCATCTGTTCACATGATGCACGCAACACCTGCCATGTCAGCACGACATCGCTGACAATCATCAGAAAGACCAGCCACACATGTGTTAACATCAAGTGCATCTGCAAACAAGCAATTTGGATGNCCATCCACTACAACCGTGGTCAGCCTATCTGATGAGTCAGATCCTGCCCAAACCCACCAAGTGCCCACATCTGCAGAGCTGCAGACAGATGAGTCATAAAGAAGCCCAGTTGTGGCTGATGTGAAAGCCACAGTCAGCAACCGATGCAACGGCAGGAATTTGAGACAGGGACATGTCGTTTGGAAAGTCCCATACATTGTGACAGAGGCACAAGCTGCAGTCTTGAGAAAGATTGCTACTTTAGCTTTCAGGCTGGATAGACAGAAAGAGGTGGAATTGTCCCTCAGAGTGGCAGTCACCTGAGGACAGTCCTTACGGATTGTAAATCAGCATCTCAAGCCTCAGTACAGACTTGTAGCAACTCTGGCTGGACAGACAGAAAGAGGTGGAATTGTCCCTCAGAGTGGCAGTCACCTGAGCTGAGTCTTCTTCACAGTTTGTCATTCAGTGTTTCAACCCATAGATCCTCAGTACATAATTGTAGCAGCTTTTAGCTTTCAGGGTGCCCATGTATCGCTTAGCCATCACAGTACTTGTACAATCTGCGTATACAATAGATGTAGCCTGTACAACCTCTGCAGAAGTCACAGCAGCCTTGATTGGCAACGTCTTAGTTGCCAGAACGTCAAAAAAGTTTGCCTAATTTGCCGAATTATCTTGTCTGCCTGCTTTATACTATAAATGATATACGCACCTGCATGAGCGTCAAATTGAATATGACAAGGTCATGTCGTAGCGATAGTCTTGTAAGCACAGGGTAGTGTTGTTCGTAGCCTGTAATTGCCCAAGTCGACTGTTTGTGTTCACTCTGTCCTGGCTCAGTCTGTCTGACAGTGTGCACGGTGTACGCACTATACCGTTTGCATTTTAGCAGCATGCCACGTCACTTGTAGACAGCTACTCAGTGAGCCAGACGAGTAAGCGCTACCTGATAACATCAAGCCCATGGCGCTCAAAGGCAAGACGCCATGTGCAGATGTACAAATTTGTTTCGTATCGTGCAAACGCTCACTGTGCGTTCTGCAAGTGTGTTTGACTCAGCCCATTGTGCNCGTGAATTCGATTTGTCAGCAGGTCGTGTATTTGATGCGGTTGATGCAACAGACCGAATAAGCGCAACAGCCTTGCAGGTGTGTGCTGTCATACTGGCTAGTACACAGACAAGTCTCCTAAGATGCAGTGTGAACTGCCGGAACCATCTGCATATGCTGAGTATGATGTGCAGCGCCTACATAGCTCTAGACTAGGACAGGCTCCCAGCAGCACCCTGAGATGTGGCTATGCAGCATACCTGAAAGTGCACTATGGTGGACTTGACAGACCTTGAGTTTCGACAAAAGTCAAAAAATTTGCTATCCTGCATCGGCAGAGAAAGAGTGAGTCAGCTTGGATGCAGCAGGTGATTGGTGGTGTCATGTGTGCATGTTTCAGTTGTCATTGGGGGTGCTAAATACCTTCTGCACTGCTAAACACTCTTGATAAAGCTCATCCTGGTGAGCATCAACCTCATCCTCTGTGTGATCCTGTATATCCACAGCTGCGCAACACACAGTGCAACTCACGTGCTACATCCCTGAGCTCCAGCAGCTGCAGCAGTACTCACAGGCGCAAGCACCATACACTGCATAGTTGGCTTATATCAGGCATTGCAACTCACTCAGTGCAGCTTACCTGTGCATGTTCCTGCAGGTGAGTTGCGGAGCCACAGGCTCTCTCATTGTGCGGCTTGTGCAGCTGACAGCAACAGCAAACGGCTANTGGCACAGATACATATGCCATTCATTACTTGCAGGCGTTGAAGGAGAGGAGCAAAACATCAACCCCACAATTGCGTACTACATTGGTGTTGGGTTTGCAAGCTGGTTGTCACAGACCCTCCAAGTTCCACCAAATTCGCTGCAAATCTCTGTAAGTTGCTCACGCCTCAGATTTTGATGTATCCAGTACACTGCAGACCTGACATGCGCATGTCGTCCATCAGCGCCTGGCTTGTACCACAGCAAGTCTCATTCAGCCTAGCAAACCATGCCTGGTGTGAGCATAGGGCCATGTTTTGACCATGCAGATTGGCCAGAGTGCTTCTGCCAAACGAGGCTTGTGTTCATATTGCTATCAGGAACGTCGGCGGTGTTGAGTGACATCATAGGCTGTCCAGGACAACAACATCGAGGTTGTAGTGACTCAGCAACATATGTGCAGGTCGGTCCAATTCTGGGCTGTGCCCATTTGTCAGAATGCTTACCTGTCAACCCTGAAATATGCAGCTCAGTCTCAGCTCACAATCACAGTGTGATCATGGGTTACTACTGAGCGCGGCGCTACATCGCATCATGCTGCACATGCACGACTCACACTACTTAACTCCTGACAACCAGGGCCATGTTCAAGCTCTAGTTCTTGGGCATGCTCGCTAAGCAAACCTGGAAAACGAGTCACAGCCACATCAACTCAGCCTTCACACTTGACAAAAGCGGAGGCATAGCTGAGCAAGCTGACGACCACAGAACCCCTGACAGGGTGACTGCAACTTGGGACGCACCAGGCTTTGCAACATGTGCCTTGAGTAGACAACGCCTATCTGAGCACAGCAATCAAGCGTGCCTATGCATGAACTCCTGCAAGCACTTCAGCATCCATCTGGTGCCCTCAAGACTGCTGTGTTTGCAATGCTGCATTTATAGCCTAGAGACTTGCAGCTTGCACTGTCTCAGAAACCAAACCACCCACTACCACACTTGAATCAGTCACTGTTCAGACATGCGAGCAACGCTCAGCTGCAAGTAAGGTGCCTACCACATGCTAGTCAGTGTAAACACGCAATAAAAAGGAAAAAGTGGGGATCAAGATCACGGCAGGCCTCCCCACGAGCCAGCCTTCTTTCCTGTTCTGTTGTTTGTTGCTGCCTTGGCTTTCGCTTCTTCTTTAGCCTTGTCAGCTGCGGCTGCCTCCTTGGGTCGTGTAATCCTTTGTACTGCTAGCTTGACTTTGCTGCCGGTGTCAATGGCATCAAGCGGATCCTTCCTCAATCTGCGCAATGCAGTGGAAGTCAGCAGTGTGTCAGACACACATTCCCAGCCCTGGTTTCTATAGAAACCCTATCTATACCTATCTTTGTAGAAAACAACACATGAGATGAAGTGTGACTGGTGTTGATCATTGCCTGCTTGGTAGTGTCAAGCTGCCCAACATGCATAAACCCACAAAGCACAGCCTAAACTGGCCATGTAAGTTGTTGCTGATGATAATGCTGATTGGGCTTCTGTGCAAAGAAAGGAAATCTCTATGCAGCCTGAAATCATTTGTTCAACAAGCCACATTCAGTGTGAGCACTGCTTGTATGATTTTGTGCANTACATGAGTGAGACGGCACACTGCCATCATGCCTTAACTTTGGAGTTTTAGCAATTCAGATTGCTGTTTGATACGCTACCTGATGTTGGCTCAACTTGCTCATGATGTGGCACATCACAAGCATCTCAAAAGGCATGCAGGCATCGAGGTGTATGCAACGTGAATATGCATATGCAATTTGTACCTGAGTGTTCAACCTTGCTTTGCTGTCTGCCATTGTCCAATTTGGCATGATCCGCTATCTTCTTGATATCATCTGCCATATCATCTGGCTTGCTATACGTGCACGACCAAATTTCCTCAGCAGCCTGCACAGAAACAGAACGTTGACGATATTGACTTTGTCTTACAAGGTGCTTCAGAGTTTATGTCTGAACCGGTATGGACCGGTTGAGGGTAGGTGGGAGTTGCCCGTCACCGTTCACATGTCGATCAAGATGGATATCATGTATGTTTGCAATGCTGGCCATACGACATTCAGTCAGCCACCACCGCAACACGAGAGGCAGTGAAGACAAGACACCATTGCGCGTAAGTTGTGGCAAGGCATGCTCAATGTCCATTACATTGCAGCAAGTGCGAAGTGGTGCAGGATGACAACCATGCAAATCTGACCTGCTCTAGTCCTTGGAAGCCCTCGACAGCCTCAGCATATGCCAAGGTGCTCTTCAATATTATGTTACAATACAGCCTAGGGTCATGAGCCGCATCATCGACCGCAGATGCCCCCAACTTTGTGCATACATCTGCAGCTGTATGTGCCGTTGTATGTTGACCAATATGCAAATTGCCCCAAGAGTCTCCCTGCATCCCAAAAAAACCCGGTGAGGCAACCGGAGACGCCAAGAGCTGCACCATGCATTCGTCAAGGNATGGCTAGCATTTGCGTTCGCCGTGCGACCGCGCTTGTGTTTCACCTCACATGCGTCTTACTGCTGTTGTGTAGTGCGACCGCCCAGGACAGCCTGACCGTCAGGTGAGCCGACATTCAAATTTGCCTCGGTCAGTGCACCCTGTACACGTCAGTTCACCAGTATCCAGTTGACATCGTGTCTTGCTTAAGAGAGTGATCAGTCCTCACAAAAGTCGTGCAACTGCAAAGTGACGACGTGCACTGTCAACAACGTTGGCACGCAATGACATCGCTGAAAACCTCAGAAAATGACCAACGCAACCACTGCTTTTCTGCACAGCAAGCTGCGTCCCTTTGTCGGTCACCTTGATCCCCTGACACAACTCACGACTGCCCGTTGCAGACGGTCGGGCTCATCTTACACGAATGCGCCTCTGGATGGGCCTCTGCAGAGCGTCCCAGGCGTCTGCAGCAGCAACAAAATTCTATTCAACCAGAGCTGCTGGGCTACAAACAAAAGCCAGCATCATAGTAATACAGCTCAAGCCCTACCTGAGCATGCTGGTGATCCTGGAACACTTGAGAAGTGGGCTCCTGCTGCTGATGCTGGTCTGCAGCTNGCCTCTGCATAGCAAGCTACAGGGTATTGTTGCAGGTGCATCCGGAAGGAATCACAGGGTGGTAGCAAAGTGAAAACCTTCTCGCCGGCAACAACAGCATATAGGTTCTCGTAGTGATCTTTGTGAAAAGAGGTCACGCTGTCATCGCTGCCTATCCACAGATTTACTGCCTCAGGGCCTGCTCCAAACGCCTCTGATGCCCAAGCCAAGTCTTCACCCACTTGACTGACAAGCTCAGGGAAGCACGCCCTCAAGTTGTTATCCTGTTGCTGTAGATACATTGTACATGCTCTGTGTGGTTTGTCGCCACCACTGCCTGTAAGATTGCTGCAAGATTTGCCTGTGGATTGTGGAGTCTGCAGCGCTGCATGCACATCTGGTGTGCTGTGAGCTATGTGATCAAGGAGTTCTGCAAATGGCATAACTTGCTGATGAGGCAACATGAAGCATTTCTGATGCTTTGTGCTGCCATGTGCATCGACAGAAACTTCACACACAGCATCAGCTCTGCCGTCTGGAGTGACTGCAACCGTGACCTGCGACCGTGTCATCAACATCTCACACTGCAGTCATAATCTCACAATGAGAAGCATAGGCAACATGCAGATTCTGAGTGCACCTGTTTTGTGGCTAGCTTCTCAGCAAGGTACTTTTTGTTCCAGAGCTGCAGTGCTGCCCAGTCATCAATAGCTCCTGCATGCAGCACTCCCCACTCAGATGCAGGCTTGAGCATTGTAGGGAGTATTTCTTGGCATGTAGCGAGACATTTAGACGCCGCATTGGCGACGCGTGGCTAGTAAGTTAATACCTGTGATTATGCAGGGCTTGTTTTTGCTGACATAGTCTCTGTAAAATGTTAAGGGTGTGAGCGGCCAAGCCACTCTCTGTACAGTAGACCCCAAATCTAGCTCTGCAAAAACAAACTTGTCACCTGCAAAAACACCCAGATTGCTTTCGCGAAAAATGACTTTCCCTTGTGTACCTCGTAGCTCAGTTGACAATGTCTTCAGGCGCTGGAGGNAACACTTTTGCTTGAGAGTCTGACTGCTGGTCAGACCACTGACTGACTGCACATGTCAATAGCATGGTGGGTTTGTGCCATGCAAATCACATGACACATCTTGCACACATGTGCAACATTGTCTCTGTACCATGCATGATCAAGTGACCGTCCGTGAGTGTGTCTGCAGCACGCTGGCAGAAGCCAAACCCTACAGCTGATCCACCGGGACCTCTAGGGTTTGNATAAGCCCCAAACACCGCTCTTACTTCTCTCATGAGCGTGGCTCGGGCTGCCTCGACACCGTACATTCTCAGAGTGCCTCCCACATCATTGCTGGTGATCTGGTTGACATCAATGATGTCGTTGTGTGCCCAGATGCCGTGGAAGTTGATGCCATCTGTTTGCACTTTCAGAGGGCCTGCTGCATCTGCTTCCACAATGTAGCACTTCTCAATGCCTGCAACACAGTAGTTAGGTAACTCACTTAACTACAGTCCTCACAGCAAGTGGACACCACAGCAAGTAGCACCAGATAGATGATGTGGTCTTGTCACAACATGGCTTGCGGCACTTGGGTATAAACCCACTATTAGTTTGTATGAGTGGCACACTGCGAAGCATTCAGGTTTGTGCAATGCAAACATGCAGTTGCTGCGGTGCTCGCTGTTGAAAGTAGTACTCAATCTGCGGGGTCAAGTTGTCAAGATTGCTGCCCAACAGCACAGAATGACCGAGCACTTACCTGGAGTGTCTCGAAGCATGGTATTCACAGCAACCCGCTCAGCCAGCTCTTGCATCNAAAGCATTGTGTACTACATAAGACTTGCACAACTTCACTGAAGGACTTGCTGTGGCAAACAAGGCAGCAACTCAGGTTCACACCTGATGCAGGCTGGTGCAAGCTTGCTCAGACGAACCACTGCACTGTCTACACTCTGGAGGTGCGCCAATGAGTATCGTTGATGTACATGCTGTCGCAAAAATGATGCTGCAAGTTAAGTATCACAGCTGTTTGCCAGTTCTTGACCTAATGGCAGCGCCTGCAACACAGCAATGCTTTGTGGTCATGCTAAATCTTGCTGAACAACTGCGGGCAGAAAGGCAAATGAGCAATGATTAATTCTAAAGCTGCAATACGCTACAATGTAGCATTTGCGCCTGTTTGTGGACATCAAGCAAATGTCGTTTGTTTGGAATGTGTGTTGACACTGACTTGTGTGATCTGAACTTCTAGAATTGTGAACTGTGGAAATCTGGAAACTTTAACATGCAACCTGTGGCCTGTGTAGTGTACAGGATAGCTAGGTGTTGTGAATGAGATGTAAGACTTCTGTGGCTGTTGAGGCTGCAGCAAGCTAGTCAGCAGCACCTGCATACACCTGCCGTCATATTCATGCTGGCTGTGTGCACTGTCTGCAAGGGACGCCAGGGAGCATGCACAGGTGCGCAGATAGTGGAGGCAGGACTCACTGTGCAATACTTGTCAGAGGCACCATTATGTGCATGTCCCAGCCATAACATGACTAATCACACTGGAGAAGAAGGTAAGATACCTTGTGTTGCAAATAGAGCGCTGATAAGCCAGCCTTGTACATGCTCAGCTTGGGTTGGTCTGCTTTCCCATTGCAAAGGGTCCAAGAGACCAGCCTGTCTGCAGGGGAAACAAGCGGTCTCACTTGTAATGCACGTCCTGGGAATCTAAACTTGCGCTGTAGGACAACCAGCGAGCTAAAAGATGGGCTGAGAAGTCATTTGTATCTGATGAACTTGTACAGGGCACATGCAAGATATGTATACGACGCTCATGTGATGCACACCTCTGCCACACATTGCACACAACAGCAAACCACATACTGGTGCATCTCTTCAGCCATGACATTATGTCTGCCAGTGAAGGCTACCTGTGCTGTGAATGGTTCTACTACCCTCCAAGCACGATTACATCATTGCAGACAGTCTGTGCCAGAGGCTTTGAACAATCCTGCATACAACATGATAATTGCACTGAATCAAATGTCACCATCATCACGTTGATGGAGCACTCGTCGCAGCTTGCTTTCCCTACTCATGTGTGAACGCAGACTCACTTTCTTGCCTACGGCAATGATGGCGATCGCTTTGTACCTGAGGATTGCCAAGCCTGCTATAATGGCAGGTAGCAAATACATCAGTCCCCAGTTTTCACCACAGAATTGGTCTTCACAAACCAGACGTCAGTGTAGGGTCAAGAGCTATTACAGGCGTGTGACAACAGCGCTGCTGATCAGAGCATTCAGCTTATATGCAGCTAAGCCTGGAATCTTTCTTCAACCCTTTTACAGCACGTTTCGAACCTGACGCTACATTACGAAAGACCGTCGCATAAAGCAAAGCTGAAGACGACTGTCACAGAGTAGGTCACGTTGCACAGAGTAGGTCACATCCGCGCTCGCAAACAGCTGCACGTGTGAATGGCAAATCGGACCGTTCATCGTTGCGCACACATGCCGGTTGCATAAGCAAACCCGAGTCGTCAACCTACGTACCCCGCATGAAGGTCGGCACCAGCGCCGTGTCAGTTTTGTGTGCGGCATGGGCATGCCTTTGCAATCTGTGACAGGAAGCAGGGCGCTGCATGCGCTGAGTACTTGACATTGCCGTTGAAAGGCTGTCGACGCGGGTACGGCTGCGAGGTTGCAAACCTTCCCTTCCTCGAGTTGCATGTAATTTCGATTGAACCTCGTGCAAGCCGTTCTCGCATCACGCTAGGAGAGATTACACATGTGTGTGCACATCANGGTTGTATATGCTCAATCATGTGACAGAAAGTAGTCATGAGCACACAACTCGTTAATTTTGCGATGTAGCTGCAGATTGCGATATTGCGCGACAATTTTGGACCCAAATTGCTCAGAATTATGTCAAATTCATGATGGTGTCATGTTGGAAATCTACAATGCAGGCTCACAATGTGACAAGGCAGATAGAGTACAGGGGGGATATGGTCAGCCTGACAGAGGCGCTGGTGGGCTTCCCAGCCGGGGGGCAAATCCTGCTGAGTGATGCCATGTATCAGCGTGTATATGGCCGCTTACACACAGCCAACTTTGTGGACCCTAGGCCTGCCTTCAAGCCAGACCTTTCCGCTGGTATGTCAGCAGTTTGCAATGATAAGTGAGCCAGAGTTTGGTGTCCTCAAGATTTACCTGATGTCCCCTCAACACACTCAGTTGCGGGGGTGCCTGCATGGCGCAACCCACACTGCAAACCCCCGGAAGCAATGCTGTTCTGCTATACATGCATGCATCAGGTCAGTGGACAGGTGTGTTGCTGGTGAACACAGGCTTGATGGGTTCTCCTGGTTGAAGCCTCTCTGCATGGTCATGTCACACTGGCATGCTCAACCCAGGCACAACACCTGCACAGCAAACTGACATTGCGTGCTCACCGGTCCAGGATGTGTTGTGAGCCCATGCCTTGACATGTCTGTCTGTGTGCGTGTGCCCTNGCAAGCAGGTAGGCTGCAAGCAGGTGCATTTTCTGCATTGGAACTCTGACGCTGCAAATCCTGTGCCTGACAGAAACATTACAGCTTGTGTTACATGAACCTGAGTGCAGTTTGCTTTACAAACAACCACCTTGTGGCTGCAGTGGAAGAGGGCAGAGCATCATGCTGGCTATTGGTGGAGCCACAGAGAGCTTGTATTGCAAGCCCCATACTTGTGACCTTGTCCTGCATCGGCGCAAAGGCTTTGTCAGGATAGCTGTGCAGACTGGAGCTTCCCTCGTTCCTGTGCTCAACTTTGGGGAGAATGAGCTGTACAACACTTACAGAGCTCCAGCTCGCTCTACTCTGAGGCAGTTTCAGAAGTAAGCAGCCATACTCTGAGTCTGAGAGCTCAGCATCAGTAATTGATTCAGCCTGTGAGCACGCAGAATCTAACTGAGTCAGCTAAGAAGGTCAACTTGCTCACATTCAGCAGGATGACATGGTGTGCTGCAGTCAAGAGATCCCACACAGACCGTTATTGTAGGGCTCGAAGCAATGTGCAATGGCATTAGATCCCACATTGTTTCCCGCCCTGCATCAACAGTCTGTGTGGGATCTGCTGACTGCAGCACACCATGTCATCCTGCTNAGTGTGCTTGGCATGTAGATGACAGGCAGCTCTGTCTGGCCATATGGCGGCAGCACAACAGACACAGAGTTCAGGATGAAAGTCTGCGCATTGCTGCAGGAGATCTGGAGAACCACTTCTACTCCCACTGGATTGTCCAGCATGAGTGTGTGGGTGGCAGTGGAGCCCAAGGGAGCAGACAGCTGGGGTACGGTCTCAGCAGAGGCGGGGTCAGCATGCATGTTCACTAGGTATGTGAAGTTGCCCAGCTGCAGGTCACATCGCGGTCTTGTTTTGGCCATATCCTTTCCACTATAAGTCTGTTCGCAACAGGTTGAGACAAGTCTTGGAGCTTTGCAGCACCAATGAGTGAGCAATGCATAGTAGCGCTGGTGTTGAAGCAATGCATGGCAGCACCATTGATGAAGCAATGCATAAATATAGCAACACCAGTCGTGAAACAATGCAATGCAATGCAATGCAAAATTCTGTCCCTGCTTCATGCTTGATGGCTGCCTCACAGCTGACACTCTATGCTGACCTGTACAGTGTGCCGCCATCCAGTAAGAGGCGGAAAGCATCAGCTGGCATCGGAGCTTTGGCAGGTAGGCCCGACCTTTTGTAGACCCCTGCAGTGAACAAAGCTGTTGGTGCTGTTCAAGTCTTAGTTGCAATCAGCTCAGGGAGGCAGACTGCTGCATGTATGAACTCCAAACATCTGAACAACAGGTTGTCAACTGCTCTTTCTGATAGCTGAGAAGAGCATGCTATTTGGCAAGGGTTCTAGTAATTCTTGCGGATTGATCACGCAGCTCAGGTACAGCTACACTTGTACAAGGATAGGTGCAATCTGCTAGTCTCAGACAAGCACGTTCGTGGTGTAAAGGCATGTGCTGATCAATCAACAGGACCTGCTGGTCCATTCTGCATGCCTGCTGAGCCTGGAGTTTGTATGCAGAAGCATCGTTTTCATGGCGGGNTCATCCCAGCAGCAGCATCCAGGCCCTGGTATGGCAGCCCAACATCAAGGTCTTGGCTGTCGTAGACATCAGTGCGGAGGACGAGATCACGTATGAAGCCACCATATAGCCACATGGCGGTGTGTTGCAAAACCAGTCGGCCCAATGCCAAGAGTGACCCAGCTTTGCCCTTGCCAAACTTGGCTAGAATGTCTGCTGGCGTCCCGCCCTACGCAGTCAACATGTTCCACAGCCAGACTTACAAGTTGCTCAATGCTTTGAGTGGCTTCTAAGTGCCCAGATGCAAGGAGAGGTGCAATAGGGATGCCTTGTTCACAGTGTACAGTGACAAGACCAGGCCTCATCATGTCAACAGCATACAAATCTGACGCTTTGTGCAGTGAGTGAGTGAGTGAGTTGCTGTGTTGTTGCTACTTGACAACAACATATGTGAGACAGGCAGATGAGTGACACCAAAGTCCTGCCATCAGCTACTGACAATATGCATGGTAGATATGTACAGATGGTTATTGTTGCCCTTGCTGCTGGCGTATGCAGTGTACCTGCATCAAGCGTGCAACTCGCAGCCCATGTGTGGCTGGCTGAGATGGGACTGCCTGTGCTGCGGGCTGTGTCCCCAAGCCCAGGATGGCACAAGCTGACTGCTGAATGGTGGGCAACATATTCTCAAAGGCAGTGATGACCACTTGCGATGCTGCTGCTTGATACTCTANCCAAGATATTGATGGCGTGCCGCAGGCCGTCTGTGTCACACAGACAACCCTGCTGAGCAGCTGAGGTGGCGGGTCGAAGGAGACCAGCTGGATGAATCAGATGATGAAGACACTGATGGCATGATCATGGATGCTGAGGACCTAGATGAAGAAGCTCAAGTACTTGAGAGGTACACAGCTGCAGCATGGGCCAGCACCTCTGAAATGTTGTCAGTGCCATGCTGATTTGGTCCCTGTATGTTGCTCTATGATGCATGAGATTGCTTATGCAGGGAACTTGGTGTGAGCGCTGAGCAAGTCATGGAGCAGCAGTTGCGCAGCTACCCATTAGATCAACAGCGACATCTCGCCTCCGGGTACCGAAATTTTGTGGAACACTTCAGGCAAGTGTACAGGCCTGTGTGTCAAGCCTGCTCACCTGCACATATCTACAGGCGTTGTACGTGCAGCACACAAAGATGTGGAGGCATTTCCATAGGCATACTTTCTACCATATCCTTCCAAAACCCTTGCAACATTCACTTGTGACCCCACAGTCACAGTAAAGTGCATTTGCAGTGAACTTGCAGTGTGCATGTCATGCAGAGTTCCCAAGCAAAGCTTACGCACCAAAGCTACGCAAGGGACCGCTCTGATTGACTGTGTGTGCTTCCAGGGAGAACCTAGGTCAGCTGGCTCAAGCTAAAGGCGGCAACTACACAGTCACAGAATCAGATGTTCAGAGTATTCTTCGCACTCTCAACAGATGATGTGTCGCCCCTCTGGCATTACAAGCACTTTGTCTTGATCACTGTACACTGACCTGCACAGGCAACGACATGTAGATTTCAGCTTCCTGTGTGTGCAGCTGACCAGGATTTAGCTGACCTGCACTCGGTTGAAACAATATCATCTGGAATTTTCCAAAATATCAATTCACCCTGCAAGTTGTATAGCCTGGTGACATGACTCTGTGTAAATCGTGTGCTACCTTTGAGGACCTGGTGCGTTAGACAGGTGTCCCTATCTCTGAGGCTCATTGCTGCACTCTCCAGTGTAATTTAGGTACATATAACAACTGTCGCAACAGATGAGTCACATCTGCAGCAAGAGTCACAAACGAGCAAGCTTTTTCGAGCAGTGTATTTTGATGTTTGTCTCATATGGTGATGACTAGTGTAAAACGGGAGAAATATAGCATTTTCGAGCATGTTTAGTAAATATCTAGTGCGGTCAGTGCAGAGACAAGCGCTACAGAATGTACTTCTGTGCAGATTGACATGTTGTTGCTAGAGACACCTTGCTGAACATCATGAAAGCTCAAGTTNAAGGCCACAGCTCGCTGCACACCTTACAACATGACACTTGGGTCTTGGCAGCGGCATTTCCTAACACAGGTCAATTCTTGCGTTTCTACCGAGTGCTTCCGATAGCAAGGTTTCGATGGTTTCTTACCCCGTGACAGCGCGGCAGGNGCCACAAGGTTATAGTTGGTTCGTACATTGAATTCAATGAACAAGTCCTGGTGCCCTTGCCTACAGCAATTGTGATACAAATGGCCGCCAACATGTTTGAAAGGTGGGGCATAACCAGAGAAGCAGTTGCAACCACTGTGGCATCTTATTGGTGAGAAGGTGATTGTCGCTCAGACAGGGCAATGCTGGTGTTAAGTTTGTTGCCAAGTCAGGCTATCACTGGTCCACTGATCCATGGCAAAATGCAACAAAGTGATGGCAACATCACTCACACCCTGGTAAGGTCCATTTAGAGCAACACCGAGTTTGTCTGCAACATACACAATGCCAGACACCATTGNATGCTGGACTGGATCGCAGACGCCATTGAGTCCAACGCCAAAGAGAGATCCAAGATGAAGATGGACATTCGCAAAGCTGCGCCACATGGGTTCTTTGTCAACCTCAATGCAGTGCTGCTCCAAATGTGTGAACCTTTTCTGGATCCCCTGTCTGGCAAAGCATGGGGCAAGCTGGATGCAGGGTGAGTTGATTTGTCACGAACCTGTCTTATTGGTCAAGAGCTCTAGATGGCCATGAGCTCTAGATGTGTGAGCTTTCCCTGAGACCTTGGCAATGCCTGAGTTTGATGGCTGAGGGCACGTGTTTGATCTTGTGACTCTGTGACAAAACTCATGAGCCTGAGAGGTGTTGACGTGTCTCTAGTCCGCCGGTCTGGCAAACATGAGGCAATGAGGATGCTGGACAAGGTTGAGTGGTGCAAAACCTGCATCACAGTCAGGAAGTAAGCGCTGCTACAACAACTGCAATTGATTGCTCTATCTGGCAAAATGTAAGGTACAGTGGATGGTGACTGCATGCAGCAATTGCAGCACTGACTGTTTGGTCACAGCTGCAGTGTCTGCACTGAGTCCGCTGGCTGGACCCAAGGTTGCCGTCCTGCTGCGCAAAACTGTTTCAGATCTGTTCCAAACCTACACCTCCTCCATTGCTGCGGGATTTCAGAGGCATCAGCAAACTGATGGCTCCTTTCCCTACAACCTAGGTGGGATCATCTGCCTGTCTCTGTAGTTGCTTATGCTGCACATCGACTCTGTTATTGGCTCTTGACCTCAGTTGCTATTCATGACGGCCCTGATATCGAGACTGACCCATTCAACAATGCAAGAAAAATACGAGGATTGCATAGCAAATGTCATTGGCACCCATGCAGAAGGGTCAAGAGCATTTGTGAGTGTGTTACTCGCATGTGGCATCATTGCTGAAGTGATGTGTAAGCCAATCAAGCGTCAAAAGCACATGACATAAATCAGAGTTGTAGATGTTTCCTGCTGACCACTTATCAGGAAGGGTGAATTTGTATGCATGTAGCACGGACAAGCCACAACTCGTGGTGTTCAGCACAGACGGGTGGGACTACCAGACCTGCCTTGTCGATCGCATGCATGATTAGGCACCTCAATTGATTGCCTCTAAAAGAATGTGTTTGGTGTTGCAGATCGGCAGATTGAGTCTGTGATGGAGCTGACAAGTGTTCTAGGGGAGCATCAAATGCCTGCTGTTGCAGCAGTGCTCGTACAGAGCTGTGGCAACATATGCGATGCAGCAGCAGTGACAAATTGCCTTGAAGCGCTTGCAACCTCGCTTGGGATGCAAAGTGCCTGAGGAGTTCAAGTGCCTAGTCAGCAACCTGTGGCAAGCCTTGCTTGCAGTCTGTTTAGATGTGTGAGCCATCTGTGTGGGTGCAGCAGCACAGAAAGTGCTGCAGGTGACTCGTTGTGTGCATGTCTGTGCGTCCGCCCCGTCTGTAAGGTGGGTATACAGACAAGGGCGAAATGCAGACTGTGGTTCAGGTGAGGCTGAGGACGAGACGCTCCGACACACAAATGACGCAGAGAAAGGTTACGTCTTTGATAGTCGACGNGGGCGTCAAGGTATGGTCTTCAGTGTGGTCACGCCTGCTGCTTCAACTGTTACAATGACGCTGTAGATCGACCTTGTTGGCTGTATGTGCACCAGTGACTGGGATGTTTCTAGCGCCTGTGTTGGGCTGGTGTCTGTCCAGAACTATGTATGCCTGAATGTGATGCTGCAAAATGGCACACGGGCTTGATGTATGATCATGTGTCATTCAGATCTGGGACTTGGAGAGCAAGTCAGTTGTTGATGAATTGAGGATACAATCAGACCTCCCAGTAGGCAGGAAAGCACAGCAGCACTACTGTGTCTCAGTGGCCTGGTCTGCTGATGGTTCTACCCTGTATGGAGGCTACACTGATGGAATCATCAGGGTCTGGAGCATTGGCCGTGCTATCTAGGTTTTGTAAGATTGGCTGTGTGCTCAGCTGCTGCAAACCCGAGCAAGCAAGTATAGCAAGCACATGCGATCCTCATCTTTGTGTGCATTCAGTAGGCTGATTGAGCACCATACGCTTGTAGCCTTCTGCTGACCGCAGTTATCTTTATCGGAGGTGAGGTTTCACCGACAGCAAGGTAAACTTCGTGCGTTTAGGTTCGTGGCAAGGTTTGCGACTTGCCTGATGACAGCGTTGTGGTCGTGCAGCTTGCTTGGTACCCTCATTCCGTGAAAGCCACCATGTTCTGTGGACATGCAAGTACGGTCACGCATATCAAAGATAGTGTCGAGCACATACCAGCGTGGATGCAGGCTACTATTACAAGGGCTTACATTGGTTGTTCAAAGTCGCATACGACCGTCTCAACAGCGCACTGTTAGGCCGATCAGAACCTGTGTGGCGTATGTATCTGCGTGAGTAAGTCTTCCCTCGAAGTGGCAACCACGACCATTGTCGTTGCCATTGTGGTCTGGACGGCCTGCTAGGCAAAATCGCAACAGGATTGCAAACCTTAGGGTATCGTATAACCCATACTCGCAGTGTCAATATGTTAGTGGGTATTATATGTCACTAGAAACCGCCAAACGGGCACGACTATACTTGAACAGGATCTGTTCTATAGTTCGTACACCCGTCTGTTTTCTCCAAAATAGACAAACTCCTCAACTCAGACGACGATACTGAGCTTCCGGCCCTGAGCGCGAATGCTGCTGGCTGTGCCTGTGCCGAAAGGTNAGGCTTGGGCTGTGTCGTTGACCATCTGCCTTTTGGAGAGCTCATGCTGTTGATACCGTGATAAGTTGTAGGAGTGTGCACCTGCAGTAACAAGACTGGTAAGCGACCCCTCCTTGTGGGTGCTGGTTGGACTTGAAATGGTGCAAAGGCACTGGATGGCATCCATACGCGTCGGCTGACGATACGAGATGTCCCGAGCCTGCTCACCAGTTCAATGTACCATAGCTATGACAACACGGCTGATCAGCTGGTGACCGGACGCTATCAAACTCCCCGGAAGAGAAGTGGGTTTCAACTTTGCAGTGTCCAGCACAGGCGCACGGTACGCATGTGGGCGTCGTCACGAGGGCGGCATGCAAGCCCTTCTTTGTTGATCAGCTGACATAACCGGTCTCTTGCGGACTTTGCGTCATAGTGTCATGCATGCTCAAGGTTGCACATCGGCTGTAGCGTGCACGTCAGCGTACAAGGTTGCGTGAGGTGTGAGCCCTGCCTGGCGTTGCGTGCTCCGCATCTGGTGTTTCAACTCGAAGGAAGTTTTGCCACCCGGAGGGTTTTACCGCCCTAGCTATTGACCCATCACAGACACCAACCCTGTCGTTGCTGATGACTTGCAGTCTGCATGTGTGTCCCCAGTTCCAAATGCAGATGTGCTGTCGCCAGTGACCTGACACACAGGCCCAATTGCAATCATAGACACATCAAAGTTGCAAAATCCAATGAGCTGTGGCTGTGTGCTGGGCTTCAGTACTAAAATTATCACACGTGATCTTGCTGACAATTACACAGCCGCAGTGATACTATCTAATCAATGTAGCAATGCGGACCAAAACATGTGGGAACGCCTTTCTCATCTGGCCAACAGAAAGTTGACATTAGCAGCACGTTGATGACATACTAAATACTGTGTAGCTGGAAGTTGACACCTTGTCTGCCTGAATGGATCAAGCTTTAGACTTGTCAGGCAGCTGATTAACACCAGATAGCCGGGAAACACAGCAAGAACTTGACTCCCAGAAGGTTCACAACAATTGGCTAGCTGATTGCACACCACTCACATNTGTTAAGGATGATGTAATCAGCACACTCAATTTGCTCTACCAGCAAATCGACAACCGGACGCATGCTGCCTCCATCTCCTAAGTCTGGTCGTGCTGCATGGAAGTCAAGGAGCATCAGTAAAGGCTAGACTTGCTTACAATGGAACTGTTAGCCAGAAGACATCTCAATAGCAGCTGGGTGTCTTGCCGCCCACATTGAGGGCAAGCATGCCACATTTGAGTATACTGCACCAACCACTGACAAGCCTGGTTTCAGGCTTAAAGATCTACACATGCACTGCACCGCAACTGATGTTGTCCCAATGCTTTCTGCGGCATGTGGTTAACGGTACAACACAAGATCTGCCACGGCAGCATTCGATGTACCTGCAGAACATCAAGACACTCCTAACATCTTTACGAGGTGTCATATAGACATCAGGTGCACACCCACTTTCCCAGTGGCAGCAAAAGTGGGCGCATTACAGGTAGCATAGCACATGTAAGCCCTCACTACATTTTACAATATGAAGTTTCTGTTTCAGATGTTATGCGCATATACAAGTACCTGCTGAAGGCGTGCGTGAAGAGTAGTCAGCAGTGAAGCTGCCGGAGTCAACAACAGTCACCATGGTGTCTAGCTGAATGCGTGACATCAGTGCATGTCCCTCAGCAATAGCATCACTGAACTTGTCCCTGATCTTCTGAGGCTCTGCCACCCCAGAGTTTTCCAACACAAACCTATAGACAGCTAAGCATCAGAAACAGACATGATGCCACAACATTACTGCTATCAAAACAGCCATGCACGATGAGCGGTGCCATAGCATAGCGCACCTGTCATACACAACTCCTTTGCGGTCTGCCAGTGTCAGCAGCTGCTGGAAAGAATCAAAGAGCTCATCAGCAATGCTACAGCCTGCAATACACAGTTCTGGTAAGCAGAGTGAGGAGCTTGCTGTTGCGCGATACAGCTTGTCGCACACCAAGAGTGACACTCACATGCGCAACCATTGGCGAGCTCGATAGTATCAGCAAGGTCTGTGGTCGTGTTGATGCTGGACGCTCGGTCGCGCGTTCGGTCGTTCCTGATCAACTTGGCATCCACGTTAACGCTTGCAACATCATTGACGATGCACCCGATCTTGAGCTTGGTGTTTTCAAGCAGGTTCCGCAACAGAGTAGTCTTGCCTGCAGATCGAATGTCGACATGCGTGCAAAATGTGGACTGCGCGTTTCCAGCGATCGAGCAATACCTGCCCCGAGAAAGCCGCTGAGCATGGTGACTGGAATCACAGTGGCAGCGTCCATCGGCTTGGTACTGTCTGTGGTGACCGCCAGNGGCGGCCCTCCTGGAGTGGGGCAGCCCGCACCGGCAGCTATGATGGCAGCAGTACCACCACAGCCACATTGCAACATGCCCCCACCGGATCTCCTCTGCAGGTCAAGCTTTGTGCCACCCTGTTGAGTGTTCAGGTTTTGCAGTCAAGGATAGTTTGACTGCAGAGACTGTTACAGGCCAGCTTCAAGCAGCTGGTGCGAGTGTTCAGTGCCATGTTCATGCCCAAGCTGATGCTTACGCAGCCATTCAGGGCACGCAGAAAGCGTGCAAATGCAAGCGTGGGATGTGTGCAGATAGTATCCTTATGCAAGGCGGGTGCACAAACGCCAGCCTTTGATGACAACCGAGCACAGGGCCCACACCCCTCTCAGCCCCGCCCCCAGACATGACACACACATCATGGATGCTTACACATCACGAGCACCAGCCTCACGTGCAATGCAAAAGCAGCGTAACAAAAGCAGCGTAGCAACAGCAGCAACCAGGTAAGCATATGTACAAACACATGCGCAATACCTCCCCTAGGCTGCCTTGATCCTACCAGTAGTGCAGGGAAACCACACTCCATTCACATACCCATCAGATGCACCACTGTCCAACATCATGATTGGACGTAGTGAGAAGCCCAGCATAGGGAAGTGTCATTCACGTGAACATAACTCATACGGATATATGTAATGCATGCACCAGCCTCCACGCAGGACAGCCACAATTCAACATGGGAAATGTCAGGGAGCTCGGCATAGTAAATTGTTTTCCACATGGACATACCTGTCAGATGCATCAGTGTCCAAACAGGACAAGCACAGGTGAGCACATGATGAAAAAGTTGGGGAGCCCAGCATGGTCAAGTATCATTCACATGGACATACCTATCAGATGCACCAGTGTCCATGATGAGTCTCTTGAACCTCACGCCCAGAATTCCCTTNTGACTAGGCACACCAGCAACGAGCGAGGCACAGTAAACAAACCGCTATGCACGGTGGCCTGCACAGCTCAACACACATTGAACCAAGGCAACAATTGTTGCAACCCAAAGGCCATCCTATCCTGCCCTCAACCTTGACAACCCTTTACAAACAAAGGTCAGCACTGGATCTACAAGTCAGCCTCAGCACAGCAATGTCAAAGCCTTGTCAGTGTTCAAATGTCACATGCTGCAGGTCTAGTACTTGAAGTAAATGAACAGGCTGGAACGCCACTTCAACAGAATGTCTACAGCGCAAAAGTCAAGCCTGCTCATTATGATACACAATATGTGAACACTTGAGCAAGGCCAGCTTTGGCACACCACAGCATGAAACTTGGGCTGACATATACGGATTGCCAGTGCTGCTGTACCAGAGTAGGCTTCACCATAGCTGAATGGCTGCTGATCAGAAAATGCCTGGGATAAGCTTGCTGACATGTGACTTATACTCAGTGTACTGCTCGCCATGCACACGCTCCATTTCTGCCTCCTCCAGGTCGGCCTGCAAATGCAACAAGCCTCTCATACTGAGAGAATGCTTGAAGTTGTGCCAAAGTGAGTGTTGGTGTGGCAAACAGGGCTAGTACAACAAACCACAAGGCATTAGATGCAACATACAGGAAGGTGACATCCACGCATAGCTGCGTACCTAAATTTCATGCAGATGCTAATACGTTGATGCGCTCACCTTGTGATTCATCAAGAGCCAGAACCCCACAGACAGTGCTAAACGTGCTTGACTGCCAGTGATAGCACAAAGACCAAAGGTCAATGCACAGAGGCCACAGTACATTGGGTGTCGCACATAGCCTGCATTCAAGCCAAGTTTTAGCTGCAACGCGGGTTGCATACATAACACACTTGTCACAAATGCCACAGCAAGAGCTCCTTACGGAAGAAGCCTTTGGTGACCAGCTTGTTGCCAGGGCGAGCAGAGGTGAAAGGGTAGAAGTTGCTGCCAAGGTCACGAACTCCAACAAACCTACAAATACACAAGTGCTTGTCAGCATCATGTCAGCCATTGCAAGGTAAGGTCATGCATGTAGGGCATATAGGGCAACATTCTGCACAGTGCCCACTGGCACCTCATGTTGATAAAAAATGCAGGCAGTTGTGTCTGAGTTTCTGCTGTAGTACTTACGCAACAAAGATCCCTCCGATTGTAGCAAGCAAGCCCAGAGAAGTGACAAGAGTCTGCAAAGCACACAATATGCTGTCAGTCCCCTACAATGCTGACGCTTAAACACAAGTCAAAAGACATGCCAAGCCTACCTTAAAAAAGGTAGGTGGGAAGAATATAAGTATTAGAAACAAAAGCTGCCCAAAGAAAAGCGGTTCTCCTCGTTTGCCAAATTGCTTGGGGTCTGCAACATTTTCGAGCAACTCCTGCAAGATATAATTGCCAGTAACCATTAGCTTGGTGCATGTTTGCAGGTGGGGCCATCTTTCAGACTGCTGTGGAGTTGCAGCCATGGTGAGCATCACCTCNCTCAAACAGCGCTTTTGCTGCTTTGCTGCCAGTGACCCCTTGCTCTGTCTCTGCATCCCCTTCGCCGCCTCCCTCAGCATCTTCTTCAACCCTGCTGCGGCTCTTTTTCCTCGCTTTAGGCTTAGCCTTGACAGTTTTTGGACTGCCTCTTTTGTTGATGGTCTTGAGAAACCAGGAGATGAGGTCCACCCACCAGCCTCGCCTCAGACCAATCCAGAAGACACTAGCTGCATGGCCACAACAACATGAGTCACAGATCAGTCAAGGTTCAGTGTCAGCTTCACAACTCATGCACATGCACTGCACATCCACTGCATTGTATTGGCCTTGCTACGGAATGCCTTGTGTACATCCAGAAGGCAAAAATAGAAGAAACTTTGCAACTGCTGGCAATCTCAACTGGCAGTCGTACATGAGACTCAACTCACTCTGTAAGCCTGAATACATATAGCCACACATAACACATGCGCTGCTTTTTTTCTACACAGGATCTGGTAGTCACTCCTAGCAATGGTCTGGCATATACTACAGACCAAAGATGGCCCTGTCGTGAGCTGAAATCGGCAACCATGCATTGTTTATACGCTGTTGCACTAGCAGTGCCAGAACAGCTTCATACCTGCCAGAATGGCGNACTCTTAATGTCGTCTGTGCGCATAATCTAAGCATGGCTGCCTGTGGCGAATTAGGTCTATGGGCATGACATGATGCTGGATGGGGACCTGTCTAGTAGGCTAGTGATGTAACACTTAGCACGTCAGCACATCTTGTCAAAGCTTTGACGACATTGAAGTAATGTGCATTTACTAGTATATGGTGGCAGCAATCACCTTCGATCGTTACATATAGTCAAGTAGTAATGTGACTGAATTTATGGTCACGAAATGTCTGTCCATGAAGTCACAGTGTGTCAGTGTGCGTGTGTGCACACTCCCCGATGGCAGACTGCTGCACACTCTGTGTATATGCGAGTATGCAGACACGACGGTGTGCACACTCCTGAACACTGTCAGTGTGACACTGTGGTACACTGAGCGTGTGCGACACTGTCGAACACTTACAGTCTTTGCGAGTGTTGTACACTGTCAAGCTCGCACACTGCTTGAAACTCACAGTTTTGCACGAGTGTTGCGTGAGTCTGCACACCCACACTCCAAAATGAGTTTGTCACACTCATGCCAAAAATAGGGACGTCGGTTGTGCTACCAAGTACAATAAAACAACAAGCGCAATACCATTGTGAGATCAAATGGCTTAACAGCCGATTACAAAGCTTTGTGCGACTGTGCTTGCGTTTCATACTAGTAGGTCGTTGCACATTGCTGCAGAATAGTGTCACGCAGAGGTTTACTATGTGATCCACGCAGAAGTTGAAGAACGAGCGATATCAGCGCCTGAAACCACTTCATGTTACATTGAGCAGAAATTGGACTTGACGCCACAAGATTCATTTGATTGCTCGAAGAGTGCCACTACCTATGAGAACAAGCTGGCATGTATGCGTCGTTCTGTGTAGATGTGAGTAGCCAGCTTGTGACACAGTCTTGGCATGCTGCCAACACATACGCTGCACTTAGTATAATACTAAATAAATTAAAATAAACTAAAATGTAATACTTACTTGTATTCAATAGTTACATGTCAAGCCTTCATCATGATCAGGCCACACATGTAGCGGCCAGTCATCAGCAGTGCAAGCCATTTACCATTCACAAGGATGGTGCATGCAGCTTGTTGCCAGCACAGGTGCTTGGCAGAGCAAGAAGAGGTGCACCAAATGCCGCTTTTGGAAGATCTTGCATCGCCAGAAACCCCAGTCCGGCTGTATATGCAGTCGGGCATAATACTTATGCCAACATCACTTGTGTGTCACTGCAATATATACAACAAATCAACCCCAACATTACAGACACAACAAAACACAAGTAGTCTCACAGTGAGGTGCGTCAAGGTTTATAACCAATACAGGCACAACATTACTAGCGTGACAAGTGTGCATGATATGACGAGGCAACTGAGCTGTGCACATATTATTACGTCACAAAGCCACCATGCATGGGTGGCATGACCAACATGTGGGCTGCAGTTTGGACTTGGGCTGTGGTGGGTGGTGGCAACATGCAATGTTGACTTGTTGACACCTGCTCGTAACAACAGGGCAGCTGAAACAGGCTGCAGAGCTGTTGATCAAGCCGCTCTGAGAAGCAAGTATGTTTACACGCGTGTCATACTGAGGAGCTGTTGGCTTCAACTTGCAGGTTCCCTGTAAACCGCCTACACAGCAGAGACACTGTTTGACAATGCTTTGCTGTTCTGGGACCTGTTTGCGCATTTGTCAGGAGACCCCTGTCCGCTATCCTGCAAAACTGCAGTACATGGTAGATTGTGCTGATACCCCTTGCCAACATCAGCTGCAGCTGCAAGNATAGCAAGTTTGGTCACTGGCAAGTAACACATGCAGGCTGCACAACTGGTCGATTGCATACCTTCTACCAGAGAGTCACGTTCAACAAGCGGGTACTCCCTTCCTGTTGCACTGCGCACGGCTGTTGCTAGAGCCCTCTGATATTTGACTTTATGTGTTTCAAGCACTGCAGACACTGCTGAACNGACTCACACAAGCATGGCCGCAGAAAGCTTGATGACAATAGAAGGTGCACACAACAGCAATTGCGCTGTTTATGAACCTGCTGTGATTGGGTATGTCACAATGCAGCGCTGGGGACCCAGCATACATTTGGGGACAGCATCAGGGAACCTTGCCAAAAATGCAAAAACATCTCTACATGTACAGGGCTGAAGTACTGTTGGGACCGCAGAGCCTCTCCGCGCTCTGCGCGAGCTTTTTGGATGGTACTGAAATTTCGGAACCGCAAACGGTCAGAAGTGACTTGCATCCCCCTTGTCTTTTTCCCACACAAGTATCAGGCCTTTGAGCCTACAAAAACGGCTGCATTGGTCCCATTTGGTCACAATTTTGGTCATTGCAACAGATCGGTTAGCACACATAAGGACATTTGAACAAGCTCTCATACTCACTCATCTAGTACACTAACTGCAGCTATGTGTTTTCCTGACCTATGTTGTCATGCACAACTATTTTGTATCTTGAAAGAACCCTACTTAAATCAATCATTCAAACAGTCTCCTGTCACTGCTGTGACATCAGGGTGGTCCTCAGAAGCAGCCCAGGGTTCAAAGTCACTGTCAGGCTGCATTTCTGGCTNATTGGATGGAGTTTTGCCAATTATGACACAATATATCATGCTAGAAAATGCTGTATTTCGATTAACTTACCATACCTGACTAGCTTTCATGTGTGTGGGTCATTGCAATTTCGCGAACACTGCTATCTGCCAGGCGCGTCGACATCATGCTGGCGTGGATGGGAGGGACGCGAAGCAAGCTCAAAAACGCTAAAGACCGTACACGTAGTAGGCAGAATACCAGGTCCGTCGACCGCTTCGAGAAGAAAACAGAGCAGGTGTCGCCAAGGCTCAGCAAGCGCCGGGCGATAGACGATTATGCTTTTCAGCAGCTTTGCGATGCTGCGCATAGAGGCAGCCAAGGCCTCAGCAACACCTGTCAAACTGTCAAAACAGCACCTGAAAAGACTCTTCCTATGACAGGCACCGGCATGGCCATGGGTGTGCTTGGCCAGCTCCAGCAGGGTGATGGATTGGACATTGACAGCAGCCACACCAAGTCGTCAGACAAGTCTGTCGTGAGCAACAACAGCAGCATGAGGGTCTTAGACTGGTCTGATGCCTGCTCAGCTGAGTGTCTGGACCCGTCTCTGCCAACAGAACTGCAACAAGCAAAGGCACACGGATACGGCAGAGCATCTCCCTCATGCAACGTTGATCACCTCCCTGCTGCAAGTGGCTCGCATATTTACAGAAGCAACAACAGACAGAGCAGAACAGCAGATGTATCGNCGTCTTGCAGTGCCTGACTAGCCTGCTGTACAGCCACCCATCTCTCTTTCCAATAGGTGACATTCTGCTGTGAGCATGGGAGTCAATTCATGGGCTGCCTGGGTTGAAACTTCAGCAGTGTTGGCTTGTTAACCTCCAGGCTTGGCCAAATGTTCAACAGCTTTCCGTGCTCCACCGCATGCTGCTCGTGAAATGTCAGCCTGCAGCGCTTGGCTGGCGACATGGTGTCACAAGAGCTTATAACACGCTGCATTGCCATGGTGCAGATGCAGGTGCCGAAGCAGGCACTCTGTAGCCCTTTGGTTTGCTACAGCAGGTCATTGCTTGGGCTTGTTTCAGTGCCTCACCCAATCCCAACCCCCCTTCCTCAGACAGCCTGCAAACAGGCTGCCTCTGCGCATGCAGTCTGCGTTTCAAACAGGCGGTCAGTTGACTCCAGGACTCTCATCACTCTGCTTGCTGCAGGTGTGCCCAGCTCAGTCACTACTGCAGTGTTGAATAAAGTCACACCATATGTTCCAGCTGCAGCGCCGGCGGTGAAGCCCTCCCAGCAGATGCAGCAAGCCTTGGTGCAGCTCAACCTGGCTGCTGCAAAGCTTCTGGGTAGCGTCTTGCCCAGCACCAGGGGTGCTAGTGGACAGGGGGAGGAGNGTACATGTGGAGCTCTGACGTCAACCTCAGAGTCATTGGGGCGGGGTCCTTTGGGTCTGCATACTAGTAAGTCACACCTACCTCAGCATACAGGCCACATGTTGCCCTCACTCACTGGCATGTTCTACTATGGCCACATTCACACAATGGCAGCACCAGGCTGACAACACGCTGAGTCAGATGCCTGAATAACCATGTGCACTTGCATATCAATCAAAGCAGAAGTACGCTTAGCAGTGGTGACACATAGCACTTGCACGTGCTGTGCAAGTACAGCATGTGTACTTGCACATGCCAAGGTGTCCTTGTTTGGCAGCAAGCTGTCATGAAGTGCTGTGTGTGGGCTGCAGTGCCCAGAGAAGAACTGCATCAGCTGGGGGGGTGGGGCAGAGCTGGGAGGCGGTGGCTGTCAAGGTCATGCCCTTCGGCCTTGATGCCGCCAAGGAGATCCTGAACTTGCAGTACTTCCAGGCTGCCCAGTGCCCACACCTGGTGCAGCTGCTGGACTGCTTCTTGCTACCCCCTGATGTGCCAGGGAACCCTCACCAGCTCCACATCATCACAAGGTCAGCTTGCTGCTGTCACAGATGTTACATGTGATCGAGTAACATATGGGACGCACAGCATTGGACTTTTAACCACATAGTCAGGTGGACAAAGGCTTCAGTGTACAGATCCTGGGAGTATAGTTAGTATAGTCCTGGATTCAACTCCCATATGTTACAGCTGCCTTGAGCTGCATGCATGCCGTGTACAGTCAAGCGTCATGCCCATCACCATGCCCTGTACACCAGGTCAGCTTGCTGCCTTGCTGCATGCATGCCATATGCAATCATGCATCATGACCATCACCAGCTCCACATCATCACCAGGTCAGCTACCTGCCCTGAGCTGCATGCATGCTTTGTGCAGTCATGCCCCACGCCCATCACCATGCCCAGCACTGCAGCCATGCCAGTAAAATGTCTACTGAGTTGTAAGCTTGGTTGCAGTGTGCCAGATGAATGTCAGCGGAGACCGCAAATCATGCTTGCCTGCAGTGAGCTGTGGTTGGTGAATCCAAAGAGCCATGCAAGCTGGTGTGAGCTGGCTAGCGTCAAGAAGCTACCTCATGAACATGACAGGACGGGAAGCACAAGCAACAAAGTTTGCAACTGCCGCTAGTCACCGATAGGTGTGTTCTAGGCTAGTTGCGGTTGCAGTTATAGACTAGCACCACAGATACCAAGTTGCAGGATGGTAAGCTCACTTTGATCTTGCCTTCTGAGCTTCACTTTTTACCTTCTTGCTGCCGCTCACTTTGGCAGCCCTTTTGAGGGCTGACTCAATGAGCTCACTGGATATTGGCACCATTGGTAGTCTAGCAAAGGCACCAGTAGGTTCTCTGTCTAGGGCTGTTGCTGGCACATGCCTTGTATGTGATGCAAGCTGAGAAGGTTGCTNTCTGTACCTTGTCACCAACTGAAATTGCATTTATCCTACAGTTTCTTATGGGTAGGCTCCTTGACACCTGTGTCGCAAAGCTCGTGTCAGCACATTTCACAAGTAAAAGCGCCAGGACGGAAGTCGTGGTGTTGACTACCTTGCGTGCAGCACTCAAAGGTTTGCGGCCAAACGTTTGGCTGTGTACGAAGGCGGAGCGCTTAGCTGAGCTTACACCAAACGAGCTGGCGTGGCAGAAATGTTGGGCACATTTGGCGAATGCAGTCATGTTGATCGGTGCTTATCAACGCGACACTTTTCGTCGTGTTCGCAATCAATCCTGGCACATCGACGAGCGCATGACGTGATCCTCTTTGCTTACGGAGTGCGTTCCCGTTAGTTGTGGCTCTCATTGCCTCATGCATGGTGCTGGTGAATTGAAACAAATGCAACCCCAGGATCACGTTGCTGAAGTTCACCGTAAGGTCCGACTTCACTGTCATGACAGCGCTAGCACAACGCAAGTCGCACACACAGCTAGAAACAATGCACAGTGTCACCACAACTCTGAGCTTGTATGGTTTGAACAGTTCAAGACAGCCATTGAGTAGCAGTAATGACAGCTTGATATTTGCTGACCTGTGTGCATAGCTAGCCATAAGTGTCCTATCATAGTCATCGACAGGCCTTCTTGGCAGGTTGCTTAGAGGCACTTGTCCTGCCAGTCTGTGAAGAACTCCTTACTGGCTGCTTGAGCTTCTGCCCCAAACACAAATGAAACACGAAATATGGGCCCTGTGCCAGATGACGCACCTCAGCTGTCTCTCTGTTCCCACTTCTCTTGGGAGATCCTCGGCATGCCCAATTGTCACAGATGCCTTGAAGGCAACAGATGCAACCACACACTTTCCGGCCTCATCTCTGCAGTCACAAGCCTTGAAAGTGCTAAATATGCAGCCCTGACTACGGCTGCAATTTGGCACTACTATGGCAGCATACACACAATCTCATTGCCTCCTCTGATGTTTGTGGGAACCACAATCAGCACATCAGGCATTGACGCACTGCTGGTACACAAGGAACTTTCATGTTCAAGCAGCCCTGCTGTTATGCCCCAGTCAGGCTCAATCAAGCACTCAGGGATGCTGTACAGCACAAGCCATGTCAGGTTGCGATGCATGCATGTCATGTTGCTTGTCTCATCCTTTAAGGTGAAGGCTTGGTTGTGTGAGAGCTGGTGCACAATGCCTTCAGGTCCATGCTGATATTGCAGTCGACTTCATGCACCTTATCAACATTGTGTGAATGCTGCTGTCTAGTTGTAACGGNAGCTTCCTACACCAAGCTCTGCAACCTTGAGGTATCTGGCATGGCCTCGGAGAGGGTTTGGGATCGTCGGCGTCTCGAGGACTGTCGTGGGCGTAGAATGTGCTTCTGGCGGTGTTTGCTCCCTACGGCAACAAGGCTCCACGCTTTACTCGACTGTGGTAAAATTTAGTAGGGTACTCGTCGACGCTAACGTCGTAGGGCATCGTACCCGAAACTGCCTAGCTTTACAAACGTGGAAGTGCCTGCCGTCTGCAATCCTTGGTTAGCTTGCACGGGGATATTTGTTTGTTTCGAAGTTTTGCTTTGTGCAGGTGCTCTGTCCAGGTTATCACTGAAAGTTCTGGTGCTTTTATTGCTGCTACACCAACCCAGCACCATGATTGGTCAACAATTCAAACCGCGCAAGGTAGTGTGTCAACCAGCGTGAGCGGAACTGCTTCGTAACGTCGCAGCACAAGCTGCAGATCGCGTTTTTGACACCGGTGTCGACGCGAGCGGTGCACGCGCTGCTCGTGTACGGTACTGAAGGCAGACGCAACGTTGGCGAGTTTTAATGAGGCCAGCACGACGACGCTACCTGTACGAGGTGTGTAGCGAGATCCCTCTCTTTTGCGAGAGCACGCTGGTAAACTGAAACTCGCGATTCAGATTCCCAGGAGCGGATTTATCAAGCGGGTTCATTGACATCACTACTACCATGCCTGCCAACAGTCATAACTATCTTGCACACTCCATACTATCTCGGCAACTGTACAGGCTGTTGCTCACCAATCCAATCTTGAGTTGTGGACATAGCGGACAAACGCCCTCTTTCTCTCGCAAATGCTCGCAAATGGATGGCACGCGAGACATTGTAGTACGTTGAATTCTGGCAGGCAGCCACCTTCTCAATTCAAGCACTGCCCCGAATCTTGTACTGTCAACATCCTCTGAGCGTTTTTGGCATTTAGCAGCAGCGCAAATTGCTTGTTGTCAAGCATCCTGCACTCAAACACTCATGCTGCATAACTGGGCAGACAACGATTGCCCAAACACAAAAAGGCTGAGTCATGTACAGCCAGATCAGGATACACAGCTGCTTTGTGCAGACACCAGAATGGTCATCAATGACACTGACGCATGAAAGGATGTGGTGTGCTAGATTGTTGGATGTTCAAACCTGTGTGCAGCATTGCATTTAGATCTCAGCTGTGTTGCAGCTTGCATGACCAGTCTGCTTTGCATCACCTATGTAGCAGTTTGATCCTTCTGGTATGCTAGACGACAGGCAGTCTGCAATTGGCAAGACTGTGTGTAACAGGCCCCCACATGCAGTGCAGATGTGGTGCTGACTGTATAGTGGCACATTGACATAAGCTGGGATGCTAGCCAGACATGTTGCTGGATGTTCCTGTGACATGTCGTGTCAAGGCACGATGCGCAGGTCCCTACGACTGGTGCTTACAGTCAAATGCCATGTTCAGGAGCTCAGCTGAAATGGTCTGCCTTGCTGAGGATGAAGACCTCTTGCATGTCATTGTGAAGCATGTGACTGCAATGCAGAGCCTCTCGTCATGGCTTGTGCCTTGATGCAGGACCAGTCCTCCGGCTCAGCAAGCATTGTAGGCCTAGAATGGCACAATGGCAGTGAGCGGTATAGTCAAGCAGGCATCCCAGCATTGGCTATCTGCTTCAGCAATGGCACTCTGCAGCTAATGAAGGATGAAATGGATGATACCTGCCTGGTCATCAACACTGGCCTGCAACCAAGCGCCATGCAATGGAACAGCAGCGGCTCAGTGCTGGCAGTGGCAGGCTCGCTGAGCAGTGGCGCCACTGGCGACAGCCAGGGCATGGCTGTTGTTCACTTCTACACCTGCACAGGTGAAGCTACAAGCGCAGCTGTGGCAGCATGTCAACTGTCTCAGCCTGACCATGACACTGGGGCATGCCACATTTCCCTCTATCTTTGCAGTGCCTGAACTTTGATTCAATGCAATGCAACATGATGCCCTGAGACGCCTCCTGATAAGCTCATGATACCATCAGATCCTCAGCTGCTGACAGTCCATCAGCATGATGTGATTGTGGCATGCTGCCTTGTCTGCATCATGCACTGGACTGTGCATGCACTGTACAGCCTGTGGCTGCCTGGCTGGTGCTTACACAACAATGCAAGCAGTGTCTTGCTTTGACAGCAGGAAATGCTACACCGCACTCCAGCTGTGCATCGCCCATGCATGCAACTAGTTGCATGCATGGTACTGAAATGCCACATCAAAGAGCACTTTGATACACCTTGATCCTATATCATACATGCCTGGGGACCCTCACCTTCCATTTTTTATGAGCCCTGACATTTTATGTGCATACATGGCAAGGCATGCAAAGCTTTGCTGATGCAGGCCAGCATGTGCATACCCTGAGGGTACCAGGCAGCAGCATCTCAGCCTTGGCATGGGAGCGCGGAGGCCTTCGCCTTGCTGTTGCACTGGAACACTTTGTCTACTTTGCCCATGTGCAGCCTGAGTATCAGTGGGGCTACTTTGCGGGCAGCCTGGTGTATGCCTTCAACACACCAGACAGGCCTGAGTCCTGTGTTGTCTTCTGGGACTTGCAAACCCATGAGGCGCATGCCAAGTATATCAAGCGGTTGATTTCTGTTACGGTATGCCCATTCGCATTGCCCAATGCGACGTGGTGCCACATTGCTGCCACAACCATATCACCATGAGTCTGTTTGTGATTGTGTGGCGTGGAGACAGTGCAGGTATCAGCAACTGAGCCAAGTAGCTGTTTGCATGCACGAGGGTCATGGCGTCAGTGGTTTATACTTGTAAAGCATTTGCCACGCACGCCCTGCATGCACAACGTCTGACAGGTGACATGCTATGCTGCTACAGCAAAGTTTTCATAAGCAGGGTGCAGCAGTTTCACTTGTGTAGGACTCACGCTTGTGTAGGACTCACATGTGTGAGCAGTGTGGATTGATGCACAGCATCCTTGAACTGCACAANCGTGGGTGATTGGCTGTGAAGTCATTGTCATACAGACCGTCATGTCCACCTTTAGAGTCTGCATTAGGCAGCATGAGGCTNTGGGTGGTCTGTACATGGCAGTTTGCTGCGAGGCATGTGGTGACTTCTGGGCAGGTCATAAGTGCTGTCTTACAGTTCAATGCACAACACCACTGACACAAGTGAGTGATGGTTGTGAATAGCTTGGAGTCATGCACGTCTATGGATGCAAAGCGTGACGAAGCAGTATCCCAGCCCTGCTGCAAACACATCTGCGATCTTAGCATGTGAGACTAAGAGACTGTGCAGCATAACAGCTACCTGCTGCAAGGGATTTAGACCTGCCAATTGGCACCAATGCCATCAGCAGAGACACGGCAGCTACTGTCAGGAAGAAGTTCCAATGCACGCCATATTCCGTCACATGCTCCTGATACTCCAGAGACTTCACACTCAAAAGGCGTGCTAGGCCTGCATGGCAAGCAAACATTCCTGACATCCCACACAAATCGTAACATCCCAAACAGTGTACCTGCGCACTAGGCTGCTTAGCGTCCAAGAGACATTGACGGCCTCAATGCTCATGTCAGGAAGTTTGCCTGTTGCCTGTTGTGCAAAAGCAGTCAAAGCACCACTCTAGGTGTGCCGGCGCTGAACATGCAGCATAGAACAAGCATTGTGCCTCAATACACCAATTTATCAAAGATGTGCCTGCCATGAGCAACTATACTTGGGCCACTGTGCTTTGACTGACTTGAACATATATCTCAGTAGAAATCACACAATGACTCTTACAAATAACTCACCCTTAGCTTATGTGTGGAGCAGCTGTCAACAGCAGGTAGACTGTGCTGCCTGTGAGGCACTTCTACAGTGTCACTGACGTCATATGCATGAAGTAACTTGCTTACAATGAGTGTTGTGCAACTGCCTTGCGCTCAATTAAATGGTGCAAGCCTTTGTTGTTACGATTGTCAGCCTCCAGCAAGGTCTTGACACCTGTTTCAGTCAAGACACAAGAAGAACAAGGTTACAGACAGCAGCGAGCCAACAAGACCCGGGGGCATGCTTACATTCAGCAGCATGACTAAGCCATACCTGCAGTGAATGGCTATGTTGTGACTCTGTGTCATCAGCTCGGCCATGTGTTGCAGAAGGGCATGTGTTCTGTGCATGCACTGCGGTGCCGCCATCTCTATGATCTCAAACGTCAGCAGCTTCAGGCCTGCTTGCTGAACAGCACTGGCATAGTCGCGTATTTTGAAGCTCTGCAGCACTGAGCACTGCTTGAATGAAGCAAGATGTTCGTGCACATCTCTTGACATGAGACAGGTTTTGCGACATTTCTGTAGTCAGCGCCTCGGTGCGAGCATCATTGAGGACAAGCATGCATATGCAAATCAGGTACTGGAGTTAAGGGTACAGCCAGGTCAGTTCATTGGAATGCAGTGACAAAAGATTTGGTCCTGATCTTGTAGCATTACACCCTGTCACTCCTGTTGTCAGACAATAAGGTGGCAATGTTTGACCTGCTGCAGCACACAGTCAGGGGNGCTCAGCAATATACGTGAGGTGAACTTGTCTGTTAGTAACTGCGGGATACAGATCGCAAACAGTCGGAGTTCATCAACACTTAGCTCATACACTTATGCAGTATACAAGGGGTGCTGTTGCACGTCGATGAACTGCGGCCTACAGCGAATAAGCAACTGTGTGCTGGCACTTGACAATACCTAGCTCAAGAACTTCTGGCATGGATGCCATCCTGTTTTTGACCGCTGCAGAAATGCACCAGGTCAAGCCTGTTGAGCGCCTGAGCTCTGTATGAGACAGCATCAGAGCACATCCAACTGCAAACCAGCGCATGTCCCATCTCATGTCAGCCAACTGCCTGCTCACAGTAGTAACCATATCGCTGCTTGTCTTTGCCTATTCTGCTTGAAAGCTGTGCAGGATGTTGACATACTGCAGGTCAAAGTGAGCTGTGTTGTATTGACTGCAGCATTAGGCATCTCAGTGCTAGGGATATCTCTGTGTCACTGTGACAGGGAGATCTGTGTCACTGAGATGGCTGATGCTGCAGTCGGTCTGCATAACACACTATAGCCTGTCGTCTGCCAACAAGCTGCATTTGATAGCTATGCAAACTGCAGTGCTGCGTTTGGCTGTAAGACGGTTGGACTCAAAAGGACAGTCTTATGGAAAGCCTTGAAGTATGGTGCAGAGGGTTTGGCCATGCATTGGATTAGCAGGATGGGCAGCGTGGTATCCTGCATGCTGAGGTGTTCCACATGTGCTTCAGTGAAACAAGCATGGATGCAATTTGAGTCATTGCCTGGATGCAGGTGGCAGGAGGGAAAGATGAGTCAGTCACACAGCCTGTGTGGACACCCAATAATGAGCTGCTGTTTGTATCGGACCGCACTGGATGGTGGAACATCTATAAGTATGTCAGCTCCACTCAGGTAAACTCAGCACTCCTCTTCACCATCTTCTTACCCCTTGGTCAGTCTGAAAAGATGTAGCTGTGTATGCTTCACAGCGTCTGCAAGNTTTCAACCCTGGGCAATATTGCGAGCTTACTTCAGGAAATGGAAGGGCGGACTCGATGAGGTAACAGCCTGTGCCCCGACCCTCGAGCTTTTGTTGTGCACACAGCATGCTCTGCGTGAGACTGAGCAGCATAGCTGCTGAGTGCAGGCGCTGCCTTTACCTGCTATTCCTGATCTTATCACATCTTTCATTGGATCCTTTCTTGGCATGCTCTGGATTGCTGGCTTGTCGCATGCTCTTGACCTCAGAGTGCGTCAGAACATACTCGGAGCTACATTCGGCGCAAGCGCTGTCCTATTGTATGGAGTTATGGAAAGCAAACTTGCTCAGCCACGCAATGTCATAGGTAACCAGGAGCATGGGCATGCCACTTGCACCCAAGAAGATCCTGCATCATCTAGATCGCCTTCAATTGTGCCATTGCCCAGTGTGCATGTGTCCTTATTGTGCATCACACTTGGACATAACGCTTGTCGGCAATGCAGCTGCAGCATGGCAATGCATGTACATAGCATCAAACGGTTCTATTACATATTGTTGCCAGTCTTATGATGTTTCATCTAAATTACCAGTAGATGGCACATCAAATTTCTGTGAGTATCAAAAGCGTCTCTGACAGGATGCGCAATGCTTGCAGTTGGGCAGGTCATGTCAGCAGCAATTGGAGCGGCATTTAGATTAGCTTTCAGGGAGAACACATGGGTGGCAGCACCCTTTGCATTGTCATTTTCCTTGTTGGCAATGCAACTCACACGGACAGTGCACCCGCCAGGTGGCACACGCGACAANACATTTTAGTACGATGACCTGCTGGTAGAATGACACTCGTCCATGGTGAGCACTTGCACGCACCATATCGATCGCGGACAGCGTTCGTGAGTTGCGCACAGCGGTCGGCTGCAAGATACATCGATGCCAGTTGCAAAGATACAAGTCTGCATACCGGGTGACCAATACAGGCTCCTGTCACTAAGTCACTGTGTCCACATGGGTATCGAGCTCCATACAAATCGAGCACAAGATCGAACTCGGATGGGTGCAGTCCGCAATGCTCTGCACGGTTGGTTTCAGAGCATTTCACGTGAAGCATGTGCTCAACAGGTACTCGCATGCGCGTCTCTGAAACTCGAGGCTGAGATGCAAAGTGCGACTAACGCATCCAGCTTAGCAGCTCGATTCGTCTCTGCAGGCCGCAAGGAATGCTCAGACATCTCCACGGCTTAGCTTTTGAAGGCAGGATTGCGAATATACACGCACAGCAGCACACCGTGCAAGCTCAGCCAGCAAGTGTCAGCCACGACAGCCTCTCAAGCACAACTTCCATTGCTCGTCCTGCACGCAGTCTGCTCACAGCTGCAAAGGCGAAGAAACAGCTCAGGTCATGCAGGTAGGGCCTGGTCTCAAAGTCGGGCAGGTACACCCCTGCTGCATAAGCGCTTGACTCACTTGCTATATGCTTGTTCTGTAGGTATCAGCCTAGACTTCTTCGTACGTCTCAACAGATGCAGGCCACGCCCCAAGCCATGCAACAGAGGCCTGCAACAGATACGACCACCAGGCGGTTAACCTATACAGCATATGAGGGCAACAGCTGGCAGGTCACCCTTGAGCAGGCAGGTGAGTGTCTTGCTCTCAATCCCCATGTGCTCAGCCCTACATTTATGCATCACAATTTACCATGCAAGGGCTGTATGGCCTTGTAATACAATGTCACATGCCTCTTCTTTGTCTTTCCATGCTTCTCATGTGAGGTGCTGTTGTGCGTGACAGGGGTGACAGTGCTGGTGGACCCTTGGCTTGAAGGAGACTTGGTCTTTGCCAAGCAGACTTGGCTGTATCGAGGTCAGAAAGGAGCCCTGAAGGATGTCAAGCTAGATGTTGATGCCATTGGTGCCAAGGCTGATGTCATATTGCTATCACAGGTGACATCACTGTTGGCATGCCATGTCAGCCTGCCTGTGTATTCTACATCACATCCAGTACACAGTGTGAGTATGTCCAGAGCTGGTTGTGATCATGAGCTTTGCCTGCCAAGCACAGCATGATGCTGCTGCANGGATGCTAGGGCAAATTTCAAGGACAGCCTGGGGAGCACAAGTGACAAAAGGATGGGAGCATTGCTCCATGCATGATCATCATGGGCTGCAGTGCACACAAACTATGCATGCTTTCTTACAGTGGCAGGGGTATGTCACATGGTCTACGCTGTGAAAATTGGTGTTCTAGGCCTGTCTTTGGTGACAGGCGCTTCCCAAGCGCCTTTGGTCAATGCCATGCGTCTGAAAACAGGGCTTCTACGATCTCCTGTCATTACACCTTCAATTTGTCTGGGCAAGCCTGTCGCTGGCATTCCAACATCTTCCTCATGCGTATTTGATACAAATGTTGCAGCAGGAGCTGTTGGTACCCTGCATATCAGACAATCCTGTATAAAAGGTCAAAGCATGCCATGACGTAGCATCCATATGTTTGCAGCTGCAGACGGAAATCACATGAAAGAATAAACATTGGCATCTAAAAGTTCAAAGGAGGTCCTGGAGCGCAGCGGTCCTACAGCCTGTTTGGATCNCCATAGTGAAACTGGTGCCTTGTGTAGATACCTGATGCCTATGGTTATGTTTCCTGTGTTGACGATGTCATGTAGTCAAAGCAGCTGCATAATACTATCACAACTGAAGGGGTGTACCTGCCACCTGTTTGAAGCAGCTTCTGCCCTGGCTGCCTCTTGCTGGTCCAGGCTAGCGAGATTAGTCAGCACCTGATCCTGGCTTGACAACACTTGAGCCTGCAGCAACACACACATGCTTGNAACTCCTTGACTGCAGTTAAGACACCAGATGAGGCAATGACGCTGTACAGCATGTCACAGGCAACTACCTTGGGAGTGTTCATGAGCTGTGTCAGGAACAGGAAGGTGGCATACAGCAACAGACACTTTGATCTTGACTATCGGTGTACATACTGCAGCCTTTCAGCGCCTGTCAACAAACAACACCTGACCTTCCATTTGGCAAACACACATCAACAAAACCTGCATGTGTACAGACTGCGGCAACGGACATACAACAAGCAAGCAAGTTGAACGTCAGTGATCAGTGATTACCTGTGAAGCTGTGCTGGCCGCTTTTGCTACAACAGTCTCATTCTGTTGAGTGTCCTCAAGGGGCTGCTCAGCAACAGTGCGCTGTGTGTTGCCCCTGTTGAGCTGTAGGCTGAGGGTTGGGGACTGCTGTACCTGCCCTGCTGTGTCCTGCACTGCATTGTGCCCCGGCAAGATAGCTGTGGCATCCTCCATTCTGCCTGCTGTGCCTACAGTACAGATTTGCATGAGCTGAATTGCCTTGTGACAACATCTCGACTGGTATCTAGTTTCAGGGTGTTGACATGTCATGCAGACAACATCCTATGCTGCGTCAGCATTGCACAAAGCAGCGTGACTAAACGCCCTGCCAAAATGGCGAATGCGTTTGTTCTGCCTGCTGTGCTCACTGCACGATGTGCATCAGCTGGTCTGAATATAACAAACACCTTTGAGTGAAGCATACGATACGGAAATTTTGATGCGATGTGCAGAAACTGCTCCTGCTGTGCCAACAGTACACAATACATCATCAATTGCAAGGGCTGCGTGCAATACATCCCTGATCATTGATCTTGCTGAGCACTGTGTGAGACAGTGTACACGGTCAACGGTCAATTTGTGCGCGGCAACAAAAACCGCCATCATTTTCAGCTTACATCGCACCGGTTGAAGGGGTTGACCCTTGACAGCAAATGGCTGTGACAACCAATGCAATGCCCTGACCTGGCCCAAAATCAGTGGTTGCAGCAAAACACACCATATGCAATTTGTACAGCGGGAAAAGGCAATCTTAACACAGTCACAAGCCTTCCTGCAGCTGAGTAGGAATGGGAAGGAATGGGGAGCAGGAATGGGGGGTGGGAATGGGGAACGGGGAATGGGGAGAAGGAGTAGGAAAGCTAGCTGATTACCTTCAGTGGCGCCCCCGCCAGAGGCTTCCCCTTGCATAGCAGTCCTGGTGCCAGAGTTGCTCTCCAGACGACCCTCAGCAGCATACATGAGCTCTTGGCCCAGGGCATGCATTGCTTTGTCAGCCTGAGCAATCCTCTCTGAGGCTTGAGCATGCAGCTCAGCTGCCCTGCGCTTGGCTTCACCCACTTGCGCAAACCTCTGAGCCATGCTGTGTAGCAGTGCCTGCACACCAATGCAGTGAGACTGCANTTGCATGTTGACCTGACGTGCTTCTGATCACCGTGCTGCATTGCTGGCTGTGATTACGTTGTTGCAACACCAGCGCAACAATCAAAGAAGCATGAGTGACTTACAATGTAGGTTTTACCAGAAATCCCCTAAACCCTTAATGAGCAACATGCGCAAGCCTGCAATGATTTGCTTCCAGGGAATGACCAACATCTTACTTGCATTCAAGCTGAAGAGTTGCCTGCGTACACTGGAGTGCACATAACATCATACAAGCACTGTGTAGTACGCAGCAAGTCACAGAGATTGACAGGCACCTTGTGCGCAGGCTGCAATGAGAGAGTTGTAGGTGACAACATTGGGCTTGCAGCCTTCTCTGTGCATCTCATTGAACAGATCCAAAGCCAGCTCCCAGCGGCCAGCCTTCTCACAGGCACTGATCAGGCTGCTGTAGGTAATGACGTTGCGCTCGCAGCCTCGCCTCACCTGCACAGCATGCACCGCTGCTGCCACACAGTACGCCAGCACAACAAGGAGTGATGCCGCCTTGACTGGTCTAGTAGACTGCACATCGTGCACCGCTGCTGACGGACTGCACATCACTACACAATAGGGCGGTGACATTGCCTTTTGAGTGTTCTTGTAGAGCTTGTGTTCTTGTAGAGCTTCGCACTGCTTGAAGAATTGTGGGGTCCAAATGAAATGAGCACCAGTCCAGCTGTTGTTGTTGGCTGAGTGATTCCGCATGTGTGTTTCTGATGTATCAGCTAGGCAGGCAGGCCTTTGCAGAGATCCACCAGCACATGAGGGCAGATACATGGACCCATGATGCAGATTGCATGTGGTTAGATGTACACAATGCCATCACAAGCTGGCAATTGAGTTGCATTGCAACATATGAGCAGGTATGCATCTGTTGCCATGGTGCTGACTGGGACAACATGGCAAGCGAGAATTGTGTCAGTTGAGGAGTACAAGTCCAATGAGCGCTGTATGTGAGACGGGTTGCTGGGAGTTTTACCATGTCCTCAAAGATCTGCAGAGCCCGGTCCAGCTGGCCATTCTTGCCATAGGCAGATATAAGAGCTGTGTAGGTTGTGGCTGTGGGCTGAGCTCCAGCCGTCAGCATGCGCTCATACACCTTCAAGGCCTCTTGGGCTTGCCCGCTCATGTTGCATGCAATGATGACAGTATTGTAGGTANTGACACAGACCAAGAGTACAGGATGAGTCAAGAAGTGATTCGTTCTGTGGCAGGTGCATCTGAAGCAAGGGCTGGCTGGCCAGATATGTCTATGGTGATAGACATCGCAGAACAGGAAGTTGCTGACTGTCAGACGAATTCAATCAGGTCATTGCCCCAGTTTAGCAGGAAGGTAACAAGTCATGCAGAGTTACCTGTGTGAATGGCAGCCCTTTGACAGCAGTCAGGTCTTTGACCAGGACTGGAAGACCTGCACACCATCACGGTTAAGCTTCTGTTGGAATGCAAAAGGTTCCTGTTCAGCAGCAACAGGTGTGTCCCTTCCAGGCCAGCATACCATATAAGTAGCCTGGCCGGTGCTTGCATTCTGAATCTATCCATGCTGCAGCTCTTTGTCTTGCGTCGTCAAAGCAGCGGATCGGAGTTGCATTCACCGTTGGGTCAGTTGCCTACTGCACAACAAAATCAACGGGAATCGCTCAACTTTGTCGTTTCGCCTGCACATTGCGCATGCATCGTCGAACGAGTACCTCAATTCGCTGAATTGCAGCCTCAACAACATCCAATGGCGTCACCTGACACACAACACTTGGTATGTGATTACGCCCGCGAGATCATAAATATACAGCCAGAACTAGACGCGAAGTTCACCTTGCCTGCTCGCAGCATGTCCACAACTTTTACAGCCGAATGTTCCCATATCTCAGCAGACATGTCTTAGCGTTCAGGAAACACGAGAACCGCTTGTGTTACCTGTCATCGAGGATGTTGAATGTTTCGGAGCTAGCATATTTTCTTCTCACATGGAACACATATGGCCTGTCCACGTAAGCCTATCCAACGTGATTGCACGTGCCTGATCCGACACACATCAGCAGAAGCCCTTACGCGCTCNTAATTGGGATTATATATAGGTATCTTGGCTAGAAGTCTGAGCTGGTAGGTGCCCTTTGTGGTGTTCCATGACATGTGATCTGACTGAATTTCAACAACACCTGCACTGATACCTCTTGGCACCAGCAAAAACACACCAACAGCTGCAAGGATGGAGAAGAGCATCTGCAGCAGGTCAGGAGTTTTCTGCATGCCTATGATTCAGGAAAGAATTGCAACAATCTAAGACAGTGCTTGCATCATGCTGTGTGGCCAAGAAAGCTGTTCTGCTGTGCTTGCAACACAGGCATTGAGAGGTTTGTGCACACGTACCAATCCGCCCACAAGCAGTTTTGTTCGTCTGGGTTTCAAGCGCTCATCTGCAGCAGCAGCATCTATACCTTATGTTCAGCCATGGGTGCCTCCTGTCCAGAGTGCACTATGTGAATGCCGTATTGGGGAGTGCCAATGGGTTGGCGTGTCACGCAAAAAGGCTTGCCTGACAGTGGTATAAGCGTCAAATATCCTGAAACAGGATACTGCTTGGCAGGTGCGCTTCCGAAGTGTTCAGACCACCAAGTGCGAAGCCTGCTGCTGGCGGACTGCCTTTGATCATACTCAGAACTGAAAGGAGGGTTGAACGCAGGTTCGTTGTCAGGTGATCGACCGCCGTCTGATAGACGGGTATAGGACTCCATGGTCAGATATGCTTCGATCAGTGAGGATGTCAGGAGCAGTCCACTGTGTCTCTATGCTTCCCTTCTGGACACAACTTAATAGCGCCAGTGTTAAAAAGCTACGAGAGGAAAACAGCGCTTGAGAAGACGAGGCCCCGTCGCACTTGCTTGTCACTGGGTAACAAGNTCGGTGCTGCCTCTTTGTGCATGTATGCAATGAAGTGGTCCGTGGAACCATCATCTTGTTCTTCTGAAGCATGTGAGGAGTCTGGCTGCCTTGCTATCATCTCGAGTGTTGACAATTGTGACAAATCAGATTGTGGTTGCATGAGGAGAACAAGCTTCTTCTGCGTCAAGGTGTCTGTCGCAGCAACATGGGCTGGTGTCAATCGCTGTTTGACAGCAGCTACAATTGCGCGCTTCTCTAGTCTGTATGTGTATGTCACAGCCAACCAAACTAGGATCCCCACACAGGGGACAGCAATCCCAACCACTGTCCCGACTGCTCCGCCAATGTCATTGCTGTCGTCATGATCTGCAGGTCCGGTAGAAATGGCTGTTGCTTGCAACAGGCTATGTTACAGGGCACAATAAGCAGCATCAGCGTGGCATGCTTGCAGGCACATGGAACATGCCTATGCACAGGCACGGGCATCACGCCATTATAACAGGTCAGCACAAACACTTGATGCTTGATGCCCGCCACCTGGGTTTCATGCTTTGTAAGCTAGGTGTTACGCTGCAGGTCTGCGCACTGCGCAATGCCGTTGTCAAGAACGTGTATTCACCACGTCACTTCTTGGATCATGCTACATTTGACTGTGGACGCTTGGAGTAGAGCAGCTAGCTTGCCTTCTTGTGCCGTGTGTTTAGTCCTGCAGCAAGCTTTGCTGTTCCATTCCGTCTGTAGCACCTGCAAAGCCTGGCTGTGTGCGGGTTTGTGTGACCAGGTTTTGTATTCGTGATGTATGGTCAGATGTTGCTGGCATAGGTATAACTGACAACTGTGAAAATGCACAAGGCAGATACAGTTTGTGGCTCTGCCATAACTGGCAGTTACAGAACTTGGTAAAGGGCAGGCTGACGATTAAGCCAACGTGCAAAAGTATACCACTATTTGCGCAACACCATGGTGTTGCTAACTTCATGTGCGGATCATATTCAAAGTTTCTTGTCCTAGTGCCACCAGCAAACGCGCATTGACAACAGTAAAAGTGACACTTGGACTTGGCAGGTACAGGTCACCTGGCTGTTCTACAACAAGTTTGATTGATTCATTGAAACATAAGCGAGTCAAAGGCAGGTAGTAACTTAGTAACCACCCATGGCATCCATACCACCGCCACCGCCAGCAGCAGCCGCTGGTTCANAAGCAAATGATATTGCCCTGCCTGGCTTGGTATGATGTCATGCAGAACGTCATCGGCTGCCTCATCTGACTTGGCAGGGTGAACTTTGACTTGGCGTATGCTCTTTGTCTTGTGAACCAATCTGTCACAGTAGTGGCCCTTCTACCGTTGCACAGCCTGGCTTACATGTGCCCACAATCAAGTCCGCCCTTATAAAGCCCTTACAATAACCCTGTTCTACTCAGGTCACAATGCCAGGACCATGATGCAAGTTCTGCTCTGTCTGTGGCCATGGTGGAGCTGTTGCTCTGCAGGTACTGCTAGGGACCCGCTACAACGAGAAGGCTGACATCTTTGCCCTGGGCATGATCATGTATGAGCTCTTCACCAACAACATGCGCCTCCTGCAAGTATGCTCGCAGAGGAACAAGCAGAAAAGCATTCTCAGATATGCCCACAGGGTTGCCAAGGGCTTGTAGACCCTGACCAGGAAGCCCTAGGTTCTGAAGAGCCGGATACTGTGCTGGGTAGCTTTGGTGGGGTGCGGCGCTGCCAAGGTTGAATGGCAGCTGGTGTTGCTGAGGAAACTGAGCAGGAGCCTGTAAATACAGCACATGATGCAGACTAGCCCTATGTTGGGTGTGGCTGCTTGGGTGCGGACAACACTGAGCTGTCAGATTGAAATCAAGCAAAGCAAGTGAGCAAGATGAATGACATNGATTGGCTCCTTAGTGTTGGGCAGTTGGTACACAGGCTTGACGTGCTTCTCCTTCTTGTCCTTCTCATCAAATACTAGCTCATACAGAGCCCCTGATGGTGTTCCCAGCAGCACTTCCCTGCATGCCACAATCGGCTTGACACATGTCTCAGCCAGATAGCATTCATCAGCAAGATCAGTGATTGGGTTACAGATGGCAGATGGTGCAACTGGTGCAGAAGTACGTATGTCTGATATGGGTTGTGAAACAGCTGTGAGAAGTTTATGACCTTGGCTGTGCTGCCTGAGACAATGTCAACATGCAACTGGCAGCATTACCCTGTGCTGCTGTTGCTTTCTTGCAGCCTGTTCCAGCCAACACAAGAAACAGTGAAGCCCTTCAGCTTGCTGATCACTCGGCTTTTCTTCCAGCTTGTATGGAGGTAGTGTGTCTCAGGGGCAGGGCCAACTTGCAGAGCAATGATGCTGTGCTGGCCAGATGGAGACACCCATAGACCCTTGACAGCCACATCTGTATTTCGGGTGAGCTCAAGCTCCAAAACTGCATATTGCACGAGTGTCAGCTGTACTGGTACAAGCATGCATGGCTTGCAATGCATGCCTGCNGAAATATGCATTGTGCAAATCAGCATGAAACACGCGGCCTGAAGCCTCAGGCATATTGGGCATGATCACCATGTAGTCAGCGAGGTGTCTATACTGTGTATGCTCAAGATATTGCCAATTGATCTCATGGCCAACACATTGTCTTTGTTTTGCTACAGACCATGAAGGTGGATACCATGGAAGTGCTGGCAGATGAGAGGGATAAAGAAGTCCGCAACATTCTGCAGTCCATCAACGACCTAGCGCAGATCATGAAGGACTTGTCAGTGCTGGTTATTGACCAAGGGACAATCCTGGACCGGATAGACTACAATATGGAAATGGTAAGCAAAAGTTGATTTTCCGGACTCTCGTGTTTTGAATGGGGCCATGCATCTACGGCACCTGGTCTGCCAGCGCATGTTGGCGCATAGAGCTAGCATGGGACATCTCTACAAGGCACCTAGCATCGGCTAGTGAACCTGAGCATCATTGCTAACTCAGCATGGTGGTTACATCATTGCAAAGTTGTTGTGGGCGGCTGCAGGGTCCAGCGCCATGGCATCCGGCACCTCAGGAGCTCAAGGACACAGGCCTGAAGGCTGCCAAATATGCAGAAGAGCAAGGTGTTCCTCTGCCAAGGCTGGCTCTCAAGCAGAGTCTGCAAAGCACAGACGTGGCTGTCACCCTGCTGGGCATGTCCAGCCCTGAAGAGGTCAGCTCATGCTTTCAGTGCTGCTGCATAGCATGATGAGCAAAGTGAATTGTGCTGTTTGGCCACGTTTGCTGTTCCACGGTGTACACGTTGAACTCGACTCAGGTGGCGGCAAGCAGCGCTTGAAGCTGAGTGAGTGTCACTGAGCTGCGCTTGGCAGCCGCACATGCTTGCCTATGTCATCTGCCAATTCAAGCAGTTTCTGCTCAGTTTTGCTGTCTGACAAATGTGTACAGGGCTGGTCAAGCAGTTCAGACTTAGAGTAACACAGCATGCTCAGCTTGCCAGCACNTGCCGTGAACACAGACAGGCATGAATCTGTCCTGGCAGGCCATGATCAGTCAGTAGGCTGTCAACAAGACTCGAGGCTGCTTTACGCACCTGATTCACTGCCAATGTTAGGGTAGCCTACAAAGCCTGTAGCAGGCCGGTCAGAAGCGCCCTGCCCAGACTGAGGGCTTGCTGCAGGCTGAGACGTGCTTGGGCGTGAGGTGGGGTTGAATGCTTGGCCTGCCATGCGCCGCATCGAAGCTTCATCAGGCTGGTTGACCACCTGCTCGGCCATCTCCCTGTCATACTGCGCTTGCAACCTCCTTGCCATCTCTGCATCTGCACTTATGCCTGCATTTCCCAGGAGTTTGCTGTTGAGTGTGACCCTGACCTATAAGTCCATGAGCAAGATTATAACCCTGATCTACAAGTCCATGAGCGAAAGCGAGAGTATGACCCTGACCCATTAGTCCCTGAGCGACCTGGCTCATTTTGCTTGTCTTGCCAGAACAAGCAGACAAAGCCAAGGTGCAGAGCATAAATTGGATCATGTTGCACAATGTGTAGATCCAGTTCAGGATGTGTCTCATGTACACCCCAGGTGAGAGGCAATCAAACTTTGGATTTCGTGCCAGGACCAGAAGCAAATTTTGTGTCACCTGCAGCTGGTGGCTGTTGCACTCTAGAAGGACGTGGCTGTTGTGAAGGCTGAGGCCTCTGAGGTGATGGCTGTGGTGATGCTTGAGGACCTGCATTACCACGAGTATCTGTTGATCACTGCATGCGCTTGATGCATATGCATACGCTCACTGCATCAAATGTTGCTCATCTATGTTCAGATGACGTGGGCAAACAAGGAGCACATGGTTGTTCAGATGCTTTCCAGGGGCGTTGAGGGATACAGGTTGTGGCTTGTGTGTGCAATGCTGATGTATTGATGGCTGCCATCGGAGCTTTGTCCCTGGCATTTCTTAACAAGCTGGAATGGCGGCACTCTCTCATTCATCTTCATCTGTTCATAACATGGTCTTTCAATATTCAACGTATGCTTGGCAGTGGGCACACTGCTTATTCAACATAACCTTGATGGCATGTGCCACATGGCTAGCAACCACTGTATGCTGTCAAAGTCACCGAGAGCTGACCTGTTGTGCTTTGACCCAGCATGGTCAAACTGGCAGCCCCCCTGGCAATCACTGAGGCACCAGCATTGCACAGGTCCGTGAACTTGCGCATCTTGTTGACTTCATTGGCAGTTGCATCCAGCGCCCTGAGGTGCATGGCATACCCCACAGATGGGTCCCCAGTTATGTAGCAGCCGCTGGGGGGTGAATGGTTGCGATGCAGCGCCTGCAGACACTCAGCATATGCNTCCCACACCGAGACTTAGTGACGCTTGATGAGGCGTACATGGCAGGGGTCCACATGCGGAATGCGAGCAGCGCACAGCACTAGGGCTGTGCATCAAGGTGATCAGCTGCAACTAAGTTTTGACGCTAGCTTCAGCTGAGCTCGGCGACTTACAACTGTGGCGTGATTAGAAGTCGCTGCAGGGGCGCCGTGAGGCGCTATCTCAAAGTGCAGGACTCCGCAGCTCAAGACGAGGCTATGTGTGATTCTGGCGTTTCGCAGCAAGGTTTGGTTTGTTGTTGTAGTTTTCGTTCAATTCGGCTGGGCACCTCAGCATCCCGTTGTGAGGTTGCGCAACTGTCTTTCAGCCGCAGGGCAACCACTGAAAGTTGCGGGTCGACTTGATCTTGTTAGTAGCGTGTGTACCGTGTACAACAGCTGATGGCAGACCCTGAAAACCAAGATCAGGTGGACAAGGCTCTGACAACAGCGGACTTACTCAAGCTTCACACGGTCAAGGTCATCGAAAGTCACATGACAAGCACGTATGAGGAGAGTGCGACCGCCATATCACTGGAGGCAGTACACAAGTACAAACAGTATAAAGACGTAGCCTTCCATGTAAAGCACCAGATGGACAAGAAATACCCCAGCAGTGGCAAAGCCACCGAAGGCGTGTTTCACTGTATATGTGGGAGCAACTTTGCAAGTGAGCTTGCATGCTCGGTTTTCTATAATGACACACAACAGAGGCTGACATTCAGTCTTGCATGCTGCAGCTGCCATCAGCCACGAGACCCGGTTCTACATCCATTTGCAAGTGGACACACTCCATATAGTGCTTTATAAATCCAAGGACAATCCTTTTTCAGTATCTGAAGCCTAGCCCAACTACTTTGCATACCACAAGTACATCGTGCCAGTTGAAGTGTCTGCTTGATCTGTAGCCGCTGGCATGTGCTCCTGATGATACCTGCATGACCTCCAACCACCACCCCAACTTATGGTCTACTCCTCTACTGGTGTGTACCAATGTGTGACAGGTTCTATGAGATGGGGTTGAACACTATAAAGCATTTACAACAACCATGACCCTGTGGATAGGCCTGGCTTCCTGCGCAGTTACACATGCGGCAGCACACACGGCAGAATACAGTGTCATATTACAATACTACCTTGATTCGTTACCAATGCAAGTCAGTGCACAAAACGTAATGTGGGACAAGTATTGGTACCGCAAAAGCCTGTGGGTACCAGGTGGCTCAGAACAGAGCATACTATAGAGTCATTGCAGCTGTGAAGGTCACAGGTCATGTATACATGCATGCATATCTATACACGCATTTGATAGTCATTGTCATGACAAGTCATAATGATAAGATCGCTGTAGCATTGCAGTCAATGACAATTGACAGCTGCCGACATGAACCATGCAAGAGATTGTTGCTTGACATACGTACGCAGCCATCAGTTGCATCTGCAGATCCAGATTTGGAACTGCATATGTGGAAACAGCTTTCCTGCTAGAGCGCATATGGCTAAAGCCATACAGCGTATTCGTAGAGGTATCGGTTGGCAATTGTTCCAGTGTCCAGGATGTGTGCGTGCGCTTGATTTTGAATGTTGAATGAAGCGTGAGGGATCTGACCTCAATATGACCCGTCTAGGAATTTAGGNTGCTAACAAAAGTACTGCCAAATTTACAGCAGTGTGTTGACAGCATTGTGCACATGCTCAGCAAGGCTCAACATTGTTGTTACTGATCAAATCAGCAAAGCGTTATATGGTGTATATGACACAAACAATCAGTGATGCTGCACACAACCTCAGTCACACACATGCATGGTGAAGTTGATCACCGTGCTAAGGGGCTGCAAAAACGCCAGTATGTCAGCCACCAGGCCCATGTCGGCAGCACCCAGCTGCATAGCCCACCCAGCCTGGACTGCAGACAGCCTCCCATGCAAGGTGAAAGCCTCCTCCTGCACCTGCAGATACGGGAAGCAAGTAAAGAAGCATTGTCTATGTTGCTGTACGTACAGCATCTGAAGGCTTGTGTTTATTGTGCTCTTACCATGTTGCGAAGGGTACCATGCACACATGATGCACTACATGTACGTCACTACACTAATTGATCAAGCCTCCTCCAGTGACACCTAGAATGGCTCCCACAACATAGCTGGAATCTTCGCAAGCCAAGAAGACAGCAGGCGCGCAGAACTCCTTTGGCTGCCCAGGTCGCCCCATTGGCACTTCACTACCAAACTTGGACACCTGTGTGCAGATACAGGTGTTGAGGGCTGAGAGTCTAGTTATAGGTTTTATATGGACTAGAGTTTGTGAATTAAGATTTACAGACTAGAGGTTACAGATTGGGGTCAGGTCCTGAAAGACTGCTGTAATTTGGCCCAAATGCCAGAGCTTGCCACACATCTACCTGTGTCAGTCTATTAGTAAGTGTTTGGGTATGCTGGTAAGGTGCAGCACATGATGCCATGCATATGGTATGTCACAATATGCTGGTCTTGAGCTGACATCATCAAGCAACATGACGCATGTCAATGCTTAGCATGTGCACTACTTTAGTGATCAGCATGCAGACCGCACAGCACAGCACAGCACAGCACANGACTTGCAGCGATGCAATGCGCTCATCGAGTTGTGAAACCTCGACTTGCCTCTGCGCGCTCTGCGCTTCTTCGAGGCTGCAACGCGCTGTTGGCTGTACTGATTCACGCGTACCTGCACGATTCGACGCTTACTTCGCAATGCTACAGATCGACTGCAATCCGAAATCTCTCAAAGCGGCGCAATCGCAACCTAGGGCGCATGAGCTGACAGACCTGCAGGTTTCGCGGGAAGTTCGGCACCGCTCAAGCAACTTCGGTCACGTATCAGTACGTCCTCGCTGCAGAATTCAGTGGCTAGGTCCATGAGTTGTACGCTGCAACTACAGAGGATCGGATGTCATCTCACACGGCGTAGACTGCCATCGTGACCGCGCGAGCAGCAAATAGCATCAGGCGTCGAGTTTCTCGCAAAAGTGGCCACCGCTCAGTTTCCTTCGTTGTTGATTGAGTGTGTTCCCTCACCTTCGACCAACATCAACAAAGCCAGTTTGCGCTATGCCAGTCTAGGCGGACGGCTGCAGGTGCTTTCATGTCGCTGGTGCAGTGATCTCGCTCCGTGTCAACACTTTGCTTGCAGCGGGTCACCGCGAATTACCTAGGCGTGGCGTGTCGGTCAACTGATCAACACCAGCTGATTGAAACGTTCATACGCAGCGCCTGAATGCAAAGTTTTGCTTCGCCAAGTGTATATAGCGTTGCTGATCGTCACCAGCGATGTTCGAAGCCGGCTAGAAGTGGCAGCGATACCAGGGCACAAGCGAGTGCTGCAGTCACTTATAATCAGCAAATATGCCGGTACACGCAAACAAACCGTGCGCACAAGTCGTCACACCGAACATCACAGTACAGCAGCAGGTGGAAACACGTTATGCTCGCTCCTGCGCTGGTCCCGTGCGCCCACTGGCTTGGTCAGGAAGCTGAGCTGTGACTTTGTCTCCAGGTCGTGTAGAGTGGTCTGCTCAAGCCAGGCAAGCTATGGCGAACAAGCATTCAGCATTGGTGTCACACCCACACAACCACAGACGAGGCCGCATCAGGCTCAGCCAGGAGTGCTCTGGTCGGCAGTCATCCTAGTTTGTGCTGCTTTCATAGCACTGGCTGGAGCGTTCACAGCTTTTGTGATCTTTATGCGTCCTGTGCTCAAGGTATAGTCCATGGTATGCCAGTAGCAGCTTAATGCTAAACACATACATCCGCCCTATCACATTGTGTAATTGTGAGTGTGCTTGTTGTGCGTTTGCTGCAAATGTATGACACAGCTGTAGATATTCATTTGCAAACGTGGCTGATACTATCCTGGGGTTCATAAGTACCTACAGCCATTGCTTTGTTCCAGAGAATGGAGAGTGCTGCCGAGGCAACAGAGACTGCATCAAAGGCCATGGAGCTGAGTGCCAAGGAATTTGAGCAAGCCAACCTCATGCTTCAAGCTGAAACCCCCTCCATGATAGCAGAGATAGAGACTGCAGCGAAGGAATACAGTGAGCTTGGCCATACACTGAAGTAAGCTGTGACTTCACTGTATACGACCTGCACATGACACGCTGCATTGCTGGCTCTTGAAATGCAGCATACATGTACCGATTTTGCAAATGAGTATGAATGATACCCTCAGTGTGCAGATGCATGGTAAGGCTATGCAGCGTGTCTTGCACTGCTTGCAAGTATTTGCAGCTGACATGCCATTGGTCTGGACTGACATCGGTCTGCGGGTGCTAGCAATGTCTAGGCAAAACTGGGTCCAGGGCAACCTCTCATGCCCCACAGCTGAAACTGCATGCTGCTGCAATATTGTGCAACGCCTATTTGTATTGCAACCCATCAATTCAATGCCATATTGTGCATCAGCCACATGCAACATGTTGCAAATGCTATGCAGAGGTGGCGGAGGGAGTACCTGACAGCCTCATGGCACACATTCATCAGTGCACACTTGTCTCACAACAACTGCAACCATACCACAAACCCAAATCACGATATGCCAGCAGGCATGCAAACCTGTACAGTGAAAATATGACTGCAAATTGTAGATCAGCTGCTCTACATGAGCAACATTGTTGACTGAAGTGCAGAGCACGTGGCCGCCATGACTCACAAATTCATGCCTGTGTGCAGCACAATGACAGCTGGGTTTCGAGGCAAGAATCCTGTCAGGGATTGGTCACAGCTCAGCATCAAGAGGGTGGCAAAGGATGTCTCTACCTTGACAAACGTGCGCATGCTTTGTGCACACCCCCATGCAGTAGTCATTGCTGTGGCTACACACATTATAGTATGCATGCATATGCTGTGTATCGCGACATCAAAGCTGTAATGCATCAGTCTCCATATCATACGAGACAATGGCTGCGCAATATGCTATGCATTGCGGAGTTGGGTGTACGCGGCCTTGTTCTTTGAATCACTACATGTGCAGCATCTTTAAATGCATCAGGTGGTGGCATGTTGACTGGAAGATTGTCAGCGACTGCAGCTCAACACTGCATTTTACAAGTCTTGCAATGTGCGTGCCAAGTAAGCAGCAACAATCTGCTCATAACCAGGGGTGGTTGCTGGTTGCACACTAGCTACACCATCACCAACAGATTAGTATGCACAATTTCCAGTATACATTGATACTGTCTGCTGGTGTTTAGTGGGCCTATTGCATTTGTGCCTGGCTACCACAAGTGTGCCAGTGACAGCATAAACTTTACATGCAGGCATTGACGCCTGCAATGGAACAGTGGCGCAAGCGCATCAGTCAAATTGCCGTCAGCTTTGATGCAGCTCACAAGGCGGATGGCAAGTCCAGCAAGCAGTCAAAGTCTATACAAGCAGACCAGAGGCTTGCTGAGGTTCGGTCAATGCTATGTATGTACCCACTTGCACTATGCATGGCTCTGCACCTGAAGTNGCCATAGCATATCCAATGCTAACATAGCAGCCAGCGTAAATGTCTGACAACAAGATTCTCAATGACTGGTGGATGCAACTCAGTAGGGCCAACCTACTGCTAGATGCGCCATGCAGTCCTTGCAGCAACTTGGTGAACTTACGGAGGAGTTGAGTGAAGTCTTCTCAGCTACGCCGGCTGCCAGCCATGCAAGAGCTAGACATACAAAAAAGAAATCAGCTATAAGAACCTGCAGCCATGTCAAAGTACACTTGTGAATGCTGTCTGGATTGAGCGGTATTTTGACAGTGTAGACCAGCGATTGAGCATTGTACTTTTCAGTTACCGCAGGGACCTGACATGACCGCACACACTGTACAGTGCATGGCAAGGAGTGTACCTTGTCTACAAGACCTTTGAGTGTGCTCTCAGGGGCAGAAGCCGCTTGAGGGCTGGAAGAGATCTGTACAGGACATGATTTCAATTTGGCCATGCTGTGAGGTAAAGACAGAACACCAAACACTATGTGATCACTGAACAGGCCTTGTGTATCAGGGGCCGTGTTACTGACTTGCTGGCTCTGTCCCGCAGCCTGCTGCTTTGCTTTCAATCTGTCCAGGTCACCTTTGAGAGAGTCAAGCTGTTGAAGGTCTGCGCAATACAGCAGGTAAATGGTTTGTTCCCCAAGCAGCTTGCCGACAAGCTGGATTGTGCCTTACCAGAGTCTCGTTCTGAAGCACTGCGCTGCTGCAGCATAGGAAGCAGGCCAGACTGTTCAGCTCCAAGCAACAGGTGAATTGCCACAGGGTGCTTGCTGAACCATGGGTGTTAGGGGTTTAAAGGGTGTAGGGTTTACAAACCCACAAACTGTCCACAGCACAGGTTGGCAGGCAGTCAAAACAAGTGATGACGATTTTGTTTTCGCAACCCACCTTTTGAAGTTCTTCCTCTTGGCCCTTCTCAGCAGTAAGCACTACATGCGCCTGCTCTGCGGAAAAGGCTTCTGCAATAGCTTGCCCGATACCTCTGGAAGCTCCTGTCACTACAGCCAACCTCCCAGCAAGCAACCCCTGCAGTCTGAGGGACATCAGATGTTGGCATGTTGTACGGCATCACCACACGTGATCGCCAAGCACATGTGCATTCATCATGGCCGTTCCAGGTTGGCAGAAGTTGCCAATCTACAATCACCACAACTTGTGGTTTATGTTGTTTCTAGAGATGAAAACAACCAGCACAGCTGAGCAGTGTGTACATGCAACAGGCTATGACTTGCATTGCTTGCTCATTGCTGATGTCACCTGAGACATATGAGGAGAGTTGCTTGTCAGATCACACTGGCCTGGCCTTTGAGTACAGGTAGTCAAAATCAAGAGGCCTGTAAAAGTGCAAGACTGTAAGTGTGTCATGATGGTGCATGGGTGCTGACGCCTTACTCACCAGCAAGCAGCAACAAATCGAGGAGCAGTCTGGTTAACCATGCATGTGCATGCATACGGTACACACTGCAACACAACATGTGTGAGCCTCATTTCGGCCCTACTCAATGCATTTGCTTCTCAAGCAAATTATTGATGCTGTCTCAGAAGTGAACTGCTGCACAACATTGAAAAGAGCAAGGCTGATGATCAGGGCTGTCCACAGTGTATTCTACCTACAGCGATTGGCACTCAAATCGGCACTCAACCCGACTGCGTTAATTGCTCCCGCGTTTTGCACTTGTATTGGCCTGCCACTCGCTTTTCGTGCCGCTGCGACAGCTCGTCATTGCTCACATATAGTGCAGAGCAGGGCCTGGAGCAGGGCGTTTGCTGAGTCTCGTGCAGGGCTTCAGGCGTGTTGCCCCTACGCAGTTCTCAGCTAGTTGCACGGCATCATTAGCTCAAAGCTTATTCTGGGAGTTGCGTGTGCCCGGCGACGTGCAGCCTGCATTATAAACTCACTGACGTCCCTTACTGAGCACTGACAGTTGCTAGCGCGGCTGCGAGCGGAAATTGTATAACAGATCACGACTGACATACACGCATAAACCGGGTTATGTACGCACGGCCTACCTCGCACTCCTCGGCTCTAGGCCCAGGCTGTGCAGGTCCTTCGTTGGCAATTCCAAATCCAGCATTAGTACAAGAGCATCATGGATATACCGCACAGACACCCTTGTGTGGATCGGCTCCTTTCGTGATTGAGCCAGCAGCTTTGGCACCACACGAAGGAGAGCCAAGGAAGCACACAACGTCAGTCAACTGGAGTGTGNCAAAGTTGTGGCCCAACCAATGGCTGACCTGTCTTTCCACAATCTGTGCAAGCCAGCACTCATTAGGTCATTCATGAGGTCATATGAGGATGCCACATTGCTGAACACTTGTCCCACAAGGCTTGTCTTTTCTGCTGTAGGCACGTCTTGATATCCAAAACTTGAGGTAGAGGAGTCGACTGCCGGCTGCTGCGTGAAGCTGCCGTGTTGAAGTACCCCTTGAGACGTCGAGATGTCACTGGTGTCCCCGTCTGATCTGAGCGAACCTTTCTTGAACTCAAACGAAGACGAAAGTCGTGTCTGATTGAACCTGAGCAAGTCTGCATTGCCGAGATCGGCAACACCGCATTGAGCTGACAACGCTAGCGTCAGGTGTGGATACAAGCTGCTTGATAAGCAGCGCAACTGTTGTTTCCGCTGACCAAAGGCAGCCAGCATAGTGTGTGCGGGGAAAACGCACCCACCCGCGCGAACGCACCGCAAGTTGGCACAGCGGTGTGCAGCCGTTTTGCGCACAGAGGCGGAACGTGTGAGTGTGCTGACCTGCATGCTTTGACTAATTCACCCTTATCGAGCACAGCATCATTGCGCAATCATGCGCGCCGGTGCTCGATTATTGCGGTGTGCATGCCAACTGCAGATTGACTGCAAGTGTGCGATGTTCAGAAAGTTCTGTAACGAGGGTGCCAATACAGCTCGACTGATCAGGCGTTCTGACATTCTCCGAAGACGAGCCGCTAAACAGGTCTAGCAGCCATGGTAGGCTTGTGCGAGTGCACTGCTATAGGTATGCGCTCAGGTTTGCGAGCACGCTGACATTCGCAAGCTGTTTGCAGTTTCAGCGTTTCCGAAAGCACGGTGACACAAAGATGGGACCCCAACTGCGCTCCATGGACAGCCATTGGACTCAGCAGGTCAATGCTGATGCGCCGTGGCCAGAGTATCCTCGACCCCAGATGCAGCGGAATCACTGGCTAAATTTGAACGGGACCTGGGAATTTGCAGGGTATGCTGAAGGTTGCAGCAAGCAATTGCAAGTCACATACTTCNCTGCCTGTGGACGCTTAGCTGAGGCGTCATTTTGCTGTATGACAGCGTCATTGGGAGCAACGTTTGGCACTGGAGGGAGGGTTTGAGCAGTGTCCCCGGGAGTCGGTGCTGGGCTGTACGGGTTGTAGTCATAGGACTCAGCTTCTTGAAAGGGGTCGTACTGCTCAGGTGGGGCTTGATTGGAGGGGGCCTCAGGGGGGCGGCTGCTGCCTGTAGAGGCATGACTTGCAGGCGGCATAGCTGCGTCTGCTGGCCTGCACCAAATATTCATGCGTTTGCTACCACACACAGCACGCATACAAGAAAATGTCACAACTGTGACAAGCTGACTGTACTCATGTTTAGTTGCAGGAGCCTTGCCACGCCTCAGGAGCAATGGCTTCACATCACGATGGTAGCACCTCTTGTGAGAGGCTCACGCCAGCGCCAAGTGAAGATAGATGTGACATTTTGTCCATATTGTTGGTGCAGTTGTTTCTCATGTGGCTTGCCTGGACAGGGCTTCAATGTTTGCAGATGCTACAGTTTTGGGTGGGAATGCATCCAGCACAGCGGCATCGATGCTGCCTGCGCTGGGCTCAGAAAATAGGCTGTTGGCTGGCGAAGGCGGGGCTGGGATTGTGACTGCCNTCCTCAGCGGTACATAAGAGTACACGTTGAGAGCTTCAAACCACACAATTTGTCACTGCAATGCTTGCCACAGGCAGAGAGAGTTGTCAGGCATGGCGGCAAAGTGCTGATGACATTGCGGTAATCACGATTTTCCACAGTGTGCATCGCTACCAATGTAAAGTTGCATATGGAGATACCTTGAAGCGCTGGCGCAGGTGTCGCTTCATATTCCTGCGTGCCATTCGCAGGTCCTCATTGCCTTGCAAGCTAGCGGTGAACCAGCTGTGCTTCAGCGCTTGAGTGGACGTCAATCGCTTGGAAGGATTGGTGGTCAACAGGTCCCGTACAAGACTTTTCGCACTGCAGCAGCACAACAAAATCTAGGTATGTGCAAGCTGCGCAATCAGCCCATGATTGAGGTGCATCACAGCAAGTCACAGCGCATGTGAAAGTATTGGACTCAGGACTCATAACATATAACTCGACATATAAGTCAATCCAAAGAAACCATTTGAACATTCCAAGGGCGCCGATAAAAGCAGTGTCGCTGAAGTGTTACAACCCCAGAAGAGACTGCACGGCTTGCCCCGCTATTTCACAACTTCTGTGACATCCATGCTAATGGCAAGGGAGTGCATGCCTACAAAGCCCTATCTAGCACACAGTCATGCAATTAACATGACAGCGGCCAGCAGCCATGCTGCAACACTTGCACTGAGAGTCAGCAAGCAGGCAGACTGAGTGATGAGGTAAGCCACACTTAGCATGATCACATAAGCTGGTGTTGTGAGCAATCAAAACCAGCTTTACAGCATTGGCTTATCAAACATGACCAGCAACCCCTTGAGCAGGCTGCTACAAGGTCTGATTGCTGCCACATCAGCATCCGCATACGCTTGTGTGCTGATTTCGAAAAGCTGAAAACTCAAAGGCAATGTTGTGATTTCTGTTGTGTTCTCTGAACAATTGGCGTACTGTTTGCGGAAACCAGAGGCCAGCTCATAAATAGACAGCATGTGCCTTTCAGTTATTGACTTGTAACATCAAAGAACAATCTCTTTGAGAATGTCAGCTTCTGACAGCAACACTAAAAACCAAAATTTGACTTCTCATGCTGATCATCACGGCAACGCATTGAAAGGGCTCACCTGTCAGAAACAGCATCCCAGACAGGATCGTCAAAACTGAATTTGCCTTTGCGTATCTGGTCAAACAGGGCAGGCTCACTCTCATCATAGAAGGGTGGGTACCCCCCTAGCAGGATGAACAGCACCACCCCCGCACTCCACAGATCTACTGCAGGACTGTATATCAAGCCTGGAGTGCCCTGCACCACAAGGTTTCAGGCTTCAGGGCTGGACTGCTTCAAACAAGCGGTGCAAAGCGACGAATACCCACACTACAATAGACATGCCGTGCACACCCCATAACATGTTGTATTGAGGCAAGGCAGCTGTGTGTGTACAGCGACTTCACAGATGCTGAAAACACATGAGTTGCTGTCGGATATTTGTTGACTGTACCTGAATGACCTCTGGAGCAACATACTGCGGCGTGCCACAAATGGTGGCCATGGCAGATTCTGCAGCTTTCTTAGCCAAGCCAAAGTCTGCAATCTTGACGCGATGGATGTCGTTGGGCGTGGCTAGCAACAGGTTCTCCAACTTGAGATCTCGGTGCACTACACCCCTGCAGTCAGTCAACAATGCGGTCAACTCACGGCACAACCTTTGGAACCCTTTGCGCCCTACTCACGCCGTGAATTGTATGCTGAACGTGCACAATCATGAGACACTATTTGAGTTTGGCTGCAGCCTACTGCGTTAGCAGCAAGGCTTGTGTTGCAGTCCACCTGCAGTTTGTCATGCATATGAATGACAAGATCATGCTGAACTGACAGGAACAATGATTTCCTTTGAAGCATCTGATGGCATGTCTGCAGCCTAATGCAGCCCGATGTGGCAGCCCAAGACTGTTGGCCATGATTTTGTCCTGCACTGTGCTGCTGGTCACATGTCATGCTATGCCGTGCTGTGCATGCTGTGGCCTACCATGAGCAGCAAACAGCAAAATTTGATGGAACGAAGGCTGGACCATGTTCAGCCATTGCACGCTGTCCAAGAGCATCATCTAAAGCTGCCTTGCCATATGCAACGCACATTGTGCTACAGATGTCTACAGTGTTATGTTTACTAGTGCACAGCTCCAAGACTGGACCCAGCGTGATACTCACTTGCTATGCAAGTACTCAATGCCTCTGAGCAACTGCACAAAGCACAATCGCGCATCTGCTTCGTTGTAGGAACCCCGCTCCAACACCGCATCAAGCAACTCGCCCCCTGTCAGAAGCTCTGTTATGAGGTACACCTTGTTGCCCTCCTCAAAGTACTCTTTCAAGAAGATCACGTTTTCATGGTTCATGCCAACCAAGATGTCAATCTCCTTGAAGATGTCTTCCCTGCACATGATGCAACGAGCGTGACTGCCTGTGTACCACACATGTTTAGCAGCAATACCATAAAAGGTAGCAATTGAGCACAAGTGTAAATGCCATTGCTGGCTGCTGCACCACAACCACAGGTGTCCTATTAAGCCATGGCAATCGGGCAAGCCTCTGCAGGCTAGATTGTGCAATTGTCACGCCGTGGTCTAAATCTGTGCTGGTGCTGAGGTCTGCTGTTTGAGGTCCTTGCAGTTGATGTTGAGCCGCAGCCTGCTGCAGACCCTCACTGTGCATTGTGCTTTTGCTGTTGAGAGGCTGTACGTGAGCTTGGACATCAGGCGCCAGCTGCTCACGAGTTTGCTGTTGCAGCAGCTCCCTAGGTGTGAGCTTTGTCCCAAGGTTTTGCAAACTGGTTGACAGCCTGCTGAGAGGGTTCTGGGGTGTGCTTCCAGTGTGCATATTGCCATCAGGTGGTTTAGGCTCCTGCTGAGTGCGCTGCTGGTTCAAGAGCAGAGCTGGATCATTGCTCTGTTGCAACACAGCTTGACTGGCGACAGCNGCAATGGGCAGCAGCATGCAGTGGGGTGTTGCCTGCATCATCCTGCTCATGTACGCTTGTGTCCTTGCTCTTCAGCCACTGCAGCCAGCCCCACTGGCCAGCAGCTGCAGCATAGTGCAACAACCTGCAGCCGCACAGCAAGTGGTTTGCTTGTTTTCGCAAGTCACCATCATAAGACACAAGCAATGTCGCGCCCCATCAAAGTGCAGCAGTTGCCAATATACAGCACCCAGGCAAGCCATGCAGGGCATTGTACAACAGCGATGCCACTGTCTTGGATTGCATGCAAGTATTATGCACACAGTCTGTGATATTGAGGACTGATTTACTGTATACCCAATATTGATTACACTGTAAAAGATAGCTTGATTACAATGTCACTGGGAAGTCTTCTCTTGTGAGCAGAACATCCTACTGTATACAACTGGGCCCAAAATACAATGCACTCTCCAAAACTTTGTTCAGCATGACACTGACGCCAAAAACGCTGCAATAAAGCTAACTAGTCAGTAGTGTTGCCAACACAGCCTATGGCAAATTAACCGGATGGGGTGAACTTGGTGGCTGAGTTAAAAGCGTTGATGGCGAATGGGTCGCTGAGGTGNCCTCAGTGGTTATGAAGGTGCGCTGCCCGCTCATTGCTTTACACTCAGCCGGAAGAGCAGACCTGTCACACAGGCTTGCTTGTTGCAAGAGTGATTTATATTGGAACAATGTTCATTACATGAAGTGCACCAAGAATCAACCAATCAGCTGGAAATGAACATGACTTTTGTGACACAGGGCTTCCTCTGCTACTACGTGCGCATCTTGCAAATCTCATCTGCTCACTTGAGTAGCTTGCCAATATCTACCAAGGCTTGGTTCTAATCAAAATCTGCAGCATCAGTGGTCTTGCATGAGCCAAACCCTGGCGTTGCTTGTGTGCAGCTCTGCACTTGTGTACCAATGCCCTCCCCACTACATCAGCCAAGGACAACACCTTGAACATATGGAGGGGTTCTCTATCGGTCAACAGTACACACCCCTTGTGTTTATGTACACAGTATCAGTGCTTGACAGTGCTGAGGACTTTGCTTGGAAATGGATGTCGTAATGTACATTAGGCAGCCATGTGCAAGCATATGAGTCCAGGGCTGTCCCTTGGCTCGTGCTGCCCTTCAGGAAGTCAAATGCATGCTGCTAAAAGGTTGCCTTGATGCCATCCTCTTGCNAGTCCTGCAAAGCTGGCGTTTGTGTCTGCTAGAGCCCAGTCGGTATCTCTGCGGTATCTCTGCAGTGTAAGTCACATGAGACAGAGATGCGGCACACAGTATGACATGTTGCACAGTCAAAGTCTGGGTGGCAGCTGTACTGGTAGTTGGTGGAACATATGGTGATGGTCATGTGTGCGTCCTGCTTGTCCAGTGCTGTACAGCTTGCTACTCCGCAGCCTGACACACGTGTGTTAACATTCTCAGCACCAGTGCCAGCTGCTTTTTTGACANTGTGAAGGGGAGGGTTTTGCGACAGCTGGTCTGGCCAGTCACCACATGTAGGCACCAAAGTGCATGTCTGCAAGAAGCTTGTAGTGAAAACTTTCTCTGTAAAAAGCTTAAGCAACGTTGTTGGTCCAGAGCAAATGGGCAAGGTGTGCATACGCTAATGAGGTACTTTCTACCTATGCAAGGTCTCAAAGTTGTGCTGATGCTGGTGCATCTCAAGTGCGTATGAGTCCATCTGCATCTGAGTTTAGCAGATCAGCTAGTCGTAAACTACAGCTATGATGCCACTAAGCTGTGTAAGGCAGAGCTGGTGCATTACAATACTCAAGGCCTGGTGCAGTCACTCCATGATCGCTTTGAAAACAATGTAATGGAGACATTACTTGGTTGCTGTTAAGTGCTAGTCACCAGGTTTATGGGCAGTACATGTTTAGCTTGCTAGTTGTGTCTAGACTTGAAGTAGCGATGGCGACACATTGGAGGCGCGCACACCTAAATGCGTATCTTTCACAATTGCTGCTTCTGTAAGATACCAAGTTGACTCTTGTGTGCAAATTGCACAAGTAGCCGAGCAGACATCCGGTCCTCTTACCATATATGGGTTCAAGCAAAAGTGACAAATTTCAAAAGACTCGTGCAAAATTGACATTGCTGATGGCGATTTATTACGAGCACTGAATACGAATTTCAGAGCCGACCTGAAAGCAGTCCAATCGCAACAGTGATAACTGTCGCCCAGCAGTAGTGTACACATAGACCCATCCTGGTACAATGAGCAGTCAGCCTGAAACACATCAAATAAGCCACCTGCAATCGCACTTACTTGTAACTGCAAAACGCCTGAAACTGGTCTTGTAAGGTGCACGTGAAATTCATACAATGCTAGATAGCTGGCACAGCTATCCAACTATATGATTGTCGCAAAAGGTTTCTGTAAACAGGACACAGAATGTTTACGAGCTTGCAAGAGCTCGGCGGCCAGAATGCAGCTTTGATCGGATTGCCTCAGACACGTCTTGAACAGCTTCTCCAGCTGTTGGTGATGCAATTTCGAAATCGACTTCCAAACACAGCAGCTGCTCTGGCAAGTCATCACTTTCACTGCTTGTCACAGTGATGGTCACAACATAGGGGCCCTGCATCAGAGCATATGTTGCTTGCAATGTGAATATACCATGCAATGCATAGCTTCACAACCTGAATATGCTGTATCATTTGGCTGACACAGAAGCCTGCGGATTTTCACAGGTTCACGACTGACAGTACACAAAAAAGTGTGCACAAAAAAGGATTTGTTGAAGCTTACAGGGGGAACAATGGGAGGCAAATATTCTCCATAGCTCAAGTTCAGGGGCCCTTTCTTTACTGGGCACTGGGTCCGCTCACACAAGTCCTTGGTTTCTGAGTACACAGGCAAGCCTCTGAACGCCACAGCAACGGCGACAGACCNAATGCCGGCCTGCAAGACATGTCACATTGCAATCACAGGTCATGTGTGAGTCTGCCGCTGATTAGGACATGTGCTGTTGCAGGTGAGCACATGCCGCTACGTGCTGCTGGCAGGACTTATCATCATGGTCATTCCTCTTTTGATCATGTGTTTCTTCGATGACGACAACGCCATGCAAGAACAGGAGACTCTTGCTGCTAGCATGTAATAGACTCGACAACAGACTGTACAAGTGCATACGAGATGCCATGCACAGCAGCAGCATTAGAAACTTCAACTTGGGCTGGCTGTGGTGGACTTACTGGTTACACTGACTGCGAGGCAAAATGTGAGATGGCAGCGTGTGAGCATGACCTGTTGAAGCTATAAGCTAGCGTACAAAAGAGCTTGACACATGCAGTTGTGGACATGTTCACTTGCTTGCGATCATGACATGTAACACTTGCACTGACAGATGCTGTTTGCCGGATTCCAAGTGAGACAGTGGGCACATACCTATGTATGGTTCTGTATCCAGATGCACAGATGCAATGCACTGACTGGCAAGCAAGTACTGACCGTGATGGACTGCCAATGGTCTCTAGTGCGATATTGTAGATCTGTATTGCCAGGTCGGTCATCCCAATCGACAGAGTAGATTTTCCTGATGTTGTCAGGGTCACTCAGGATCGTTTGCTTGGTGAATACACCCTGTAGGCATCAGCATGCTTTGTTAACAAACAGCAACTCCATAGAGAACTACAAATGCGATAGACCAAGATAGCAGCCAAGTGAAACATCTCTGCAGACAATGAGTATACTCAGGCTCAAAACATCTGCACTGATCTGGTTTGTACCAATTGCAGTCAGTGCAGCAGCAACTGCAACAGCTNCCCACGATGTCATCAAAACTCAAAACATGGGTGAAGCAGTATGGAAGTCGCCCTATGGAATGAGCAGAGATGACTCAGGAGGAAAGCCAACCCAGGCTTTGCCTCTGGCCCTGAATCCTAAACCCTAACCTCAGTATGAAGAGTCACCTTGGCGAGCTCGCCTTCCACCTTCTGAGCAGAGGTGACCCATGAAGAAGAGGCAAAGCCCAGCTCCCCGTTGAAACCTCCTCCAAAGGCCCATACCTCCCCTTGAGCACTGCCCAGCATGCTGAAGTAGCGGGATGCAGCTACTGCCCTCACCACCTCTGCCTGTATGCCTGCAGCCACAAGCTTTCTGAGCCCCGGTGCACAGACACACTGTAACCTCCTGTTGCCCTGCCATTTGTGTCCCGTTGCCCTGACAGAATTTTCAGGTATCTGTCTGGGTATTTATGACAATGATATCTCAGTTCTGCAACTGCTAGTGCAATATGCACAAGCTGCCTGAAGATTTACTCGAGATGATCTTCATAAAAATGCCTGAATAGAAGGCATTGCTCAAAAGGATCCTCCTCTTCAGATTTTGCAGATGGCATGTTGATGCTTTGGATCCCTCAAACCTTTTGCCTCACATAGGCAGGTGTGAAGCTTGGTTCAGGCATGCACCCCTGGCAACCCACCCATGCAGCACTCAGCAGCATTTGCAACAGGGTGACTGTACGCCCCTACTAGGGCTTGCAAATGCAGATGGGCTGCTGTTCACAGCTAGCTCATGAAGTCATTGGGCAAACCTGGTATGGGTATGACTCTGCCTCATCAGCAGGTATATAAGCATTGGGACGTTTGCATCAGGGCTTTGCACGCGCACACCTGGATTTGAATCCATGGAGGGGCTGCTGTCCATGACTAGCTCATGCAGATCTCGGCCGATGCGAGTGGGAGTGTGGCTCTGCCCTGGCAGCAGCCCAGTAGGCCCAAACAAGGCAGCATCCCATTGCTGTGACTTTGCACCCCCTCGGCTGGTGCCAAAGTCATGCTCTGATGAGGAAGATGAAGCAAGTCTGCTGGACCTTGCTCTCTCTTGCCTGCTGATCTCCCACAGCCTGCAACAGCCCTTTTGCTGTAGCTTTTTGCGTGTGCACAAACAAGGCGTTGCACTGGGAGACAGCTGGCTTGTGCTTTGAATGTGTGTACATGTGGGACTTTGGGGAGCACCATTTGTATCTGTAACCACTGATCAATAGAACAAGCCACCTATAAGAGGTGTAGCCTCCTTGGGTGAACANGTGCTGTCACACGTCTGGCCAACGTGCATGCATGCCCAATCAAGCCTTCAGATCCCAAATTGTGAAAGCCATGTAGTGTCATCCTTGTGTCTGCACACGCATGGTGTTGCGACAGCACCAAGCCTTATGTTGCAGTGGTTAACAATCTGCTCTAAGTGCCATTAGCAGTGCTGGTGCAGCCATTGGAGCTGGCAATGCTAGACAACAAGCAATATCAACATTGGGGGATCAGCAGGGCGAGGATCCTGACTTGAAGATGTACCTTGAGACTGGCAGAAATCCATTTGACACCAGTAGCTCGGAGGATGAGCCTGCTCATGACAGACCCATGAAGCGCCAGAAAAGGCACTTGTCCCAGGACTGGTACCCGTCTGAGGACGACTCTGCAGACGAGTCTGGAGGTGGCACATTGGAGTTTGGCTCAAACCAGACGGCACCATGGCAGGTCTGCTGTTTGCTGGCCCGCGCATGGACATTGATCACGACAACTACAGCTTTCGCTGCAGATCTGCATGCGTGCTTGCGGGTGCACTTCTTTGCAGTGAGGCCTTGCCATGCACAGCCAGCATTGTCATGACTTGTGTCAGCCTGTCCCGCAAGGCTTAGCTTGGCTGCCTTCTGAATGTGTCCAGCAAATGCAAGGCAATGACTGTCTTTAGCAACAGCACAATGCATAGAGCCACTACACGGGTGCTGACTGCTCACATGTGTACACTCTTGAATGCATGCAGCGGCCAGGAGCGCGTGCTTTTGCCCCCTTGTCACAGTATTTCAGATGAGCTGGTGCCATAGTTGTGGCAATTGGCAGGACTTATTCACGAGGGATGTCAAGGATGGACAACAGCTGTGACATGGTTGTGTCACTACGATGTGTACTAGATTGCAGGTCCTTGTAATTGTGTTGTGTGGCTGTGACAGTCGTAGACCATCATGTTGGGTGTTTGCGAGAGTTTTGATTGAGCGGCGCAAATTACAGATGTGGCACTTCCTTGTCAAGCGTCATCCTGAATGAGACCGTGCTCAGCCACTGTGACATGATGTATGTTGAAAAAGAGATACAGTATCAGNTGTTTTGGCATCAATTTTTCCAAGCTGTGGAGCCCCGGGTGCCATGTCTGCATGTTACACATGTGCCACTTTCAGTGCAGTCTGCAAACAAGGCTGCAGTCAATTGCATACTGTATAGCAGTCCATACTTACTTATTCAACATACATGATGCACCTGAGGTCGTCACACTGCGAGGTTATGCAAGGAGATATGCTTTGCTTGCAGTTGATGTAGATGCTGTGATTGGATGTGTGCAAGCTTTACTGGAACTGAGCAGCATGATAGCACCAAAAGTCAAAGTGGAGCTGCGCCTAAAAAATTTTGCTCTCCAGGTGTGTCAGAGCATTTGATCTCAACCTGCTGGCTCCTTGTGCTGCCATTTTCAGCAAAATACTGACATGCTGCACAGCAGTCCATACGCAGCTTGTCAACTCAATCTGTAATCAGTGATTGCCATCCACGCAATGGCAATCATCTGTTCATCGTCTGTTTGATACTGTCAGGATCTTCTGGATGAATACACCTCCCAGCACCTCCTCTGAACAAAGCGTACGTGCTGAAACATTTTGTGCATTGCAAGCGGCAGCTATGCAATCTACTCACGCAGTGATTGATGCTATTGCAGGGGGGTGCTGAAGATGCCCCATGCAATGTCAGCATGCAGTATGATCTAGAGCCCCTACCTGCCGAGCTGACAACAGAGCAGCGCTTTTCAGAAGGTGAACGCCATCTGACAGGCGGCCACAATCTTCCTGGCGGTCTTTGCCTGTCCTGCTGCATGCATCATATGCACTCTGTAATATGTTGTGCTGATACAGGGCTCAAAGCTTGGTTCGCAGACGAGATTGCAGATGCACACAATGCCTTACCTCAATCTCAGCTACAACCGGTATGCAAGCATGATTGTAACTACCTTGACCTTGCCGGCTCTGTCGCTGACTCAAGCTTTACATGCAGCCCAGCTTTGGCGTTGCATGTGTTGGTCTGCACCATTCTCATGCAGCAAAGGACATGAAATAACAGCATCTGACCTTATGACCTTAACACTGCAGCATACATTTGCAGTTGTTCTTTCAATGTAGTCANATGAGCTTGACGGCTTTGAGGAAGTTGTTCAGGCTCCACCAATCAAAAAAGCAAGGCAGCAATTCAGAAGCTTGGCAGCATTTCTGGCTGACAACACTGACAACACAGCTCAGGATGAGTCTTTTTCCAAAGGCTCATTGACAAAGCTGCCTAAATGGGTGTCACCAGAATCAACTAGAGGCAGCAGCAAAGCATTGCATGATCTGTTTCCAGCTTCTTGACAAGCCATGGTCTTGTTGAATGGTTGTCTGAGTAGCTGTGCTGGACCAGCTTTGCTTGTGTCTGTGTGTATTGTAAACTGTCACAGGAGCCAGAAGAACCTTCATGCTTGTCCATGCTGATGTGGCAATGTTGATCTACTAACACGGCCATAGTGACAAGTTGGGTTATGACCAGTGCGGTGGTGGTACAGAGTCGTTACTATACCTGAACCCTCCTTTTCGATGTGTACCCAGTTCACCATCATTGATGAAAGCAATATCTGAGTCATCTTGTATGCCTCCATATGTTTAAGGGCGTTAACAAGGCAAATTTCAAGTACCATTGCAACAGCCCGCGGCCAGCAAGAGTGCATGAATATGCAATATTGCATCCGTACATTAGCACTACACCGCTATATATAGGTCCACAAACGCTACTGTTGTCGCATCACAGGCATAATGCAAGGTGTGTCCTTGCTTGTCGAGAGCAAGCACAGCACGGAACACAAACATCACCGTCAATGCAAGCATGCACCCAAAAGCCGTACACCTTGAGCTTCTCGCACCCTGCAGCTGACCAGCACAAATTGCTCTTGCTCTTCCACTGTGCTCGCCATGGTGCTATCTCACCAGACACCTCTGGCCTTGATCAGGACAGCTTATTGCAAAACTGTACGTAATATATATTATAGACCATTGCATGCATGCAGGAAGAGCCACCTTTAAAGCATGTACACAAATGACATAGTTGATGTCTGACTCAAACATCATTCTGTGAGCACTGTGGGGCGCTGAGGTTACTAGACAGTCACCAGATTTAGCTACTGCAAGGCTATCAAAGGCAGAGTCTGTTGTTTTGGTCAGCCTTCTTACAGACGGCAGCCTGCAACCTGTAGCCGGCTTCAGTTTGAAGCGTAATCAAACATTACCTTGTAGACACAAGAGGCAGCTGCTGCTGAAATATATATGCTGTAGTGGCAGGATCATACATGTTGAACAGCAGGCAAACTGCATGCCATGAGCAGACCCTCACGCCTCTGTTCATGTGATGCTTCAAATGCATCTGCTGCAGAGCTGACTGGCACATGTAACACCGCTTCAGCTTGCCACAGCTAATGCAGCACTGCTGACTGTGTCACATGTCTATGCGTTGGCCTTCCTGTACAGAGAAGCTGCTTCCAGGCACTGCTTTGAAGTCTTAGACCTGTGCTTAGCAGGTCGTACTGTGCTGTTTGGAATGTCAATCCAGCTGGCAGTGACATGCAGTTCTCTCCCCTTATTGTGAAGGCTAGCATGCCTATAGCGCTTTGTCGCACTCTACAAGACTGTGCATCAACTGCTGCACTTGCTGCATTGCTGCTGCCTGCTCTGTGGTTGTCAATAGGCTTAGCCTGGACAGTACGCAACGCCTGCTCAAACGTGCATGTGATGAAACGCCCGCTCAAACATGCATGTTATAAATCGCCCGCTCAAATGTGCATGTGGTGAAATGCCCACTCAAACATGCATGTGATGACGGACAAGGCACAGGCAATTGCTGCTGCATGGCCAGAGCTTCTGCAAGCATTGCAAAGCATCCCGCTACCTGCACATGAACTTGTCTGGGTGCCATCGCAGCAGCGTTGCCTTGTATGCTTGTCTGTTCTGCTGCTGCAGCTGCTGAGCTCAAGCCAGAACTAGACTTCCCTACACAGTTGCTGCTGCTGCTGCAGCTGCTGCTGCTGCCCTGCTGCTGCTGCTGCTACTACTTGATGCTGCTGCCCTGCTGCTGCTGCTGCTCTGCTGCTGCTGCTGTCAGGGTGTATGGGATGCTTTGCTGTTGGAGTCGGCATCTTCCGTCTCAAGTAGCCCTCTTTAGGTTTGCTGCTCTGCATGTTATGCTGCTGTTGCTGCTGCACTAGACTTCCCTACACAGTTGCTGCTGCTGCTGCAGCTGCTGCTGCTGCAATGCTGCTGCTGCTGCTCTACTTGATGCTGCTGGATGTGCTGTTGCTGCAACAGCCTTGCTGTTGGAGTCGGCATCTTCCGTCTCAAGTAGCCCTCTTTAGGTAGCATTCAGGGTGTATGGGATGCTTTGCTGTTGGAGTCGGCATCTTCCGTCTCAAGTAGCCCTCTTTAGGTCCTGCTGCTGGTGCTGCATGATGATGTTACTGCTGCTGAAGCTCAAGCCAGAACTAGACTTCCCTACACAGTTGCTGCTGCTGCTGCAGCTGCTGCTGCTGCCTGTCTGCTTGGGTTGATTCTCCTTTTGGGGGCTGCCAGCTTGCAGCTCTGCAATCAAGCTCTGCACAAAGAGGTCACTGTGAACATAGTGTATTGTTTTGGAAGAACTCTTTTCTTGGCTTTCGTTCATGAGGGGGGCTTGTGTTGCTTGTGGCAAAGTACAAACTGTAAAGGTGCAGTGCAACAGGTTTGCTGCTATATGCAGAAGCACGGCCAGCAGCGACTGACACAGATTTATCAGCTTACAACGAGAACAAGGACCTGTATGTTGGTCAGGATGCAGGTGCTCAAGTCGGCATCTTGCAGCTACATGTGCGTAGAAGCAGCTTCAAATGAGACATGCGCTTTCACGACCTGGAAGTTTGACCAAAGAAGAGTTGTAACTAACCTGCGCCATACTGTGACGTATGCCGCAGGTGAGGACGTGAAGATGCAGTGAGGCAAGCTTGGTGGGCCGACTCTTTGTAGTGTTGTTGAGAAGCCAGTACCAATACCAAGATCAGGAAGTATATGCTGTGCCATACTGCCTGTGTGACAATGATGTGTCACCTTGTCTCNTCAGGGTTGATGCAGGGGCGCTGTTAGCAGTCTGAGCATCGTTGACCATGTTGTAGACGGTGGTGAAGTAGCTGTCACGCACAGATGCAATGGATTCCGGTGAGGCCGCAGCGGCAACACCGTTACCAGCCAAAGTGTTCTGCAGCAGTAGCAATCACAATATCGGCAACTTGGTCACGTTGAGTACAGGAGCAGGAGACATGTACCTTTGCAGGCCAAGGCGAAAATGCATTTAGACAGCACCCTACTAAGCGTGCTCAAGCTAAATACAAGTCTATAGTAGTGAGTTTGCAGCATTGTACAGTTGGCTGTACGTCAGCAGAAGCATGGCAGCAAGGTACACTAGCTGCAGCATGAGAAGTTTATGCANAGCACAACATGGTGCAGATTATGATGCTGTGACTATGATATTGTCAGCTGCTTTTGCAGGCTGCAGTTTGTCCGTCAGCACAGCATTCTGCCAGGCATCCCCAAAATCACGTTGCCAACCTTCAGGAAAAGCTCGCAAACCGAAGCACCCTGTGAGGGCGACAAAATGCGCCAGGTATATGCTGCACTGCTGAACTGATCCCAGCAGACAGCCAAGCTTCAGTTTGTCAAGACCTGCCACAGTCCCAGTTAGCACGCAGATATACATGAGGTTTGACTGCTGCAAATGCCTGCAGATACTTTTCAGCATTACCGGTTGCTGCCGCCCATGTGAAGTCCTTGCTCTCATGGGACCCAGTGGAAGTGGCAAGACTACGCTACTCAGCATCATTGGATCTCGTGCGCAGAGGTCTGCACCCCTGTCTCAACTGCATGATTTGTCTNAGTCTGAATTTGAGGTTGACCCTGGCTTGAACGAGATGATCGAGGCGCAGATCAAGGAGGAAGAAGAGACAGTGCGCCAAGTAAGCTGGCTGAGTGACAGCTCTTTCCCATGTTGCTTGGCAAATAGCAGCCATGAGCTGATGATGTACTTGTATATCGCGTGGGTGTGTTACATGTCAGTCTAAGTGTGTCTGTTGACAATGTTACAGCCCTGGATATGACATGCATAAACGTGCTCATGTTTAGGACCCTGTGGGCTAAAGACAAGTCAGGCTTTGTTCTGATAACATGATACATGCTAACCCATCTGGCAGATCACCTCTCAACATGTCTCATGCTGTCCCACAAAGCCTCTTATCATTATCCCAAGCAAACTCCAGCTCCTGATACCTATGCTCAGGCTTCCAGCACATATCAGCTCCCGTAGATATGTGAGCTTGCTGACACTCATGCTGAAGTTTTGTGGCACGGCTCATATTGTTGAACCGCATGGCAGGAAATGGCATGGGAGAGTGAGAAGAAAAGGTTGGCTGTTGCCAAGCTACGCAAGTACTTCCTGGATGACTTGGAGGTGGAGCACATTGTGCTGCATGCCTTCAGGTGCGCCAGATATCCTGCCGCTGCTGTTATTGTTATCACTATTGTGAGCAACAAATGGTCAGCATGCCTTGTCCAGTGGCTGAACTGCTGCCACTTGCTGCAGGTATTGGCTGCGGTATCTCTTTGGCATATGGGTCGAGCTTCCCCTTTATGCCATGAAGGCACAGCGCTGGCAGATGGCTTTGCAGTGTGTGTGCTGGGAAGCGCTGTACATTGCTGCCACTGTGCTCCTGTGGCAGATGAACAAAGCTGCNCATACGCGTTGATACTACACGACACGTCCGATGCATGATAATAGTGGCAGCATGTGTAATACAATCGCATGCTTAAGGCAGTTGGTCGAAAAGTTGTTCAGGCCATCATTCGAACCTGCTTATGGCCGCCCCCTTTCTCTGCAACGTGACACTGCGCGCATTTTGTCTTGAAGATCTTGGCTCCCTTGCCTGAGTCACCGTCTGGGGCTTCACCGAAACTTGCCATTGTTGCTGCTGTCTGGATGCTGCGTAGCGTAAGAGGACCGTTTTGGCGAACCTTGGTGATACGTCGGCAAATTATGAATGCTTCTGTACAGCCGTTTGCATTACGGTCCAGTTACGCTGGTTACTAAAACTGTGGCCTGAAATATGCCGCACTTCAAAGCAGCTGCGTGCACATGGCCTACATGCTATGTCCTGCATGCAAATCGGGTATTAGCTTCAACACTGTGACGCAGTGTGCGAAGTCACTCACAAACGATGCCAATACCTAGTACTGGCTTCGGACATGCAACGTTGCCGGACATGCAACGTTGTTAACAGCTGGACTGCCTTGCAATGTCTTATACACCATATGTTGCAAAAGGTCGAGACATCATGCTGCTCAAATACACATGGGACTACAATTGATACAAAATAATAGTACAAAGCACAGAACATCACAGCACACTAACTTCTGTCATCACCTGTCAGCAGCAGGGCAAGTCACATCAGGCTTTTGTTGTAGTATTTGCAGCCCTTTCTTGTTCCACCTGCAGCTTCTGGAATTCATCAGTGAGTTTTGCTGCATCCCCACCAGATGCAGCCACAGCAGCAGCAACTTGCTTGNAGGACTTGGCAGAGCAGACGCATGACTTCATGGTGCGCTTCAAGCAGTATCTGAGATCACCGCAGCTGCAGTGCGAGCTGCTCATAGGCGGCACCAACCCCAAGCAGGCTAGCAGAGCCCTGCAGGAGGGGGTGGACATCATTACTGGCACACCAGGTATAGAGTCAGCATCAGGACATACCACTCCAGTGACAGCCAAATGGGGGAGTTGGCTACAGTGATTGTGGCTAGACATGTGTGCTGCCTGGCATGTCATGTCATGGTATCAGAAACATGGATCAAAAAGCTGATAGCGCTGCGCTGACCAGTGCATGGTGTTGTGCACAGCTCACTGGTTGGACAAACTTCTGTGTTGCAGTTGGTGCAAGTAGCATTGCTTAGCTTGAACTGTATCGGTGAGTGTGCAGAGCAGTGTGTGGCTATGGCCGTGGGAATGTCAGCAAAAGCTGTAGCTGCATCTCAACAAACAGCAGGGACAGCTATTGATCAGCTTAGGGTTCACACCACAGTGATATAAAACAGAGCATCGTGCTGCGGACGCGGCAGAGATCTTGGCCAAAGATGACAAACCTCCCTGCTCAAGCCAGTTTACGGACATGCATGTCACTAGTGGCGTAGCTTGCCTTGCTCAAGCGAATGTCCCAGCATGCACAGCAGGTGAACATGTATNGTGCAACCCAGATGCAAGCCAATGCTGGGCTGGCTCTGGCCTATAAGCAGTAGATTCTGCGCTTCTTGTAATCTTTCCTGCATGTTTACACCTATGATTTAGAATATGTTAGAGCCAGTCCACCACTGACTAGAGCTATTGGTCTGTGCATTGTCTGTAGTGATACATCTAAGATTGAACTTGAAACAAAGACCGCAATGGCAGCTGCAAACATGAGTGAGCAGATCAGTGAAAATGGACTAGCATTTACAATAAGTGTCAAGTGCAGTGGGTATCATGCTGGATTCAACGCATGCACTGTGGCGCCGACTTAGTAACCCATAAAGACTGCAGCTACAGTAGTTCCATCTGTTGAAATTTCAGAGCGCACACTGTCGCATGCAACAATGGTCAAACTACAAGGTTGCGTGGTCACACTTCAGATTTGGGCCGCCCAGGTGGGTGAGGTGCACCCCACCCAATAGCCTCATTGGGCTGCAGACTGAGGGCAGGTGGTGTCACAACGGTCAATGGCTGGGCTGGCAGCATCTCCATTGCAGTCTCACTGACATAAGATATGCACTCTGGCTCAACACAGTAGCCTCTAAATTCAAAAGTGTTGAGTCAAGATGCATATCTCATGTCTGTGAAACCCTAATGGAGATGCTGCCAGCGAAGCCATTTGAACCTTGGAGCAACTCTGGTTGTACATGCACCATGGCCACCAACGATCTTGTGGGTCCATCTTCTCATCTTCACATGATTGCCTGTATGTGCCTGCATGCATCAGTGCCTCACTGNGTTGTCAAATTGCAGGGCTTCAATCCTACGGCGAGTGATCTAGTTGCTGTGCCTTGCAGGTGCTGGACTTTGTGCAGCGACGGCTGGAGCAGTTTCTGGTGGATGGCGGCACCTCCATAGAAGCTGTCAGAGCTGTCCTGCCCTACAGGGGCCGGAATCCCACNCCTGGATACCTGCAACTCGAGACATGGGTGAGAGCGGACGAGCAGAGAACATAGAGAACATGCAATGGCATGGTACTGTGGCCTGATCAGACTCCATTGATCACAAGCCGGCAATGGGATGTAGGCAAATTACAAACCGCGCTATACTGTCACAACATGTGCCCTGCTTTTGTCTCTTCCAGGCGCTAGCAGTGTATGTCGCATGCAATGTCATGCCCTCAAGCCCTGCTGAGTTGCTTCACAGCTTTGTGTGACATGCAGCAAGGCAGTGCTGTGACACTGTGAGCAGCTCATGTANCTTTGCGCCGGCAGCATGAGAAATTGCTGCCTGGATTGCATACCATGAGCTCTCTTGTGTGATACTCTGCCGTTTGCCAGCCTACAATGTGATGCTTGCACTACGGTTGACATGGTCCGTGTGGCTACCATAGGTCAATGGTCACGCAGCTATGTCATGCACTTTATGGGCCCAGGCACATCACAAAAAGTGCATGTTGCATTGACAATGTGGCAAACAGCAGGCAGGACTTACCAACAGCCACTGCCACTGATGTCAGTCCTCTTACCTATGGTGGGCTTCAGTGCCAAGCTGGTGGCATGCTCCGGTAGGCCATAGACATGCTGTGTCTGTAGGAANACCTTGAATTGTTCCCAAAGCATGAGTGAGAACAATGTGGTGGCTGAGCATGACCCCCTTGGGTCTGCCTGTTGTGCCACTGGTGTAGTACATCTGGTAGCCATCAGCATCTGAGTAGGAGCTGTCCTTCTTCCATGCTGGATACTTGTGTGTAAAAATGGTGCTAAAACTGATGCAGGACCCAGGCAATGTTGTGGCTGTGTCAGGGACTGGCACGGGCTGAGTCAGAATGACTTGCTGAATGCTGCATGTGCTGACGCCATCAATGAGCANCAGGTGCACCTGGTCGAGTTTCACCCCGTGCAGCCATGGATTGGACTAGCAGACAAAGCTGGCACAGTCACGGTGTGGAACTGGTCTACAGATCAGGCAAGCGATTTCATCCATAGCATGACTGGTGCTTGCGGTCAAGGCGTAAGCAAGAGCACGCCCTTGCATATGCAGGTGCTTTATGAAGCACAACTGGAGAGCGGGGACACACTTGGAATGCAAGATGCAATGATTCAGCGGCTAGCAGAGAAGGACCCTCAGTACTATGGCGCACAGCTTGCTGGTACTCTGACTGTGGCTAACAAGACAGCTGCAGGAGCTATCAAGGACATCAAGTTTCTGGACACTGACACCTGCTTCTGGCAGCTCACACAGCAGCAGTCCATGCAGCACAAAGGGAGTGCCTCTGACCTGATACCGTATCTGGGTGAGTAAGTTGATGACAACTGTCTCAAGGGAATGCAAGTAGGTTTGAGCTCATGTTTACATTCAGCATGTATACTGCTGAGATGTTCAGCCTTTTGGCTAAATGGTTTTTCACATTGCCAGACCTGACTGTTGAAGACTGTGATTCTACATATAGTTGTTCTGTGTCTGTGATTAGACAGCTGATGTTGTGATTAGACAGCTGTTTTGGACAATATTATTTCCACTTTGACACTTTTACTTGTCCTGCTGCAGAATTCTTTTCAACTACAATATAGACACCATTTAGCTGGTGGTTGAATTTGCTTTACAGTTTGCTACATAGTCTGCCTGTTGACACAGCTCATCATATTGATGTTGTGTGGAATTTCGAGGAATAGCAAAGTATGGTCTTTCACGGCATGGTGACCATGTCAATCTCAAACGCAACGACGATCCTGTTACGACTCTCACGCTCGTAGAGACAACATTGACACGCCGGGATAGCAAGTGCGAAGCACGGCACTCCCATCGCTTTAGTCGCCTCATGTCAACCTATCACCTTTGACCGCACAAGCTGTACATGTGTGAGCTCACGACCAANAAGATCAGCGCTGAGTCATCCAGTGTCAGCGCCTGAATGTGTTCCAGGCAGGCAGGCAAGTCAGCATCNCCCCTGCAGCAAGACAGCTCCACCTTACACACTGTCCAGAGTTCATGCCTCCGCATGTACAGCCACACTAAGGTGCCCACTATGCTGACTTTGCTTGCATGAGTGCTAGTCAAGCTGCCAGCATGACCATGGAGCGAGGATGTTCTGATGGGGGAGGCTGTCCTGGATCAATAGCATCAAAAAGCATTCACTGCTTGCCTCTACTGCCATTGCCAAGGCTTGTTTCTGCAAGTGACGACACCTCATCTCAAGACCAGCTCAAGCAAGATTGAATGGACAGAGACGACACCCTATTTCAACACCCTGATNGGTCATCAAGTATGGCACTACTGCACTGCAACTACGAGCGACAGATGTGATGCTGTCTGCCATACAGCACGATCCTGCTCCCCTCAGAGCTTTCATGCGTAGCCAGAAGGACAATGAACTGTTTCATTTGCTTGTCAGGTCAGGCTGCACAAGGCGCAAACATTGCATGCAACATTGGTCTGTGAAACTCATTAAGTTGTTTGAGGACTTCTGCCTCTTGCAATGCTTTTTCACACATGGATCAGCATAGCACAGTCTGNTAGCTGTACAATGATTGCATGCCCTTGCTTTCTGATGCACTCAGCATGGAGTAAGAGGAGGATATGGCTGTCACCTGCATGTTGGAGTATATCCTCAACTTGTCTGGTTGTGCATTGGGTGCAGGGCCCAAAAAGTGGGCATTGCGCCACAGAATGGCTCAGCTGCCCTGCACAGCCCATCAGCCTGTGACTGTCATTTGTGTATGGTAATGTAGCCTTGACCCATGTAACTCTGTGCTGTTGCAGGCACAGAATGGGTCAACAGCCCTGCACAATGCTGCAGCAGGGGGCCATGCCAAGGCTGTGGAGGCCCTGGTGGCAGCCCCCACATGCGACTGTGATGTCCAGAACTCCAACGGCAACACAGCCTTGCACCTTGCGGCTTCTAAAGGTTAGCATATGTAATGTTGCTTGTTGCTGATTGTGAGGCTCTTGTTCAGGGCATTTGTAGTTGTGGCTTTGGACAGAATCTACCTGTTCATGTGTTTACATCATATGACATCTGATTGCATGTTCGTCTGCATGGCTTTGGAGTAGACACAGAAAGGTATCTAGCAACGGCAGCTCATTCATTCTTTTTGTGGGACACACCCACACTAAAGCATCAAAACCATGAGCTGTTGCTGAGATGCATCATTCCCATCACAGCCCACCAAGAGGCAATGTGCTGCTGAGTCAGCGTGCTGCATGGTCACATACACATGATTGTCCAGGACTGACATTCAGTCACAACAACGGGCACTGTCATCACTGGATGTCTGGGTGAATGCTCTGGACGTCTGGCTGCTGAACATTGAGTTTCATCAGCTGCTGCTGCAACACTGCNCAAGTTCGTATATGCACACACAGCAGTATAGACAGTAGGAATCACGCCTCTGATCCCAGGGTGACCAACAGCTAGTGGCCAGTGTCACAAGTGCAATAAGCGCTGCTTCCTTGCTTCACAAATTGCGTTTGCTGCAATTTATAGTACCACAGGACTAGCCATGCAGATTATACCTTGAAGGAGGTGGGGGTGCCTCTGACAGCCATGGGTCGGGCGGCAGCAGTGGACCTTGATCCACCAACAGGTAGGGGTGCTGTCTCTCCTGCAGCTTGCACAACATGGTTACACGGCTCTCAGTCATGCATGATACATGCAAATGGTATTATTGGCTGTGTCTCACTTCCAGTGTCTGCTTATCGCATCGCGTTTGAGTGGAAAGGGGGGGGGGGGGGGGNTATCTGTGTCGACTGATATTTGACTTCAGCTGAGGTGCTGCAACTTGCCTGCACAACTTTCTGTCCCCTTACATATGTTGCATCATGATGCTGCAAGCTGCATGACTGTAAGAACCNTGCGTCAGATGCGCAGCAGTGTCACCTGTCACAATGCACTCTGTGTGGCCAGAGCCGTTGGCGTGCAGATGGTCAATGGCTTCCTCCATGTTGTCAACAAGCTCCAGGGTGAGGGCTGCTGTGCCATATTCATGCTTGGGGCTTGGGGCTGCCGGCAAGCTCAGGTACTTGCAGGAACGCTCCCCACCATAAATGGCAATGTTGGCATCACGAAGAGCTGTCTGTAGGCGAAACAACTGCAGCAGAGCAAGACAAGTTGCTAAACAAATTTCAGGAGCTCTTTCACTTCACAGCAGGGTGTGTGTTGACAGCACGCACATGTCAGCTCAGCATATGAAGGTTTGATGGTGATATGAAGCGCTGATGCCGACTGCAGAGATGTGACAATTGGAGGCAAAGCAAAGCAGGGGACAATACTTTGTATGGACATCAGCCCAAAGGGAAGCAAGGCTCAACACACGTATCTGATACAAAATTCTGCTTGCACACAATGCCATTATCAGCCGGATCCCTCAGCCCAGCCCAGCGCAGCCCAGCCCAAGCATGTCAGAGCTCATTGCAGCGCAGCAAAGCACCGATCACATCACAGCACAGCATGGCAGACCTNGCCAAGGACTGCGTGAGGCAGCTGCTGAACCGCAATGCTCCGGCCAGGGCCACTGCTGAGTCCGTGCTGCGCCATCCCTGGCTCACCCAGCAAGGCCTGGCCTCTGACAAGCCTCTGGACAATGTGGTCATTCAGAGAATGCGCCAGGTAAGATGACATTGTACATATGCCGTTTGCAAGCCTGCCATCATGAGTGCGTGTACCATGTGTGGCTCACAGGACATACCCAGCATCTGTCTGAGGGGTATATTTGAGTGTGCTGTCCAACAAGCGCCCTACTTGGCAAATGCTTGAGTTGACGAAGACACTGCTCAGACTGCCCCCAATGTGGGCTGCGAAGCAGCGTGCAGTGACGTGGCATGCTATGATGAATGTAGGAGTGGCCCTCGTCGCATGCTGGCTGCAAGCTGTGTTCTCTCAATGCAATTGCCCACACAGCCGAAAGATTGTTTATGGCATACCAGCCAGCTGCTGGACAGGTTTATGCATCACCCTGCAGGGGTGTGCTGCTAGACTGTCTCATAGTAGACCATCTCTGCGTTGAGCATCATATGTCATGTTGAGGCTGCAAGTGCACGCACAGACTGCTTCAATGCTTGGCATAGCAACTGATGGCTGCTTGAACCTGCATGTCGGCAAAGCAATGCCAGCACTGCTTTATGCCATCGTTTGCAGCACCAGCAGTGTGCTGTGTCAGTGTNTGTAATGGGAGGTCCGTGGAAGTAACGAACATTAAGCCGGGGCGAAAGTATGGACGTTTCGTTCTACTGACTCTAAACATGAGGCAGAATCCCTTCAACAACGCGCACTGTGTACCCGAGTGCCGCAGGGCTGAGGTGTGTTATTCGCTGTTGTCCTGTTGCCCTGCGGCGGCAGACATAATCTCTTCCGCACTGTTTTACTGTGCGAGAGCGCTGCTAGTGTGCAAAAGTGGCATGTTCGAGACATATCAGAAGCAACAAACTTGAGAGAGTGCGCTCTGTTGCATCCGGGCGTGTACGCTGCCGCTTGGCACTTGAAGCGGGGCGGCAGAAGATCGCATCATGGTGACACCAAGGCTCCAGCAGTTGCGCAAAACCAGCTCATCAGCTGGCAAGACTGGGCCAACTGTGAAGCAACAGGTGTTAGTCCATTCGAGCAAAGCTTGCATCTCTCACTGCCTTGGCGTGGGTAACATGAGCTGCCTGCATTGCTACTGGACGTTGTGCTTTCGCTTTTAGAGCATACAATGAAGTTCACAGTAGCACACTAATNGTCTTTCACCAAGGTGATGATCAGATGTAGTGTCCAACCTCCTCCTCGTGCCAATTCTCCCTGCCTCACCGGACCTGGCCTGTCACAGATGCATATCTTTCAGCAATGTTACTGCTGACTCCAAGGCACCGCGCCTGCAGCAGTTGCGACTTTTGCAGTTGCGCCTTTTGCTCTGTGAAGCCTGCTCCAATGTCCAGGTGAGCATGCAGTGCAGACCATATGGTCTAGTAAGCGGTTTCACCTGGACTGGGTCACTGCATGCCAGCCCAGGCAGCACCCCAGCTGAGATCCATCTCCGACAATCCCTCTCGCACCCTCCTGCTCTGCTGAGTCCCTTCCGTGTGTGTTTCAATTGGCCTCATTCAACAGGTGTGATCATTTATTTGCTCTGTTGACTATAATGGTATAAGATTGCTGTCATGTCATCAGCGCGGTGTTATCATACTGCACTCAACGGCATCATGTGAAGTGCAGCTTGAAATGTTGCCTTTCATGTCACCTTGCCTCAGCACCAAGCCTTACAGCTTGACTGGAATGACTCGTTTGGCTATATGCTTGCNTAACCTTCTTCACATGTCACGCTTTGAGCTTGGATGACCTTCATGCCAGCAAGTGAATGCGGCTATCATATCTTCGTCCACAACATGTGGCACGAGGGCAAACGGTGCTCTGTCATCAAGTGGACCCACGCAGCACCCAGCATGGTCAAGCACAAGATTTCACCATGCATAAAGCAACTTGTGGTGCATGATCAGGTCGACCTGCTCTGTGCCAGAAGTCAGGCACAGTTTGCAATACTGTGTATGAGCAGAGTGTACTGTGTGATCAGGTGGACCCGCTCTGTGCCAGAAGTCAGCCATCCTGTGCCACAGGAGTGGCAAGAGTTGACAGGCAGCGCCACTATCTCTCTGCGGACTCTGGACCTCAAGATGCCCAACTGCAGGTACCCACTCTTTGCATCTGTAGCTATCCTGCACCCAACTGCTTTGCTTCCTGTCAGGGACAACACAGATGTACCTGAGTTGCAAGATGCCAATACTAGAAGTCTTTTGAGAGCATGTCATATTCTTGCTCATGCGCTGTGCATGCTGCCATAGCAGCTTCAGAAGGACTGCGTATGTGTCAGGCTGCATGGTTTAGCACAGCTGTCAGTTTCAAAGATGGCAAAGGTGCTGTATGCTCGTATTCTGCAGGAGTGTCTGTATGTATTTGCACATAAAAAGGNCAGCTGTGATTCAAAGTATGTGATCAGGAGTGCCCAGGGGCATTATTCCATGCAGGCAGGCACTATGCGGGTCATTGCATCCTGGTCAATTAACACCCAGAGTGGTGTATTGATGGATGCTGGACTCAAATGCACCAGCAGGGATGAACCTGTTATGTTCCATCACCTTCCAACAGTCAACACGACTTCAGGAATGCTCAAGTGATGGTCAGAAGGCCAATTTCCACCAATGGCAACTTGTGTCAGTCGTGCTTTCAACTAGGGCAGAGCTGAAAAGCTTGTCCAACAGATTGGCCCTGTCATGCCATAACCAGAACTCGCCAATAGCTCTGAGCATCACACAAATTTGCTGGACGCGCTCTCAACGTAAAGCCAACAGCTTGCTTGAAGCCTCGCTGGTCGGTTGACAATGCATGAATCAGCATTGCATGTCAGCAGCGACATATACAAGCTGCACTGTGCTTACTTGACAGGCTCTGGTGTGAAGCCAGCTGCTAGCTNGCGCACGCCCAGGATCGCCAAGCAGATCACTGTCAAAAAGCAGGATGTCGCCACTGACGGCAGACTTCAAGCATCTGAAGCAGCACATCTCCGCAAGCGATCTGACATCGTCGCTGAAGCTAGTCAGCGTAGATGCNCCGTCCCTTCACAGCAACAGGCGCAGTCCACCGCACGTAGCGGTGCCTTGAGTCAGCAGCACCTAGCCTTAGGGGTGCAGCTGCTGTTGCAAGCCAGGCAAAACCCTAGCAGGCTGAACAGCACTGCAAGTATGGGGCCAGAGCATCAGAGGGCGGGTTTGAACCCCAGAGGGCGGCAACCCAGCTTGGCAAACATTGTGCGGGCTTTGAGTACTGCTTGGCAGTTGGACCCAGCAGCTAGCATGGGACCCACCTCACCAGTGCGCTTTCTGCTGACATTGCAAGCTCATGCATCTGTTACCTTNATGTAGAACAGTATAGCACATGTAGCAACTGGCTCATTGGCAGACACACAGAGCCAGTTTTGCAATTCCTCAACATGTCGCGACCTGGTGTGAACCCTACTGTTACAGCTTGAACCACACGTGCCATGCTGGCTGTTGTCATGGCATTGACTCATATGTGCACTGTCCATCATGTCATCAGCATCTTGGGAGTCTGCATGTGCCCCAGCTGCAAACTACACAATCTCAGCTCTAAGGCATGTGCATTGGTATTTGTGTTATGTTGAGAGCCTGCAATTTGCAAGCAGGTGAGAGGCTGACCGCCCTGTTGCTGTGCTGCGTTGTGCTGTTGGTAGGANAAGTGCAGAGACTACTGCAGCAAGGCCGCGAGTGCAACAGCTGCACAGCAGCAATCATCATAGGCCACTGTGGCTAACTGCAGGTATTATCAAATTGCAAATGCATGGATGAGTGTCAGGACAGCAGTGCCTCAATTTGAAGGCCAGAAAGTCTTGATCAATACAAGTGCAACGCTAGGAAGCACAGCTTTTGGAATGTGCGTGGCTGATGCAGTACCTTCCTGGCATATGCTGCAAAATGGTGCATCACAGAGTGAATTTATTATGTCATTGATGGCGCTACCTGAGGATAGTTGTCAGAATCGTACACATCAAATGTGGGTGTTGCATCCCCTACTTGAGTGACTTGCACCAAAGCATATGCNCTGTCCCTTTGGTACAGGTGCATCATGTTCCCTCTTGCGTATGTCTCAGCCACGTCTTCCAACAACAAATTGTGATGTACAGCTATGTTATATGAGTTGGGTCAATGCAGTAATCATACAGGCTGATGCACTCGTCGATGTTATTTTTGGTGCAGGTGACATGCCTGCATCATAGACCACTGCCACAGTTGCCTTTTGTCTGTCTATACATGAGTTGCTGCAACTTGCAAAGTGTGTACACAGGAATGCTCAGCAGGCTAAGGCGGTGGTGATGTGTGCCTGAACTGCAAAAGGTTGACTCATGATCATGATATGCGTACCTAAGTCTGTACACTGTGTCCTAGTCTTTCAAGGAGACCACCTCAAGGATCCTTTGTCGCATCACCACATGACCATTTTGTAACGACTACACCACCATGGGTGCAGTTGAGACCAAATTGTAAGGNGGCAACGTCGTGCAGGGCAGAAGTGTTGTCTTGAGTCTTGACAGGATACAGCTTCATTGTGTTCTCCACTCCAGGTGTGAGTGCCAGCTCAGGTGACATTTCACCTGCAACAGCAGAGAATGCTGTACAGCAGTACAAGAGCTTGCATGTGTGTATTGAAGTCAGTTTGCTGTGTTATCCTGCAGTCTTACTGTGCAGTGGAGTTTTGGCAGCTTTCAGCCTGCTGCGCTCTTGCTTGGACCGTGGTGGAGCATGCCTGAAATTCGTAATGAGTTTACTAAGGGAACCATCAGTCGATATGGTCTTTGGCTCAGCTGCTCCTGAACAGAGGGCTTCTTAGCAATAGCAAAGTGTTACAGTGTGTGACTGATCTTGCTGCAACTGTAGACCTTACCACTTGAGGTCCTCCTGGATCTGACACGCTGTAGCTGCATGCGACGTTGCTCGGAGGCTGGGTGTAGGTTCTCTTTTTCTGGCTCATGCATTGTGTTCGACGCGATTTGCCCAGAAACACGGAAGTCGGGAAAAGTGCTTGATCACACGCAGCTCAAGTTGCTGTCAAGGCACAGAGTCTTGCCACACATGCTCAGAGCTTGGAAGCACAAGCTGAGGCGCAAAATCTGCAGGCGCAAGCACATGTCCATGCTCACGCTCAAGCAGAAGCCCAAGCACAGGCGCAACACCTGGCTGCTCAAGCACAGGCTCATGCACAGCATGATGCTGCTCTGCGCACCTTGTGGCTCTGCACAGACTTCAAGACAGTGCTGCATTGGCGTGTGATCAAGTCTGCCCAGCGCTTCTGTCGCAGAATCTCAAGCTGGCTGTGCTCCTCTTCACCAAGATCCTTTTGATCCTCTCTTACCAAGGCATTGCTCTGCTCACACTTGATGCGAGCAACCTGCATGCAATGACATGAAGTGCAGCTACAAGTGTACGAGACCTTGTGACTTGTGAGAAACTTACTCCACAAATGTTGAATATGGGATGCATACAACGGTCAGCACTAACAAAGGTGCAGAGCCAAGCTGACCTCATGGTTCAACATTTCCACATCAGTACTGATGTCAGCCAGCCGCCGCTTGAGCTGCCAGTGCATTGCCGCTGCTGTCTTTTGAATCCTTCTCTCCCTTCGTCGCTTTTTGTTGACAGCTTGCTGTCCACTTTCCTGCTGAGNCATACTGGGCGTTTTTGCTCGCTTACCACACCAGCGTCAAGTAAGCTAGGTCCCTGCTGCAACATAGACACGCCAACTGCTTTCTGACTGCTCTTTTGGTATTGCGTGGCGTACCATGTCTGGCATAGCAGGTGTTTTCAGTACCAAAATCTGCAGCAAAAAGCCCACCTATGTGGGCACTGATGGCATTTGTACATGCACAAGCATTTGGCCGATCACGACACTCAGCATGCACTGCGCAGACGCTTTACACTTTACACTTTACTGCCAACAATATTCTCTGCCTGTGCAGCGATTGCAGTATGGACTGCGACTGGAGATGTGGATCATGCCTGGATCATTGGAAGCTACTTCCATTACTCGGTGCCTGATGGCTGGACAGCACCAAGAGCTAAAGACATCTCACCTGCAGGAGGAATCTTCTCGCGAGGGGACCCAATGTATGTTGCATATGCCCACAAGAAGGCATGATGACAAGAAGGCATGACAACAAGGATGGTGGGCAACAACAGCACACAGGGTTTTTGGCATGTATTTAGGAACAATGCCGTGTTGTCATGCTGAGGTCGGTGCTTGTTGTGTGTGTTGGGTGTGCCAGGAACTGTTCCTTGCTGAGTCGTACCAGTGTCTCGTGACGTACATGCACATTGTGTACATTGTTACTTTCAAATGACAGTTGCAGCCAGCCGCACCCTTACCTTGATGTGGATACAATGTTGTAGCAGCGTTGGATTGTTTGATTGTTCCTTCAGAACGTGCTCAGAAGAGGTCCCCACTGTGGTGGGGAACCATTGATCAAGGAGTTCTAGGGATTGCTTGCCATCTGGCACAGTCTGTTTTGCATCATATATCCCTGAACTCTTGCGTGCTGTACCTAGACTTGTACAATCTGCGTTCCACTCAAGCTTGGCAACCTGCTCAACTAAATGCTGTCACAAATGCAGTCAAATTTAGGCTTGGACGTTGCGCAAGACGTACAAACAACACGCGTTGCACGAACAACATGCAACGTAACAATGAACCGCTACGTCACATGCCATGGCACCCTGTTTGTGAACTCCGCAATGCCATTCTGNTTTCGGTGAACGAGCAAACAGCAATACCAGGACCATATTTGCATTTCTTCTTATAGCTAAAGCAGCGCGCAAACTGGTGCGACAGCCTGCCTAGACAATCATACATGAAGCGAAACTTGAGACATACCATACCTGCACTTGCACATATTAGGAACTGAGCAAGCTCCCCTGTTGACAATGCAATAGAAAGCTCATGGCTTATGGGGTTTGGACCTTTGCTGCAACATCCATTGATTCTCTGCATGATATACGATTGTTGTAAGTATGACACTGATGAGCAAGGTATCAGCATGTGCAGCCAATCACATCTGACACTGCACCACATACGTGCTACAACCTGCCCTGATGTGGTGCATCACTTTGTAGGAATTGTAGGCTTTCTTGCACTGGCCACTGTGCCTGCAAGCTGAGGACTGCATCAGTGTGAGTATATCACTGCAGCACGCATTGACATAACAAAAAGCTTGCTCAGTAGAGGTGATCTCACTGTTTTGGTCTGCACTCCTCATGAGCATCAGTGTTAACAATTAATGCCCAGATTCATTGTTTGGTGTTTGTTCAAATCAATCAAAACAATAGATGCTATGGGATGTGCACAGACTGGTGAGCAAATAAGCATACTTGCAATGCCGAACAGAATCACAGAACCAAAAAACCCAACCCCTGCCTGAGCGCAAAAATTTGCATGTGTACCAAAAGCATATCAAAGAGGGCAACAAGCACAAAAGTTTCAAACACATGATTACTGTTGCTATCTTCACACTATGCTCTAGACCCAGCACCAACATATGCAGCATGCAAAAATTGCATGCCAGAAGTAGCAACAGTAGTATTGGTATGGCAGCATAGCAAAACCTGAGTGGACACATTCAACTGAGCACAATGCATATGTCAAGAGGCAGGCCAGGCGGTTGGCAAAGAAGCGTCAGAGATAGGACCCTTCTAAGAGTGCTGAGAATTGAAACANCGAGACAGCAAGGGCAAGGGCAAGCCGGTCGAGTCCATAGAAGAGGATGATGAAGAGGAAGAGGAGNCCAATTCACCTGCATCAGCAGAAACCAGCTGTCAGTGTCATGAGGTCTGCAGTTGCTCTGCTGTCGCCTCCCAAGAAACTGTTGCTACTTCAACTGATCTTGAAGTTCAGGTCCGTACTCATGCATCTTGAAGATACAGCGGTCAAAAACCACTGGTCTGTACATCCGCAGTCACGCTTTGGCTCTGCACTGTTGCTGTTGCTGATGTTTGTTGATCCACACAGAGTGATTTGCATATAGGTTGCAAGGGTGATGTGACGCTGCTAGGGTGCTGGACATCAAGACACGGTCAAACATGCAACGTGTTTGTGTAACGTCAAATATCTTATAAGATATTGCAGATGTATGATGCATGCAAGAAGCTGGTGACANGTACACTCACAAACTTTGGTATGTAAAGCAATTGTGTATGCCTTGGTCGGCAAGAGGAGGTGTTTCATTGCGTTGAAGTGTAGACGGCTATGTTTTGCCATACTTGCTACATCATGCTTGTGGTTTGCGCAGTTTGCTGAGCTGACTCATGGCCAGGTGCACTTGCCTATGCACATGCAAGTTTTGACCTGTAAATGTGTAGCCACAAGTGAAGCAATGAAGACATGAAGTACAGGAGTTGCACAAGCGGCAGGCTTGAACAAGCATTAACTAGCACCAATGTAGCGAGCATGCAGGCAACAGAGGACGCTGAATGATCGTTGGAGAAGTAACTATGCATGCCAATACGCACGGACTCATTTGTGACCATGATTGAACGGAGTCATATTAGTCAAACATNGCCAACTACGGAGCATTATTCATAGCTCAGTTCAAGCAGTCACTGTAAATAATATTGAGGATGTGTCGCTGGTGGCTCAGGGCACGTGGCCACAGCTGACACTTATTCTAGTGTATACAGACCGAACATTTGCAACTCAGTACTCCTGCCGCAGCTTCTTCAAGAAGAGTAAGATTGAAGTGGTTGGACACATGCAGCTGACAGGCAAGCCACAGAATGCNTCTGATTGACGGACCCATGCTAAGCTTGAGACATTGCTGGACTTATGAAATGAGACGCACTTGACCACTGAGTCCACCTTTTGCTTTTTGACACACTGTTACTGGAGTAATACGCAGCACGACACATGATACACTATTATGTTAACATAACAGTGAGAATAACGTTATTCTCTCAACACATGTCAGCACCTGTAGTGGCATCATTCATTTGCTTGTGGGTCACGTCCTAGGCACCTGGACACTGTGATGTCGATGTCACGTTGGCAGTCACTGCTACCAATGGCATCCTCATGGACAGTCTTGAGACACAAAAGGCAGCACTGCTGTCCAACCGCTTTGCTTGCGCATATGCAGGTGGTTTTGCACATTGCAGGAAAGCAAGCAGTGCGCCGTTGCTGCCTTTTGGTCTCAGTCAATGTTATCTGCCAACCCCTATCGCTGCAGCTTGCTTGGCTGCTGCATCTCCATANCCATACCCAGATGCACATGGCAGCAGCAGTACGGGTCACGCTGCAAAGCTGTTAAGCAAGTGTTGCTGGCAACTTCATGCTGCTGCNTGTAGTTTGCCACATGCAATTTTCGAATTGGTGCAGTGGACCTTGCTTGGTGTGGAGGCATATACACAAAACCCACAGCAGTGACATTGGGACAGGCAAGGAAACAAAGAGAAAGGATAGGCCAGCAAGTTTGTACTGCCCCTCAACCACACATGTGAGCTTCACAATCTTGTACAACAGGGAAGCAAGCTTTGCGGAGCCCCATGAACGTCAGCCACAACATGTGACTTGGGCTGAAACCGTCTTTACGTGTGAAACAGAACAATGGTCTATGACATCTCCCTAGTCCAACACTACCTTGCTCAGCAATGACAAGATGCAGCAGTTGGTGCAATTGCTGAGCATCTGGGTGCAACACACCGGCCTGCAGCATTACCTGCTTTGGGGCTCTGGGCATGCCTGTGAGGCAAACTNGATGTAAGAGGACCATGGCAGCCAGATTTAACTGAACTGCTCTGCAGAATTTTGCTGCCCACCANACTCACCCTGGAGCTTGTGACTGCTTGGCCATTTGCTGATCCAGCTCATGCTTGGCATCTGGTTGCAGCACACCTACCTCCATCAGCGCATCCTTCCCATCTGTTATGAACTCCTACAAGCAGATACACTTTCAGTTAGTAATTCGCTACATAGGACGCAACACCATGACGTGTCTCATATGGGTGTTTGTCTGAGGATAATCCATCATGGCGTTGCAGTGTAGCATTGCAGGCATGACCANATGAGACATGCACTGTCCTGCATGTTAACGTATGCTACCCCAAACACATGTAAATTATAGACATGCCAGCCAGCTCATCGGGTACCGCCAGACACTGCTCGCCCTAACTCTGGAAGCCAACACCTGATTTTGCGAGAGCCAAGTGGTGTGTATGCGTTCAGGCAATGGAGCACTTCAATGCACCAGGCTCGGGGGACTTTGCATTCCTGCTGTCCACCAGGGCCGGCGGCCTTGGCATCAACCTGGCCACTGCAGATACTGTCGTCATCTTTGNGGTAGTATCTCGCTTGACACATGATACCTCTCATTGTGATTGGACTGCACACTGGACACGTGTTGCTGAGTCATCTTGGGCACGCAAGTTGCCTTGACAGCATGACACTTGAGATAACTACGAGAAGCTCAACAGTTGAGCAAGCTTGAAGGCTACTGTAAATGAAGTCACAGTATGACCTGTAGACTATGTACAGAAGTCGAGTCCAGTTCAACAGCACGACTGGTGACAAGTGACGAACCATGTGTCTGTAGTACGCATGATAGGGGTCTGAAGGACGCAAGAAATTGAACTTGGGGTTATCTTTCTCGTTTGCAAGGATTCTGCCCTCGAACTGAGTGCCTGAAGGCAGCAGCAAAGCTCACATATGCTGANTCTGTATGGACAAGTTCATGGACCCAGTATCCTCAAAGCACCGGGCTCATCTCAAGCTTGCTGGCGCTACCTGCCTTGCCTTGCCAGCTTGCCTTGCTTATCCACTCTAACTGGTTCCACCTGATTGACCCCCATGTCGGCAATGCCACGCTTGCTGACCCCACCCTTGCTCAACTCATCCGTGCCAACCCCAAATATAGCCTATGAGCCTTTCAACAATGCACTTTTGTAANAGTCACAGACCAAATTTCGCTTGAGCTGCAAACGCTGAACCGAGCACACTTGCTTTTGCCTAGATCCTTGCGGTTTCGCGCTGCGTTTCACGCATATATCACCCATACAGGGCTTTGTGCATGAGTGCAGCAATCAAGAAGAAGTATTACAGGTTTCGGACGCCTTAGTCCACGCGTTGCGCTTCTGCAATAGCGCTGGCAGCCACTACTTGCAGCCAATGTTGGACCGTACTGGTATCCGAGTATCCCTACTACCTCCCCCACTGCCCTATTCTCCCCTACTGATCTTTGAAAATGCTTCCACACATCCAGTATTTCACACCGTGGATCCGTATTATTTACAGCTTTGCCAGACAACGCTATTTATTCAAATCTATCAGGCATATCTTGAGCCGATTTTGAATGCCAACCTCCATTTTTAACGTGGACAGTCAGTTGCACCCTAGGGGAATTGCTGAACGCTGATGTTGCATCAAAAATGCACGACTCGAATGAATATGGCACTTTGAGCTACTTTCTTGGTGATCAACTGTCCCGTGACTCACGCTGCAAACACAAAATAAATGAGCGCTCAACGTGCTAGCCTGGGGTTTGGAGTAGTATACCTGTGAACTGACGCCCAAAACTGCTTGGATGTTGATTGAGCACAATGAGCTTGTGCATCTTTGGCCACGTCAACACACATGCTGTACAGCACAAATGTTGCATCACNACTGCAGTTCATACCAGGCTGCTTGAGCATGACTTGTAAAACTGAGCTTGTCTGCAAGCGATTCAGCTAGCCAGAAGAAATGCACTCACACTTGAGTGATCTGCCTGCTTTCGTGATTCCCTCTCAGGATTGTTATTCTGTCCTTGTACCGTACTTTGAGTGCAACTAGGAGTGAGACTGTCTCGACTGAGTGGTACCCTCTGTCTACATAGTCTCCCATAAACAGGTAGTTTGTGTCTGGACAGTTCCCCCCTATCCGGAAAAGCTCTAGTAGATCCGAGAACTGCCCGTGTATGTCTCCACACACAGTGACTGGGCATTTGACTGNGTTCGTTGCAAGGGATATTTCACAATGCCTTGCTGCTTTGACCGTTCTGGCCGTTGACAGTCACTAGCAGCGATCGACTTGACGAGTAAGGCGCTTAGATTCCTCTGCGCTGAAATCAGCAAACTCTGCGGGAAACATCGTCTGTACCCGGCATGGATGCGGCTGAGGTCCCGAGAGAGGCGGGCAAAAACCTCTGTGCCTGCATGTCGTGCAAGTTGATCAAGACCTTCAGTCAGGTCGGCTTCAAGTGTTTGGTTTCAGAGCTATGAACTGGTCATTGACATTCCTGCCTCACAGATTCCTGGCAATGTAGTTTGTGGACATTGGATGTGAGAACTGCCCGTTCCTAAACATGGACGGTGACAGTGGTCGTGTGACAGACTGCACCACCGTAAACTTCACAGGGTGGGCTAGCGATGCTTTGTATTGCTGACTCCCTATGCCATGTATCAGTGGCTGACGCTTGTAGAAACCTGTTCTCTCACTGCAGAATGATAGCTATGATTGACCCTGCAGCGAGTTGGGCTGCCAAATGGCAACATGCATGTAAGTCTTTATTGTTTACATGCATGTTGCTAGTTTGACTTGAGCTTCTGCTTAAATACTGTGAGCTGTGTGATGTGTTGAAATGTTTGTGCATTGTACAGCGTATGCTTAGTACCACAACTTGCTTCCCTTCTGCATGCAAAGCCTTCACAAGCTTCCTGAACATCAGGGGTCGCAACAAAACCCTTATGCTTGACAATCCTTCTGGCATCATACTATGTCATGCTAGTTGATGGTCAACAATCGCCATCTGACCCAACGCATGTCTCACTGCAGCCAAGCTATTGCCAGGCTGCTATGCTCTTGATGTGCAAGGAGCGCTTCCTGAACACATAGAAGACTTGATTGAGGACAGACGGCGTGGCTATGGGCGATAGCATTGTGCCATTATTTGGTTGAGGCAGCTTGAACATAAGCTTATTAGCCATGTGCAAAAGCAGCTGCGAAAATGTCAGCCGTGTTGTCGTCTTCACTTGCTGTCGTCTACACTTGCTGCTGGTGTTACGCATGCACCGTTGACATGCTGACCATGTGTGTAGCAGTGTGTGGTCAAGAAGGCCGCATCTCTGTCACATACACACATGTACACACTCAGGCAGTTCCAACAGATCTGTTCTAGAAATCATGGTAGCTGCACGGATATGGCGGATTCTGGCTCTGGAGTCGGGGTTACATTGTTGAATATGTAGAGATCATGACCACCCGGGTAGCAGTCTCGATCACTACAGTGGCTGCAATCTGTGTCCAGGTCACACCGCGATGTTTCTGCACATGGTGTCTGCAGTTTGCCGTCACAAATGTAGTCTAGTTGGTTATTTTCATTATATCTGCTAATAGAGTGTTTTGTCGAGTGCTATCTGTCTGCGACTNGTGAGGCGGCATGCACAGACTCGCAGACACACCTCGAAAACACTTCCCCAGCTGCTGACATGACAAACTCAGGACATGCATGCTCAGTTGTATACATCGATCCTGGCTCATCTGACAATGTCATATACTTCCATACTATGTTCAGCACTGTCAGGCTTCGATTGTGGTCGGTGTACTCCAGATGGTATGGGTCAGCAGAGTATAGTCAGGATTTGAATATGAAAGATTTAACATTTCAATCGTCTTAAGCATCCCATTGTCTGTGTAATCCAAGTGGTATGGGTCAGCAGAGCCAGGGGACAAGGTGTTTTCAACTAAAGCATTATACACCTCAACACCTCAAACATCACGTTGTCTGCGTCGTCCGTGGTATGGGCCAGCAGAGCCAGGTGTTCATAGAGATGCTGCATCCTTTTGTACTTTGCTGGGCACTGCCAGACTTTGACTGTTGCCTTTGCTTTCCAGGTGGTATGGGTCAGCCGAGCCGGGGGACAAGGTGTTTGTNCTGGTTTAAATGCTTCCACCAGATAGTGTGAACTAGAAAATTTGCAAGAGCCCACAGGAAGCGAGATGCTGGGGAGCAAAGAGCAACAAAGGCAGCAAAAAGCAATGACAACAGCTTCAGAAGTAATGTAGAATACCTAGCAGGCTTACAGTATAAGCATTACAACCTGAGTGACATCAATGCCACTTATGTTGAAATGGTTATATTGTAAGCCTGCTAGGCATTTCAGATTGCCTCTGAAGCTGTTGNCAAGGGCTACATTCTTGGGTGTGAGGAATGCAATTGATCCTGAACGTTATGAACAACGTAGCAGATGACTGGCACAGGTTGAAACAACCAGACATGAGGTCTGACTGTCAGAACCATGCGTTTCTCTCAATCGATGCTGAGTGATATGAAGAGCGCAGCAGATGACTGGCACAAGTGCAAACCATAAAGACACAATGTCTGATTGTCATAACCATGCATTCCTCACAAATATTCCTGAGCAATGTGAACAACGCAGCACATGACTGGCTCAAATCCACATAATTCAGACATACTGTCTAAACGTCAGAACCATATGTATCACAGGTGTGCCATTTGATGTCAGGTCCCTGCAACACATGTCCTGTGACATCCACAGTCAAGGGTAGTTGTATAATGAGCTCGGCACACAGCATTTCTGTAGCTCATGTGAGCAACATTGTTCTTCAGGCGTTCTAGCCAGCTTGCTGGTGCCTAGTGCTGCCTTATGGGACCTCTTTCACGCAAGTCATTGACAGCACATCTTCATCCTGTAGTCACCCCTTTATAGAGGCTATCTGCAGCTATGGACTGTATCAGCTGTAGCTTGTTACGTGTACTTCAATAATGTATTACCATACTGTTGCTGTTGGGCAGCAAGCATGTCTACATGGTGGTCAACGGGTGCTGGTGCTGGTCGGATGCATGCTAGTCAGTTCAAATTTGCAATGTCAGTGGCGTAACAGTAAAGTTCGGCTGCTCATGCTCAGCACAACAACAGCTAACAGAATTTTATAGGAAGATGCTGTTGAGGGCAGTCTAGCGCAAATACCTTGTCTGTACTCCTGCTTCCAAGTGACCCTATGAGGGCATCAAGCACCGTAGGGCCCCTGGTCGGCCCAAGTGCTGGCTGCCAGTTGCCCCACGCTGTCAAACAAGCACTCACGTCTGTCCCTGCCTGCAGCAAGTACTCACTTTCAATGAGAAACACTGACAGCAGTAGTCAAGACCATGTCTCTAGCTGGGCTTGCAGAAACTATGCTGCTGGGCCTACTGTCAGACAGCAACATGCAAAGCCTTGAAGACATGCAGATCCCCACACACTAGAGACACAGTTCACCACTAAGTTTGTTTAGTGTTGAATTCTAAACAAATATAGAATTCAACTGATTCTATCTGTTGTTATAAGTTTGAAATATATACCAAAAGTGGACAGTGTGTAGCTGCTGTTCAGGACGCTTCAACTGCAATATTTGCAATATCAGGCAAAACCCCCAATGCACGAAGCAGCTGACGCATGACAAAACGCAGTCCCTCAGCAGTGAACAGCAGCACCAGCATGCATACCATGTGATCACCATGACCGATCAGATCCACAAGCATAGTGAAGGGCGGTTCCCACTCAACACTAACGGGGAAGAGCCCTAGCTGGTGGGGTGCCTGCCAGCTTGGCCTGTCCACCACCTTTGCGGGCGCACTGCACCAGGCAGCAAGAAGAACTGAACATGTTCTCAATGCTTGCAATGTGTGATGCAAGCGGCCTCTAGCCAGCACATGCATCTGCCCCATGCAAGGCAATGCAACAGAAGCTTGATCATATTGCCAGACCTGTTATAGCTACATTGTGGTTGCTGTCCAGGCAGGCAGTGCAGTGCAGCTTACTAAGGTAATTCAGACGTGCCAACGCGTAACATTTGCATACATAGCACCTCAGATCCATGATTGTTGCGGGCTACAGCCTGTGTTTCACAAGTCACAGTGCAAAAAATGTCTATCAACGTGAGGTGTCTAGGGTGGTGTGTTGCAGAGCAACAGCAAACAGAGGTGCAATGGCGTGTCAGTGACACTGCTTCAGCACCTGTGCATACAACCTGTAGACATAGGTCCCTTCTGCAGGCGGTGCTGGACAGCAGATGCTTGACAGAGACTTTTGATGCACATCTGTGGCAATTGCACACATGTAATTTTGGTAGGAAGAGCTATTCCTGACACAGCTAGTCATTAGCCTGTGACCAGTTATCAGGCTAGGTGCCATGACCAAAATTATGCAGCAGTGCTTGGGAGCACTCACCTCTTCTCGTGCTTTGTGAATGAGACAAGCTGGTGCCACAGGCGGTACAGGTTGAACCTGTTTGATGACCAGCCGCCTCTGGTTTTCCATTTGCCCAGGAAGTGATGCAGCACTGAGATGCCGGGGGCGTCTGGCTCAATGCCGTCCAGGCCAACAGGGTGCACCCCCCAGTGCACTCTGGGCAGAATGCGCACCGTCCATGGATCATCCCTCTGCGCAGAGCAATGACACAGCCATGAACAGCAACACAACATGTGGCAAGGGTAGAACTGTCGAAGACTGCTGTCATGGCAAATTGCACATAACAAGGGCAGAGCAGCATGGCCCTCAATTGCTCTGTACAGCTTGTACTGCAAATGAGTCGTGTTACTGTGCAGTGGACAATTGTGNTGGATCTGCAAATGACCAAGCAAACTCTGAGACCTATGAAGGTAGTGACACAGCTGAGCCTGCATGCTTGTTGTAGGTGCGCCGGGAGCTGTGGACCAGGGCCTCTTTGCCAACCTGCATGCCTATGTGCAAATCAACCCCCAGCTGGCTCCCGTGGCGGAGCGGCTGCAGCTGAAGAGGCTGGTGCCCATGGCTGTGGACCAGGCCATTGTGGAGATCATCACCCCTGTTGTGGAGCGCAGCGNGTCTTTTCTGTTGGCGCTTGCAGACGACGCTACATGTGTCTGACAAGGGCAGCTTGAGTGACCGTCATGTGTCAACCTTTTGCATACGAGGCTTGCGCACCACATCCGGCAGCACATCATCATGCTTGTCTCTTGCCTTCAAGAGCAGCCACATCGCTCCTCACACCACGTGCTTTTTGCACGCAACGATATCCTACGAGACAACGACGAATTAGGTCAAAGGTAGTGCAGGCAAATGCATCGGCAAACAGCCCACATGCTGGAGCGACAGAGGGCATGCAGCTTGATAAGCCTAAGGAAGCCACTGCAAGTGGTGTCGTGAGGCCGCACCCCTTGGCTGATGCTAAGCCAATGCCTCAGGTACACATGACACTTGATGGCAAGCTAAATCGGATAAGTTGAGATGTCCAGGGATTGATTTTCTTTTGAACAAGAAGATTTCTGTGAGTTTGTCATGATCTGCACACAAATTTGACAAATACAAATTTGGGCTTTGTGACACCCCCTTGTGCTGGTGTGTCGTACTCATTCCTACAGACAGCGGACTGAGGTTCACATGCGTAAAGTCTTGTGTCAACCTGTGCAAAGCTGTGAAGGCACCTTGCAAAGACATGACTCCGTGTTTTCCCTGTGCATCATGTCCAGGAACCAGGCTGTCAGCAGTGCGAGCAAAGGAAATATTATGCTGCTGCAGGCCCCCAAATTTGTAGCACCCAGCAAGCTGACTGGAGCNAGTTTTGCTGATGAGTCTGACCATGACTTGCCACAATGGAGCAGACATGGAGCACAATGGAGTAGTCTATAGACTCGCCAGCAACAAGTATATGAGACTGCAGCAAGGTCCACGGCCAATGTGGTTGGCAAAGGGCTACATGTGCACAATTAGGCTTTGTTATATGTACAGCACCCTCGATTGTACATGAAGCACTGTGTGAATGTCTTGGCAAGCATGGCTTTGTTGCCTCTCTCTGGCGTAGGGAATGGCTTCTTGCGTGCACATCCCTTCATGATTCGTTTGTACGCACTGCAAATGAGCCTGACGTGTTACATTCCTTATGGCATTTCCTGGCCTTGTCCAGTCACAGGTACATCACAAAGACATGCCACGGTTGCATGCTGTGACAGGTGGTTAGAAGCCCTGCCAGTGTGTAGCCATTTTGAAAGCTCACAAGACACAGGCACTAGGGACCTCTGCTAGCTGAGAACAACTTCTCAAAGATACAGTTCAACATACAGTTGTGAGAGCAAATGCATCACAATGCTGCTCTCAAGACAGACAGAGTATAGTGGATATATGTACCGCTCAGAGCCTTTCATCTGTGCTTCCAGCACACCAAAGTCCCCAGTGGACCATACCCCTAGCACTGGGCAGTCCAGGAGCGGGGCTGGGCGTGGCTGGGTGTCTCCAAACTGCTCCAGCCTCACGTTGGCTCTGTACCAATTCAAGGCTGCAGCCACAGACGTCAGCAGTCAGTTCAGTTGATCTGAAGACGGTTTTGGTCTGACTGCGTGAATACTTGCGCCCTGTCAGCACACCTGAGTGANGTTGTTGCGGTAGTGCCAGCATGAAACCCATCACCAGCAACCCACGATGAAACAAATCCGGCTGATTGAAATCATGCTGTGCCACCCATGCAGCAAACAGCAGTTGCACTGCATAAAGCATGCAGCGTTATGGAAGTCTACACAACACAAAGACCACTTCCACCAGTTGAATGTCGGAATCGTACTGCAACAGTGCCATTGCTCTCACCTGAANTTCAGCCAGAACGTGTTCTGACACCTGGCATTCAGCTTTCCCTCACATGTCGCATTAAGTCTGGACAGCTTCGAGGTTGCAGTGCCGCCTTGTGATCGGGTGGTTCTGCACAATGGTGCGTGGCAACGTACAGCTGGCATGCTGNCACTGCACTCTGTTGCTGCGCTGGCTTGCCTGCTGTCCCAGAGACTTGCTCAGTGATTGCCCGTGGTGTCCCAGGGGTTTGGTTGGCACCCGTCCCAGGGGCCAAAACCGCACCTGATGCTGCCTGTGCCAAAGACCTGCCCAAGTCAACTGCCAACTCTGCAGTGTTTGTTGGGCTTGGGGTGCCTTTTGGGGGCTGGGCAGTTGTCTTGGGTACCCTTTTGGTTGAAGCTGTGCCCCTAGTTGTGGCTGCAGCTGCTTTCCCGGGTGTGCTTGCAGGCGCTCTGCTGGAGGTGGCCACTGCTGTGGCTCTTGNGCCGAGCAACGTCAAACGGTTGAGGCTGGTACTCATCATGGTATGTGGTGTTGTAAACAGGAACGCAATTGACTGCCTTCTTGCCAAGCGGAATTGTGACCCGCCCACCTGCTGCCTTACTGGCAGCAACGTCTCTGCAACAAACAGCAAGGATGTCAAGCTGGAGCTGATCAAAATGTGCATCATTCCCGCAATTGACGGGGGTTTGTCATCTGTGGGATGCCCTATCAACTTGGTCAAGAATTGTCAGTAGTGGGCAATAGCTTAGGTCCGGAGTTGAGCAAAATGTTGAACTTACTGCGCTCAGCACCCACAATTGCCCTTGGATGATGTCACAAAACAGTTGTGAGCTACACAAAGTCAATTGAACAGCGATGCTTTGCTGCACTGCCACAAATACATTATGTACTTCACTATTGCCACTGAGGCGCTGTCATCTGCGCGCTTTCTGCAGCACAGTGAAGCCCACCTTTGAGTAGCAGCCAGCATGGCAGCTGCATCGCCCTTGTGAAGGTTAGAGCAGTAGGACTGGCCATACTGTGTGGTGTCCAACCCCGTCCTGCTGGGATCTGTGTGGGGATGCGCTGGGGGCTGCAACAAGCCAGAGGGGACCGGGAAGACGGAAAGGTGAGCATGGTCCATCAGTGGATCCAACTTGCCAAAGGGTGCTGTTACCAGTACAGGCTTCTGTGCCTGCACACCGCATGTAATTTGTCGTCACCTGGGCTTTCTGATGTGGACAGGGTCAAACAGCATAACAGACATTGCTGGCCTCATTTGCACACTCATGCCGAGGGGCTGAGATAGAGTAGATACCAGCAGGTCATGCATGAAGGTGTGCTGATCAGGGTGATCATACACAATCAGGATCACATGGTGCCAATGAGTAGTCTGTCAGCGTCACCAACAGCACACAGCAGAGCCAGAGCTGATGAAACAGACATGACTTCAGCTGTCACATTGTGTGCAATAACAATCTCTTGAGACCGTTTACAGGTGTGCAATGACACTGTAGGTGTGAAGGTATGAGACCTGTGCGCGATGCTGCGCCACAGTCTGCACGGCCTGCATGAGCTGAGGCATGCTGCTGGCATGCTGTTGCACCTGCGTACCTTGCCAGGTCCACGTTCCGAACAACAATGAACAGGTTGACCATCATCCTGCTGACTTGCTCTTGTGCACAAACACCTAGCCAATCTTATCATGCACTGAGACATTTGATGGTAGTACGCTGACATACCGTTGCGCAGGCATCTATGTGTCAGTTTGCCAGTGTGAGTCATCACCCATGGGGGCAGACAGTCAACGCAGGTCATGCAACATATCCAAAGTGACCAGCAAAGCCTCACACACACGCTCACCTGCAGCACCCCTTGCAGCTCTGCATCCTCTTGGGCGGCAATGTACCTGTCAAATTCCAGGCCGCCTGCAAATGCCAGCAGGTCCTCTTCTTCCTGCTGCTCAGCATCCATNGCAAGAAAGACCTTTGTACAGCACACTCAGTTCACGTGACAAAACAAGCGTGTGACTGGTGTCTGCCACGTCTGGATCAATCTTGAAACTTGAGTTATTGACAAAGTTGGCTGTCAGAGCAGACAGACACTGCTCTTTTCAGCAGTGCGAGCACAGCTGCTCTACAGCAGGACAGTAACACAAATGTCTCCTAGTTGCTGCACTCACTGCTACAGGTGCCAATCTGCAACAGGGGTGCAGCGCAACCTGGGCAATAGTGACTGGCATCGTGATATCCAACATCATGTTCTGTGTCAAGCATGCATGCCCATGTNTCAGCATGCACGCAGCGGCTTGAACATGCAACCTGGGATAGTGCTCGCAGAGCCCATGCTGATGGGCTGAAGACAAAAACAAGCTCATGACCAAACATGTCAGTTGCAAATGCAGGTCATTCATCTCCTCCAGACATCCCTGCTGTGCTCTGCTGCGCTATGCTGCGCCATTAGATCCAAACCGCGCTGCGCTGTTTCATCCCAGGCAAGGGTGACAACTTGCCCAGGCAACAGCCAAGCGAGACTACATGCAATGCGCTAATATGTGCTCGATATTCTTACCCTTCATACGAGATGTGCAGCAGGTTTGCATCCATGCTGAAGGGGGGCTCCCCTCGTTTACTGGCTGGCACTGGAATGTTGTGCTGCTCTGCGTACGATATGAGCTTTGATCTGCTGTTCAAGTCCCACTCCCTCCAAGGTGCAATGACCTTGATGTCTGGTTGTAAGCCATAGTACCTTCATGTCAGCAAGTCCCCATATTGCGTGACAAGCACCACGCAAAGCAACATCCACCAGCTGATGACTTTTGCAGCTGTGGTACAATCATGGAGATGTGCATGCACAGCAATGTACGTGCTCATTGCATTCTACAGCCAGGGCTGTGTATGCGCTGTCCTGCACCTGCTGCTAGACATTGATCGATGAATGTCAATGTCAATTGCATCACAACTGTGTTACCCTTAGCACTGAAGTTCAACCATGTCACCTCACTTTGACATACCCTGTGTCATCAATTGCGACACAGCATGACCACTGTCAGCGATGTCCTGGCTATGCTTGGTTGCAAGAACACAAGTCAATGGCATCACCATCGTCACGTAAGGTGCCTCAACCACATGCGCTACAAAGGACAGAAAGTCAACAGCATCACCACTGTCAGCACATGTCTCAGTCATGTGGGTTGGAATGGTGCAGGCAAAGCAGACAAGGGCGGCNCCCAACTTTTACAGGTTCCAATCCTACCTACAGGTTCTAATCCTACTCAGCCAAGTTCTTGAGCCTCGACAGTTCTTGACCCTTACTAGCTTACATCCCTTCTACAATGTTGCACTTTGTTCACAGCCAGAGGCTGGCCTACTCCTTCGTTGTTGCATGTGCAAGCTTGCTGCTATAATCGCATGAGGCTTTGCTAACTGTGTCCACAAGCTTGTGAGGCGAAGGCACAGCATCATTATAGCTGCATACTTGGGTTGAAGTTGACCAGCAGTAGGCAAACGTTCCCAGTGTCAAGGTGGCAACCCTGTGACACCTGTAAAACTGTGTTGTCGATACTGATCTGAAATCAGTTGTGTTCAGAAACCATATCATCATGGAGGACCTTGAAGCTTTTCTAAGCCCTGAACAAGCAGTCGAGGCCTTTGCCATGTTGGATAACAATGGAGATGGTAAGCTTGTTCTGGCTGACATCAGGGATGCTGTCATCAAGATCTACAAGGAGCGCCGCAACCTGGCCCTTTCCTTGAAGGTACATTCTGGTACCCTCACCGCCACATAACTTCAGTGTATCAACTTGGTTTCAGATGCCGCTGCCATGTCAAGCAGCTAACATGTGTGCATTTGCTGTGTTCAGGGTTCAAATCGCAGCGGCATTGCTTGCCCAACAGAGCTGTTTGCTGTACTTGAGTGATNCGTACAAGGAAGAAGGTTTGGACAGCAGCTCGATCAGATAATTTCTCTGTTGCTGATTTTCAAACGTGTTCGCAGTATTGGGGGCAGTTGAGCGAGCTGCTGACATGCTTGCTCATGTGATCAGCTAGGGGGACTCGGTGGTGTTGTGACGTCCTAAGGTGACGAGGAGGACTACCTTGAGACGGTGTGATGACAGTGTTGTATAGCGGTCTTGATCGCCCTTACAACTGTAATGTCACACCGCAGCGGCCAACAACAATGCCAGATCGGCGGTGTACTCGTGCGATTACTGTACTCGGAGGGGTGTGAGTCACAAAGATCGGAGCGTAACGAAGCCGTCCTGGAAGTTGCTTGATGCCATTCCGAGCGCATCGTAGAGCGAGCTTACGCTAACTTGAGCAGGGTAGCGAGCAAAACTCCGCGTTGCAGCGATTTGTAGTTTTTCCTCACGCCGTCGTTCTATCTCGACGCCTCGTACGCCTGTAGCAAAGTNACTGCAGGTATGACGCCCTTCACCTGCAAAGGGGAATGGAGGCATCAGTCCCATGTGACCTCACCACGCGGAACCCAACTGTTCCCCTCAACACTGGTTTGGTTCCTGTGCTGCATACAGTCCCTGAGAAGTGCAGACAGCATGAAATTGCTTTGGCTGCAATGAAGCGTGTTTGCATGGTGACCATTCAGATGGGCTGTGGCTGCATGAACAGCAGCAGGTCTGCCTATGTCACGCCTTGACATTATGTGTGCAAATGCAACATCATTCAATCAGGTACACTAGACATGTGAGCAGTAACAATTGGCAAAGGAGCGTGCAGCAGCGTCAGTCGCTAATGACAGGAACACCTTGTCTCGCAGCGGTAAGCAGTAGTGCTCGAGTGCATGCTTGTGCTTGTAACACCTTCTGCTGTCCAAGCATGCATTATATCTCTGGAGAATCCAACAATCAGACTTTGTTGTGCAGGGGTAGTGTCAAGCAGGTTGCATGCATGTGTGAACAACAAAGTTTCCTGCAGCATAGCACCAGTGCAGGTACACGACAATGCTGGTGAAGACTGTATGCGCACACAACATGACACATGACTGATGGGGTGAGCCACCTGGGCAAGCAAGTGGCAGCGCTTACATCAGTGACCTGCATGATGTGCCGGAACATCTCCTCCAGAACGCCGGCTAGCTTGGGATACTGGCTGGTTAGGGCATCCTTGATGAGCCCTCCTTTTGCTGATGCAGCAGTGGCAGCAAGAGCGTCNTGTCAGACAAGTTTGTACAGTCAAAGTGGAAGACGGAGCTCAAATGTTGGAGGGATGGGTAGGATGAAGAGGTAGAGGTGCAATGGGTGCGGTAGACTGAAGAAGAAGGGTGGCGCTGTAGTGAGATTGGCTGAACAAAGGTGGATGGAGTTGAAGACGGGTAAGGGCTACAAGTCACCCTACTCATTCTTCACGTCAAAGAAGGCACAGGGTGCTGGGCAGTACATTGTGCAAACTCTGGCAATACGTATGTGTGTGAAGCAACCATCCTGCCTCTCGTGATTGCAATCAGCATTTTCACTTTTGGTGAAAAGCATATTTGCTGATTGGGCAGCTGGATTGTGGCATCAAAGTGCACATGCTAAATGTGTTGCAGGTCATACTGACCTGTTCATCTGCTTCCCTGTTGGAAGCAAGCTGAGTGGACGGGTCGTCAACCCTTCTGTTTGCCGCCTCGATCCGGTCATTAAGCTCAGCCTTCATGTCAGTGCTGAGCTGGTCTTGTACCTGCAAAGTGAAGGTCACAGCATGTCAGGTCGGTAAGACAACAGTTCTGACAAACTGCAACACATGTATTGTGCTGCAACAAATNTCACAGTGCAGTCAGAGACAGCAACCCATGAGCACATATACTGCACCTGTGCTGCAGTGAAGCCGTGCTNACAAAGTGTACTAAAAAGTGCAGGTAGAGGGCTAGCTGGCAGTGCAGAGTTCCCTTTGTGCAGCAGTGTGAGAAGTTAGTGCCCAAATTGCAGGCCATGACAAAGCTGCAAAGCTGTCAAAGAAGATGGTACCATATTACGATGCGGACATGAAGCGGGCAGGAGGAGCAGTCCCACAGACCAGCCAGTCATAGGGAGCGACATGACATTGGAGTTGGGGCAAGTTATGAGTCATGTTTGCTTGTTCGAACTTTGTATTCTCGCCAAATTGGAAATCAGCCAACGTCGCAAGTAGCGCGGTCTGCTGGTCCATATTTCGCACGAACGAGAAAGCCGCATTACAGGTGCCTCATGCGTGCGCCTGACAAGAGTACGTAGACTGCGACTCACGCAACACCTTTCGACACTATGGTAAGTCAGGGGTTACGAACCTGTGACTTCGTGACCATGTCTCACTGTCGCTGTTGGTGCAGTCGGACGTAGAGGCAACCCTGCAAAGAATCAGTTCACACAAGGTGCGTGCTCTGCTGTAACAGTGGGACTGGGCAAGGTTTCAAGCTGTTCATACCTTGAAGTGCTTGCTGACCAGGGAGTTTTGGGTTGCATCGTTGTCAACAAGGATGGCATCCATTTGCAGACTTCTGGCGCTGTCAGCATTAGCACAAGAGGTGAGCGGTCAATGCACATGATCATGCTTCCTGCACACATGCAACTGACCACCATTGAGTCTCGCCAAAATTGCCCCTAAATATAATGTTGGACACATGCAGTGACATGTTACTGCATATCAAGACCTTTGCATAGTCTACGACTGTGAGTGGGACTGCATGAGACTTGTACTTGTCTGCGTAGCATTAGCGGGACTCTGCTTGTCAGCCACACAAATCTTTCTGTGTACACTGTCCTTTGACGGCATATGTATAATCAGCTGGTGCTTTGCATGCAGATGGCTGCTGTCTCCAGCAGTATGCAGCTCAATGATGATGACATACTCTCCACTGCACAGCCAGATCCCGAGCCGCAGGGCAGAGGGAACACGCCCAGGACACCACCACCCCCCTCTGAGACACTCAACTTGCACCTGCCCACCATAGATGAGTCCAGCCACAGCACAGCAAACTCATCACCGGCAGCATCTGCACGCGCAAGCAGTGGTGCCCTAAGCTCTCGTGCATCAAGTCCCGCCGTCAGCGAGTTTGCTTTTGACACATTGGATGTTCCAGATGTAATTGAGACATCAGCGCCTGCAAGTGAAGCACCTGTAATCCGGCAGGTTGGCGAGTCAGGGCAGGCAGTCATCACAGTTGTGCTGTCAGAGGAGGAGCGGCAGTTGAAGGACTCTGCAAAGGAAATGCATGAGCAGAATGTGGGGAAGAAGAAGGCTGATTTGGCAGAGGCAGCAGGCAGGCCTGATGTCCCAGCACAGNACCTGCTCCACTCAGCCATGCACCTAGTGCCTCACCACACAGCAAGGCAGCTTCAGGCCACAAAGCTCAGGCAACCTCTTCACAAATCACAGCTCAAAGCAATCTCAGGAGGTCTCAGTCTGCTGTACCATACACAAGTGTAGCTGCCNTTTCAAATGCACTGCAATGACATGCAAGCCATTGCATGCCAATGCCTGCACATGTTGGTTGAGAACATACCTCATAAGTTTTGTCACCAAAGAAATGGATTTCGCTGAACTCTTTCTCAACATATTGCAAGCAGTAGGTCTTATCCCATCCTTGAGGGAAGATGTCAAAACTGATCTGACCACCTATGGAGTAAGTCAGCCCAAGATCACCGAACTTGTTCTTGAGTTCTGCAATGAACTTCCTCCTGCGATTTGTGAGCGACTTTGCAAAACACATGCAATGTTGCCAGCAATGCTGCCAGCAGCTTGCAAAGNAGCAAGCGTGTTTGCTGTTTCAAAGTGACGCGGCTGTGGCGTCCATCTTCTGTAGCTGTCCTAAAACGGCCTCAGCAGCCCTCAAGCATGTTACTACAGCAGACATTGCATATCTCAGACTGCTTATACTGTACAGCACACTCCTGCACATAAAAGCTGCGTGCCCATATTGCACGTGCTTTGAGACCAGCATACGCAGCATATACGCCGCATGTGACGAAAGCAATGCGGTATGATGCTTTGACTTGATGATAGCAGGTGCATCCTGTGAGCCTATGGTTTTTGCCATCATACTTATGACACCTGCAGCGGGACACGTGTCATGCAGGTTGTCTGGTGCACTTGGGTTGGACAGGCTGACAGAAAAGCTGGTAGAAGCAGTAGCCGGCGCAGCAGGAGTGGCAGCGCCTGCCCAGCCAGGGACCCCAGCAGAGGCAAAGCAAGTTGTGGCGCTGGAAACGCTGCTGCAAGTGGCCAGTGGGCCTCGAGCAGGCCTCCTGGGCAGCAGCTGGGTCCTCCTGTTGCGTACCCTTTCTGAGCTGGAAGCATTACAGGTATGACTGCCTTGTGTCAGCGGAGAGACGGGGCGCCTTTGACCCATTCAAGGAATCACATGACCCATTCCTTGCGGCATGGTTGAAACGCCTCATGGTGCANACGTATGGTGTAGCTGCTGACCCTGCCTGGGGCAGTATGCTGCCAAATCAGCACATTGACAGCTCNCACATGGCTGTAGCAGGCCTGGGTGCGTCAGGCTTCTGTCAGAAAGCATGTCTCTATCAAAGTCTGGCCGCAAGGCCAGCGCTAACAGATGCTTTATGCCCGCCGCCTCTTGCTGGTCCAGCAGTAAGCGTTCTGCATGGGAGATCTCTGAATAGGCCTGCGGGACATGCACCCACTACAGCAGCACCAAATTTGCCAGCAGCAGTACGTGACAGCGGCCATGTTGTTCTTGTGTAGCGACAGCATCAAGGGCTTGCACAAGTAGTTGGATTGATAGACATGATGTGATCCAGCTCACCTCTGCCCAGGACATTTGTACATCTGTGCCTTGCAGAACAAGCTCGAAAAGCAACCTAGAGCGGGGCATGTGATAGTCAGAGGTCACAAGGGTGATGTGCTTGATGTGACGCTGTTGCAAGAGAGGTAAGCACAACAGCGCATTTTCCACTGTGTTTCTGGCTTGGTTCTCAATGATGATGCAATGGCTAGGAACGCCTGCCAACACTGCTTGTGCAGCTAGCAAGTTTGCTTCTGCTGGCAAACCTGCAGCGAACAGGCCACGACTCAACTAATTGTAGGCCAACTGTAAGCCAAGTCCTTGCAGACAAACCCCTGCCTGCTTGGCTGGCAAAACCGGTGCACAGCAACTTGGCGTTGGAGTTGTCAAGTGCTATCCAGGCTTGTGCTGCAACTACTGCTCTCTCAGTCAGTCTGTTCGTATCCGGCTTGCAACCCTGCAGCAAGCGTGCATGNGTGTGAGACCTTGCGTGACAAACATCTTTGCAGCTTCTGCTTGTCTGCAATGGCTGCTTTTGNAGTAAAACTGGGCTTCCAGACACTGCAGCGCGGCAAAAACTCTGTCAGTTGATGAGCAAAGAGGGGTCCGCAAGCAAACATTGCAAGTCACAATTACAGCGTTGTAGGCTTAGTCCCTTATTACCTCTAGGTTCAGTGCGAAGTTCAGGACGTCTGCATCTGNGTCAATTGACTTTTGAGACTGAGGACATACAGCAGGCCAACAGTCACATGATCTAATGAAACTTTCTTGCTACAGAGCATGCTGGGCTTCTGCCTTTGGCAAACAGGGCAGGGTGTCTGAAGCTGGAGTGGCATCTGACTGTGTGTGCTTCTGAGTAGGCAGGCTGTCTCTGCCAGCAAGCTGCCGGTGCTTTTGCTGGAGCAAAAACAAGATGCTGGAGTCTGTCTGTGCATCTGTAGGAAACTGTTCAGCTGACTCACTGGCACCATGAGGCTGTGAAAAGATGGGCGTGGATGACAATTGGACGCCAGCATGCGTACCAATTGAGCCTTGCTTGTGCTGTGCCAATGTTGTTCCTCGGTCTGATGTCGCAGCCATGCCAAAGTCTGGTTCTAGACTCTGAGTGTCACCAACATGTGCATGGTGCTGTACATGCTGTTGTTCTGACTGATGATCAGCGGTGCTATGAGCTCTATGGCTGTTGTCATGAGAAGAAGATGACACTTGGTTGCCAGCCAGCAGCTGAGCATGCTGTGATGCTGGCAGGGCAGAGGGCAACTGCCCTGAACCAGCCTGGCTGTGATGACTGTGCTGCAGCGAGCCTCTGCTGCTTTGTGGAACCAGGGCAAAGGGTGTTTGCAGGGAGTGGCCCCAATGTGGCGTATCAGATGATGTGTCTCTTGCTGCCTGCCAAAAGNCACAAGGCTCTGATGTGCCGCACAAGCACAGGTCATCACATCTGTTGTTTCACAGATGCTTAACACCAAAGAATGCATGTGTACCTTACACAAGCAAATTTTTGCCAGACACAATCAAGAGGTTTTGTTGCCAGCATGTGGTCAGGGCTCATGTGATGTTCTCAAACAGGCGCATCACTGCAGCATGAGCCTTGCCACCTGGTTGAACCAGCATGCTCCACCCTGTGACAATTTGTCTGAACCTTCATGCAGACGCGCACAACAGTGGCAGTCTGACTGTTGTGAAAACATTTGTATATATGCAACCTTGCATGTGTACACTTTTCATCTGTCTGACTAATGACTATCTGATCACTTCTGAAAATGTTACCTGTTGATACAGGATGCGTGTTCTCCTTCTGTGAGACGCCTTGAGACTCTGAGGCGGTGTCTGCTGTATACCCTTGGAATGACAGCTGAGTCTGGAAGCTTTCACCAATTCCTGGTCTGGCTTCGTTGCCCTCACCAGATTCTGTGCACAGCATAACAACATTGATACTTACAGCAGCCACAGGGGATGCTCTGTGTACTGCAGGCAAAGCGTTGTACTTATCATGCAATCACCGTATGCATAGCTTGAGTAGAGCTTGCATATGAGCAGCTGAGTGGCATATTAGTCTGGTCAAGTCAGTGCTGGCTGTAGCATACCTGTTGGNCCCTCGTGAGCCGCGTCCACAGCCTTGTCTGGATCAGGGCTGTGTGCTGCGTACCGCAACTTGGTCAGCAGCAGCTCCAACAAGTAGCCTCGNGCAGTCTTGTAGCCATATGTGAAGTTGAATCCTGCTTCAGCTGAGTCAGCCAGGCTGGGAGTAACTAGCGCCAGGCACACAAGCAGCACAGACCACGCTACCTGCAAAGTTGGCAGGCGAATGGAGAGCACGCTTACGTCGCGGACGAGGCATGATGGATCAGCTTGTCATCAGCGATACCGTGCANCACCGCTACTGCTGGCGCAGCCATGTTGCCACCTGCCTCTTCCTCAGCAGCGACCCCTACTGCCATGTCAGTTCCATCTCCACAACCGACGGGTCCTATTCCTGTTCAAGGCACAGCCTCAGCAACTGCACCAACTGCTATGCCTGCAACACAGCATGCAGTGCTTCCAGCTCAGACCAGCAGCATGGGCCTCCAGCCCGGCAGTGCTTCGGCTGCCTCTGCCACAAATGCATTAGCTAGCAGAGGCACTGCTGCTGCTCATCCAACAAGTGCTGCTTCAGCCCTTGAGCACAGTCCCCAAGCGCCTGCTCAGAAAGCAGGTCTTGGCGCTCTCGTGCCTCCATCACTACCCTCCGCACCAATGCCAGTGCCCGTAATGCCAACAGACACTCAAACGTCCAACAGCACCGCCAAGGCTGCGTCCACTACCTCTGGTCTCCAAGCACAGCCAGCTGGAGGCAACTTGCCTGTGTCTGGTGCATTAGGTGTGAATCCCACTCCTATCACACAGCCAGCACTAGCCCCTCGCCAAGGNCAGGCTTGGGGTCGATTACCCCCGGCCAATCTGTGACCATGCACAGGTCAGCAAAGAGAATGTGGCAAAGCTCAGGCAAGCTTACGCCAATCNCCAGGCATTATGCAAATCATGTTGACCATGGAGATGCAGCTCTGTGTTATGCTGCATACCTTCCAGTCATACAGAGGGCTGCCCCAAAGCTGCCCTGTCTCACTGAAGGCATCAGGGGGCACCCCTGACACATTGGCAGGAGCTCCACTTGGGCTGAGCTCAAAAAGTTCTTGGTGTGCCCAGACGTCTGCAGACTGGCCACCAACATAGATGGGCATGTCGCCGACAATCTTGACTTGCTTGCTGTTGGCATACGCCTGCAAATCACAGTCTGGCTGTTGGCATATAAGTGCAAGCAACATGCTCTGCCGATTCAAAGAGCCCATGGCAAAAGTGCGTGGTATTGTCTGTCATGTTCTGGTGAAGCAGCCTGTGAGACATTGNGCAATGAAAATCCCCATCCCAGGGATTACATTCCGCTTCCAATACAGCACAAACGGCTGCAGCGGATCCTGCATGAACACAAAGGGTGATGGGAGTTGAACAAGAGACCACTGGATTGCATATACCATCGCGAGACAACTAGTCCTTATGCCAGCCCATGATGCAAAAAGCATGCATGTAAGCTTCAAGTCCTGTCACTAGACGCTGCATTGCTTTACATGCTGTATTGCAATGAATATATTCAATTGCATTGGGACAAATGCTGCATGAGCATGACCGATGACNGCCATCTCACAAAGCAAATACAGTGTTCAAGACAGAGCGGTGCATGCGTAGCCCAAGGGCTTCAGGAAAACAGCAGCCAAAAAGCAGCAGGCGTGCTAGCACTGCAGATGGGTGCAACTGTGAGGCCATGCCCAGTCAGGCGCTGCCAGCGTCCAGCCAAGGCTCACCTGGTGCGGAACAGCAAGTACGTAAGAAGAAGGCTGGCAAGAAGCCCAAAGCTCAGGAAGCACNGCAGGATGGCAATGTGGGCACATTGAGCTGTTGGGCAACGATCAAGGTCTGCACCTCCTACACACCCTCAGGGGTCTTGCTCACTTCACACAATGCCAGTCGCCAACAGAAGCGAAGATGAGGAAGGCAGGAGTCATGCCTGTCTAGACATCCATGGAGATTCACCTGACATTGTGAACATCAAAAGCAGTCGACAGCTTGATGGCGTCCCAGCAATGACCTTCATCACGACTGAATTTGATCTCTGTTGTGGGGCCCTCGCTCTACAGTAAGCACATGCACAGAAGTTGGTTCACTAGACAGTAAGGCGTCATGCGGGGTGCTGATCAGCTGCTTGCTAGGACACGCATTGCTGCACTGCATAGCACAGCACAGCAGATGGCGACAGAGCATGCATGTAAGCAACGATGCGGGGCAGGTTTGAGTGTTGAATCAAGATAACTGAGGAGGCAGCAGGCCAACAGGTTTGCCGGCAGCTGACTGTTGTCCGCCAAGTCTGTTTCACACCAAATGTGGAGTGCGTTTAGAAGAGGGTGCCNTTCAACATTGTGCTGCTTGCGCCTAGAGCCAACTCCTCTCTGCATCTGCCAGTTGTAGCTTGGCAAGAATGTGGTTTGCCACTTCTGCACTGCACCCTGTGACTTGGGTANATCAACAAGGCACGCACCATGACTTGAATATGATGTACCACAACCACTATTAATTGCCTTGTAAGCTTTACAAGCCCAACTCTGACTCACCACAGCTTCTCCTCTTCACAGATCAGGCTTTCTGCATCTAATCAAGGATGTCCTTGGCCTCATTCTTGGCCTTGTTCCCCAGCCTACAAAGCGCAAACATAGCACACATCAGTCACATATTACTGGTGTTTAGGGTGTTTATACCCTATACATGAACAAATGTTGCATCAGATCAAGCATGACCAGTTCTGCTGTAGAAGCATGCATGATTGCCCTGACAAACTGCTGCTATTATGCACACGCTGAACAGTACCTCAAGTTCTGCTCATCAAAACAGCGTGTGCTCGAAAATGTTTCAAGCCTAGCACGTTGCACAAGTGGACCGTACAATGGCATCTACACCTCACAACTGCTTGCTACACTAATGCCAACATTTTGAACCCATACACAGCCGAGCAACAATGCATTGCTTCAAGTTGCACCCTTACTTCTCTGCCACTTGGCTTGCAGCGTAACATGGTCACACATATGAGATCACTAGAAATCCCAAACCAAGTACCTGATGTAAATCCTCTGGTCATGCACAATGCAGCAGCAACATTTGCATCCTTGCTCCTCAGCCTGTCTGCCAGCACCAGTAGTATGACCATTCACACAATATCATCTGAAACCTCACATCCACTACCTTGCTTAAGCAGTCACNCTGTGCTCCTGTACACAGTATACTGCAAGCTTGAGCTTGTTCAAGTTCATATCTATTGCAGCAGCTACAGCTACAGCGCTGCTAGCATATATGCAGCAGTCAGCTTGAGAATTCAGGATTGCTTAGCTGTAGTGTATCGATCTTGTGTGTAGCAGCTGCACCTGCTGCTAGGTAGCTGCTTGCATGCAGCTTCATGGTTGTTGGTACCTGTACGAGAACAATGTGTGTTTGATTTAATTTCAGCATTGTCTAGGCATAACCCTAGTTGCAGTTAGGCCCAGACTGGATGGATATACCTTTAAACCAGGTCAGCGTCTACAAAGCAGAGTGGACTAGACCAGTTCAGCAGATCTAGAGCCTATGTTTATGTAAAAACATCAGACTCCAGCAGCGCACTTGAGCATGCATCGAGACATATCTAAAGTCATCTGAAAGCAATGCTGAAATGGTCCGGTTCAGACAGTCTGAAAGGTACTTTAGACCATTTGAGATTGACCTCCGTTTCCGTAAATTTACCCTGGCATTGCTAGAAACGCAGCAACCAGTATGTTACCTGCCTGTGCAACAGGTCCACAACGGTGACGTAGCATGAAGCAAGCCCGTATGACTTCGCACAGCATTGTTACAGCGTCTTGATAGCAAACATGACTACTGACATGTCAATGGGAAAAGGGGACGGGACAGGGTTGCAAGGTTCTGCAGGTCTTGTATTATATATATATACGATATAAGAGGCCCTTATCCCAAACGACCAGATAATGAAGTGTATTACACCAGTATTTGTAGAGGTGCAAATTGACAAGCCAATTCACAGCTTACAGAAACCCGGGATGCAGGTGACCATCTGCTTGCTGCAGGCAGAAACAACAAATTAAACCGAGTTAGGACATGGTATGTAGCCCCAGTCCATGAGACAGCTGGACACGACTGAGCCCACCAAGATGCCAAAGACTTGCGGTAGGTAAACTTGCTCAGCAAAAATCAGCATAAATAGCCAGACCCTGCCATGGGTACGCACACAGACCCCAGCACTACTGAGCTGCCTTCAAAACTTGATCCACTTCTTCTGACGCTCCTGCTCTGTCAAGGCAGACTCATGCCCAGCTGTGGCTCTCTCAGCTGCGGCCACAGCTGCTTTGGCCTTCTGGAGCTTCTGCCCTATCTGTGCATGCAAGCATACCAGCCTTATGAGCATCACAATGACATACTTGCACGGTGCACTTTTGCTATCATACTGTGCAAGATGTCAAAGTCAGTGATGTGCACAAAACACCCAAGGGTGTCATTGAACCTATTCAAGTGATCATGTGTTCATGTGTAGCAGATAGCCTGCACAGCATTGATTCACATGTGTGACAGATTGATCCTGCCCAGAAAATGAACAGAGGCATATCATCGAGTTCAGACTCTGTTGCTCCCTCCTCCCATTTCCTTCTCACTCCTCACAGCAAACTGCTTCCAGAATTCATGGGTTGAGATTGACCCACCTGNTCATATTCATGCGCCTTTCCAACCACACAAGTAGAGTTCAGCTAACAACTGGGTGATGTTCTGCAAAGTTCCTCATTGCTTTCTGGCTCACAGCCCAACTTTGTGTGTGCAATNTCTCACAGATCAAGTAAGTCAACTACTGCAGGCAAGTGCGGCAACACCTCTGTGGTAAATCACGTGGTTCTCAAGTCCACCACACAGGCAAATCAGCCACACGGCAAGCTGGCTCACCGAAGTCTTTCTCTGTGCCATACTTCTGCTGATGCTGCATCTGAATACAGGCTATGTGCTCAATGCTTGAGTCAAGCAAGCAGTGCCCACGTTACCTCTGCAAAACGGGCATCAGCAAGACATCTGCATCGCTCCGCACCNACCTCTGCCAGAAGCCTATCCTTCTGAGCAAGCTCTACAACACGTTTGGCATGGAACTCCTCCAGCCTCTTGCTGTGTCTGCGCTGTGCGACATACACATCTCCCTCTTTCTGTTTGACAAGTTCCTTGTGTTTGCGCAGTGACTGTGTCAAGTCCTTGACCTGACTGAGCAACCTATCACGTTTTGCCTGTAGCTCTGACTCAGTCTGCTGTGCTCGCTCAGCAGCATGTAGCCTGTCCACCTCCACTGNTGGCTGTGAGGACAAGCCAGGAGGTGACTCTGGAGTTTGTCAACCCAGCAAGGGACAAGCTGGTTCAGGAGGTAAGGACAATGTGACCCTGCGTATGCAGTGCAGTGTTGCTGTCGTGATCACACCCGAGTCACCTGTTCTGGTGAAACAGGGACTGTAGCATGACAGCAGAGGCTTGTACGACACTTCTTAGATGGCAAAGCTGATTGCTCCTGTTTGAGTCTAAAACTGCAACGAGCCTGCCTGTCCGTGCCTTGTCTGCATGTTGTTGGTGGTGCTTGCAGTTCCAGAACAGTCATGGTCATGCTGCATTCAGCAGCAGACCATGTACACCCTGCATGGACACAACAATTCTCTAGGCAAGCGGGACATATGCCAGAACTCCAACACATGCCATTCCGCTTGCATTGTGTCTTCGTGCTCTGTAGGTGCCTGTAGTGAACACAAGTGATCAGATGGTATATGTGACAGCAGTCCTGCAAGGAGGGGAGGCATTCACTGGGCCCAAGGACATCATGGTCAGCCCTGGCGCAACTGTTTCGTATCCCCTTACCTTCTGTGCCCCCTGGGTGGGTGAATACACTGGGTCTCTTGAGCTCAGCTTCCCTAATTCAGGTTTGTCTGCCTGACTGTGCATGCATGTCATATCACCCTATAAAGCACTTCTGTGTGACCAGGCACTCAAGGCCCTGCATGCCCGATTTCCCTTCAGGTTGTTCATTCATCCTGGTGGCAAAAAATTCAGCGAATGCCATGCGGACAAGTCTTGTATGTGTCTTGCCTGACTGCTTTCTTGTCTTGTGCTCCACGACTGACGGCTAGCTGTAAGCTGTGTGTAATTGCTGCCATGTCCACAACATCAATGTTGTGCATGATGGCAAACTCACTCATAGGTGCTTTCCTCTGTTTTCGCTTACTCAGGGTGCTGCTGGCTGCTGGCGTTGCTGGCCNTGGAAGTCATGGCTGGCCTCTTTGAAGTGACGGTGCTGGAAGTTGGTGATGTGGGCAAAAGAGAGTCCCTTCATTTCACTAACCAGGGAGCTCTGCAGCCAACGCATTTGCAGTGATGAACAGCTTGCATGCATGTTGCCGTTCGTGGGTTTGTATGCAACGGCAGCAAGTGAGTTGGGGCAAAGCTTGCAGCAAGTGAGCTGAGATGCAGCAGGATGATGAACATGCAANGACATGTTGTACATGGCATCTTCAGTTTCCCAGGTCAAGAGCGTGTCGCAAGCAGCCTGGACACATCTCAGAATGCTTTCATGGGCTGGTATCATACACATTGACCTGGAAGAACAAAGATGTTGCTTGCATTGTGTTCAGGGGTAAGTCTGACAACAGCACAACAGGTCTTTCGCCTGTTGATGTGGTGCAAAGATGCTGTTTGCAGCATGTCCAGGGGTGAGCCTGACAACAGCACAAGGGGTCATTTGCCTGTTGATGTGATCTTGCTAAGTGGAGGCCCAGCCAGCATATAACAACAGCAGCCAACCTGGTTGAAGACTTCCAGCATGTCCAGGTCCCCATATGCATAGAACTGGTCTCGGATGTTGTCACTGGCCAGTGCCACAGGGATCTGGTGGCTTCGCAACTCATGCATGAGCGTTACACCCCGCCAGCGGGGGGTCCTGCGCCCCTGCTGGTCCCTGTCCTGCAGGCAGGGGGGTTGTACCTCATGCAACATCCTGTTCACAAGTGTCGTATGCAACTAGATGTTCACAAGTCATGAATACAGCTAGGGCACACGATGTCTGTGCTTTCAATCAACTTCACAATGCTGACAGTGCCTGCATGGCTGGATGCACATGTATCTGTGCATACGATGTGGGCCATGGGCCATGAGCCATTTGTCACCAACAAAGACAAGGGGTTCAGCTCCATCTTGCACATAGCAGAATTTCAGGGCAGCAAGCACATGAGTGCAAGCTAGATGAGTTTTTGACAGGATACTCAATTAATTGATGAGAAAAAGATAAGATGAACTTTCCGTCTTTTGATCTTTCTTGTGAACGATAAATCAGCACTGTTTGCATGCACCTGTGGGCATAGCTAGCAGCAAACAAATTGCTTGTATGCAATTGCTTACCATTCACACTAAAAGTGCTCATGTGATGCCAGCCAACTTTNAAACAGAAAGGCTTACCTCCATACTGGAGAGGCTCTCAAGCATTGTCGCGGTGAGGTCAGCGAGGTGGGGCTGAATCTGGGCCGGCCCTGCTGCCTTGACCATTTTGGCAATTGTGTGCAGCGCCATGCCCTGTACCTCTGCTACCGAGCTGCTCACACCTGTCACAACACACACGTGCATCATCACTTATGGCCAGCTGAGGGGATGCAACCTTGCCATTGTAGGCAAGCTGCCAACTGATGCATGTCAAGACGCCAGTTGTCTCGATGGACACAGGCTGTTGTCTGCGCGGACATCTCAGAACCTGCAGCAAGGCAGCTGCCTTGTGCCTCAGCATGTCCGGAAACAATCAGCTTGCAGGGCTGGGCCTTTGTTTGCATGCCAATCACGAAGAATTTGGAGGCATGGTCTTCAGGAAACCATGAATGCGTGTCTGTATCATCAGGCAAACCAGCCACTTGAAGGCCAGCCACAAGCTGATGGCACTGCGCCAGTCATCTCCTCAAACATTAGGTGTAGTGATGGGCTGCAAGCTTGAGCTTCTGCTATGGAGCGCCGTAAGAAGGTGTGTAGCCTGAGGGCTATGTCNTCCCAGTGTAAGGTGTTGCCGTGGCTGAAGATGTCAAACACCAGGTGCACGCAGCCTGCCCGCATGTGGCCTTCTATGAAGGCTACCTGCTGCTCACTGGTCATGGCAAGGATGTGGGGCAGCAGCTCTACAGGGATGCTGGCAGGCGTCTNATGCTACAGCAGATCCAACAGGTGGCTGTGCAACGATGCAGTGTGCTGCAGCAGTTCCTTGTCTGTCAAAGTTCTGTCAAAGTTGAGCTGGTAGGTCTGTATCAGACATGCACTCAGGCAGGGTCCATGTGTCACACAGCACCTGGATGTTACCTGGCCGATTGTTGGCGTCAAAGGTGTGGCCTTCTTGGGCAATGACTTCCTTCATGAGGCGCAGAGCACGGTCAAAGTTCATGTAGTAGCGCACACACTTGGTCTGCCCACTGAACATGGGTGTATGGCTGCCAAAGCCTGCNGACGCCGTGAAGTGTTACGAACAGGCAGCGGTACGTCATGCACTTTAATGTTTTTGCACTGCAAACTCTGTGCCAAACATACTGCTTGTGGTGGACCAGGCCAAGTTCAGACAAGCCCTGAATGCAGAGCCACCGTACGCCTTGCCAGTTGAGGAGCAGGCTGATGCATGCTTTGGCCTGGTAGGTGTATGTGCAGTGTCACAGATGTGTATCATNATATAGCCCAATATAGCAGATCTTGAATATGCTGGGTGGTTTGCACACAGTGTGTTGATGCGAACAGATTTGCAGCCACTTTTTAGCAACCGACAAGTCTTCATGCCGTCACAAGTGTGAGAAAGATGGTGAGAAGTATATGTGCGTATGTACGTGCGCAACTGGCTAAATGGATTACATCTCAGACCCAGCATGTAAGAGCTCCGCAAACTAGCATATATATGTAATCGTAAATGCAGCGACGAACACAATCACACATAGCCGCTGCGGTAAGCACCAGAAATATCACTATAAAAGCTAACACACAACAAATTGGTACAGCATGACCGAAGCAAATGGCCGTTCTGCAGCAAGATCAAGCAGCTATTTGATTCACGAAATCAATAACTCAGAACAGTGAATATGTCTACATGAACGACAGGCATAACATTCATTTTTACTTGACTGAAGAGCGAGACAGCTGCTATGCAACACCATACACGNAGCAGTCCTTCTGCACAGGTGAGTAAAGACCATCTGCACTGCATGCTTGCATATGTGAGACTCAGCATTGTCCGCTCAGGATAGTTGTAGCAACTGTACTTACTCACAGCTTTGGGGTGGAGCCTTGTCTGTGTCTGTGCTGTCTTGTTGTCTAGCGTTGGTGCAGTACAAGCAGGCTCGCATTGACTGCTCACCCGAGAGTTAGTCTCATCATTGCTGTGTTCCAGCTCTGTCTGTAGCTTTTGCACCTGCAACCGTTAACAGTAGCTGTTCAGCAAGGTACTAACACACAGCACCAGCAGGCAGCAATCTCNCTGTCATGAGGCGTCCTTGCAGAGGACTTCTGCTGTGCAGTCTTCTCAGCGCCATCCTTGGCCCCCGCCTCAGACTCGGGGTCAGCTCCCTCACCCTGACTAGNGGTGCAGCCAGCTCTTGTTGACTAGCTAAAACTTGGTGCCCACATCTAGCCTGTAGCACACAGTGACTGATGGTGTCATGGTACTTTTGTAAGATGTGTGCATGTTCAAGCTTTTGCATGCCTTCGCAGCCTGGTATGGGTGTGCTGTTGCCATGAGCCTGATCNCTATCATGTGCAGCAAGCAAGGTCCAAATGTGCTCAAGGTCTGGATACAAGCACCTCCTGGAGATACGTATCTCAGCTATATATATGAGCATGTTGCCAGGCTNCGTCTTCATCCCTTGTTACTATGCAATGGCTTTGGTCACAGTTGTTTCACAGCAGCGATTTGAGCAACAGCCATGCTGCTTCTTTTCAACTTAACCTCACAGGTTGTCCTGTAATGTGTATGCTGAGGGTAGCTGACTCAAGGGTGACATACCAAGTGTCATTGTGAGCTTGTCCTTCCCAGCTTCTATCAAGGAGCATGCATGATGTTGCTGTGCATGGCGCCACAAATTCCTTAGTGCTATGACCTTATGACCCTGCTGTTGGCCCTTGCACCCGATGGGCCAGCTATCTGTCGCAAAGGGGAAAGATGCTGTGCGGCAACTGGCCCAGCAAGCTGTACTTGCTTTGCAGGTCACGAGTCTTTCACAAACTTGCGGTCTCGTGGATCCAGCTTGTGTGACATTGCCATCCTGGTGGTGGACATGATGCATGGCTTGGAACAGCAGACCATTGAGTCCATCAACCTGCTCAAGATGCGCAAGACTCCCTTCATTGTAGCGCTCAACAAGGTATGTTAGAGTGGGTTCGAGCTTGTCTGCAGTGCCTGAAGGTCCGACAAACGCATTGCGGCTGTCAGGTAGATCTCTGTTCAAATGCTAGCCCTGTTTGACTGGAAGTTACTGATCAACACCCTCATTCAGCCAGTTCTGGCCAAAAAGAGTATTGTACACAAAGCAGCATTTGCGGGAATGCTGACATGGGTTTCTCTCAGAGTTCTGCTGCACATATGTTAGCAAGCTAGTGTCCAATGTCATGCTGGCTGCTGCACTTGNTATATGAAGATTTGCAGAGTCCCTATAAGAGAGCAGCCCTAAATCCAAAACCCTTTTGGCTTGTCAGCGCTACGTTTTGCCTGCCTCAGCGCCTCAGCTGCAATCTGCAGATGACGCTTGATGTGAGTGCTATTGCCACTGTCTCCAGCTATCACGTCGCCTTACTTGCACTACAAGTAGACGCTAAACTAAAGTAGCCACAAGGAACATCAAAACATTACATCATACATTTGATATCAATGACATTACAGCAAGCACTTGCCAGAGACTTGTTTTTGCTGTGTGCTTCTTCCTTGTGCTTTTCTTCCTTTGGCACTGAATTGTACATTGTGGCTTGATGCAGGAGCCTATAGTTTGCAGCAAGAGGTTTACTGCTTGTGGCAGCGAAAGGGTCTTTGCGAGGCTGTAGCAGGACATTGAAACATAAAGAGGAGGGCTTGGTCCATCCTAGGGCCAACAGGTAGCCAGCAGTTGCAGTGAGGGACCTGGTCATTCAAGCAACAATGCGAGTCTGACCTGCCACTGGTCTATAACATCAGGTGCTGAGCCTGACTGGTAGAGGAAAGACACGCCGCAGATGCCAACACAATGATCACCAGCTGAGCTCAGCACCTCGTGTTGCAGACCAATTTCAGCTCAGACATGCATCAATACTCATGTGGACAAAGCCATCACTGTAACTGCAACTGCTGACACTGTGTCTGCTGCCAGCCAATATGCCTTCTGTGCTTGCCTCATCTGTAGTGTCGGCACTGGCAGGGTAGCNTGTTCCTGAACACCAGCCTGTCCTGTCTTCAAACAACATGAACATACTCGGCAACGAGCTTGGTCACAGTTCTGATTGACTGAGTGCAGGATGTCTTGAGAGACCTCGTGAGGTTGTCAATGCACCGCACACAACCAGGAAGGCACCGTCACAACGCTGACTCTTTGTGACTGAATGCAGGATGTCATGAGACCCCGTGANTTTCCGTCCCGCGTCAGCCCAGCTGTTGTGAGCAAAGCCCCCAATCATTCAGGGCACAAGGAGCTTCACGTAATCTGTTTTTGGCATCCGCCCAGGTGTGTCATGGCTGCAGGCACTGCGTAAGATGAATCCAGGCGCAGAGGACGAGCCTATAGACCAGCACAGCTCTGCCAAGCTGGTGGAAGCCATGGANATCCAGCTGCTGACAGGCGTTTACTTGCTGCTGCTGACAATAGTGACCTTGACAGAGTTCTTCACACTGTTGCTCAGCTAGCTGTACTTCTGATGCGACCTCATCTTTTGCAGTCCTGCTCCGCTTGCTGGCTGGCTGCCACAAACCAGGNACATGCGAGCTGGCAGCAGCCTTCGCCGCCTGTTTCCTGGCTGCTGCCAACTCTTTGTCTTTCTTCTTCTTGGCAACTGCCTCAGCCTCAGCTTCCTTCTTCTTCTNCAACCCAGCCTGCTTGGATTCCAGGGCTAGCAGGCTGTTCATCCACGAGCTGCGCCTCTTTCTCATGTAAGGCAAAGCTCTTGAGGGGTCCGTGCACTGTGAATGATTCCCCAGCACCTGCCATTGCTTCGGCAATTGCCATCTTGAGGTTGTCCTGTTGTGCACTGACTCGTGTCAGCTCAGACATGAGCACTTGGGACTGCTGCCTGGCGTCCATAGCTGCCGGCTGTCCTTCTGCTACCTGCCAATAGGCCAGGACGTCAGCAAATCTTTTCTGTGGCTGTACAGCCTGCTCCGTGTGCAAGGAGTCGGCTAGGTCGTGCGCAAGCATCGCAGTAACGTGTGTTAGGTCAGCTTCTACGCTGAGCTGAAACGCTTCCCTGCACCACGAAATGATGCGGCAGGTTCATGCTTCGACCAAGGTGTCAGCCACCAGCAGAGCAAGCAGTCGTGTTGACGCGTCTTTGACCGTGTTGACGAGTCTGGGGTTCAGGTAGCCACTAGATAACNTGAGCCAGCGTGCTTGATGCTACTCATCCTGCAGTCTGGCAGCAATTATACTCGAATTGTGGCAGCCCAGCAAGAAACTACCAGCAATATCAGCGGACCAGAATTGCCAGCCCCCAGCAGAAAACAGTGGGAGAGCATTTGCACAATAGCAGAGCGAGCTCTGACTGTGCTCAGGCGAGCTCTCACTATGCTCGGGCGAGCAAACGCTACTCCGTCCTGCGATGAGCGTTTGTGTGCTTCCTCACAGCGTTTAGTGCAGACTCTGATGCAATTACTGCACCAGCTTCTCATAGGCAAGCTCAGATGCCTGGACATGTCCCATTCTTGTTGCTGCGTCTTCGAGCTGTGTAAAGCAATTGTCAGCTTACTCTCAACAGTCTGCATTGTGTCATAGTCAAATGGACCCCAGCCTTCATACATTTCACATTATCATCCCTGTTGTAGTGAACAGCCTTTTGTCTATGACACTTTGCTGTGCTGCTTTTGCAGCTGACGCNGCGGAAAGGATCAATGGCGCACATCTTGCGTGCTTGCCACAGCCTCGAACCCAACAAGAACGGCTGATGGGTGGTCATGCAAAACAACGGCAAAACAATGGTTGCAGACATCACTAGCAACGTCACAGCCATGTCCCTGGACATAAGGTATGCAGAGCCTTCACTTACCAAGCTGTACAGGAATGAAAGCACAGATTTTGCTGCTGCAGATTATTGCGCTAAAAACTCGGTGTGCAACTCCACTAACATTTGTGCCCCTGGGGGCATTGTTGGGGAGGACTGCATGCTTACTGGTGAGGCTCACTATATGCTTATAGCTGCTGTCTGCTCTCGCCCATGGCTCGCCGCATCAGTGCATGCAACACGTCACTCACATGCAGAAGGTGTTTGTCGTATTCTGTGTGGTCAATAGTTGTCACAAGCCGTGCGCCCATGACAAACCAGTGATTTCATGNAACTTGTATGTGCACCACATGCTGGTGTATGGCCTTGCTGCACTCAACAACAAGACTAGCACCAAGGAGTTGCAACAAAAGTATTGCTGGACAGGATCTGTTTGGTGCCATAGGCCTGTCCAGAAATCAAAAACCAACCCTGGGCCTCATCATGTGTCTCAGAACGCCACAGTCGATGTTCATTTTGTTGACCAAGTGTTGTCAGCAGACAGCAACAGCAGAAGCGGAACTTGAANCATATGCCACAGCTGCACCACCTCCCGCACCACTGCGGCCACTGCTGTTGGTTGAGCAGTTCACCTTCAGCAAGCTCGCGCCACAGCCCAAGAATGCGATAGATATCATCTCAGAAGACGCTGTGCTGCCGACCTTCCCCTTGAAGAAGAAGAAGCCCAAGAAGAGGAAGTATGCTGGCTTGGACGCCTTTGCTGCTGAGGTGTACAGGCATAAGGAGTTAGCGCAGGAAGCCCGGCGCGATGTGCTGCAATGCCAGGTTGTTAAGAAGGGCCCTTTGGGACGGCCCCCAAAGGTGAGGCTGAAAGCTTCCTACCTCAGGGCATTGACATCAGCCGAGATGTATCAACCCCTGCTCACAACCGCTTGTTGTCANCGTTTCGAGCACTTCAGGTGACTTCTGTACGACGCTGTCGGTAGTCACGCGTAGGGCAGAAAAACTTGAGGCCTGCGCCATGCAAGGCACAGCGAGCACGCTTCAGGCAATCTCACCACTGCCCCTGCTGTTGACGGCAGACTCAAGTAGGNGGCTTGGCAGGGCTGTTGTCTTGTGCCGATGCAGGTGTTTACCCAGTACAGAGAGCACGGGGTGCTGATGTGGAGGGGCTACACTTTCCAGCAGATGGCACACCAGGTATGTAGCACAGTCTGCAGGAGCAGAAACCCCCCACTTTTGCGGACATGCTTGCTGTAATGGCATGCCCAACTGTATCGCACCGCAGATAAGATCTTGGTGCAACAGAGCAGGGCATACCAACAACAAGCTGAGGCAGCAAGTCATACTAATAGCACAGTTGTATTTTGCGCACATCTGATGTTTGTCATAGCACAACAACGCTCTGCGCATTACACATCATGAATGTCAGTAATAAACAAACACTCAGTAACCAACAATTTTGCTGCAGTGTTATGGCAATCATCTTGGGCATGGCAAGGGGCGGCAGATGCCCATTCATTATGGCAGCAAGGAGCTGAACTTTCAGACCATTTCGTCTCCTTTGGCCACTCAGCTTCCCCATGCTGTTGGGGCAGCCTATGCCTTGAAGGTCAGTCATGACACTTGTATCAGTCATAGCACGTGCGCCTCATGATGCAAGGCAAGCAGGGAANGACATTGCGTGGTTGACTGGGTTGAAAGCATGTCTAGAAAAGCAAGGCAAGCAGTAGACGGAAGGGATACCTCTTGTTGTATCTTGCTCAAGATATGCTCCGTGGTGGTTCCCTTGCGTTCTTTTGGGATGATCTTTGCCGCAACTTCTTGCCCTGTAAGCTTTTCAGTGGCAAGGTACACTGTGCCAAAGCTGCCTTTTCCAAGCTGTTCTCTCAGGAGGTATCTGTTGTGGAAGCCCTTTGGCCAACCCAAACCAGCTGACTGAAGGCCTGTTTCCAAGGGCGAGTCAACCACGGCAGCACAGGTAGCACTGTGCCNACGGCCTATCTACAGAAATAAAGGCAGGGGCGCGACTCTGTTTCAGCTGGGTACACACCTGGCTGGCTGCCTGTACACCTTGCATGCACGCAAGTGCTCCCTTCTGCATTTGCCTGCTTGCAAACACCAATTTGAAAGGAGTTTGCGACATCGCAAAACCAGTCAGTGTTCCAGAACATTACAAGCTGCCCTGTCATGACAGTTCAAATCCTGCATTGGAGGTGATTGCATAAAGCAGTTTTCCCTTCAACGTGCCAGCCCGCCGGTAGTTTGGGAGCTTGAGCATATTGTAACATGTGGAGGCCGAGGGTAGACGATCTACATCCTTGCCACCGAGCGATGCAAATGCAGAAGCCTGTGAAGGGACCTGCAAGCCACAGCCCATTTTGTGCATTGCTGGGTACTAAAAGCTCGCTTTAAATGCAATGCGAACCAATTCACGACCGGCCTTGACCTTCATGCAACACATTTTATCACCACTTCCAGCATTGTGCANTGTTTGCAGCATGGCTGGCTCTGCAGACACAGCCACGGTTCAGCAGCTGCTTGATTCCACATCATTGCAATTCAGTCACATTCAGGTAGCTTGCTGAATGCTTTGAGTTGTCGCGTAAGGGGTCAGCTGTTTGCGGCTGGCAAAACTGCAAGCCAAAGTGATGTCTGAGCTTGTTGACCACCAGGCCTTGTGGCACGACTTGCGCAACGTTGACGGTCGAACTCAGACACACGCCGACGAAAGCTGTCAAGATGTTGCTGACGAGATGAATGGCGTGGCTGAGGCTTTGACTCGCTTAACAGCCAGGCTGCAGTCAAACCAGGCTGCACCCCTGGTGACAGCTGACAGTAATCACATGGTGTGTCCAGCTTCACCCTTGCATTAGCTGTCAGTACCAACCTGCTGTCATGTCAAGCGCTCTGATGTTGATATTTGCTCCTGGATGCATTCTGGCACATAGAAACTTTCCTGCCTGAGGCATCACAGCGAAACCTTGCACAGCTTGGAGAGGAAGCTGGCAGCTTGACTGCAGCGTGTGTCAGTAAGGGCTGTTGCTATGCAGGAAGCGCTCAGAAGGACCTCTGCTGGGATCAGAAGACAAGCAGGTATGCAAATACCAAACAGGACTTGTGTCCCTCATGTATCCTTGAGGCGGATGCTGTTTCAACTTTGATTGTCAAGCAGGTGAACATGAGCTCATGAGCATACCAAAAAAGCGCCGAGCAACAAGATCATCAGCTGTCAATCTGCTAGCTCATTGCGGAGGACAACAGGTGACTCACCTGTCCAGTTGCCTACTTGCTGCTGCTGCTTTGCTGCTGCTGTNGATGTTGCATGTCACGCAACACATATTATCATTGCGTACCATGATTTTAATGTGGACTTGCACCTGTTTCAGTTTTCTTGCTACTCTTAATCGGGTCGCCAAATTGCGTGACCAGCGATCTTCAAGGTTGTTTGCGGATAGCAAAAACCTGTGATGTGCTATATTGAAGTGTAGATTTTGAGCTAGGAGTCTTCATATGCCACTGATGGTCTCAACGCTAATTGCAATGAGTTCAGTGTTGTTCAAGTTCTACGCTAATAATGTCGCATCGCAAGCAGAAGCAAGCCGGCTTTACGCGCATGAGCCCGCTTTGCACTGTATGGTGTGCAGGTGTATGTGGTTCAAGCTGCGCATGGCTCAGGTGCAGCAACACGTCAAGTTGACCAACAACAAGCATGCCACCCATTGCAAGCTTGTACTATATGCTCAAGAAGCTGAGCTTGCAGACAACCACCTTTTTGTTTGCCATTGAGACATACATGGTGTAGCTCGGTCGACTACATGTCAGAGTCCATGTGCGTGCATCCATCAACCCTGTCTGCATCTAGTGCTGGTCCCTTGCACTTCTGTCACTGAGGACAAGCATTTGTAAACAGCAGCTATCAACATTGAAGCACTTGTGTTGTGCTGCCAACTCAAGTGCAGTTTCTGACTGCATTATTAGCTGGTGATCATTGAAGCATATATCCTAGGACACGACGCGCAAAACATGTTTGGCGTGAAGCACACATACAACGTGCGTGACAGCTGAGCAGGCCAAACAAGCAGTCTGTGGCAGGTCGCCAACTTGGACATTACATGAATGATCATTAACAGAAATTTCCTGGTAAGTTTGCTTCACGCAATGAAGTTCAGTCTATACACACCAAACCGTGACGTGCTGTTGTGTGAGGATACGGTCAACACTGCAGTGCTTAGCTAGTGCTTGAAGACTNTGGTGTTCCCTTATTTACCAGTCCTGCTATGGAAGTAACAGAAGACCAAGTTGAGATGTTACAGTAGCCACTTGAACAGCAAGAGGATACAGCAGTCTTGACCAGCACAGCCACAGGTGCCCCTGCCAGCTATGCCACGCCGGCCTGTACTACTCTGCCAGGAACTATGCTGCAGCCTCTACCACCACAATGCCCAGCTGGCAGAGATGTTACANGCATGACTTGCAGGCTGTGCTACCTCAATGATCTGTGCCGCGCACTTCAAATCAACTCAGCGTGCTATCGACCTAGCCTACATGCTTTACATGGGATGACATACAGTACTCGCATGCCTACTTTGGCGCCGCTGTGAAACTGTATTGTAGCCACAGTTAGCCACAGGGCCACAGGGTGTGCCACAGGCCCTGGGTGTGTAGCATGCTGGCTCCGGGACCGTCGGGACATACGGAAAGGGCGCCACAACGAGATGGTTGCTCATGGGTAGGGTCGCGCTTTTGTACGTGTTGCACTTCCTGCTACAGCGACCGTCTGTAGCAAGTCTGTAATGATGAACAGCAAGGCAGCCTTGCGGGTCAGTCGCAGCATGTGAGCTGTCCTGGAGCCGAGCAGGGCGCCGCAAAGCTCATGCAGAGCAGTGCAAAGCCCAGTCAGAGGGCCCCCGGGAGTCAGTGCAGAGCGCCATATAGCAGTGCATAACAGTGAGGATCATTGCCCAGCACAACGGTCACCACCCGGTACCTGGATCCAGAAGCTGACCTGAAAGATTGAAGTTAGCCGTTGTCCTGCCGACCCAGCAGTCAAGGGTTATAAGGTGGTATAATTCCCCAATTGGCATGACTGTCCGGTCTACTGTCCTGATGCGCTGTCGCTGTGGCCTAACACTACGTAAGTGTCAGGATGGGGAGGTTTGGGGTTCGATTCCCAGGATCTGGATCCCAAACCTTTGGCGTTTTTGCACATCTTTTTGAAGCATGTGCGTTTGAGTGTAACGACTCTGTACACAGAGAGTCAAAGCGGGCTGTCAGTGCTGGCCAAGAACGGGAGTTGTCAGGTAGCCATGGAGCTTGTAGCCAATACAGTGGCAACATTAGGGTATACCAACGCGTAGCTTGCAAGCTGCAGGCACAATACTATTCTGATATATATATATATATATATAGATTAGTATATATATGTGCAAGGCAATTGACTCATGCAATTTATGCAGTGCATGTATGCTATCACAAAACCAGCGCCCATCTTGTGTACCAGAATGTCACTCAGCTAGCTGCAGCACATTACAGACAGTATGAGCAGTGCCATGGCATTGCATGTGTGTGTGCTGTGCACATCTGCCNAGCCAGCCCCCCATTTCCACACATGGGTATGCCCCACTCAGCCCTGGACTCCGACTTTGCCGTCACAGCATTGCATACAGGGCCATGTTGTTCCAGTTTTGCATGCCTGAAATTTGTTTTTGAAAACAGCAAAGTGGTGCCTGCTACAGTTTTTGATTGTCCTCAGCATTTTCCCTTAGACTAGGTACTCATTGCAAAATCCACAAAAGCACGCTCACAATAATTGATGTCTACATCACAGGAAACTTTCTGTCATGGCACCTGGGATGAAGCTCCTGTTGTACTTGGGTGTTCAAAACCTGTCAATGCTGCCTATGTGTCGTGTGTGGCTTACTTCAGAAATGGCACCATATCTGCAGGACGGCGCAGTCGGCATCGGCGAATTTCCTCATGGGATCAAGCGGTTGCCAGCAAGGGGCGTGGCACAGAGACCGGAGTCATATCACCTGCAAACTCTGGAGAACTCAATAGGCCAAAGGTGACTCCAGACCTCTCAGCAGCAAAGTGTACACATATGCTAGCAGCATAGACCCCATAGCATAAGTGCAGGCTGCTGCTACTCAAGTACAAGCAAATCTATTGTGCCTCTGACCAAGAGCTGCCTTGTGCTGACCCTGTGTGCNTGCAGGGATTTGTAATTAGAATACTTACATCGAGGTATGATAGCCTGCCTGTGAGTTGTCATGCCTCACACAAGCACATGTCCAGCGTCCTACATGAAGCTTGCACTGCATGCATGTATGATGACAGAAACAAGATACGTCTTTGTCAGCCAGTGCTAGGCTTGTCAATGACGTATCGACAAAGCTGTATGGGTAACTGCTCCTTCATTTACGTCGCCATATGTGGTGCATTGTACCCCACCCAAATGCTCAGGGACTCTCAGAATAACAACAGGAGTGACGTTATGTCATTTGCTGCTTGCACTGCAGGTTTGTCCTGTGGAGGCTGACTGGGTTGCCATGATCATACAAAAGTTGCGAGACATTGATGTTAAGCGGCTCAGCGGAGGCCCGACAGCAGCAGCAGCTGCTATTGCAACTGCTGGTCAGAGTCCGCCCAGTAGAGATGTTGTCGCAGTAGCAGTGCAGTCAGGTGTAGCTCGTAAGGATCAAGTGACAGTGGACGCTGCCCGTGCTCGGTATCTGAACAGAAAAGCCACACGCAGGAAAAATTAGCTAGCCATAGTACACAACAGAACAGAACTGTCGGGAACACAACCTGCCTGCAGGACACCCGTGTACAAGCATACTCACTATGATACAGAGACCATGTTGAACCACTACTGCCAGCCAAAAGTGGCCATCAAAATTGAATGCCAATTGCCAAATGCTGACACCCATGGTGATGGGATGTCATCTGCATGCTGCTATGATACATGGCGGCATAATTACTCGCGCTGCACCACTGAACTTTCAAAGGCAGACGTTGTGCTGACAGCCATCAGCGTTCCTCTAACAGCACAGCATTGCAGATGGGGCATGCNTCTGGTCCAGCGCCTGGAAACCCGCACTATTCAGTGGACGCGGCAGATCAAACAGGTCATCAGCCAGCAGGTCTGTACAACACTCCCCACTGCTTGACAATGCCTTTTTCAAGCTGTGCCTCATGGCATATGTTATGAGGTGACAGGATCAGTCAAAAGAAATGACTTTCTAGCACCTGGTCATCAGTCAGCGATGCCCTTACAAATTGCCAAACATGTGGAATCATATGCTGCAGGAGCAGGGAGATGTTGCAGATGTCGCTGGTCCGCTAGCTGAGGTGGCCTTTTGGCGGGCTCGCACTGAGGATCTTGCTGGCATCAGAGATCAATTAGATGACAGACGTAAGCAGATCACAAATGAGCCAGCTTGTTACAGAAGCCTTGAGCATGCTTGCATGCAACACCAGCAGCAAGCTCCTGAGGCCTGCAAGTCTTGTCATGCTTGTATGTAAATAGCTTTACAAGCATGCAGCTTGTGCACACATGCACATGCATTTAGCGACATTCATGACTGCAGACTTAAGACACACATTTGCACGCAGATGTTCTGCAAGTTGTTGCTGTATTGGAGCAGATAAGAAGTTCATACCTACCCACCTTCCTCAGCTTGCGCAAGGCAATACAGCAGGAGGCAGTTGTTGCTGAGGACAATCTCAAGTTTCTGCAATGCTTGGAGCAGCCATGCAGAACACTTGCAACAGCAACTGNTCTTGGCGGGACTTGCGGGGCTCGTCGGTGGTGCCCTCAGTATGGCTGTTGGAGAGTTCATCTCCGTGGCCTCGCAGAAGGATTCCGAACAGGTAGCTTTCGAGCTTGTCTAAACAGCTTTATTGACATATGACTGAGTGTACACCCTTTTTGCTGTGCATGTCCTCATGATTTCTCTTATCACTTGTAGGCAGACATTGAGAAGGAAAAGCAAATGCAAGCCAAAGGTCCTGCAGCACGCCAGCACGAGCTTGAGGAACTAGCAGCCATCTATGAAAACAGAGGCTTGTCAAAGGAGCTGGCACTGCAAGTTGCAATAGCTTTCACAGAGAAGGATGTGATACGTGCACACGCTCGAGATGAACTTGGTATTGACATAGATGACTTAGCCAATCCACTGCAAGCCAGCTTGGCATCAGCTTTTGCCTTCTGCATTGGTGCTGGCATTCCTTTGCTTGCTGCTTCCTTCATCCACAATGAAGGCATGAGGATTCTCTCACTCGTGCTGACATCCACAGTAGCTCTAGCAAGCTTTGGAGCGCTAGGAGCTTATCTTGGTGGAGCCAACCTGCTCAAAGGAGCTACACGGGTCATTGTTGGTNTAAAGAGTTGCTGACTGCCAGTAAGGGTTGCGACTGAGCGGTTCAGCCACGTTAAGTTCACCAGGTCTATGNGTTGAATGGCCCAATCCACAAAGGCGATAGCTTGGGTGTTCCTGCAGTCTTGAGCCTTAAGTTCTTGGTGGAGAGCAGNCTAGGAGCAGGACAGTGGCATGGCTGCAAGTCATCTTGCAACACCCAAGTGGCTGGATGCCTGCATGAAGTCAGCTGCTCGGAAAGATGCTTACTGAAAGCAGCAGCTGAAAGATTCCAGACAGCACTGGACATTCTGTTCAATGGTGTTGTTGGTGCGATGTCAGTGCAGACTACTGCATTGTCTACTCGAGCCACACTAGCATGGCATTGTAAGCAATGACAGATGCATGGACTGCAGTACACCTATTGCGTATGCTGGGCACCATAAAGACTGTATTGCCGCTACACAAGAGCTCTGCTGTTGCTTTCATGTTGGTGGCAGCGNCGTTGCCTGAGCGCCCTTGCCTCGGCACTCCTTGTTTTGGGGTAACAGAGTAAGGTGTTCGATGAAGGGCCGTCGGCTTTTAGCCGGCCCAGGAGCAGTTTTCGACTAAGTCTCGGTTGATCAGTGAGCAAGTTAACGACGCTCAGCGAGATACTGACACCGAAAAGCACACACTGCTCGATACACGTACGCGCCCTGCCAAAACAGTATGCTGCTGCCGCGCGTGACCAACAGACGCAGAAACTTATTCTTATTATATGCCTTAAGCGGGCTCTGCAGTTATGCCCTGCAGTGCTTGTCCTGTGGCCTCAGCGCAGTCATGTCACTTGTGTGCAGGTTGAATGGCATTGCGCCAAGTTCTTCGGCAAGGCAAACAGTTGCTGGCACCCGTGACCAATGCTGGGCAGTGGTATGCAAACACTGCCAAAAAGCACCCTTTCCCTACAGCTTTCTTCACCAGCGGCATAAAAACTAGCATTGCAGACTTGATCGCCCAGAAGGTGTGCAGCAGAGCATATGTTGCACTTGTGCAAAGTAGCTACATGCGTTGTGAGCAGATCCTGCAGCCCAGTAACGCAATCTCCGACAGCCTCACTTGTACTGCAGGTGGTAGAGAAAAAGGAAGACTTTGACTGGACACGACATGCTGCATTTGTGACCTTCGGTTTCTGTTACCTGGGGGGCGTGCAATACTACCTGTATAATGTCAAATTTGTGCAATGGTGTGGAGGTATCACTGCGCAAGTTGGACATGTCGGGGTGGCACCGTTGAAGACAGCCATGGACCAGTTCATCCAGTAAGTTTGCCTCTGAACACACACCTTGCTGGATGTAATGACTCTACATCTTGGATACACATGTGTTAATGTCTAGTAGGTGTCAAGAGCATCTGAGGGAAACTGAAACAATACAAATTGGTCGCTCACATTCACAAACGTGAGCCCGTCAAATTTTCAGTGTAGTAAGCATGCAGCTTCATATGTCATCACCTGTGCAATGCTGCATACACCACAGTTGCGCTGCATGGAGCTGTACAAAAAAAAGAAGATGCAGCTCATCAGCTGATACGCCAGGTAAACAAACACATTTTAGGACACCAAAACACAGCAAAACCATCAGCAGTGTCACTTCATTCATTCACTTCAGCTTCACAAGCACTTGTCAATGCGCTTGCTTAATGATGCTTGATATCACAGAGTCTGTGGCACAGTCAAGTCAAGCACTGAGCATGCTGGCACCCAGCCATCACATTCACTTGACAGCTGTGTTTGTCATGTATTGTAGTCGGTTGCATTGTACATGTTTTTACAGCTGTCACATGCCTATGGGATGTACGCACACACAGCTGTGGTACATCCCCCTTTGTGCAACAGCATGCAAGCCTGCTCAGGCATCACTTGCTGATTATTGAGTTTAGCGTTCTCCTGGATTCTTCCTGCAGTCACCCATTCATATACTTTCCAACATTCTACACAGTCAAGAGCTTAGTTGAGCAGCAGCCCCACCCTCTCGAGCACGCCTATGCCAAATGGCGCAANTGTCCAAGCGACATGATCTGTGCTGCAACAGGCGGCAGCACTTCTGGAGCAGGATCCAGAGCCCCAGCAGGCTGCTGCTGCTCCTGGCGGCACCAGGGATGGGGCTGATGTGCTGCAGTTGGAGGACTCAGGAGATGCCCTGGATCTGGACCTGGATGATCCTTTCCAGGCACAAGTGCTGGACATCAGCCAGCCGATTGTTGCAGACCAGCAGATGCTGCAGACCCTCAAACAGCAGGCATGTCCTGAGCATCTCTGGAGCCCTGCTCTTTGTGTTGCAAACCTACAACAGGAGCAGAGTGTGGGCGGCGTGTGTTGCTGCATCAGACATGCATGCTGTCATGTNCATATCATTTGTATGTAGAGCAACGAACACACCGCCACACACTGACGCGTCGCATTAGCCACGTACCAGCGCGTTCATCAACGTGCTTTTGCCTGAGCTCTGTGGACCCGTTATTGCGATCGTCTGGTAGTCTGTGCCGGCCGTGTCGATGTGCGCCTCAGACACAAAACTTCGAACACCTGTCTCATTGAACTCGCCGTCGCCGGTAACAACTNCGCTGGAAGTTCAGGTCAGCATGCTGATTGCTTTGTGCATGGTCTCATTTGTATCAGCAGCACACGTTTATGGTACAACTGGACAATGTGCTCTGGTTCCCTATGCATGCATAGGACAACGGTTGCAAGACAACAAAAGCATTGTTGCAACAAAGTTGGTGTATAAGAGTTGTGCTGGTGCAACTGGCTACAATAGCTGTTGCTGGCCAGCGTTGCTGCATTTAGTTGAAGGCACCTGTCAAGTGCTTGACAACATGTACTGCTGCTAATAATCCACAAGCCTGCAAGACTTCTTCAGCAATGTGCCTGCACATCACTCTCATCATTATAAGCCTTCAAGGTCAAATTGCTGCTTCACCTCTCATTTTCCAACAGTAGCAGTAAGCTGGCTCAAGCAAGGCCCTACAATATTGCTAGTAGCTCCTATGTCTTCTATTCCGCATCCCGCATGCCAACTTACAACCCAATTTATGATGCCTTGACTCATCATACTCCTGTGACTATCATGCAGGCAGTGATTGCACATGAGCTGGNCCTGCCTCTCTCCCCTGTACTCATGCGTAAAGTAGCATACACACACAACAGCTCAAGTCAGTTGTGGCTTGNCCAGACAGTGCAACAAAAAGTGTTGAGACAGCATGCAGGTCCATGCTAAATCCTCATATGTGTTGCATTAGGCTATCATGAAGGCCTTCAAGGTGCACTCATTGCAGCCAGAAAAGCTTGATGGGCTTTCATGGCTGCAATGAGTGCACTATGACGGCACTCAAAACCATAGCAAGTACTAGCCAGTGGATGCATGGTACATGGTGACACTCTTGTCAGCCTTCAGTTGCAAACTATGCATTCATGTCACAGGCGCCAGCTACTCCTTCCGGAACAAGGAACTGGCAGTAGTGGGAGGTGGGGACACTGCTGTTGAAGAGGCCATCTACCTCACCAANCCCCATACATGGCTATCATGAGCTGTCTTGAGGTGTCAGGAGTGGCTGTTTGCGCACACTGTACTGTCGTATCCTGTCATGCATGTGGCCAAGTCGCNGTTTACTACCTTGGCACGTGAGTTGTGCTTCTAGCTACAAGCCAATGTTCAGTTGTGTTAGCCGCACGACAAACTCAGGCTTGCATCGATTCCTCAGGTGCTTGCTGCTGGTGACCCGGTCGAAGGTGACTCTGACAAGGCAGAGGCAGCTGAAGTGCTTAAACACCAAGCTTGGCTAGAAGCCGTGTCAAGAGGAGCAACCACATGCAGAAGCCGACACTACCTTGCATGAGCCAGCCTGTATGCGCTGACCCCTACCTGCAACCTCGACACCAACTGACATAGTTGAGAAGGGACATCACTGCCCAGACCATGGCCATGGTCTTGACTATAGCTCAAGCACCAACGTCTTCAGCACCATATGTTGTCTGAATGTATCGGAGCACCGCAAAGTACGAATGGAGTCTCGACGCTGTTCTCAACCGACCGCTTTTGCATAGTGGCCGATGCTGCCCAAATGCCTCACGGTACACTGCGTGCCGAGCGTGTGAGGCTCCCAAGGTGCAGGATACTTGTGATCGGCACTATGAGAGAAGTCGTTTGATGTCTGGCAAGTTGTACGACTTGATCGGGTGGACAATGGTGGTTGGGCACGTGCCGCCGAGATCGGTCTGCAGGCTATGCAGTAACGCTCGCGAGAGAGAAANTTTGTGCTCCTCAATGACTCAGGACCAAATTCAGACTGTCAAAAGCATCTTTTGATTACGTGATATTCTTGCACTGAACGCAAGTTATGCTAGTGCTGCATGGCAAGGGTTTTCAGACCGCGTGCTAGCTTTGTGACTGTCTCTCACATTGTGCCTCTGCAAGCCTCGCCTAAGCAGCAAACAGACAATCACACAGGTGTTTCGGTTTCATTGGTGCTCTGGCAAAGCAGTTGCTTTCATGTGTTCAGCTCCACCAGTATGAGACAAAGCTCAAGTCTATGATGTACTCTTTGCACAGACGGGATGCCTTCGGTCCAAACAAGGCCTCCTATCGACCATGAAACGCCTCGCGACATCAACTTCTCTTTTCTTGTCTACTATTTGCACAAATTTCTGTTTCTTCGACACACGTGCTAGAACCAGAACAAGACCTTTAGGTGTCACTCCATTCGGTCCAACATGATATCAACATCGTAATGCTTTGGCTGAATGTCAGTCTGCCATGGTGAGGCTTGTTGCCGCCGCTGTTGGCCCAGCCACGTCGTCTCTACTCATACATTTACATTTGTTATGCAGTGACGGTGTCACAATGCGCCAGCCTGCCCGAGCAAGGAATTGAGCTTCCCTTGGTTTTGGAGTGTGACAACTCCAGGCCCATCATTACATCCACCATAGCTCTTGCCTTGTATGAATATGTTGGGCATGGATGTTCGGTTCGTCATCTGCATACCATCCACACACGCTCAGCGGCTGCAACAGAGGCACTAGCTGACACTGAATAGCAAATTTGTATGACCAATAGCATGTGCAGCAGCATACCTCTGCCAACNTCTGCAGTGCAAGCAGCCACTGGGCAGGCTGGGACACCACCAGAAACAGCTGGCAACTCAGCTGTTGTTTCTTCGTTGCCTGGCTCTGTGCACAATGGTGGCCCTGATAGTGCAACAGCCTTGCAGCAGAAGGCAAAGGCAGCTGACCAGCCCAGTCGCCCCTCCACAACCTGCAGCAGCCGCAGCAGCAGAGACGGAAGATGCCGACTCCAACAGCAACAGCAGCAACAACAGCAGACATACAGCAGCAGCAGCTTTGATGCAATCCTTGAACAGATAAGCTACCCGCATGGGCCCCACAGCATGCACATACCATACAGCCTGCAATACAAGTCATGAGTGGGAAAATGCCAGGACTTCTGGTGGCTGTATTCCTGTGAACCTGTGTGCTAACACAGCTTGAAAGGCAGAGCTCGTAGCTCACACTGAGCGTCATGTTGTTCCTACGTCACTGTGCACAATTGCATCATGTACGTCTCAGTAGCTGCAATGCACAGCGTGCGACGCACTTGACAACCCCTCCTTTTGTTGCAAGCCTCGTCTACAGTGCAGTGCAGCACAGTTTTGCAGCACAGGTGCAGCGCTGCTGGCTTTGCAAAGCCAAAAGCAACGCAAGGCACCTCATCACATCACTCTGCCACAACATAGTTGGCACTTCTTACGAAGGTAGGTGGGTATATATCCTTTTTTGTGTACTAATTTTTGTGCAATTATAAAACACTTTCTTTTTTCGAAACCTGCTCCCCAACTCTCAACTGGCATATGAAGTGTACAATACTCCACCTTTGGTATTGGGATTCTGATAGGCTTGCATGGAGGCAGCTGANTTACCTGGCACAGGCCCGGCACCCGCTCAGCATGTGCCTGAACAAGAGCCCATCCTCTCCACAGCTCAGCAAAGCCAGTCAACAGNTCACAGTATGGCCTTGGCGACATCAGTGCCCAGTGGGCTTGTGCCCTGTAGGTATGTGCCTACCGCAAAGTGTGTGGACCCGTTTTCAGCAACTGCCCTGAAGGCTTCCTCAAGGCCTTTGACCCCCCTGGTGGGACCCCCACCCAGTGCAGGGCGCAGCCCAATTGCTGCCAATAATGCTGCAGCCAAGTGGGCTGCTTCGCTGATCAAGCCTGGCTTTGCTTCACCAAGCAGGTGTGTGCTGCATCTCAAGCACCTTTTTATGAATTGGTCGAAAACAGCTGTAAAATCCATCAATAGATTTTGCACCAGAGAGTCTAAGGGTGACCAAAATCACACAGATCTACATGTGCTATGCTCTTTGCCTGTCACAACGTTGCAGCCATATAGGCTGCTTCACGCAGTGCGCCTGCTTTTGCTTCGACGTGCTACATCCACTGTCACAAGTGTGACCGTCCTAGCCTGTCACAGTGCTGAAGCCCAACAGATTGCTTCCTTGATGCAGCCTGCTGGTACACATGTAACACCACATATTGTGCCCTAGGGTGGACTGAAGGCCCTGCTGATGGAGTCAACAATGGCAGTGAGTACACGTTGCAACATTGGTTGATGCAAGTGCAGCTTCGCCAAACAAGTGACCTGAAAAGCAGAGCATAGTATGCATACAACTATACACAAAACTGATGTGCAGTTGTGTGTAAACCCTCACCACCACCATCAGCACTCTGCACAGAGTTGCACCAGAATGCAGCTTGATGTGCAGGACACTCAGCCAGCTGGTCTTACATCACCTGCTGGAAGAGTTTCCACAGGTCCTGCAAAGCGGCACTGCAGCTAAGTCAGCTGGAGATGCTGCTGCTGGCCCTGCAACNGCGGCAAAAGCAGCAGAGCGTCTAGGCATCAGCGGCACCACAATCAGATAGGGGATATCATGTCGCCTGGTGCCTCAGGCTCTAGCCAGAGGCAGGCTGGCAAGGGGAAGAGGAAGGCGGCAGCAGAGCATGGCACAGCACAGCAGGCACAGCACGTGCTGAAGCGCAAGGAGCGTATGCAGGCTTGTCCCATGTGCTCTGCTGCCCAAATGATGGGCTGTGACAAACTGGACAGCCTGCCGTTTGCTCAGCTTAAGCTTGTCATGAAGTGAGTTGCTCCCTGTTAAGATTGACGCAATTAGACCGTGAAATATGGCTTGCCTGCATGCAACCTGCGTTGGCTGTATCTGAGTTTGTTACATGCACCACCCACGCCTTGTGTGCTTTTTTTGGGGAGCACATGGTGTCATGTTGCCCTGGCACCGAGACCCCAAGCATGACCAATCTAATGCACTCACACATCATTGTCAAAGAGTTGTTGCGGGTAACAGCAGATACTGCGTAGCTTGCTATGCCGGATCACTCTGCATGCT